>OX369294.1:12010736-13210736 GCA_947284805.1 Coleophora flavipennella | reverse complement strand
AACGTCAAAATACTCGGCAAAATGGCCATATTTTTATTATGTTGCCTTTTTTACAGCCCTAAGGGACCTTAGATTAAGTATTTGATATCAATTAAATTGCTAATTGGATGATTATGTTTTTAAAAATTTCGTTATTAAAACCAAATTGATTCTCAAAACAGCATTTCACTGTTGAAAATTAAATGGTTGTAAATCTATGCATATTTTTTAGATATTTTGAAAGCACGGTTATCGCAACAGTTACGTTATTAATGTTATATTTGGAAATACGCCATGGTGGACAACTTGTAGCGTGGTGCGCAGTTATTTAATCTTCTTTCATTCGATCTTTATTCATCCATCTATTTCTTTTTTTCCGCGCCTGCGCTGTCAAACTATCTGACAATTTCCTTAAAAAACAACACTCGATCATCAGCTCTCATCACAATAAATTTAATAAATTCATACTTTAATATTTTCTAAAAGACCCATTACGGGTAAGAATAATTTATGTTTTTATACGTTTGTTATTTATATTTAAAATTTCAGTGTTCTAACGTTTTTATAATCTGTATGTTATTTTCAGGTCTTATATCTTATATCTTATATTATATCATTAAATTATCTGAATACACACGGCATCATTTATGGAACCCACTCCCTACCTACCTAAATACCTGCCGTGCGACACTGGCGCCTAAACGTGGTAATTTGTAAATAAACCGAAGATCTGTAAGTTTTTGAACATTATTAACCTGAAACCACTACATCTCCGCAAGATCTCCGACATCAAGTTTTCATCCTTATACCTACCGACGTGAGCAGTACCATCTCCGAGCCCTACCTTCGTCACCAGTTTTCATCCTTGTACCTACCGACGTGAGCAGTACCATCTCCGAGCCCTACCTTCGTCACCAGTTCAAGCCTACTTCAATTTAATTTCTTCCTTAGTTTAATTCCGTTAATTTTTAATTTATTTGATTTTGTAAAACAGAGCATCAATTTCACAAAATCACCACATTCATGTGCATATCATAGTAAGCCATTTCATTATTATCATAGATAATACCACATTATATTTTACATGTACTTTCGGCACAATTATTAGTTTTCATTCCATTTCATAACGAAATATTATTTCTTTTTGTTTACTAACAATATTGCTTGACATAACTTTCAAAACAAACAAATAGGATCAAAAAAGATTGGATCATTTCCATAAATTGTCTATACCTACCTCTTTAAGACAAAAAAGATTTTGCTTATAATATTTTACATTTTTATCAATTATTGAAAAATATTTTAACACAGTTTCATAAACATGGATACTAATGAACTGAACAAACCGGAAGTGATTTATGAATTAAGATTGAGAGGACAAAATCCAAACGCCACTCAAACGGCAGAGGAGCTCCGTACTCAATTAAATAACCTTTTAGTCTTACCTGACTGTCCCACACCTACAGATACCAGTCCGAATGACTTCACTACAGATATGACGGACATTACTAAATGTTTGAAAATAATGGAATCTTGCATAAATACTTATCCAATGCGTAAAAACAAGATCCCAGCATACATTACATATATTTAAAAAAAGAATATGCCTGATTGACATAAACCAAGACATGACAATAGAACAACTATCTACACTAAATTCACTATCCAGTGAATTTACAGAACTAAGAAACAGATACAGCACGCTTATCAACACACCCCAACAATCTGTATACCACTCAACAGAATCTGTAATAAACAGCACACCATCCATTTCTTACAACAACATACCTCCCCTTTCTTACTTTGATGCTCTAACACAAAAATTAATTTCTATTGGAGAGCACAAATACACTAGCGACCTCAAACGCTTCAAGTTCAAAGGCGATAGCTGCCCAAGAGATTTTATACAAAGAATAGAAGAGTTTGCTTCTGTTCGTAACATACCAGAGAGCACACTTTTCAAACATGTCTTTGACCTTCTTTCAGGAATCGCTCTAGATTGGTTCAGAGCAAAGAAAGAGCATAACAGATTGGCAAACATTACGAACCTTTTTAATAAAAGATTTTGAAATAAGTAACCATGATTATTTACTTAAAAAACAAATCGATAATCGCAAACAAAACCCTAATGAGAGAGTTATTATCTATATATCTCACATGGAATCTTAATTTTCTAAATTACACGAAAAAATTTCTGAAAAAGAAAAAATAGAAATAATATTACGAAACATCAGACCAGAATTTAACTTACGCATCTCACGAACCGATCTAATTTCTCTCGATTCATTAATCGAATCATGTAAATTTACGGAAAAACTTTTAAATCTCAATAATCAATCCACCTACTATAACCCGAAGTTTTCTCAACCGTCAACCTCATTCGAACAACCATCTCACACTACTACAACTTACTACAATCAAACTACACCACATATACCCGAATACCCATTTAATAAAACTATCTATGCAGTAAAAAACCAACCAATACCCCAAAAGTTAACTACCTTCGCCTGCCCAAGATGTAGAACAAATTCACATCTCCTTGCTGTGTGTAAAAATACACAAAAAGTTTGTTATAGATGTGGCTTAAAAGACGTCACATTTCCCCATTGCCCTAACTGTCATAAGTCGAATTCAAAAAACTAATAAAGAAGGAGATTAAACACATTAAATATTCAATTAATTATGATCAAAAAGATTGGACTGATTGGCTTAACTATATAAAACTTTTTTTTAAATCAAATAATGTGAATACTCTCCTTTTTGAAAACAAACAAGATTCAATTCGACCATATTTAAATATTAAAGTTAATAATCTTATTTTAAACGGTTTATTAGATAGTGGTAGTTCCATTACCATACTTGGTAAGGACTCACACAAAATTTTACTAAGGTCAGGTCTCTCACTACGGAAGGACCAACGTATCTTAGGTACCGTAGCTAACGGTCAACCAATCAAATCTATCGGAACTATTTTACTTCCGGTAATTTACAATAAAAAAAATTCCATAATTACTGCCCACGTAATTCCAGATATTCAAGAATCTTTAATTCTTGGCATTGATTTCTGGAAAACATTTAACATTGCTCCCAGCGTACTTCGCAACATTAATAATCAATTTAACTCACAAAATGACAACTTTCTAGTTCATTCAACTTCTACTAACCTTCACACTTATGAGAATTTAACTAAAACGCAACAAGAATTATCTAATTTAATAATAGAAAAGTTCAAACAAATTTCTACCGTAATTAAACCTTTAGGAAAAACTCACCTTGCTGAACATCATATCGATACCGGTGACCACCCTCCCATTCGTCAGCGATGCTACCGTTTATCGCCCGAAAAACAAAAAGCACTAAAAACAGAGGTCGATGAAATGCTTAAACTAGATGTAATTGAGCCTTGCGAAAGCCCATGGCTTAGTCCTGTCATTGTAACTCCTAAAAAAGATGGCACATGGCGCTTCTGCGTGGATAGCCGAAAATTAAATAGCATAACTCGTAAAGATGCTTACAAATTACCTTTGATTTCAGATATTTTAGATAATTTAAAAGATTGTAAATATTTATCCTCAATTGATATAGCCAAAGCGTTTTGGGAAATTCCATTAAGAAAAGAAGACCGTCCTAAAACGGCTTTTCATGTTCCTGGACGTGGAATGTATCAATTTAAGGTAATGCCATTCGGTTTAACTAACGCTCCTGCAACTCAGCAAAGATTTTTAGATAATCTTCTATCAGACCTTATGCTGGATAACAATATCTTTTGTTACTTAGATGATATTGTAATAGCTACACCAACATTCGAACAGCACGTCGAATTACTGACGAAATTAATCTCTAAACTTTTTCAGGCTAACATAACTGTTAACTTCCCTAAATGTTCCTTCTTTAGAAATGAACTCAAATATTTAGGTTACATAGTAAACCAAGACGGCTTACATACTGACCCTTCTAAGGTTCAAGCAATTTTGAATATACAAACTCCTAAAACTGTTAAAGATGTTAAAAGATTTCTTGGAATTGCCGGTTGGTATAGACGTTTTGTTCCTAATCTTAGTACTTTATCAGCTCCACTCAATAAACTTACATCTACTAAAAAGAAAGCTCCACCTTTTAAATGGTCCGCCGAAGCCGATGAAGCTTTCAAAGCTATTAAACAAGCGTTAGTTAGTACCCCAATACTCGCCTGTCCTGATTTTACCAAACCATTTGCTGTACATTGTGATGCATCAGCCTACGGTATAAGAGCAATGCTTACCCAAGATTTCGAAGGTATCGAAAAACCTATAGCTTACATGAGCAAATCCTTAACAAATGCTCAAAAGAACTATTCAATTACTGAACGTGAGTTACTAAGTGTGATTACATCCTTAGAACATTGGCGTTGTTACCTGGACAATGGTAAAAAAATTATAATATACACTGACCACTCTTCTTTACAATGGTTCTTACGTCTCGATAACCCTACAGGTCGACTAGCACGATGGTGCATCCGTCTCTCTATGTTTAATTTTGAAATAAAACATAAACGTGGCTCTGAACATGTGGTACCCGATCAGTTATCTCGTATCGCTCATCTTAATGCTATTAATACAAAATTTGAAAAGTCTAAAGATACTTGGTACAACACTATATTTGACAAGTGTAAAATTAATCCCAGTTCGACTCCAGATTACATTATTAAAAATAATAAATTATTTAAATATGGTCGCGCTGTTTCTGAGTTAAATTCTGAATACAACTGGAAACTTGTAATTCCATTAGAACTCAGAGAGTCAATTATCTCAGAAAATCATAGTTCACCCACTGCAGCTCACTTCGGTATATTCAAAACTTACCATCGTCTAAAACTTAATTATTATTGGCCTGGTATGTACAAAGACGTAGCATTTTTCATCTCTAAATGTGATACTTGTCTAGCCTACAAACATCAAAATCAAAACATCATCGGTTTAATGGGCAAGCCTAAAAATTGTTCACGACCTTTTCAGACAATCGCTATTGATTTAATTGGTCCCTTACCCTTAACTCGTAAATTAAATAGATATATATTAGTCGTTACTTGTTGTTTCTCTAAATATTGCCTTATTTACCCCATTAAGAGAGCAACATCTTCTATCATCAAACATATCCTTGAAAACTTAGTTTTCATGAATTATGGTATACCGGAAACCATAATACTTGACAATGGCCCCCAAATGATAAGTAATGAACTCAAAGACTTATTTAATACATACAAAATACCTCACATTCATTACAACCCACTCTACTGCCCTCAAGTAAACCCTGTCGAACGATACAACAAAACTATAATTACAGCGATAGCTTCCTTTGTTGACGACGACCACCGTACTTGGGACTTACATTTGAACCATATTCAATTCGCCATTAACTCATCAGTTAACGAAACAACTAAATTTACCCCTTCTTTCCTCGTTTTTGGCCGTGAATTAGTTACTTGTGGTTCAATTTATTCAGATAAAGACAGTACTGATGACCTTATTTTTGCTCCTCGCGATATTTACGCAGAAGATTTGGGACATTTAATTCCAGTATTTTCACAAGTACAATCACGACTTTTTAAATCGCACCAAGTTAACGCCAAACTTTACGACAAGCATCGTCAATACATGGAATTTAATATAGATGACATAGTTTGGAAGCGTAATTACCCACTTAGCTCTTCCGACAAACATTTTTCTGCTAAATTAGCCCCTAAATTTATTAAATGCTTAATTACACACAAAATTTCGCCACTGATTTATGATTTGTCAGATTTAAATCATAAACCTTTGGGCCGGTGGCACATAAAAGACCTTAAACCGATCTCTACATAGGGACATACTGAGTAAATACATACTCAAATACTTCAAGCTTTTTACTCACCTCATTAACTTTTTGATTTCATTTCATACGACAATTGTCATTTCAGTTTAGTTTTTTTTTATGTATTATTTTATCTTACCTTTCAGAGCGGATGATAACTCATTAAATAGGCCAATATCGTAACTTACTAACTTTAACTACCTAAGTCAATTAATTTTAATTGATGACTTAAATTTTCTTCAATTATTGTTCTCTTTCTTAATTTATGACTTTGTCATATATATTAACTATTTAATTAATTAGTTACGTCTGTAAGTCTGAGTGGACATGACGTTTATTTTTCTTTTTTTTGCGTTTCACGCATCGCAATTTCATTGCGCCCTACCTCTTTAAGGTACTTACTTGTAAATAATTATCAACGTGCGGTTTTTAGCAACACGTTAAAGAAGCCTTATGCTATTTTTCAAGTTAGCGGTTGGTGATTAACCCTTTAATTAAGCCTACACTATTCATAAGCCAGTTCCTTGAGAAACGCTTTATATATATATATATATAAGCTTTCTCTCTTGTGGTATAGTCATCAATCCAGAAATGGATTATGACTTTGGAAGGTGATGTATGATAGATTTTTAATAGGTAGAATGAATTTTGGAACTGTCTTACTGTATATACTCATCTTAATTTCATTTGCTTACTCCAAATTAACTTTCGCTTCATCCATCTAATTTATTATATCTATTATTTCCTCTTTACTCTACACTTTAACTTAATTTTACTATGTATATTTTTTCATCCAGATCATTTTTTTCGTTTATATTTTTAGGATAAACAACAAAATTATTTCAAAATATTTATTTACACATTTGTACTGAATTATTCTTCATATCATTTAAAATTTTAAGAAAAAAAAGCCTTAGACTTTTTTTTCAACCGGCCCCCCCCGGTACTGTAGCGTGGTGCGCAGTTATTTAATCTTCTTTCATTCGATCTTTATTCATCCATCTATTTCTTTTTTTCCGCGCCTGCGCTGTCAAACTATCTGACAATTTCCTTAAAAAACGACACTCGGTCATCAGCTCTCATCACAATAAATTTAATAAATTCATACTTTAATATTTTCTAAAAGACCCATTACGGGTAAGAATAATTTATGTTTTTATACGTTTGTTATTTATATTTAAAATTTCAGTGTTCTAACGTTTTTATAATCTGTATGTTATTTTCAGGTCTTATATCTTATATCTTATATTATATCATTAAATTATCTGAATACACACGGCATCATTTATGGAACCCACTCCCTACCTACCTAAATACCTGCCGTGCGACAAACTTATTACAACGGGCACCTCAACTTCGATCACTTCCCTTTTAAGCATTGCTATCAATACCCTCGCAGAACAACTCCCGGGCAGCGTGCCACCGGAACGGAGCAGTGTATAAAAACTGTGTTATACCTACTTTGTGAAGTAAAATCAATAAAAATGTATCTTCTCTGTCGTTTCAGGTAAGACCCCGGCGTCGTCACCCCGCTCGCGCTCGCGCTCGTGGTAAGTGATCGTCTTAAATTTATTAAAAACCCTCAAACCGATAATTTAAATTGGGAACTTATACAGTGCTATAAACTAGTAACACATTAGCCAGTGATTCTACTCATGAAACTGTTTTATTGCCTACCAATGAAGTATGAAAAAAAACGGTCAAGCGCAAGTCGGGTTCTTGCACGTAGGCGAAGTATATATATTAGTACTAACATACAGTATGCTAGGGACACTCCCTGCCGCTCATCTTGCGACCTCATCCCCTCGTCACTCAGATTGATACAGATTGGTTTCAGTTTGGTTGTCGAACGTATGGGACTTCGCCGCCATTTTGTTTGCTCCGTCATTTCTTTTTTGAAATGTCATTTCTGGCCCGTTGTATGAAGTGTCCAGGGTGTGACGTAGGTATCCGTACCACCACACCTTTGGGTGTAGTGCCCCCGCCAAGACGAGCCTAAGAACAATCGGGGCATTACCTCCTTTTCTGTAAACGTTTCGTCGTATTTTCGAACCGTCATAACTTCGGTCGGGATGATCTTAGAAAGCTGAAATATTGAGGATACGACGTTCTTGGCAAACTGTTCAAAATTACTTAGTATTAATTATTAAGCTTTTATGGTTTCAGATTTATGAACATCTAAAATACGTAAATTTCGTGTTTTTTTTTAAATTAAAATTGGTAAGCCTTTCTCACCATCATAATGCATAAGATGGAAGCGGGCTTACCAAGATTCCCCAACGCAATGGAGAACTGGCTATATTATCTTTAGGCCGGAACACATCAATGTTATTAGACTTATACAAGATGGTGGCAGCTAGCCAGGCGGGCGGTATCGAGAGATACGGCAAGAGCTTCACCGTGCTTCTCTATGGCTTCACCCCATACATGCGTAGCATACACTAGAAGATCTGCCGTTGACCGACCCCGGCGAAAGCCATACTGACGGTCAATCAGGAGGTCATTGTCTTCTAGGTATGCTAAGAGGCGGGTGTTCAATACACGCTCCATAACCTTACAGAGTATGGAGGTGATTGCAATAGGTCGATAGTTGCATGGGTCAGCACGACTACCTTTTTTAGACACGTGCTGCACTTTGGCAAGCTTCCAAGACTTATGACCAAGACAAGATATATACAATAACTATACCGGTTTTGAGGTTTTGAGAGGCGTGTCTGCACAGGAGACAACTCAGGAGCACAGTTCTTTAGAACTATGGCTGGAATACCGTCAGGACCGCTGGCCTTATTCACGTGTAGACTGCAAAGAGTTTTAAGAACCTAAGTTTTATTAAGTAATTCGTTATTTATTTTTATAAATGTGGTCACGAGCTCTTAGAGCTATTCTCTATACTTTGGACTTGGGGCAAGTCTCAATAAGTTGCGGCTTATAATGTGTTCTAGCTTGAAGATAAGATAGCCAGTTACCCATTGCGTTGGGAAATGTTGGTAAGCCCGCTTCCATCTTCGACATCTTCGTCACTTACCATCTGGTGAGATGATGTCAGGGGTTCACCAATTGTAAAAAATAAATAAATTTTCAAGCAACCAACAAGCATACAAAGCTTACTTTTTGATAAAATACACCAATATAGAATATAATTATATAGTTAAACTTGCCAAGTTTACACCATTAGTAGCACAGAACATAACACATTTTCTTTTGAGCAACTGAATACATTCTTTATTTCTTTAGTCCCGTAGCTATCATTTAAGAAAGCATTATAGATTTTGGTAGCTATCCATTTAGATGTCTGTAATTTTTTTGTATCGAACTTGGCTCTCTTTCACATTTATGTTTTGATGGGATAATATCTTCTTCACTTAAACAATTTCAATAAAAATCACAATAAAAAGAAACTTAATATTTCATTAAAATGGCATATTTATCTCGGTACTTTATACTTTATGCTCCGGAAAGTAGCAAAACAAGAACAAATCACGCATTGAAGTTAATTCTTGGGTTGCAATAAGTCGAAAAACTTGACGATCTTCGTGAACTGCGGGTTAACGTCCATGTGGCTGTACACCTTCGGCTCGCTGATGTCCTGGTAGCGGAGCTCCTCCACGCTGGTCGCGACCAATGCCGGCCACTCCTCCGCGTCGTCCGCTTTGCATGTCGGGTTACTGAAATATACCATTAATATACAGGTAAATCGTATGATGGATGATTCGAATTACAGCTGTTAAATCCAATAAAACTGGTGACCCGTGACAGGTAGATCTAATTATATCCTCGCAATGTAATATAACAGTTACCATTTTTTGTACGAGGCGCTGATCAGAATCCAAGGGTGAACACAGACTCGCTGTACTGAAGGATAGACTAGTCTGGAGACCGCGGGGACGCTCGAACCCCTCGGAGATGGCCATCGGGTCCTACCGTCCAATCGCCAATTGGCACGATGGAGCATTCTGGGATTTTTCGTGAGGTGGCGGGGCAGCCTTTTAATAGGTGGCTAGCCTACTAATTGGGCCCCCAACTTCCTACGGTCGGCCAGCGGTGCATCGTGCTTCGGATCCCGCTGCCCTTCAAGACTAGCGGCCAAGTGCAGCGACACTCTGATACCGGAACGGCATACTGATTCAGCGCAACTGCACAGACCCGCCTTCCCAAATGGTTTCCATAGGCATCGTACCGGAACACGTCCGTGAACGCTTGACGGCACGACTTTGCCTAGAGGCTGGTGACAATCCACGGCCGAAGCCTACCACCTAAAGAAACGCCAGAGCCTCGTTTGTTGTTCGGCAGAGTGCACCACGCGCAGGTGAGGTTGGCTTGGGTCTCTAAAGATGCATTAGACCCCATCTACCGCAAAAATCACACCAAGTTTGACGTTTTTACGTATTAATTGCATCCCACAATAACGATTTTTCATTGTTTCCTTAACTTAAAGGTGGTCTGAAACGGATCGCTTGTTAGCAATAAGACCGCTCACATTTGTAATTTCCTTACTCCTTGTATACTTACCTGTATTTTAATTTGTCATGCGATAACGTGTTTTCAATCAATCAACGTTTTAAAGATATAACATAAACAAAAAAATTCAAATGACACGTTGCTTGTTAATTGTTATCCTCCTTAATTTTTACCTTCATTTTTTTGTTAGTTATATTACTTATTAGTAATATCCACATACACATAATTATGTACTCTGTACGAATTGCTACCTTTTACGGTTCAAAATAAACATTCCTGCAAAGGCAGTACACAGGGAGAAACAAGCGCACAAGTGGCGTAGGAATAAGAATAAGGTCCTGTTTAGCGCACTTTCGGCACTGAGCCCTAAGTATCTTTAAAAAAGGCGGCGCCTCTTGAATTACCTGCATCTCATAAAGTTAATGAGGATCCCAGTCATCCAGTCCTTCATTTCATCGTCTCTGTTCTGTGGCGGGAAGGATCGAGGCGCATCGCTGGGGATTCTGGAATTCATTTTGAAGTAGTTCGTGAGGTCTTCAAAGTGAGCAGCACCATCAAAGTCTAGGTCGAATGCTTCTTTGATGAGACTGTTGTTGGCGTTGTAAGAGAATTGGTGCAGGAACACGGGAGCGCCGCCCGCTTGCACGCGGATTAGCGCTGACTTGATAGCCGGATATTTGAAGTAACTGTCAGTCAGATAGGGAAGAAAACTTTCCATAGTGACGTTCCCATCGTTGAAGTATTCATCCATAATTCTTTGCACCGCTTGTTGAATTTCCTCGTTATCGGCTGTCGGCGAAAACAACAAATTTGGTGGAGTCAACAAAGTGTGATTCTGTGCGAGAGCGGGTATAAGTGTCAAATTCTGAATATCTGCCGTAAAGGACTGCGTCTCATTATTGGCAAATGAAATCATTAGAGGTATGTGTTTTCCTCGGCCTTGGCTCAATAGTACTTCTGGTCTATCGTCGATCATCCTGGTGACGTTTGGGAAGGAGGACTCTACTACTGGCATGAAGTAAACGACACCAGCATCTGGAAACCAGGTTGCATTCATTATCTGCTCTATTGGCATGGCGCAGAGCTGGCGGTGTATTTCCGCTGGATCAGTGGAGTTGATGCCCAGACTCGGCACAACTGTGTCGACAACATTTTTAGCAAATACTTTTGATTCTGTGTGGAAGCCAGGAAATGCTGCCCCGCTCGTTAAAACGACCCTGCAAAAAAAAGTTTTTATGTACAAAAAAGGTGGATGAAGTGTTTATTTTCAAATGTATGTGCGAGTATTTGTGTGTTCTTCTTTAGCTGAACCTGCAGCCTAAAACGCCTGGATGGATTTAGGAATGCGAGATCTCGTAAGTACTCGTATTGTCTTTGTTAATTTTTAAGATTTTTAAGTACCAGGTTTTTCAGTTTTTAATGAAAATAGTCATTTTATTTGTTATTTATGTCGGAGCGTCGTTGAAAACGCGAACAATACCAGCTCGAGATACGCACATAAATCGTTACACTTTATTTGGATCCAACGTCAGGTATTAGTACCTGAGTGAAACCGGTGGTGGCGTGACAATCGCTTGTACTCGTGAACCGATCGTATGTGGTAGCAAAGATGACCTATTAACGGTAGGCTGTTTATGATTGAGGTGGCAACACTGAGTTGAAAAGCCATATTAGCTGGACGTCAGTCTCGGGACGGACACTTTTTAACGGAGCATCGGACATGTCGCGCCATCGCTGAGATCACAGCGTTTGCATCCATTGTAATCCAAAGCATCCTGTACAATTTCGATTGCCGAATGAACAAGACTTTTGAAGGAGGACCCCCGTGATATAGCTGCATTGTTATTTCGACGCCCACGACCGAAATAGTTAAGGACGTGAATCACGAGGCCATCCATAACCTAACCACCCCCTTCGACATTTATTTAATTAAGGTCTTAAGATGGGTCAAATGACAATATTCAATTCAAATTATTGAATGACTGTAAAGCTATCACTTTGGAAAAAATATATAATATACTTAAAGTAATAAAAAATCGATTTGATTGATTTTTTTTTTTTTTTTTTTTTTTTATTCACAATTGGTAAGCCCTTGACAACATCTCACCTGGTGGTAAGTGACGATGTTGCCGTAGATGGAAGCGGGCTTACCAAGATTCCCCAACGCAATGGGGAAACTGGCTATCTTATCTTCATGCCGGAACACACCAATGATATCAACATTGATATTTGGCGGCAAGACTTAGATAAGATGGTGGTAGCTAGCCAGGCGGGCTTAGAAAATGCCCTACCACCAACCAAACCGAGTCTTACAATTGACCCCGCCGGGAATCGAACCCGCGACCTCCTGTGTAAAGCCAGTGAACTTTGCCTCTGAGCTACGGAGGCGGTTAAAAAGCTATCTATAATAATCTATCTATAATATAATAAAACTGTAACGGGGCCGTGTCTGTACATGAAATATTTTTGGAAAATAATAACTGTGGTGGACATTACTAACGATACAGAGGCCAAAACAACAACTTTTGGAATTTTTGTCTGTCTGTCTGTCTGTCTGTATGTTCGCGCATCACGCAAAAACTACCGGGCCGATTTTGATGAAATTTTGTATGGTGGTTCCTTATAGCCCGGGTTAACATATAGGATACTTTTTATCCCAGAAAATTCAAGAGTTCCCGTGGGAAAATCAAAAGTATTCATTAATAGAATGGCTCACCACGCAAATGTGGCTTGACCTATTACAATCAAATTTTACACGTTTATACCCTTATCGCGAACTAAAACTGGGACATTGTGATTCCCAAAAAAATTAGGGTTCCTACAGGAATGCAAAAAATTGTATCTTTAGAATGACTCAACGTAACAATATGAAACCTTTACATTGGGATGGGGTGTTTTTGACCATCATTGTATAGTCGGGTATTCTTTATCCCGGAAAACTAAAGAGGTCCCGTGGGAAATTATCTATCGATACTTACAATAATATCAATAGAGTACTTTTTTTATATATTAGCTACACATACCAAACATTATAATCATAGTAGCAGAATGTCAATAGATGGCACTGCAGGGATAATAAAACGCGCTTAAGTTGTATTAAAACATTATAACATTATTTCATACTTTTGAGTGAATTTCTTTTATGTATTTTTCAGCATACGCTACTTTAAAGTGGAACCGTGGTTCGATAGCGATGTTTCATAGGCGAACAGAGAGGTATTTTTTTACAGATTCCAATCGTGTAAAAAAATAAAAACACATAGATCGAGTTTAGCATCTTTTAACAGGAGGCACAGATATGGGAACTTTTCTGACGGCGACTATTTGCGTGTGGCAGTTGCTCTCCGACTGCAATATCAATATCTGTGAACCTCATCAATGTATTTGCGGGTCCACGGTGGAGGCAATTGGCTTTCACTCACTGAGTTGCAGTCGTGTTTGTGAAGATTCCCACGTCACCAATTCCTTAATGACCTCACTTGGAGGGCACTGGTCTCGGCGAGATGGAATTGATTCCAGACAGAATGGAATATTCCATCTTTGATGCGGCCGCCGGCCGGGCTTTAGTCGATCTGATGGCAAAAGGCCGGAGGGTTTAAACAGGTGCTATGGCAGAGAGGAACGCGTCTGCTTTGGGAAGCCACTTTTTCTGCCTCACTCCTCACCCGTACAGTACTGCTGCTCAATTTGCGGTGAGAAAGAAGCATAATAAGTACTCGGTCTTGGAGGCAAATTACTGCTTTTTCCGCTGGTCTGTGAGACAACCGGCTGCTGAACCCTAAGAGGCCTTTGCCTTCACAAAGGAGATTGGCCTTCGCCTTCGAGAGAGGAGATGTGACGTGAGGTCCTACCTGCTGCTAAGGTTGTCTATTGCCATCCAGCGCGGCAACGAGAAGTGCGTCTTGGGCTCCTTTGGAGCTGATACGAATCGAGGATTTGACCCATATTAATATTGATAGGAAATTTTATTACTAGATTGATACCTATAATGATTTGAATTAGTTTTTTGATAATATAGGTATATGTGTTATTTCATCATATCAGTTTATATACGTCCCCACCAAGGGGCTCGACCTGCCCTGAGTTAGGGCGATCTGGCCTTAGACGATCACGCGGGCCCATTGCGGGTTGATTGACTTCACACATAAGCTTCGAATTTCTTCGCAGTCGTGTGCAGGTTTCCTCACGATGTTTTCTCACCGTAAGAGCGTCGGATAAAAGTACATACCAGTATGAAATCGATATTCGTATAGATATTGGTAAGTGGCAGGATTCTAACCACAGCCTTCCGGACAGGAGGTAGTGGCCCTAACCGTTTTGCCACCGACGCTCTATATTTTATTTAAGATTTAGAAATCCTTACTTAACAACAACGACAGTGGATGACATTAAGGAGCACATCAACGAAATGGGCCAACATTTTTTGGATGTCCAACTTTTAGAACAAAAGTTTGAAACAGCTTTTAGATCATTTAAAGTGTGCGTTGCAAGGAATAGTTTAGATAAATTTCTATCCAATGAGTTTTGGCCTAAAGGTGTGAAATATCGTCTGTTTCGTCAGCGATTAGCACAGAACCCTAAACAGAATTTAGAACGTGTTTTAAACTAATTTTTTATGAACAGTACAAACTTAGGTATTTTAACTAGTTTTATATCTTATAATTGCAAGTCAATTAAAAGATCGTTGCCTTATATTCGTGACCTGTGCAATGACGCAGACATCGTGGCCCTACAGGAGACATGGCTACTGCCGCACGACCTTGACTTTGTTCATACTATTGACGATAGGTTTGCGTGCGTAGCCACCTCTTCTGTGGACACTAGTGCTGGCGTGTTGCGTGGTAGGCCATACGGTGGATTAGCAATTTTATGGCGTAAATCTAAATTTCCTAACGTCACAATTGTTAGTACCTCGTGTGACAGAATTGCAGCAATACGGGTTGAGTTGGAAAACAGACGGTTTCTTGTCATTAATGTGTATATGCCTACTGATGACCCCGACAATCTCCCTGAGTTTACAAGTTGTTTAGCTCAGGTGGGTGCTTTAATTGAAGAAAGTGAGGTGCAAGCGGTATATGTACTAGGTGATTTTAACGCACACCCCACCGCAGCTTTTGGCCAGGAGCTTTTCAGTTTTTGCGAGGAACAGCAATGGTGCTGCGCGGATGTAAATTTTTTAGGTTTAGACTCAGATACCTTCACTTTTGTTAGTGAGGCACATGGCTCTCACCGATGGTTGGACCACTGTGTTACGACCAAGGCCGCCTGGGACACAGTTGAATCTGTTAAAGTAATTTACGATGTGTCATGGTCAGATCATCTTCCGCTACATTTAATATGTAATATCACTGGCGTAACACAGGGTCTGCCCTCGTTAAATAACAAAAGTACATCTGAAATTGGTTGGGGTGTGAGAAATTCGTATCAAATAGAGGAATATAGGAAAATTTGTAATAGTATGTTGGTAAATATCTGTGATAAATTGGAATGTTATAACTGTGATAATAATATTTTATGCGATCATTTAGATAGTCATTATAAATTTATACGCGATTTGTATGCAGGTATTGTAACGACATTGCAGACAGTAGCGATAAAAACTTCTCGCTGTCGCTCCGGTGGTAACACAAAGCGCCAGTCGGTTCCTGGGTGGAATTTACACGTCAGCGAGGCTCACAGACTATATAGGCTGCATTTCAAGTGTTGGGTCATTGCCGGCAAGCCATCCACCGGTCCGATTTACGAAGAGTACAGACAAAGACGAAATAATTTCAAAAATAAAATAAAGTGGTGCCAATTTAACGAAGAAAGAATTAAATTAGATATCTTGGCCACGAGTAGAAACGAAAAAAATTTTGTAAAATTTTGGAAGGAAACAAAAAAGTTTAACTTTAAACAAATTTTACCGGTCACGGTGGATGGTGTGCAGGATGCGACGAAAATTGCCAACTTATTTGCTGCCAAGTTCAAAGTGGATCCCCTACCTGCAGAAGATCAGCTTGATGAATGTGTAGATATTGAAAATAGACACACCAATATAAATGTTAATAAAGAAAAAATATATTTCACATGCGATGATCTTATAGAAACTGTAAAGAAGATTAAAAGGGGTAAGTCACCAGGTCACGATAGCCTGAGTATTGAACATATAATACACGGAGGTGAGGTTCTTTGTTTAAAACTGTGCAGTCTGTATAATTTGTGCCTGAAATATAGTTATCTTCCACCAGATCTTATGAAAACCGACGTGATACCGATTGCAAAGAATAGGACTGGCGATTTGGGAGAAGCATCTAATTATAGACCGATCTCCCTCGGAACCGTCATTGGTAAGGTTCTTGAGCGTCTGTTACAGCCTGAATTACTGAAAAACATTAGGGTTGATGATGCGCAGTTTGGTTTCCGTTCCGGTCTCTCAACGGATTCAGCCATATTAGCATTAAAACATGCTATTAACTATTATAAAACACGCAAAACAACTGTGTATGCATGCTTTCTCGACCTGAGTCGTGCGTTTGATCTGGTGAATTATGATATTCTCTGGAGGAAACTGCGCGGCTCGGGTATCCATGAAAATGTGGTGGAGCTGTTGAGGTACTGGTATGGAAATCAAACTAATTGTGTTAAATGGGGCGTCGCGACATCTAGTTCCTACCGACTAGAATGCGGTGTACGTCAAGGAGGGCTTACTTCTCCGGACCTTTTCAATCTCTACATGAACGATCTTATAGAGGAACTGAGACGCACCAAAATTGGCTGCCACATTGGTGATATATGTGTGAATAGCCTAAGCTATGCTGATGACATGGTGCTGCTCAGTCCCTCGATCAAGGGTCTAAGAAAGCTAGTTTCAGTCTGTGAGCATTATGTTAATGTTCATGGGCTGAAATATAATGTCAAGAAGACAGAGCTCATGGTTTTTAGGGCGGGAAAGGGTCCGGAGAATGTTCCTGAAGTGAGATTGAACAATTCAGTGATTCAGGTTGTGACTAGCTTTAAATATCTTGGCCACATTCTCACAGAGAGGCTTACGGACGATTTGGATATCGAAAGGGAGAGAAGGGCTCTATCGGTGCGGTGTAACATGATCACGCGCAGATTTGGCAGGTGTAGCGATGAGGTTAAGTTGACTCTGTTCAATTCTTACTGTCAGTGTCTCTACACCTGCCAACTCTGGGTAAACTACACGCGAAGGTCGTTCAGCACCATGAGAGTGCAGTACAATGATGCGTTCCGCACTCTCATGAGGTTGCCACGGTTCTGCAGCGCGTCGAGCATGTTCGCTGAAGCCCGTGTGCCCGATTTTTTCGGTATCCAAAGAGCACGTATTGCCTCCTTTTGGGAAAGACTTCGTAGGTCTAATAATACCATCTTGAGATCGATCTACGACGGGATGGAGGGCCCAATATTTCTACATTGGCTTAATGTGCATCGGGGCGACAACAGGAAATGACTGTCTGACATTTGTCTTATCGTATTTCTTTGTGTATTTTGTGTTTATTATCGTTATCGTATTTCTTTGTATATTTTGTGTGTGATATGGGTTTTTACCTGTGAATAAATGATTTATTATTATTATTATATTATATAATATTATAAATGTGAAAATGTGTTTGTTTGTTTGTTACCTATTCACACTTCAACACCTCTACCAATCTTGATGAAATTTGGCATGCAGGTAGCCTGTACCACTGGGAATGAAATAGTCAACCTTTTATCTGTGGAAATTATCATAGCCCGATGCCACACCCCGGACACTCCATACAAACGAGCGAGAAATGATATACATAATTATAACTGACGTATCTATAGGCAAGAATGCAGGTAGGGTTGAATCACACCGGCGGTATTGGTTACAAAATGTTTGTTAGTAATTTACTGAATGCTGTGTGAATACTAAACTCTTTTTTTTTCATACTTTTCGTTGTAAACAAACACCGTTCGAAAAAAAAAACACCACTTTCCGAATACACCATACACATTAGGAGACTAAAAAACATTGTAAATGAACTGCGATGTGAGCGGTGGTTGTTTACAACATACGACAAGTATGAAAAAAAAAGATTTCAGTTGGGCCTTTACGTTCGGTAACTGGTTGGTTTTTATGCTTGTGAACGAAATCACAGCGGCGCGCAAAGTGAATATAGTGAATAAAAGCACAGATTACTAAATAAAAGTGCTTGCGTAGCTCGTCCTTTACGTTTGGTACCCAATCTGAGTGACGGGGGGGTGAGGTCGAATTTAGAGAGGGGCAGGGAGTGTCCATACTGTACGTTAGTACTAATATATATACTGTGCCGATGCAGTTCCTGAGGAAACTAAAACAATACTCTTTGTTCGTTTTATTTAAAATCGTAACGAAAAAATGGATTGGTGTGATTTTTAGCACGGAGATGAGGTGGAAAATGATATAATTTAGTAATAAGTATATCCTGACATAGTTCCCGAGGGATCTGAGGACAACTGTTTTCTACGCTCGCGCACGTCGGTGGCGTCGCAACGGAGCAACGGAGCAACGGATTAAAGTGATTTTTTGTATAGAATTTGTTGAGGGGGTGGAAAGTGACAAAGACTGCTAATCCGAATAGCCCGATACAGTTCCTGAGGTACCTGAAGAAAACTCATGTCCACGCTTGCGAGCTGATTGCGGCTGGCGCACCACTCACCCTCAAAAAGAGTCATAAAAGCTATGACCACGTGGGCGAAGCCGCGGGCAAAAGCTAGTTTTAAATATATTACCACTTTTGATGTAAAAAAATATACTGTAGACCCCTGTGTTTTGGCATAAATTGCAAAATTTCTCGAAAAAAAAAAGTTAATATTGAATTAACTTTAAGACCTTTCATTTTAATTGGACACATTTTTTAAAACTGGTGAAAAGTAATAAAAATATTTGAAAATCGAGAATCGGGCGTTCGGTTTCAACGTAAAAGCCGCGTTGAAGCCCGCATTGATTGAACTTAAAATTAATAGACTTACGTTCGATATTATTGAAACACGTACGTATCAACCTGCTCGGATTTAGTGATCTTAGCGCCTCAAAGTTCTATATTACAGAGTTTCGAAATTATTACATGAAGTCAAAGCTGCGGATGCCTTAATTGGCATATGTGCTGCTAGTGAGTTCAGAAGTTTACTGAATTGTTTCAATTAATTTATGTAGTTGTAGGATAAATTTGTCTATGTATTTCGGTCCTCTATAAGCAACTTCTAATTTCTAGGGATTTATCTGGATTATTTTTTACTATTAGTGTAGAGTCTCTAACCCTTAGAGAAGTGGGACACGGACATTTAACATTATTTTCGTCTTGTATGTTCATTTTAAGACTCAATTTTTAGAGACTACTGAGGCCATTGAGCATTGTGCTAGGTCTTCTATTGTCTCAGCCATGACAACGATATCGTCAACGAATCGTAGTGGAAGAAGAACTCTCCGTTGATATCGCAGAAGCTTGAAAACATCTTCCAGGGCGGCGGTGAACAGTTTTGGAAATATGACGTCTCCCTGTCTCACGCTTTACTGTAGCCAGATAGGTTTTGAATTCTGGTCCTATAGGCGAACTGACATAGTGTCGTTTTCATACAAGCACATAGTTAATGCGGCACAGCTGAAGAGACCGTAGCACAGCTAGAGTTTGTGTCCCGGGACTCCCTGGACTTTGGCATTTCTCGATCTCGAAACTTTAAGCTTGAGACATTCGAGACATCGAGACATGATTTGAAATACGTAAGAGTGCGATGTAGGCTCGTGTCACTGCCGTGCCGCGTCGCCGTCGCGAGCGTAGGCGCCGTACCGACAAAGGAGCCGCCACAGACGCTGCGCATACCTGTCAACGCATGGCACTTACCTATCACTTTTGGTTAAAACGGATTGAGGTTAGTAAAAACTTTTCTTATTTATTTTAATAAATCGCACAATATTATCATTTCAAGTAAGTAGATAAGCAATATTAGCAATTTACACCTACTTGAATATTTTTCATTGGAACTAATATCAAAACAATTTTCAAGGTCGTTATTTATCTACTAATATTATAAAAGTATGATTGTTTGATACTCAATCACGCTCTGAAAAACAAACGGATTCATCTTAAATTTGGTACACATTAAAACTTAGTGTTGTAACTTTTTACTATGGTAACGCGTTAAAAATTTACAATGAAGTCCACGCGGACGAAGACGCATGCGATCGCTAGTTCAGTACCTAATACATCTACGCGATTGCTGGCCCTAAAAGAACGGTTTAATAATGGGTTACATTATATTAATATGTCGAAGGGTGTGGTTAGGTTATAGATGGCCTTGTGGTTCCGTCCTTTACTATTTCAGTTGTGGGCGTCGAAATAACAATGCAACTATATCTCAGAGGTCCTCCTTCAATCGTCTTGATCATTCGGCAATCGAAATTGTACAGGATGCCTTGGATTACAATGTATGCAAACGTGTTGATCCCAGCGATGGCGAGACACGTCCTTTCAGTTCGATGCTCCGTCAAAAAGTGTCTGCCCCGATTTTTTTTTTTCGAAAGGACATGCTTGTTGTTGGTCGTTGGAAACCTTTACAACTTCACCGGGCAGGGAGCTGTCTGCCCCGAGACTGACGTCCAGCTTATATGGCTTCTCAACTCAGTGTTGCCACCTCATTTACAAACAGCCTACCGTTAATAAGTCATCTTGCTACCACATACGATCGGCTCACGAGTACAAGCGATTGTCACGCCACCACCGGTTTCACCCAGGTACTAATGCCTGACGTTTGATCCAAATAAAGTGTAAGGATCTATGTAAACGTGTATCAAGCTGGTATTGGTCGCGTTTTCAATGAAGCTCCGACAAATATATCCTTTAGAGTATGTACAGAGTATCAATCACCTAATGTTTTTGACCTAACATAGGTAATGAAAAACGTCAAAATTAATTGTATACTTTATGTCTCGAAAGTCCCGGGAAATTTAGCTCGAGATATCTCGAGGCCCGAGACTTTCAAAACCTCGAGACTTGACAAACCCCAAGCACAGCCCAGGTTTCGACCGAATCAAAGGCTTTCTCATAGTCCACGAAAGCGATAATAATAATAAATATTCTTTATTGCATACCAAAAAACTTTATTATGCACTCTTTGTTCTTTTATATAATCTACCACAGCGTATGAATGTGGTTTGTGTTACCAAAGCCTTTTGTTCGGGCTAGAAGTCGTCAAACCCGCTAGTAGAAATGACTCAGAAGTAAGATGGGTCTGTCGTTTTCAGCAGGGTGTTGTTGCCCTTTTTGAAGAAGAGCACCACCACACTTATGTGCCGTACCTTAGACTTTTTCCCTCGAGTATATAACGAAATTGAACAACTTCTAAAAAGCTTTTAGTACCGGTGTTCCACCTGCTTTTAGAAGTACAGACGTAATTCTCATCACTCAGTTCTGTGTTATTCTTGAGCCGTTTGAAAGTTATTCTAATCTCGTACAGGTTGACGTATGAAATATCTTCGGTATAGTGTCGTGTTAGTCTGGCTCTTGAGTCTGAAGCAAGGTCGCCGATAGGCAAACATGTGGTCGTGTATATTGTCCGTAGAACTCAGTCTTAAACAATATGATTCTGCCATCCTCAATCTTCAGCTTGGCCGGTTGACTCTTTCCAACAGACGAAGTTGTCGACGAATGTGTATACGTCAAACAGCCCAGTTAATCCAACTAATCCAACAGATCACTCGGCTGGATAGGTTTCGGGAAGTTTCAGAATATCTTGACGTCCCAAATACCGCAGTGTCTCAAGAGTAGTCTTTGATCAGTTTGTGTTTCCAGTAATGACATACGGAACTAACTATGGGCCTCATAAGAAGAGTTAAGGTCTTCCATGGGGCAAAGGAGCTATGCTAGGAGTTACGCTGCGTAATCGAATCGGAAACGAGGAGATCCGTAGGAGGACCAAAGTAATCGACAAAGCGCTCAGAATTGCTGAACTTAAGTAGCAGTGAGTGAGACACATAGCTTGTAGAAAAGATGGCCGATGAGGCGGTCTAGTTCTCGAGTGGCGATCGCGCACTGGAAGACACCGTAAGAACGCCTCCCGTTTGGGAAGCCGCTGTTTGTGAGTAGCACAGGACCGATCGTTGTGGCAATTCTTGGGGAAAGCCTTTGTCCGGCAGTGAACGTCTTGTAGCTGATATGATGTTGATGAGTCATCAATATCATATCAGCCAAAAGACGTCATCAATGATGAGTATTTTCTACCTGTGATGCAAAGCATACCTATTGAAAAGACTTTCAGCTTGAGCAACTGGTGACAGAGTGACAAGATGTGCCGTGGCAGCCCCTGAGCTGAACCCGAACATAGTGACGTTGGAAGGGTCTCCGCCGAAGGCCTGCGCATTCCGCTGCACCCAGCGCAGCAGCGTCACGACGTCCCTTAGCGCCTGGTTGCCGGGGATCTCCGCAGTGTCCAGCGACAGGAACCCAAACACGTTAAGCCTAGAACACATTTTGATCAGGTGTTAAAATTCGAATTTATAAATAACCCGAATATTCGCCTTATTTTAAAAATAGAATAACAAGGTACAGAACTCTAAAACATTCGAATTATCCTTTTTAGGCTATTGTATAGCTTTTATCGCGGGCTTTGATGGGACCGAATTAAGAAATTCCCTTTCGGCGTTCGTATTCCCCGATTCGTATAATTTTGAAATCTTTTTTTTTTTTTTTTTTTTTATTAAGAATTTGAGTACGACGAGACGAGAGTGAATCGGCACTATTTGAGCTTGCGTGTCACATCCTCGGCTGCATCGGCACTTACCATTAGGTGAGCTGCAGCCAAACGCACTAAATTTTTTAATAAAAAAAATATAATAATAATGAAGAAAAATCGTAACGAAAATAAAACCTGACACCCCAAAAAAAAAAATATTGAGTTTTAAAAAACTTACAGTGCCATCTATCTATCCATCATTACAATGATTGATGATGATGATTGATGATGATTGATTGATTATGATTGATTGATGGATTAATTGATGATGATGATTGATGGATGATGAATAATTGATGATGATTGATTGATTATGATTGATTGATTAATGGATTGATTGATTGATGGATATATTGATTGATAATGATTGATTCATGATTGATTATGATTGAGTGATTAATTGATGGATTGGTTGATTGATTGATGATGATGATAATGATGATTAACTTTCTTAGTGTTAATTTATTACATAAACATCCCGCGCCCCAAGGACTATAATGGTACTGGTAAATACTGCATAAATAAAAAATAAATAAATAATTTTATTTGCATAAGTTGATAAAAAATGCTATGCAATAGCTTTACCGCGGCAGTCCCCGAGTGCCACCCGTCTTTTTTTTTGCATTTTCTTAATTGGCATGATAAAATCTTTACTAGTTTAGTTTAATAAGATGATGCAAAATTAATTTAGATGGGCTGGACTGTTTCGGCTCGGTTGGGCTCGGTGGCGTAATGGCAAGGACCGCTACCTCCTGTCCGGGAGGTTGTGGTTCAAATCCTGCTACGTACCAATGTGTTTTCGAATTTCAATTTCATAATGTACGTTTATCCGAGTACTTCTGTTGATGTATTAGAATTTAATTATGTTAGACGCTACTGCGTGAAGGTAATTCTGCGAGGGGAGTGCTTTTGTTTATGTATTAGAATTGAATTATGTTAGACGCTCCTGCGAGATGGTAATTCTGCTAGGGAAGTACTTCTGTTGATGTATTAGAATTGAATTATGTTAGACGCTCCTGCGAGAAGGTAATTCTGCGAGGGGAGTGCTTTTGTTTATGTATTAGAATTGAATTATGTTAGACGCTCCTGCGAGAAGTTAATTCTGCGAGGGGAGTACTTCTGTTGATGTATTAGAATTGAATTATGTTAGACGCTACTGCGTGAAGGTAATTCTGCGAGGGGAGTACTTCTGTTGATGGAGTAGAATTGAATTATGGTAGACGCTCCTGCGAGAAGGTAATTCTGCGAGGGGAGTGCTTTTGTTTATGTATTAGAATTGAATTATGTTAGACGCTCCTGCGAGAAGTTAATTCTGCGAGGGGAGTACTTCTGTTGATGTATTAGAATTGAATTATGTTAGACGCTACTGCGTGAAGGTAATTCTGCGAGGGGAGTGCTTTTGTTTATGTATTAGAATTGAATTATGTTAGACGCTCCTGCGAGATGGTAATTCTGCGAGGGGAGTGCTTCTGTTTATGTATTAGAATTGAATTATGTTAGACGCTACTGCGTGAAGGTAATTCTGCTAGGGGAGTGCTTTTGTTTATGTATTAGAATTGAATTATGTTAGACGCTCCTGCGAGATGGTAATTCTGCTAGGGAAGTACTTCTGTTGATGTATTAGAATTGAATTATGTTAGACGCTCCTGCGAGAAGGTAATTCTGCGAGGGGAGTGCTTTTGTTTATGTATTAGAATTGAATTATGTTAGACGCTCCTGCGAGAAGTTAATTCTGCGAGGGGAGTACTTCTGTTGATGTATTAGAATTGAATTATGTTAGACGCTACTGCGTGAAGGTAATTCTGCGAGGGGAGTACTTCTGTTGATGGAGTAGAATTGAATTATGGTAGACGCTCCTGCGAGAAGGTAATTCTGCGAGGGGAGTACTTCTGGTGATGTTTTAGCATTGAATTATGTTTGACGCTCCTGCGAGAAGGTAAATCTGTGAGGGAAGTACTTCTGTTGATGTATTAGAATTGAATTATGTTAGACGCTCCTGCGAGAAGGTAATTCTGCGAGGGGAGTGCTTCTGTTTATGTATTAGAATTGAATTATGTTAGACGCTCCTGCGAGAAGGTAATTCTGCGAGGGGAGTACTTTTGTTGATGTATTAGCATTGAATTATGTTAGACGCTCCTGCGAGAAGGTACGAGTAGTTATGCGAGGGAAGTACTTCTGTTGGCGTAAGTCTTAGAATTGAATTGAAAAGACCATCAGGCTTCATCAACAGGATGATCGACCACTGGTGTGAGGAACATATATCATTTTTTTCACATGCCACTCTACATCTGCACTATATATTATCTTTATCTATATATATAAAAATCAATTGCTGTTCGTTAGTCTCGCTAAAACTCGAGAACGGCTGGACCGATTTGGCTAATTTTGGTATTGAATTATTTTTGGAAGTCCAGAGAAGGTTTAAACGTAGTGTAGGGTAGTGTAGGGTAGGGTAGAGTTGGGTAGTGTAGTGTATGTAATGTAGGGTAGGGTAGTGTAGTGTAGGTTTAGTGTAAACTAGGGTAGTGTAGGGTAGGGTAGTGTAGTGTATGTAGGGTAGTGTAGGGTAGGGTAGGGTAGTGTAGTGTAGTTTAGGGTAGTGTAGTGTAGTTTAGGGTAGTGTAGTGTAGTGTAGGGTAGGGTAGTGTAGTGTTTGTAGAGTAGGGTAGGGTAGTGTAGTGTAGGGTAGTGTAGTGTAGTGTATGTAGGGTAGGGTAGTGTAGTGTAGGGTAGGGTAGGGCAGTGTAATGTAATGTAAGGCGGTACGTAGTTCGCCGGGACAGCTAGTCTATAATATAAAAATGAATCGCAAAATGTGTTGGTAAGCGCATAACTCGAGAACGGCTGGACTGATTTGGATAATTCTTTTTTGTCGAGTTCGTTATTGTCAGGAGATGGTTCTTATGTAGGGTAGGGTAGGGTAGGGTAGGGTAGTGTAGTGTAGTGTAGTGTAGGGTAGGGTAGGGTAGTGTAGTGTAGTGTAGTGTATGTAGGGTAGGGTAGGATAGGGTAGGGTAGGGTAGTGTAGTGTAGGGTAGTGTAGAGTAGTGTAGGGTAGGGTAGTGTAGTGTAGGGTAGAGTAGTGTAGGGTAGGGTAGTGTAGGGAAGGGTAGTGTAGGGTAGGGTAGTGTAGTGTGGGGTAGGGTAGTGTAGTGTAGTGTAGGGTAGGGTAGGGTAGGGCAATGTACTGTAATATAAGGCGGTACGTAGTTCGCCGGGACAGCTAGTTATTAATAAAGATTGTAAGTTTGTGAGTTTGTTTGTAGAAAGTAATCTCTGGAACTACTGAACCGATTTTAAAAATTCTTTCACCAGTAGAAAGCTACATTATTCTTGAGCGACATAGGCTATGTCTACGCTTGCGAGCCGTTTGCGGCTTGCGCACCACTCACCCTCAAAAACAGTGGCAAAAAATTACGCGAGCGAAGCCGCGGGCAAAAGCTAGTGCGATTATAAAACAAGTCAAACAAGTCCAATTAAAGTGCTTTTACTTTATGTGTACCGGTCCAAAAGGTTTTGGTTTAGGCCAATGATCTTCAAGCGCTTCAAATTAGCCATTTCGTTTAAAAGTTTAAGTATCCTGAAACAGATTTTGATAGGACTAATTTCAACCTATAGCCACTGAAGTGCTACCACAGAAATCCGATTTCTGTGGCTCTTACTTAAGATATACCCCAAATCTGTGGCGGCTTTAGGAACACTTTCGCCCGCCGTCATTTTCTGTTTTTTAAAGTCATATTAAAAGAGTTCTTATCCAAAAGGAAAATTAAATAATCAGCTTCTTCAAATCAGCTTGCTTTTGCATGTTATGATGAATCAGCCAAAAGAAGTCCACTGCTGGACATAGGCTTCCCTCAAATTAGGAAGATTTTGCTGTAATCGTCACGCTTAGCCAAAAGCTTACCTGTAGTTAAATGTGACGACAATCACGTCTTTGGAAACCAGATACTCGGGGCCGTAATAATCAGAATCACCAGACCCGAAATGGAACGCACCTCCATAGACGACCACTAATATCGGAAGACCTGACGGGTTGACTCGACACTTCTTTTTATCTGGCAACGCCTCCATAGGAACGTGAATGTTGACGTAAATGCAGGATTCGTTAAAGTTCAGGATTTTTTTTAACGGTGCGAACAACAAATTCTTCTGCGGACATGCTGGACCAAACTCAGTGGCGTTCAAGATGCCCTCGATAGGCTCCGCTGGTTGAAGCTCCTGGGAAAGAAGATAATTAGTGAACTTATGTATTTTCCTTTTTATTTTGGTGGATAGCAGGGGCTCACAGAATACTAATTTCCTTTTAAAACTCTGCCCGAACTAGTCGGAACTATCGAGTTGCAAGGCGACGTAGTGGAAACTTTGGTCGCGGGGATCTCGATTTTTCTCAGCTATTTACAAAACATGTGAAAGTGATACTTTGTAACCTGGTTCTTCATTTCAATGACTTCATTTTGTCACTTGCAGAAACACGATACGTTTACTTTTATAACAGACAAAATCATAGAAACCTCTTTTGAAACAAACAGAGATTTACATTGCACAGGCAATGTTTTATATTGGAATTATAAAATTAAAACCAACGTGATCTTCCATGTTCTTTATTCACCAATGTTGCCAACATATATATTTTTAGTACCCATTATTTGTGTTGCCACACTAATCAAACTACAATATAGGTACAATATCCAACATCCCCCCTTTCCCAATTTCAAGTTTGGACAACTATTAAAATTGTTATGAAACAAAGTTCTATTAATACAAAAAAAAAACAACTCGACTTATTTTAGTACACAAACAAAATAATCAGCTAGTGTCTAGTAAGTCACATAATCTCTTAAATAAGATGGAGTTTTAACTTGCCGACCAGACCTAGTATAAGAACCATTATTATTGTTCTCAGTTCCAGTAAGCTGAACAGACCTTGTACAAGAACCATTATTATTGTTTTATGCTGTCTACACTCACTATGCTGCTGAGTACATATTCTCCATCGCTGTCACTAGAATCTTCTTCAATTTCTTCTTCTATGATATTCACCTTTCTTTTCAATTTCTGTTTACACATTACAGCAAAATGGTTGTAGCGCCCACAGTTCAAACATTTTTTTCCATATGCCGGACAGTTTTTTACTTCATGTGTCTTGCCACAACGAGTACATTTCCTTTCTGTTATTTTATTCTTTATTGTAGGTTTAACAGTGTTTTTCTTGGCTACTGCATCAACAGACTGTGTTTTTTCTATCTTACTTACTTGTTTTCTACTTATTTCCGCTGCTCTAGCTACTGCTATAGACTCTTCTAGGTCTAGATTTTCTTCTCTGAGGAGGCGTTCTTTTAAGCTTATATCGTTGGTCCCTATAATGAGCATGATATTTATGAGCCTTTGCTCTATTTCCCCTAACTCACATAACTTTGCTTTTGTTCTGAGTCTTGTTATGAATCTGTCTATGTCTTCCCCTTCTTCTTGTTTTGAGTTTAAAAATTCATATGTATGTAACACCAAGTTTTTTCTTGGCAGGCAGTACTTGTCAAACTCTTTTATGAGGTCATCTAGTTTTTCAATTTCCCCGTTTTTTTCGGAAATTGTTGTAGACATCTATGGCGTCCTCGCCGGCACAATTTAAAAGTATTGCTATTTTCCTCGATTCTGCGAATTTCATATGACCCGCTGCCTCAAGATAAATGAGGAACAATTGCCTAAATTTTATCCAGTTTGTGGTTTCACCTGTAAGCACTAAGTTTTTTGGTGGCTTGTAGACCTCCATCTTGGTTTTCAACAAAGGAACAAATCCACGCCACGCGGTCCACGACACAACACAAGAGTAATTTCCACAGGAGGATTATTATTATTTATTTTATTTTTTGTTTCCCCAAGAGGAATTAATCATCTGTTCCACACGAGGATTATGGGTTCTATTTATCAACCTGACACCATGTTTTATATTGGAATTATAAAATTAAAACCAACGTGATCTTCCATGTTCTTTATTCACCAATGTTGCCAACATATATATTTTTAGTACCCATTATTTGTGTTGCCACACTAATCAAACTACAATATAGGTACAATATCCAACAGGCAAACCAGACTGAATTTTTCTTAGTCGATTAGTCTAAATAACACACTTCAATATGCCAGTTGGATTTTTTCCAATTGATTTTAGTTTTTAATTGAAACGAAAAAACATTGGATAAGTGCTAAAGTGTGATTATTTTCTGTACTCTTTACACGTAAAGAGAAAGGCAGAGACAACTGTTCCAATCAATGCCTTGCCATAATATAGTTTTTAATTGAAACGAAAAAACATTGGAAAAGTGCTAAAGTGTGATTTATTTCTTTACTCTTTACACGTAAAGAGAAAGGCAGGGACAACTGTTCCAATAAATGCCTCGTTATAATTAATGTACTCTGTCATAAATTGGGCGAATTCTTGAAAAATTAAAAAAATATGGTACTCTCGGCGTCAAAAACACCGCACTTCTCATACAAAAGGTGCTCCAAATAAGGACGATTACATACTTAAATAAAGAAAACTAAGAAAAACTAAAAAGAGATTTCTGACTACAAATATTGAAGAGCACAACATTCTGCAGATCCTGGAGAACTCAGTAGACTGCTCAAAACAAAAAACATGATTTTTTTCTGCAATATGAATGAAAAATTTGCCACTTTACCGTGGGCTCTCTTCTGAGCAGTCTACTGAGCTCTCGTGGTTCTGTAGACTGTTGTGCTCTAAGACACATTTTTAGCCAGGGATCAAACTCACTAATACTACTTTTTAGTTTTTTTTTTTTTTTTAAGAAAGTAATTGTCCTTTTTGGAACATCCTTTTGCATGAAAATGTACTTAGAAATAAGAACACGTTAAAAAAACCGACTTCCATTGCAAAAACTCAGTACATTTTTGCAGTATTATTTTTGGTTTTTGTTAATTTTCTAATAAAGTACTACACCGATTATGATAAAATTTGTGTGGGACCACATCGGAAGCACTAGCTTTCAAATAAAAAAAGCATTATAAAAATCGGTTCACCCAGTCAAAAGTTCTAAAATAAAAAAAACGTACAGTCGAATTGAGAACCTCCTCCTTGAAGTCGGTTGAAAACACACGTTCATCTGACCCCAAAACTAGTATTCCCAGTTATTCGGGAACCAAACACCAAAGTAAATTGTCAATTGCATATACATTATACCAACCGCGAATCGAAGTTCGCCCAGCGGCTGCTTGGCGTAGGGCACACCGCGGAAGCTGGCGTAGGTGCGCCCCGCCTCGTCTATCTGCGCACTGCCGCATATCTCGCCGTTCTCGATGCGAACCTGAAGTTCGCACGCCTGCACTAGGGAAGCTGTCGAATTCAATATGGTACATTGTATCTCAAGGGATGTACGTACCCGAGGAAAAAATAATAATTACATAAACATTCTGTAAAAACTTCGATGAAGATTACTTGACCATAAAAAGTAATGAGTTCAAATAAAGAGCCAAGTCTAAGTGAATAAAATAAAACGTGTGATATGGCCGTTTAACATTTTGTAAGAGTTTGAAATCTATGCAGATACATCAGACAAAGCGACTCTTATATATTTTTACAATAATACGCATAAGAAAATAAAAGCATCTATCGTATCATCATATCTACACAGACTAACTACTGTTACAAAATAGTTAGCGGCCATGTCACTCGTTTTCTTTTATGAACTTTTGGCTCTTCATTTGATCTCTCTGCTTTTTATGGCCAATCAAATCAAATCAAATCAAATTTCATTTATTTGTGATTATATGTTACAAAAGATGTTAAGTGAAAATTATGTCCTAATATATAATCTGTCATTTGACGTACAAATTTAAAATAACAATAATACAGTAATAAAAGCATATCAATACAGTCCTCAAAATAAAAAAAAAAAAACAAAGTAATCTTCAACGAAACGGCACGTTTTTGCTAATAGTTTTTTGTTGGGATTTCACTTCTTTTTGTATAAAAAACGATTTTCTGGATGTTAAATGAGATTCAGCATAAACTTATAGAAAGATATGGTTTCTTAGCATTCCTGAAATTTAATAATATTTTCCTGACTATAATTATTGCATTTCAAGGTAGATATCGTTTTTGGCATCACTATTACTTTCGAGGAAATGAGTTTTGAGATTTTGATGGGGATTAATCGTCTTACACTATATAAGTGTGTAAAACTAAAAATCATTTTTGGGGTCCCGTACCTCAAAAGGAAAAAAACGGATCCCTTATTAGATCACTTTGTTGTCCGTATGTCCGTCCGTCTGTCTGTCAAGACCCTTTATCTCGGGAACGCGTGGAGGTATCAAGTTGAAATTAAAACCATATACTGCGGTCTACAGTATCTTAAGCTGTGAAACTATCAAACTTCGTAAAAATAAGATACGGCTGTGTATGCCGCAAAAAACGTATATTTCGACACTCTTAAGGGAATCAAAATTCATAGGGTATTTTCCGTTGACCTAGAACTATGAAATTTGGCAATTCTTATATTAGAAGTATGGGGAAAATTCTGAAAACTAAATTTGTGATTAAATCATAAAAACACTCTATAGGCATGTTACCCTTTATAAGCACTCTTGTACGGAACCCTCGGTGGGTGAGTCCGAATCGCACTTGTCCGGTTTTTTTTAAAATTTGTATGTAACGTGTGGGTGTGTATGTGCGCGCGTGTGTGCGTGCGCGCATGTGGTTGTGTGCATGTGTGTGCGTCCGTCCGGTGATTATTATAAGAACTACTACAATGAGTAGTTCATTATTTTAAGGGAAAATCTGAAAAAATATTTGTATGTATTTCATCAAGTCTGTTAGGCACCTAAATTCTTTGCTAATAAGTGTAGATTAGCTTAATGTTTTTTAATGATTTGTGTATATGTATGCATAGCCTAACTGTACAATTTATTTTAGATTATACCTTTCGGATCATCAGAAAGGTTTTGGCCGTATCTAAGAAATAAACTCGTCTTCGAGAAGTTTTGGAGTGTACAATCAATATTCACACACGTTTGCAGCACGAGCCTTAACGATGATTCGGATGAAAACCGATTATTTTATAGACTGCGATGAGTTCGGCACGGGGCTGGCTTCCCAAGTTGACAGTTCAGCTGCTCAATCAAAAGTGCTCGTAAAATAATTGGCGCCTCTGTCGTAGCCTCTGTAGGTACGCTGCATTGTCTTTAATGGTTCGATAATCACAACGATTCTGATTGGCTAACAAACAAGTACCAACACTACCAACTTCCGGGTTCCGGTCTCGCACAGACCACGTTTTGGCCAAAGATGACTATTATTACTACCCTAGCTAACCGCTTGACGTTTCAAGATAAAACACACGGTGCTTCGACGCATGCATAGATGGCAACACGTCCTTGCGCTCCGACATACCGTAAATTGTATAATTGCGCTGTGTTATGGGCGGAAAGCCAAAGTGGTAATGGTCAGTCTGTAGGTCAATACGAGACATACCTCTAGAAGCCTCTGGTTTGTTGTCTGAAATTAAAAGAATCCACTACACAGCGAGATACTGAGAGTTTAAAAGAACGATGACCGATCAAACCGAGTCTTACAAAGTAAGACTCCGCGCCGGGAATCGAATCCGCGACCTCCTGATGTGAAGCTAATGGCCGTAACCATTACGCCACGGAGGTGTTGTGTGGATTATTAAGTAACTTGCGTTGATCAGAATCACGTATCAGCACACCATCCAATGACCGAACTCTACTGAAGGCTACGTAGGCTTGCCCTTTGGAAAACATTTTATTCCCCAAATTAACTACATCCTGTCAACTGTAGTTCCTTGTAACTTGTGAACAGCTACGGCCCAGCCTTATATAAGTGGTATCATTCCATTTAATTTTACTGTATCTTCTGCTACTGTGATAAGTGACACTCGTTGGGCAAATGCTAACCCAATCATTGGTAAATTTAAAACTTTTGCTAATAGTGGTGTCAACAAATTCAACTAGTTCCTTTTTAGGAATTTCTTCGTCTTCCAGTTGATCTCTTCTTAGACCTTCCCATTCAAAGCCTCGAACTACTCCCGTACTGCCATTATCAAGACCCTCTTTAACTCTGATACTCATACAAAGCATAACTCGAATGCCAATTTCCATTGAAATGACGGACACCAGACAATCCGTGTTATTACAATGGACCCGAATAGAGGAATCCGAGGGTTTTCACCTGTATGTCGCAGGTTCCTTTGATTCGTCGTTTGATACATTTTTGATGTCCGTTTACTGAGCATTGCGTTTTTAAAGTACTCACTAAAAAGTTTAAAATAAAAAACAAAATCGAAAATTTTGAAAAAGCCCACGCCGGATTGTTAATACTTAATCGAAAATCGATTTTGACGATTCTTTTTTTCTCGTTTCATTGGAAGTTTTAACAAGTTTGTCGTTAATTTCATAAGTGGAATTTTGAACTTACCGGCTAACACTAGAAGGAGTAAACCAAACAGGATTCTAGGTTTACTGAAATCCATGATGAGCGTGCGCGTGACTTCAGACTCCGAGACTTAATCGGATAATAATGAGCAGTAAAACACCAACATCTTTTATATCTAAACATTTGTTCATCATAGATTAAAATTAATAAGGCATTGTCGATTTTTACCTATTTTTATAGAAAACGTACAGTGTTGCCGTTAGGACAATCTTGTTTGTGGTTATTAAAATGAAAAAGTGGCCAATTTTGTAATAAGGATGTGGTTTAATTAAACAGTATCTAATAGATGTAGAAAAAAAAATTGTAGGTCTAAAATTGCATCAGATAATTCTGAAATCTCTACGTCAACGTCAATCGATCGGTGATGATGATGTAGATTTCAATTTTTTTGATTGCTTTGTCCGCTTCTGTAAATTTGTTTAAAACTTCAGGTGGCAAAACATAGTCGTGGCATTTTTATTATTTATTTTAATTGACTTTTAATCATAATTATGGAATTAAGTGTTAATGCACACATTTTGTTTCATAATTTATTTTTCAGTGTGTTCATGACAGTTAACTACTTACTTCCGCATTAGAGTGAGGAAGACAAGACCGCAGTAACTAGGTCAAATATTTGGTCAACTGTAAACAATAATTACTGTTTACAAAACATAATTACCAAAAGCAGCTAGAATCGTTTTGTTAGCTAAAATTATTTTTGGCTAAACCGTTAAAAATATGCTAGATCTAGCCACAAAGTGGCTAAAACGGCAACAGTGAAAACGTATTTAATAGTATGCAAAAGTATGCGACAACTAAATTGTCTAAAGCGCGGACTCTCTTCAGGGATACGACGCAGTAACATCGAAAAGTTATGCGACAGCAAAATTGTCTAAAGCGGGGACTCTCTTCAGGGATACGACGCAGTAACATCGAAAAGTATGCGACAGCAAAATTGTCTAAAGCGGGGACTCTCTCCAGGGATACGACGCAGTAACATCGAAAAGTATGCGACAGCAAACTTGTCTAAAGCGGGGACTCTCCAGGAATACGACGCAGTAACATCGAAAAGTATGCGACAGCAAAATTGTCTAAAGCGGGGACTCTCTTCAGGAATACGACGCAGTAACATCGAAAAGTATGCGACAGCAAAATTGTCTAAAGCGGGGACTCTCTTCAGGAATACGACGCAGTAACATCGAAAAGTATGCGACAGCAAAATTGTCTAAAGCGGGGACTCTCTCCAGGGATACGACGCAGTAACATCGAAAAGTATACGACAGCAAAATTGTCTAAAGCGGGGACTCTCCAGGGATACGACGCAGTAACATTTAAAAGTATGCGACATTAAAATTGTCTAAAGCGGGGGGACTCTCGGAGATTTAATGTGCCTCTGACCATGCGGTGATCGCTTCCTGTTTTGACTGAATTGATCACGGAGACATCATTGAATATTTGCCTCCTTGTCGACAAGATGAAGTCTATCTCATCAGAGGCACATTGAATCTAAAGACCAAGCTAGAAAGATGCCGACCGGCGCCCATCCAGCTCCAAAAACCCGAGAGCTTTCAGCTCGAGTTGCACAATCGTTTCGAATGCCTAGGAGACTGCGAGAATGTGGACTATTATAATGACAGGTTCGTGGAAATTGTCCTAATAGGTTGGTTCACTTTTCTCTAAAGTGGCCATTTTAACAAGTCTAGCGGCATTTTAGGTAACGTTTGGCCAAACGAGGAGACTGTGCAAGAGCTGTGGAAGGAAACATCCCGGCCTACACATCGCGATATTCAAAAATCCATGTGGTATTCTACAGGTAAAATTTATTGACATTTCTAAATTCTATTTTCCTTTTTTTATTTAATAAGGTAACAGTATTTTTTCATGTTTAAGGTATAACTCCAAGTCGGTAAAATCTACCACCCGCATGAAACGTTCAAAGAACACAGCACCGGTGCGTCGTGTGATAGAAAATGCAAATGTACCCTTACCTCAGATTTGGAAGAATTTCCTTTCTCTGGAAGAAAATAAAACCAACTTGGTTGAGTTTTTGTCGCACCACCTTGCACAAGCTATCTTTGATGACGTTGAGCTGGTAATTACTGGAGGCTTTAAAGATGGAAAGAAGGTTCTCTCTAACCAGCAAACATCACCAATTTCCTACCTCGAAACATCTCACGAGGAAGCAGACACACGAATGATTCTACACGCAGTGGCAAGTACGCAAAACAAATTGTTGTGACTGCTAGAGACACAGACATCTTTCTGTTACTCCTTTATCACTTCGATAAAATACCTGCAAATGAAGTATGGTTAATGAGTGGAACTGCAAAGAAGAGAGTTTTCGTACCTGTTCATGACGTACATAGCAAAATGCACGCGGGACTGGTGCAGAGTATATTAACCTTTCACGCAATCACCGGCCGTGATGTCATATCATACATAGCTTCCATTACGAAGCCAGCAGTTTTTAAAGTGTTTCAAATGCACTATTCTCTTTTGTCCGCGCTTGGCGTCGTGCCTCTTACGGATGCAGCTGTATCTTCTGCAGAAATGTTTGTGACAAAATTGTACAAGGTTTGTATAACTTATTAGTAAATTCAACTTACCTTGTTACCAGCGTCGACTTGGCTCGTACATTTCAATTCGGTTTTCTTTTTCAGGTAGCTGACTCATTAGTTACATCTGATGTTGCGCGTTATGCTTTATTTGGTAAAGTAAAAAACTCAGAATCTCTTCCGCCGACCAGTGCAGCGCTTTTGCAACATATTAAACTTAGTCATTACCAAACTTCAGTGTAGAAGAATGCTCACCTGACTGACCCCATCATGTCACCAGTCACAGACTGAGGATGGAACGAAGAAACAGACGGCTACATTTCCATTCTTACCACGCTTGAACCAATTCCAAAAGCTGCAAAGATATAGTTCTTTGTGGTTGCAAAAAAGTTTGCTCATCAAAACAAATGCCGAAAGGCTAAGTTAATTTGTACCTTAATGTGTTATTGTTCCGCACTTTGTACAAATTCAAAAAAAGATTTAATGAGGATGATGATTAAATGAGTGTGTAATTTTCAAAATTCTGGTCTATTTTATTTATCATTACCGTTATTTACTTATTCTCACGATCTATTATTGCATTTAACCACAAAGTAATAGCTTCAACAAAACATGAACGTTGCCAAATGCAAGGAGAATCCACTCAAAATTATTTCGCAGATTTTTTCGTTCTAATACGTTTAACTACACTCGAGAGCGATAAATCCGGGTCACTTAAAGAATCCTAAAAATCTCGGAAACTAAGAAGGCTAGCTTAATGAAATAAATTGTGTTTAATAGACAATTTAATACTCCTTAAATGAAGTCATTAAAACTTCTTAGTTATTGTAAAGTTATGTCATAAAAAAAACAAATTTGAAAAAGGGAGACTTTCGAAGATGGAACTACGAAATTACTACATTTGTTTTTGCTTTTGTTTCTAATCTGTCATTTAAGTGGGTACATAAACCATGTTGATAGTGTTCAATATTTATTATTCAAGCAGTAATCATGTCGCTTACACCTGAAGAATGCACCAGAATACTCACAATGCTGGAAAACGGCCGGGGTCAGCGCGATACAGCCACGACTGTCGGTGTGTCGCTCTCAACAGTACAAAGAGTTCTCCAACGTTACGAGGAAACTGGCTCTAACTTACGCAGACCAGGAACAGGCAGAACCAGGTGTACCACAGCACGAGAAGATCGATACTTGGTGAACACAATGCTTCAATACGACGCAGTAACATCGAAAAGTATGCGAAATTAAAATTGTCTAAAGCGGGACTCTGCAGGGATACGACGCAGTAACATCGAAAAGTATGCGACAGCAAAATTGTCTAAAGCGGGGACTCTGCAGGGATACGACGCAGTAACATCGAAAAGTATGCGACATTAAAATTGTCTAAAGCGGGGACTCTCTCCAGGGATACGACGCAGTAACATCGAAAAGTATGCAACATTAAACTTGTCTAAAGCGGGACTCTGCAGGGATACGACGCAGTAACATCGAAAAGTATGCGACATTAAAATTGTTTCAAGCGGGGACTCTGCAGGGATGCGACGCAGTAACATCGAAAAGTATGCGACATTAAAATTGTCTAAAGCGGGGACTCTCTAGGGATACGACGCAGTAACATCGAAAAGTATGCGACATTAAAATTGTCTAAAGCGGGACTCTGCAGGGATACGACGTAGTAACATCGAAAAGTATGCGACATTAAAATTGTCTAAAGCGGGACTCTGCAGGGATACGACGTAGTAACATCGAAAAGTATGCGACATTAAAATTGTCTAAAGCGGGACTCTGCAGGGATACGACGCAGTAACATCGAAAATTATGCGACAGCAAAATTGTCTAAAGCAGGGACTCTGCAGGGATACGACGCAGTAACATCGAAAAGTATGCGACATTAAAATTGTCTAAAGCGGGGACTCTCTCCGGGGAAGTAACATAGAAAAGTATGCGACATTAAAATTGTCTAAAGCGGGACTCTGCAGGGATACGACGCAGTAACATCGAAAAGTATGCGACAGCAAAATTGTCTAAAGCGGGGACTCTCTCCAGGGATACGACGACGCAGTAACATCGAAAAGTATGCGACATTAAAATTGTCTAAAGCGGGGACTCTCTCCAGGGAAGTAACATCGAAAAGTATGCGACATTAAAATTGTCTAAAGCGGGACTCTGCAGGGATACGACGCAGTAACATCGAAAAGTATGCGACAGCAAAATTGTCTAAAGCGGGGACTCTCTCCAGGGATACGACGCAGTAACATCGAAAAGTATGCGACAGCAAAATTGTCTAAATCGGGGACTCTCTCCAGGGATACGACGCAGTAACATCGAAAAGTATGCGACATTAAAATTGTCTAAAGCGGGACTCTGCAGGGATACGACGCAGTAACATCGAAAAGTATGCGACATTAAAATTGTCTAAAGCGGGGACTCTCTCCAGGGATACGACGCAGTAACATCGAAAAGTATGCGACATTAAAATTGTCTAAAGCGGGACTCTCCAGGGATACGACGCAGTAACATCGAAAAGTATGCGACAGCAAAATTGTCTAAAGCGGGGACTCTCTCCAGGGATACGACGCAGTAACATCGAAAAGTATGCGACAGCAAAATTTTCTAAAGCGGGGACTCTCTCCAGGAATGCGACGCAGTAACATCGAAAAGTATACTTATAATTTTATCTGAGAGGGGACGTCTATAACATGCGCGGGCAGCCTCATGAGGCCAACTTCGCGAGACGGCTCAGCACACCGGGCAAAGCCCCTGCAGGTGCGCGCAGTACTATAGCATCGAATGAACAATGGCCAATTCCCTAGCATGGGCGGGAGGCGGGCCACCTTCCGAGGGACAAACAACCCTGGTGACGTGACGCAACGCTAAACATGCGCTTCCGAGCTTCCTACATATTTTATCTAGCAGAGATGCCTTTGTGATCCTAGGTCCAGCTCAGAGCCCAAGAAGCTAGTCCTTATAGGTACCAATCGTATTGCCATCCTCCAAGCTGAAAATGGGTGAATGGGGTCTTCTTGGGTTCTTGGGTGAGACGGTCGTGGTGACCGATTGAGTAATTCTAACGTCGGTAGAAATGTACTTGTTTGTTCGAATATTTATTGTTCTGATCCACAACACGTTCGTTGATAATTTAATTATTTCACTTTAAAACTGGTTTGGTTAGTTACATGAAATTTGTATAAAATGTTTTAGTCTTTGACATGACGTATCCATTATATAATTTTTAGAGTTTCATATATCTGATGAAAAAATATATACATAAAAAACTAAAAAACACGCTTTTAAACCACATCAAACTAAAAAGTGAAAAATAATTCTTAATATAAGATGAAAACTATAATAAACGAAAAATACTAGCATTATTGTGAAAAAAACGTGGGTATACGTAAAATATGGCACAAAGCGCCCCACGCTTTTTTCACAATAATACTAGTATTTTTCATTCATTATTGTTTTCAGCTCATATTAAGAATTATTTTTACAATAATAACATACATCCATACATACAAACTTTCGTGTTAATAATATTAGTGGGATGTACCTCCCAAAAGTGGCCCCATGTTTAAAAATCATTTGATAACGTCACGCGTCCGTCTTTAGGTCACTAAATTTCAACTCGATCGATCCAGTAGTTTCGGAGCAAATTGTGACAAACGGACAGACAGATAGACACGCGAGTGGTTCCGTTTTTACCTTTTGAGGTGCGGAACCCTAATAGGATATATAGGGCTTCTATTAGTCCACCGGAGAACCTAAACAAAAATTTCCACGTAATATTTTTTACCCTTTCATATGCTAAATTTTAGTTTAAATAGCTGTTTGGGGGCCGTCCATTAATCACGTGATCTTTTTTTAAGCATTTTTTAACCCCCCCTCCCCTTTGGTGATACATGGTGAGGTTTAAGACTACCCCCCACCCCCCACCCAACATCACGTGTATTTTTAGTATCTACAAAAAATCTTAATTTTTAGGCGATTGGCGTGCCGAGCCGGGAAGTCGTCGGCGGCGCGTGAGTAGGTACTTCGTTCGTTGCCTAGCAACGGCGAGTCAAGGTCACACTACACGCCGCTTTTCGATTTAAAAATCGCGCGTTTGAAAAAATAAATACACGTGATATCTTATTACACCCCCCCTCCCCAGTTGTGACATTTCGTGATTTTTGTCAAACCCCTCCCCCCCCTTTCAAGCCTCACGTGATTAATGGACGGTCCCTTGGCTGCAATGTAAATGTTAATTGTAAATAACAAGTATGCGGCGTCAATACTAGATCCAACAATAATAAAAAATTAAACATTCTTCTTTGCGGTGATAAACAATATAAAAATATTTTTACTCAGACACGCTATAATATAAACAATACAAAAATATTTTTACTCAGACACGCTTTAATATTCGCTTTACATTCTTAATAATTTTAGAAATAATTCATTAAAAATTCATAAACAAACTGCGTAAAAACTTTACCCCTCTTTCTGGCCAGTCGGGTAAAAATGTATCCTATGTCACTCACGGGTTTAAAGCAAATCTAACGACACCTCATACGTTAAAATCCGTCAAGCCCTTCAGACTGTAGCAAGGAACATAGAAATATAAATACATACATACACTCGAAAAAACTAACCCTCCTTTCAAGACAGTCGGGTAAAAAGAAGACAAGAAATACGTGATTTCAGGATCGTCAAAATTATAAAAAAAAACTACGCTCGATAACGAGCCGGGAAGTGGGTATGGGTATGTAATTTCATTATTGGAGAGTAGAAGGGTAAACCAGGATAGTTGGCCCAAGGGTTCCCGCGATTGTAATTACTCTAGTTTCGGAGATGAATCGCATGCTATTTTATTAATCTATCGAAAGACTCTCAAACTCCAAGTTGAGCATGTTGCATATCTCTGTGCGATTGCATGGAAAGGCAAAATGCGATCTAAGTTTTCACATTATAGATGTCTTGTTTCTCTGTGGTACATCTATCCTTTACATGGATTGGGCAACTCTCCCCTATGTGGGATAGATGTCCAAAAATATAGAGATCCGCAAACATCTATAGTACTCTGGGAATATTAAAGATAATGTTTTTACTCTTAATAAATTTGTAGGTAAAAAAATTAAAGTACCAGCCAGTTTTATAAATAAAATATTTTGCTTTTTGTACTGCGACACGAGTATAGAGTAATTTCAAAAAGTGTGACAACTATCCTGCTTTAACCCTATTTTTAATTGCAACCACCTTATAACACACTCAGAGGCACAGAACACATCTCATACAGCCAAGTGACAGCACCATAGTCGTATAAATAAAAGCTCTGTGGTCTGAGGTTCGCTGGTTGCTTTTTTCAAATTTTGAACGGACCGGCGATAGCGCGGCGACGGCGGCGTTGTTACGGCATTCCCTACTCTTTAGTCACGGTTTTAAAAATATATAGAGTGTATTTTACTTAAAATTATATTGATTATTATTTTAGTTCCCTTGCTTTGTTTGCGTAAATCACTGTACAGGCAAAAAATATTCTTAGTCAGGTCATTAGTTCTGTCAAAAACTTTTTATAAAATTAATGATAGACTTTTTGATACTTATATAGAAATTATATATGAAATGAAAGGTACTTTAATTTAAAATACAATTTTATATACATTATTCAAAATGCCCTCCCAAGTCTTCATTTATCACTCTTTAGACCGTGGATCTGTTTAGGCCTATCTGAAGAGCTAGGATTTTTTGTTTACGAACAGGATTTCGTTGAATTCGCGCCTTCACGCTTTGATGATTGCGGGTGTCCTAACTGTGCGAGGTCGGTCGGTCCTCTTACGATCTTCGAAGCTTGAATCTTCAGTGAATCGTTTGATAGTGCGATAAACAAATCGTAGGGTTATTTTCAATTTTTGTAGAATATTAATAATAATTAAAACGTGAAAATGAAAGTGAAAGTGAAAAAAATAATAAATCTGTTTTGGCGCGTAACCACAGCGGTGCAACGCGATAACCGCTACTCTATCTTCTTTCTTCGACCACTCCATATTTGAAAATGAATGTATTTTTAAGTTATTGTATAGCTTTTATCGCGGGCTTTGAGGGGACCGAATCAAGAAATTTCGTAATGAAAGTAAAACCTGACACCCCAAAAAAATATATATTGAGTTCTAAAAAACTTACAGTGCCATCTATCTATCCATCATGATGATGTTGATGATGATGGCGATGGCGATTGATGATGGCGATTGATGATAGCGATATTGATGATGGCGATTGATGATGGCGGATGATGATGATGATGAAGATGATGATGATGAACTTTCTTAGTGTTAATTTATTTATAACATAAACATCCCGCGCCCCAAGGACTATATGGTACTGGTAAATACTGCATAAATTAAAAATAAATAAATAAATATAATTGCATAAGTTGAAAAAAAATGCTATGCAATAGCTTTACCGCGGCAGTCCCCGAGTGCCACACGCATTTTTATTTATTATCGGCATGCGCAAACGTTCTATTTTTAAAATTAGTGAAGTTCAGCTAGCCAGTATTCGAAAATTTTAAATAATAAGGTTTTGACAGAACTTATGACCCGACTAGGTATATACTTAGTCAGGTCATAAGTTCTGTCGAAAACTTTTTATAAAATTAATGATACACTTTTTGATAATTATATAGAAATTATATATGAAATGAAAGGTAATTTAATTTTCAATACAATTTTATTTACATTATTCAAAACTCCCTCCCCTATTTTGAATACATGTCCTTAATCGACGTGGCCAATCATCAATCGCAGCACGCACAACATTCATATCTATTTCTGTCGCTGCTTTAGCCAAATATGCTCGGAGAGATTCTAATTTCTGATGAGGTTCAGCGCAGACTTTCTTCTCCAAATGTTGCCATATCTTGTAATCCAGTGGGTTAAAATCTGAACTTGAAGAGGGCCAGTCTTCATGTCCGATAAAGTCAATTCCACGGGCGGTCAACCAGTTTTGCGTGCTTCGTGCCCTATGAGCTGGTGCAGAGTCCTGTTCGAATATACAATGTCTGTTTTTGAACATTGTTTGAAAAAGAGGTTCCACTATGTTTGTTAGGACAGTATTTTGGTACACCTCGGCACTGGTTTTTACATCTTTTTCACAGAAAAACACCTCAGATAAGCCTGAATATGAGACTCCAAGCCAAACCATGAGTGAGGAACGATAATGTCCTCGTTGAACCCTCGGAATATGCGTGCTGGCTTCTTCACTGCTGTGGGCATACACCTTATCCTTTTTTTATTGTAACTTTCTTCGATGTTAATTTTTTTTTCATCCGAAAAGAAAATTTCGTGGTTTTTTTTTCCGCGTACCGCCGTAACAAAGCGCGGGATCTATCCAGCCTATTTTTTTTCAAAAGCTCGTTCAAAAAAATTCCGATCTTCTTACCTCCGCTCGTAGTCTCAAGTCTTTATTTATCACTCTTATGACCGTGGTTCTGCTTAGGCCCATCTGAAGAGCTAAGATTTTTTGTTTACGAACAGGATTTCGTTGAATTCTCGCTTTCACTGCTTTGATGATTGCGGGTGTCCTAACTGTGCGAGGTCGGTCGGTCCTCTTACGAACTTCGAAGCTTGAATCTTCAGTGAATCGTTTGATAGTGCGATAAACAAATCGTAGGGTTATTTTAAATTTTTGTAGAATATTGAAAATCTGTTTTGGCGCGTAACCACAGCGGTGCAACGCGATAACCGCTACTCCATCTTCTTTCTTCTTTCTTCGACCATTCCATATTTGAAAATAATTGAAAAAGAATGTCTATTTTATTATCGGCATGCGCAAACGTTCTCTTTTTAAAATTGGTGAAGTTCATCTAGCCAGTATTCGAAAATTTTAAATAATAAGGTTTTGACAGAATCTTTTTGCCTCATAATAGCATAATCGATCAAATGCCAGTGTTTGGATCTAGGGTGCATCCATGTTGTCTTGTGCTTGGCGGCAAGTCTAAACATAGTGTTAGATATTGCCAAACCGTATTGAGCACAGAGACTGAGTAGCAACTGACCATTGCTGTTTATGTTGCCGTTTTCATGTCTGTCCAGAACTCCAGGCCAAACCTCATAGTCCCGTCCAACTCTGGCATTGAAATCGCCCAACAAAAGAATCTGCTCTTTGGCGTTTATGCTGTCGAGGCAACTAGTCAATTTCTCGTAGAACTTGTCTTTAATGTCATCAGATTTGTCTAGTGTTGGATCATAGACACTGATGACATTAAGGTACTTGTCTTTATCCAAGTAAAAGTGCAATGTGGTCACTTTTAGAGCGCCAATTCAGCCATAAAATATAGCATGCAAACATTATTGACACATTTTACATAACATTGAATACTATTATTATTTACATATAGGTATCATATATATTTATAAATTAGATTTACAAATTATGTTCTAGAAATTCTTGAATTGTATGAAAATTACGCTGAGTCAGCCATCTATGCAAGGTAGTTTAAAACTGAGTCAAGGGTAACTCGCTTATATTTGCTGGAAGTCTGTTATAGATTAACCTGCACATCATCAAAAACATACAGACATGGGAGCGGTAGTACCTTTTGCGACTTAAACAGGGGTTTGCATTATACATCAGGAGCAACGTTACAAATTGCTCGGATGCACTTTTCTATGCAATAAATGCCTTAGAGATATCAGTACTATTACCCCAGATTATGATACCATATTCCATATAAGCGTAGTATGCTGTCATATCTGTATGTCTACTTACAATTTTCGTCAACTTATACAAGGGAAAAATAAATCTACAAATACTTTACTACAAATCTTCTCTATGTGACCCTTCCAATTTAGTTTTTCATCAATTACTATGCCAAGAAATTTTGTAGATATTTCCCTCGAGAGAAGTTCATTTTTGTAATTTATATAAAAAACTTAATTATAATTATTAAAATTTATATACTTTGTTTTATTTATATTTACTTTTAAATTATTGTTATTTAGCCATTTTATTGTTGTACTCAATACATTATTTATGTCAATTTCGTGTTGTTCCCATGTCATAGTTTTATTCGTTGTCACTACAATTGCAATATCATCCGCAAATAAAACACTTTCATACTTCATCATTTCTGGCAAGTCATTAACATAAACTAAAAATAACAGAGGCCCAAGGATACTACCCTGTGGAACCCCAAATAGATTTTGTCGAAATTCAGAACGAAAAGTCAAACATGTATGTTTTTTGTTAATTTTTTGCACTTCAACGCATTGTAGCCTATTCTGCAAATGTGTTTGTAACCAATCAAGGGCTGACCCCCTTATTCCATTGTAATAGAGTTTACAAAGTAGTATTTCTTGTTAAACAAAGTCAAACGCATTTGACATGTCAAAGAATAAGACAGTTGTATGTGATTTTTGTTGGTACTTTGTAAAATCGTCTTTATTAAAGAAAACGTTGCCAGTGACGTGGATTTTTGTATTTGAAAACCAAACTGATTTTTAGTAAAAAAAATGCCATAAGTTTTCTATGCATAACTTTTTCAAAATTTTTTGAGAAAACTTGTATCAAGTTTATTGGGCGATAATTTTCACTTATTGTCTTTTCACCTTTTTTGTGAAGTGGTTTAAAAACAGATAACTTAAGTTTGTCAGGAAAAGTACATGATTCCATGAAGAGGTTTACTAAAAAGGCTAAAACTTTACTGATTTGATGACTACATGCTTTTACTACCTTGGTGCTAATTTTGTCATAACCCTCAGCATTTGTGTTGTTTAAGCTAAAAATAACGTTGTTTATGTCTGCTTCGTCGACAGGAGTCAAATAAATAGTGCTTTGTATTTTGCTTTTCAAAACACTATTTGTATTTCTACTACATAAATTTTCAGTAGTACTAGTTAGGTCAATGAAGAAATTATTAAATGATTCAGCTATATCTTTAGGTTCATCTAACATTGTACCATTATCTATAATTGTATCTCTAAATTTATTCGTATTAAATACTCAAGTTTCACTTTGAATAACATCCCACGTTGCCCTTACGATATTTTTTTTAGATATATATTTATTGTTTTTGTACTTTTTAGCATGACTAACGCATTTTTTAAATAGTCTATTGTAATTAAAGTATTTACGTCTATTATCATCGTTTTTATTCATGTAGTAATTAAAGCGTAGGTTCCTCTTAGTATTGCAACTCTTTTTAAGGCATTTTGATATCCAATTCAAAAATGGTTTTTTGTTTGTTTTAACTTTTATGATGGGAAATGAGAGATTATAAAACAATTGAAACAGTTCATAGAAATTATTGAAAGCAATTTTTGTGTCAGTTTCCAGAAAGGCTATCCAGACATTTTTGGAGCTTTATTATTCTCCTGTGAATAACTTTTTTAAAACTGGTAAATCGATTTCGTAATATTATTATTACCGCGTACAGAAAATTTTAGAATTTGAGCGGTGTCGTGGTCTGACAACCAAAGAGGAACAGTCGTGCGTGGCTTTTGTGTTTTTAGGTTCCGTACAAAAAAAAAACGGAACCTTATAGGATCACTCGTGCGTCTGTCTGTCCGTCCGTCTGTCCAAGCCAATTTGCTCCAAATCTCCTGGACCAAATCAGGTAAAATTTGGTAGTGATCCTATGACCCAAACATAGATGTGCAAAGTATTTTTTTTAAATAAGGGTTATTTTCGGGTGACAAATTAGGAAATTAAAAAAGTTTTAGAAACCTTATTGTGTCATATATCAAATGAAAGGGCTCGTTAACAGGATCCTTAATATATATTTTTGTTTATATTGTAAAATAAATAGTTTTGATTTATGAAAGAAGACGAAAATTGACCATTCCCCCCCCCCCTGTTCTCCGAAACAACTGAGCCAAAAAATTTGAAAAAAAAACGAAGTATAGTTCATGGCTTGTAGATTACAGGAAAACCTATAAGAATTCTATCAATGAAAAAAAAGGGGTAAAATCAATGTAATACGTTCACCTACGGAAAATAGTTTTAGTCATAATAGAAAAAAGTCTATCGGTATTCTATAGGATTCATTTCGGAAAGTGTGTCCTGGAGCTTCACGACCTCATTTCCCCTCTTCATTTCATCAGCGAACGACGAGGTGCGGAGGGAGATTCCACCCCTTTGTCGTTGATGTTCCACCTTTACGCACGAAGTGTTTTGCTTCTTCGTTCATTATGCGAACGGGCAAGGAGTGAATTCCCTGCCGGCGTCTGTGTTCCGCGATTCGTATAATTTAGGAATCTTCAAGACGAGAATGCATAGGCACTTTTTGAGCTTGCGTGTTACATCCTCGGCTGCATCGGCACTTACCATCAGGTGAAGTGCAGCCAAACGCACTAAAATTTTTATTTAAAAAAAAAGAAGTTCACTAAAACACCACTAGATTGCGCTAGTAGTAGTTAACTGTATGGAGTACTGCTCTCACTTGTGGGACGGATCGGCTCGTTACCAGCTATTTGCCTTGGATTCTATCGACCGACGCGCTAGGAGACTCATTGGCAACGAGGAACTTGTATCAAACAGGCTCCAAAGCCTCGAGCATCTCCACAAAGTCGCCTGTCTATCGGTGTTCTACAGGATTCATTGCGGAGAGTGTGTCCTGGAGCTTCACGACCTCATTCCCCCTCTCCATTTCATCATCGGACGACCAGGTGCGGAGGGCGGTTTCACCCCTTTGTGGTCAGTGTTCCACCTTTACACACATGCGAACGGCCAAGGGGTGGAATTCTCTTCCGGCGTCTGTATTCCCCGATACGTAAAATTTAGGAATCTTCAAGACGAGAGTGAATAGGCATTTTTTGAGCTTGCATGTTACATCCTCGGCTGCATCGGCACTTATCATCAGGTGAGGTGCAGTTAGCCCATTCTCTTCCACCGGAGGTCGCGGGTTCGATTCCCAGTGGGGTCAACTGGTAAGACTCGGTTTGGTTGGTGGTAGGGCATTTTCTAAGCCCGCCTGGCTAGCTACCACCATCTTATCTAAGTCTTGCCGCCAAACATCAGTGTAAACAACATTGATGTGTTCCGGCTTGAAGATAAGATAGCCAGTTCTCCATTGCGTCGGGAAATCTTGGTAAGCCCGCTTCCATCTTTGGCATCATCGTCACTTACCATCAGGTGAGATGATGCCAAGGTCTTACCAATTGTGAATAAAAAAATATAAAAAAATATATTTATATTCATATTGCCGGCTATGACTATTTTTACCGACTTCAAAAAGGAGGAGATACTAAGTTCGACTGTATATTTTTTTTTATTGATGTATGTTCACCGATTTTTCCGTCAATTGTGGAACGATTTTCAAAATTCCTTTTTCATTCGAAAGAGATTAATTCGTACCCTCCCGAGGGGGTCCCATTGTCACTAAGTCAGAATCTGATGATGGGATCCCAGGGAAATCGAGGACAACCCTTCAAAAATAATGAAAAATTTGAATTTTAAAGGCTCTAATTACGTGATTCATATGTTTTAAAAACCTACGTCTGTTAGTCATATTCTCATGTTGATAAGCTGATATAGGAAGGTACAACTCCTTAACGGTTAGGAGTTGCAGGAAAATTCTTTTGAATGTTATACATAGATATATACGTAGGTAAGCATAGACCGATAGTTGTATTCCTTCAGGTTATTCAGATGAGCTAATGATAGACGATTTAACTCCTTAACTTTCATGCTGCTAAGATGATGATGGAAGCCACAGGACTCTGTATCTGTTAATGAAACACATGTATTATGATTTGATGATTCCTATTGGTGAGTATAGGTGATTGGATTTAACGTTGCTAGATAGATAGCATTTCCACTAAAAATACAGAAAATAAAAAAAGTTTAAAAAAACTTAAAAACCGACTTCAAAATAAAATTCACTCAAAAGTGTGAAATAATATTATTATACTTAAATACACAACATTTACCAACAATAACGAAATCAAAGGTGGGTACGAATTAAATTAGAGGCTTATAATTTTTTTTGAGGTCGGTGTCAGCCAACCATCGAATCTAAACCATTTAACACGTAAGTAACTGTGTACTGGTATTTTTTTATCCTCTTTGGATATCTCTTTATACATTTATGTAAAAGTATATAAAATTTTTCAAAGAAACAGTCCAAAAGACGTTTTTTTTACAAGCAAATTATCAAGAGGTTGTGATTAGGTATGACTATGGCACAACATTCAAAATGAAAACAGATAGCTAATTCGTTGAAATGGTCAATTTTCTGGAACAAGATACCTTTCTTTACCATTATGCAAGTGTCTCCCCTTTTCTTATTCCGTGAATAACTTGAAGCCAAGTCATAGTTTAATATATTTATATTTTGCTCCTCACCAGATTTAATAAACGTTTCTGTGAAACAAATTATATCAGGGCACGTGCAGGAATTAAGATGTGAAAGAGTAATTTCTACTAGCTCCTTATTTGATAAAAATCCTTGTAAGTTTTGGTGAAATATAGTAAATCGTAAGTTAGAGTTTAGGACCAAAAAATGTTGATTCATTTTCATTGTCAATGTGCACCGGTGTCAGTGGAGCCGATGACATTGTCAGTGTGCACCGGTGTCAGTGGAGCCGATGACATTGTCAGTGTGCACCGGTGTCAGTGGAGCCGATGACATTGACGACTGAATCTGAACCAGTGACTCTGGATTTATATTCGGAGTAAGAGAGCTTACGCCAGGTTGTGTATGTACGGGTGAAGACTGCTGCGGAGCTGATGACGTCGACGGCAGTGGTAGCGGGATCTGAACCCGTGACTTTAGGTTTACTTTCGGGGTGATAGTAGAGCCTACATCAGGTTGGATATGCATGGCTGAGGAGTTACTTGTTAGTAAAATACGGTATTGTACCTTTTTTGGGTCATTTGTCCCGATTGCTGGTAGTTAATTTTTCTTCTGGTAGGGGCAAGTTATTAAATTTATTTTTTTTATACTCCATAGCATTCTTGAATGTCAAAAATTGCAATTTGTAATCAGCAGTGTCAATTAAAATATTTATTTTTAAACAGATGTTTCGTAGGTAATCATATTTGTCAGAATAATATTTTACGTCAATGAATGTGCAGGTTTTTCCCAATTTACTCCAAAGTTTTAGATGATAGTTAAGGTTATGCTCATTGAGGTAAGGATTGTTGTTTACGGGTAAAATATAAATAGAGGCTTCCTTTAATATATCGAGCAACAAACACAGGTTATAGTGTAATAGTTCTGGATATTTGTCATGACTTCCTAAACTTAATATTATAATGTCATCTTTAGAGAAGCTTTTACTGTTATTTTGACAATATTTCAATATTTCTGAACTTGATGCATCGTTCACGATAAAACCAAGTGGAACATAGTGATCGTTCCATTTCCCTGTTCTTGATTTCCTGAGCGCCGCCCATTAGTTGTTCATCCCCTATTAGGTGAATATTTCGTTTATTTGGCAGCTTCCTATCAATTACAGAAGATGGTATTGAGTCACGATGTTGTGAATTAGCTATGGTGTCGTTCGTCTGAATCACATCTAGAGTTTTCTGTGAAACCTGAGGTGGTTGCGACGTCACTCTGTGAGAGTGCGTTGGCACTGGTGGCGGCAGAGACATGAAGGTGAAGTCTTTTTGTTTCTATTAGATGTTTTATTCAAAACGGATTAATTGTTATTATTTTTTTGTTGTGTATGTGGGGGAACGTTAAAAGAAAAATTTAATCGCCTAAGGAAATGTGATTTATATATATTTTTCTTTCATGGAACGTGCCGTGGTAGGTATATTTGTGGTTGACTTGCAGATGCGTGTTAATTTGTCAATTTTTAGATTATATTGTGAAATTTCGTGTTTTAATATTGTATTTTCAGACAGCAAATTCTCAATCTCATTTTCCGCGATATCTAGTTTTTCTTGTAGAATAGCCAGACCGTGCTGCATATCCTCAAGTTTTTCTTTGTGATTCGTCTGTATCTCGGGACAGCTTCTGTAGAGTAGTTCCGTGAGATCAGTTTTGTCAGTTTTATCTAACTCGTTATCTGACAGGGATGCAAAGGTATTTTCCGTATGGACGTTAATAATGTATTTCGGCCGACGACGGATCGTAATGTTATTGGAAGGCGTATGAAGATGTTCGTGTGAGTGCGATGAATTATGTGGTTGCAGTTATGTTCGTTTTTGTATGATTTATCGTAGCTTTTATTACATTTCCAGTTATCTTTGTTCTCGGCTGTCATAAATCTTGGTGAAGCTACATTTCCAAAAATTAGATGGTATTTATTTTGACAATTTTTACAAGTTAGGAATTGTCTTTCTAAAATTTCGTAAGTACATTTATCACATTTTTTCACCATCTTGTAGTGAGTAGCAGTACTAGCTCTGCTCTGATCGATGTGTAGTTTGACGGATTGACAGAGGTGACGTTAACTTATTTTTGTAGACTAGTTATAGATGGCAGCCCAAAACATTGATGCGGCATCTTGCGGCGAGTAACGGTACTAGATGATTTGTAGTGATATGTAATACAACTGGCACTTTAAATTTCAGTACTGGATACAGATGGCAGGACAGTCTATATTATGCGTACATACAGTGACAAGGCCATATGAGTCGAGAGTCGAGAGTCCAAAGGTCATCTACTCATCCATGATTTAAATCTAGTTACGGTCAGTGTTTATAAGATTTTCAAAATCATTGTTAATTTTAGTATTTTTTTCACTTATTACAAGTCGTTTATATCAAATGTTTAAAAAGTTTTAAGTTTTAATATGCATAGTTATATGGTTCATTACTTCACTGATTCTTAATGCGTTAGTGTATAATAATCGTAAAGAGAACAACTTAATTTAATAAAATATAAATAATTACACGGAGCCGATCTATTAAGCATAGCAGCGCCTAACAAACGACGCCATCTAACAAACTTTGCACTAAGACATGTATGGCTTAAATTACTTAGGCCCTCTATCACCTCCTTAAATGCGTCTACATCGTTCCCCCAAACACCCTGTATATGAAACACGTGATACATGCCCATAAAATTTGAGGGTTTCCCTTGATTTCCCTGGGATCCCATCATCAGATCCTGACTTAATCCTGATATAAAGATAAATTTATTTGCGAAGGAAACATATTACATTTCAGGTATTAATTATATGGGTAGTCGATAAATTTCACCTTATCCAAGGCATGCAAATGTTACATTTTACTATTTACCATCTATATATTATTTTACGGAATATAAACAATTTTCATGCAACCACTTAGTCAATGAACTTTTTAATTGATTACCATTTAACATTTTTAAATTATCTGGCAAGGCATTATTCAATATTATACTTATGTTATACACGTGTTTTGTATAAATATAGGTATGACAAGGAGGTTGATATAATAAGTTTAAGTAATATGACCTTTTTTGCCTTGGATAGATTTCTGTGCGTTTTTTAAAATATTTTGGATGTGTTATTACAAAAATGCACATGTCTCTTATGTAAAGACATGGCAAAGGAAGCACATTTATTTTCTTAAAAAGAGGCTTACAGCTATCTAAAAACCAAGCATTGCATATTACTCAAATATATTTTTTTTGTAACAAAAAATGCTCTATTTATGTCAACTGAATTACCCCACAACATCAAACCATACGTAAGCACTGATGACACATATCCGTGGTAGGCTGTAAGAGCAGCATCCATACAAACCGTTTGACGCAATCTCTTTAAAACATAAATTAAACGATCTAATCGCAGGCAAATTTGATCAATAATGTTTTTTCCAGTTTAGGAAAGTGTCAATAGTGAATCCTAAATATTTATAATTATGTACTTTGAAGTATGAAGTAGATTCATTGTCTTGGTATCTTAATTTTAGCTGCAATGGGTTTGTGTTATACGAAAAAATTGCATTAGTTTAGTTTTACCTATATTGATACTTAATTTATTACATTGTAACCAAGAAATAATATCAGCTAAAGATTTATTGATCGAAACTTCAAAAGTATTTATATCGTCACAATTAAAAACTATTGTTGTGTCATCAGCAATTTGAATACAATTTTGAGGACAATTTGTAATCATTAGAATCGTTATCTTCATCAGAATCGCAAGATATATTAACAAAAGAGTTTTGAGTGGGAATGGAACTAATGAACTTATTTTGTTTCGTTACGTTACCATAGGATGCCGGCGACACGACATTTATCCTTTTCTCATTTCTAATTCTCGAAATACATGGGTTACACTTCCAAGCCAGTTTTTTATCTGTTTCCATTAAGTAGAATCTTGGGGACCCTACACTTGTGCACTCTAAATGAAATGCGAGTTCACAAATGGAACATATCAGGAAACGTCTGTTTACAATTTCGCTGGAACATTTTTAGCACTGTAGTGCCATCTTGAAGAATTATTATATAGAAACCTGCCACTGTGTACGCTGCGTAAGTGCAATGTGCAGGAAGGTTACTGCATTCGTAGCCCACGAGGTTCACTGGTATGATGTTAGATGGCGCAGTAAAAATACGGGTGAGTACGCGCAGCACACTGTCAAAAAACCCTCCTCAAACCAAGTAACGAGGATATTCTGCAATTGGTGCCACTTTCGAAAAATACTTGTCGATCCTACGTCTGGACTGGGTGAGTAAGTCCAAAAGTAAAAAAAAATGAGTCATCGCTAGAGTTAACGGTCCACCACCTAAGGTTAAAATTTAAACTGAATCACTATTTGGTGTTAATTTATGTGAATTTCGTTGCACTTTATTATTATTAAGAAAGAAAAAAATATTTTGATGAACTTTTTGGTTAAAATCGTATCTTATTGTTCACAACCGTCGCTGATATTAATATTTAAGTTTATGGAGTAAATCACCACTAAAAATCAGCAATTTCAATTACACTTCAATATTGTCTCTTCCTTATCAGATTTATCACTATTCTAACTTATACTGATCACTTTTACATATTTTGGGATATAAAGTATACAGAGACGATGTTTATGCTGCAGCGCGCTCTAGTGACCCTTTGATGATTCTTTTTTGTTGGAAAGGAGATATCCCAAAGGTGGTACCATGATAAGGAAACTAGGATCTGATGATGGCATCCCAGAGAAATCAGGGGAATCTTAGTTTCCTGTTTGTAGTCGGTTTTTTTTGTTCAAGATTATTGTGAATATGCGCCAATATAGAATATAGTTGTATAGTTAAACTTGCCAATTTACACCATTAGTAGCACAGAACATAACACATTTTCTTTTGAGCAACTGAATACATTCTTTAATAAAAATAATTTTATTCTTTAATATTCTTTTTTTTCTCCGGAAAGTAGCAAAACAAGAACAAATCACGCGTCGAAGTTAATTCTTGGGTTGCAACAAGTCGAAAACCTTGACGAGCTTCGTGAACTGCGGGTTGACGTCCATGTGGTTGTACACCTTCGGCTCGCTGATGTCCTGGTAGCGGAGCTCCTCCACGCTGGTCGCGGCTAGTGCCGGCCACTCCGCCGCGTCGTCCCCTTTGCATGTCGGGTTACTGAAATATACCATGAATATACAGGTAAATCGTATGATGGATGATTCGAATTACAGCTGTTAAATCCAATAAAACTGGTGACCCGTGACGGGTAGATCTAATTATATCCTCGCAATGTAATAAAACAGTAACCATTTTTTGTACGAGGCGCTGATCAGAATCCAAGGGTGAACAGACTCGCTGTTCCGAAGGATAGACTAGTCTGGAGACCGCGGGGAGCATTCCGGGATTTTTCGTGAGGTGGCGGGGCAGCCTTTTAATAGGTGGCTAGCCTTCTAATTGGGCCCCCAACTTCCTACGGTCTGCCAGCGGTGCATCGTGCTTCGGATCCCGCTGCCCTCCAAGACTAGCGGCCAAGTGCAGCGACACTCAGATACCGGAACGGCATACTGATTCAGCGCAACTGCACAGACCCGCCTTCCCAAATGGTTTCCATAGGCATCGTACCGGAACACGCCCGTGAACGCTTGGCGGCACGATTTTGCCTAGAGGGTGGTGACAAGCCACGGCCGAAGCCTACCACCTAAAGAAACGCCAGAGCCTTGTTTGTTGTTCGGCAGGGTGCACCACGCGCAGGTGAGGTCGACTATTGGGTCTCTAGAGATGCATTAGACCCCTTACACCGCAAAAATCACACCAAGTTTGAAGTTTTTGGAGTTTATTGGAGTTTACTCCTTAAGAATTGATTTTCATATAAGGCGCCCGGTGTGAAAAAATATGAGGAGTAAAATCTAGTGATCGTGTTACGTTTTTCGCGCGCAACCTATTGTGCGCACCTTTGTCACGTGATACAAAACTGTCAGGATTAGCTGAATCTAAGATGACGTCACAACACAAACACAGTGATCAGATCTGTCATTGTTGCAGTCTTACGATTTTTGATCTGTTTAAATAGGATTTTAAAATATTTTCGTCAAAATTTGTGATATTTTACAATCTCCATCGTATAATTTGGTATTCCACTCCATCATGGATTTCAATTTTGTGAAAGCAGATAGCAGAAACTTGCCCAAAGTGGATGCAATGATGGTTGGAATGTTCTTAAAAAATAACCCCGATTTTTATTCTGCAGAGCTGAGAAATGTAAAAACAGCAATTTAAGTACTATAAAATAATATAACACTACTTACGTAAGTAACCTTAATCCTGCGAAGGCGAAATAATGTATTTCTTTCAGTAGTAGTTTTTTTAGGTTATAAAGAATAAATTTTGTTTACAGTAAGTAATTAGTTCGGTTGACTCGACAACGTTTCGGTCCTTGTAACCAGAGATACATGGTTTAAATCCGGACGGCCAATGTACCAATGAGTTTTTCAAAAACTTACGTACATATACTTACCGATTGCTCTAACGGTGAAGGAAAACATCGTGAGGAAACCTGCACACGCCTGCGAAGAAACTCGAAGGTTGTGTGTGAAGTCGACCAACCCGCATTGGGCCCGCGTGGTCGACTATGGCCTGATCGCCCAAATTCAGGGTAGGCTTGAGCCCCTCGGTGGGGACGTATATGAGCTGATGTGATGTGATGAAGTAATTAGTTTGCATTTTCAGGGCTGCACGAGAATCTTATGGTGACGATGCTATTGGGTACATGCAACTACGTCTTAGATCAGAACTTTGCACACTCAATTGCAAGATCTGCCTCGAGCACAAAGTGAGGGCTATTTCAAACAAAGTCACTATGGTGATAGACGAGACTAAAGGTGAAATCGTCAGTTGCCAGTGCTTGGACTGTGCAGCTTCAGCTGGTGGTTGAAAGAATGCAGTGGTATTTTTAATGTGGACCCATCGTCGCAGTGAAGAACCTTCCTGCACCGAGGTTGAATGTTACTGGAAAAAACCCATCCTCTCGAGAGTAGGGACTTCTATGAAATACGTTACTTTAGATCAAATTTCCAAAAAAAACAGCTCCACATCATGAAACCAGCACAGACCTTTTCCAAGAGTTTCTTCAAGAAGCAAAAAAGAAGAAAATTATGAATTGTGACCTGTTGAAGTATCAGAATTACTTTAAACACAGTGATTTTCGACAGTTTTCACTTCATCATATCCTTATTCAAGCGAGTGATGATATAAAGAATGATGTCAACAAATTACTAGAAACATTACAAGAGAAACTTAACAAAAATGCTCTTGATTTCATTGAAGAGTCAACTCGAAACCAATGTAAGAGCCCTTTATGGTATGACCTAAGATATGCTCGTATAACCGCTTCCAAAGCACATGAGGTTAGTCGCTGCTAAACACCAGATGGATCATTAGTAGCTGCGATCATGGGAGCTAAAACACCTGACACATCAGCTATGAAAAGAGGCCGGAAATTGGAGTTATCAGTTATAAAAACTGTGCAGAGTAAACTTAAAACCAAAGTCAAGCCCTGTTTTGTGCCTGTTTAGACAATCGTACTTAAGTAGTAAACTCCAGTCGTGCGTCGGAGCCCGGAGCTGACACACACACCTTTTATGTATTAATTGCATCCCACAATTTGCAACTTTTTTTCATTGTTCTAACCTAGAGGTAGTCTAAAACGGATCGCTTGTTAGCGATAAAACCGCCTACATTTGTAATTTCCTTACTCCTTCTATACGTACCTGTATTTTAAATTCATCATTACAGCTCATATACGTCCCCACCGAGGGGCTCGAGCCTACCCTGAATCAGGGCGATTAGGCCTTAGTCGACCACGCGGGCCCAGTGCGGGTTGGTCGACTTCACACACAACCTTCGAGTTTCTTCGCAGGCGTGTGCAGGTTTCCTCACGATGTTTTCCTTCACCGTTAAAGCAATCGGTAAGTATGTACGTAAGTTTTTTTTGAAAAACTCATTGGTACAATGGCCGTCCAGATTTGAACCCGGTACCTCTGGTTAGATGGACCGAGTCGTTACCGGTTGAGCCACCGACGCTTTTTAGCCACCGACGCTATTAATAGCTCAGAGTAATTAGTATACTAGATAACAGGGTCATGTTTAGCGCACTTTGGGCTCTGAGCCCTAAGTATCGTTAAAAAAGCGGTGTCTCTTGAATTACCTGCATCTCATAAAGTTGGTGAGGATCCCAGTCATCCAGTCCTTCATTTCATCGTCTCTGTTCTGTGGCGGGAAGGAACGAGGCGCATCGCTGGGGATTCTGGAATTCATTTTGAAGTAGTTCGTGAGGTCATCAAAGTGAGCAGCACCAACAAAGTCTCGTTCGAATGCTTCTTTGATAAGGCTGTGGTTGGCGTTGTAAGAGAATTGGTACAGGAACACGGGAGCGCCGCCCGCTTGCACGCGGATTAGCGCTGACTTGATAGCCGGATATTTGAAGTAACTGTCAGTCAGATAGGGAAGAAAACTTTCCAAAGTGACGTTCCCATCGCTGAAGTATTCACCCATAATTGTTTGCACCGCTTGTTGAATTTCCTCGTTATCAGCTGTCGGCGAAAACAACAAATTTGGTGGAGTCAACAAAGTGTGATTCTGTGCGAGAACCGGTATGAGTGTCAGATTCTGAATATCTATCGTAAAGGACTGCGTCTCATTATTGGCAAATCCAATGATAAGGGGTGTGTCGTTTCCTCGGCCTTGGCTCAATAGTACTTCTGGTCTATCGTCGATCATCCTGGTGACGCCTGGGAAGGAGGACTCTACTACTGGCATGAAGTAAACGACACCAGCATCTGGAAACCAGGTTGCATTCATTATCTGCTCTATTGGCATGGCGCAGAGCTGGCGGTGTATTTCCGCTGGATCAGTGGAGTTGATGCCCAGACTCGGCACAACTGTGTCGACAACCTTTTTAGCAAATACTTTTGATTCTGTGTGGAAGCCAGGAAATGCTGCCCCGCTCGTTAAAACGACCCTGCAAAAAAAAGTTTTTAGGTACAAAAAAAAGTGGATGAAGTGTTTCTTTTCAAATGTACATAGGAGTATTTGTGTGTTTTTCTTTAGCTTAACCTGCTGCCTAAACGCCTGGATGGATTTAGGAATGCGAGATCTCGTTAGTACTCGTATTGTCTTTGTTAAGTTTTAAGATTTTCAAGTAGCAGGGTATCCAGTTTTTAATTTAATTAGTCAGTTTATTTGTTATTTATTTAATTGAGGCCTTAAGATGGGTTAAATGACAATATTCAATTCAAATTATTAAATGACTGTGTACCAGGCCACTCAGAAAGTTTTGCGAAAAAAAAGTTTTTATCTATAAGGCCACTTGTTATTATTTTGAAAAATTTGGTTCTTTAAAAGTAAAAATACCATTATTCGAATTTCGAACTTCCCTCCACATTTTTTCGAGAGCCAAAAAAAAATATTGTGTCTCATTTAAAAATGGATCTACATCGAGAAGATTTTCGTGCGATGATTTTCTACGATTTTAAATGTGGCCTAAAACCTGATGAGTCATTTGATCGACTTCAAATGGCTTTTATGGATGAAATACCTTCAAAAGCCACGATCTACTGATGGCATAGCGAGTACAAGCGCGGTCACCTTACTTTGGGGGATAAACAAAGAAGTGGTCGTCCTACGACGGCTGTCACGGAAGGAAGTGTGCTGGCAGTAAAAAAAATAATTCAAGAAAAGAAGCTAATTACATACGGAGAGATTCAGCATACACTGCAGATTGGATCAGGAAGCGTTCACAAGATTCTACACGAGCACCTTCGCGTGAGGAGGATAGTTTCGCGCTGGGTGCCGCACAACATGGGAGGGGGAGGTTCCACCCCTTTGTTGTTGATATTCAGCCTATGCGCACGAAGCGTTACGCTTCCTCGTTTATTATGCGGACAGCGATGGAGTGGAACTCCTTGCCTGCGTCTGTGTTTCCCGACTCCTACAATTTGGGGATCTTCAAGGCGAGAGTGAATAGGCATTATTTGAGTTTGCGTGTACCATCCTCGACTACATCGTCACTTACCATCAGGTGAGATATAGTCAAACGCACTCAAATTTTTAAGAAAAAAAAAACCTTACCGAAGCTCAGAAGCAGGCCCACGTGGAGTGGTGTCGTGATATGATTAAAAAATTTGAAGCAGGCTGGTCTCGGCGCGTTTACGACATTGTGACAGGTGACGAATCCTGGATTTATCAATACGATCCAGAAACAAAGCGTTAGTCGACAGTTTGGCTGTATCAAAAAGAAACAACGCCTACGAAAGTAAAGTAAGTGATCGAGAAGCGCAGGGAAAATTTTGATCGCTAGTTTCTTCACTTTGACGGGGTATCTGGTTTCAATACCATTACGAGACCAAAGCAGCATCAACGCCGAATGGTATACCACAAAATGTCTGCCAGAAGTTTTGTCTGCAATGAGCGACAAGCGACCGAACACCGGGGTCCGCGGGGTACTGCTTCACCATGACAACGCGCCCCCGCACTCAGCGCTCAAAACGAGGGACTTCCTGGACACCACACCGGTCAGAGTCTTGGGTCACCCTCCTTACAGTCCTGATCTGGCACCGTGTGACTAATTTTTATTCCCCTAAATAAAAAATCGCCTGAAAGGGTTACAGTTTTCATCGCCGGAAGACGCGCTAGCAGCGTTCGAGAAGGTTGTGGAAGAGGTGTCTGCGGCGGACTGGAAAAACTGTTTCGAAAATTGGTTCAGACGCATGAAAATTTGTATAGAGGCTGGTGGAGATTTCTTCAGAAAGATTTAACTAAAATATTTTATCCATAGAAGTCAGTTTTTTAGTTTCTTAATACTTTCTGAGTGTCCCGCGTAAAGCTATCACCATAACCCGCCTTCAAGCGCAGTCGGGTAAAAAATCGATTTAATTGAATACCATTTTAAAAATATTAACACTATTGATGTAAAAAAAAAATACTGTAGACCCTGTGTTTTTGGCATTAATTGCAAAATTTCTAGAAAACAAATAGTTAATATTATTGAATGAAACCAACACACAAAAAACGGTGACTTTAAGGACCTCTTATTTTAATTGAACACATTTTTTTAATCTTATTTGAAAGCGATGAAAAATAATAAAAAAAATTAAAAATCGAGAATTGGGCGTTCGGTTTCAACGTAACAGCCGCGTTGAAGCCCGCATTGATTTGATCTTAAAATGAATAGACTTACGTTCGATATTATTAAAACACGTATCAACCTGCTCGGATTTAGTGATCTTAGCGCCTTAAAGTTCTATATTATAGAGTTTCGAAATTATTACATGAAGTCAAAGCTGCGGGATGCCTTCATTGGCATATTATGTGCTGCTAGTGAGTTCGGAAGTTTACTGAATTGTTTCAAGTAAGTAATGTAGTTTTAGGATAAATTATTTGTCTATGTATTTCGGACCTCTATAACCAACTTCTAATTTTCTAGGGATTTATCTGGGTTATTTTTTCCTATTAGTGTAGAGTCTCTAACCCTTAGAGAAGTGGGACACGGTAGTTTAACATTTTTTCGCATTTTATGTTCATTTTACGGTCACACTCAAAGTCACCCATAGGGCAATGGAGCGTGCTATGCTAGGAGTTACGCTGCGTGATCGAAACGGAAACGAGGAGATCCGTAGGAGGACCAAAGTAATCGACATAGCTCTCAGAATTGCTAAACTTAAGTGGCAGTGAGTGAGGCACATAGCTCGTAGAAAAGATTGCCGTTGAAGCGGTCAAGTTCTCGACTAGCGATCGTGCACTGGAAGACAGTGTAAGAACGCCTCCCATTCGGGAAGTCGCTGTTTGTGAGTAATGCAGAACCGATCGTTGTGGAAATTCTTGGGGAAAGCCTTTGTCCGGCAGTGAACGTGTTTTGGCTGATACGATGTTGATGAGTCATCAATATCATATCAACCAAAAGACGTCATCAATGATGACTATTTTCTACCTGTGATGCAAAGCATACCTATTGAAAAGACTTTCAGCTTGAGCAACTGGTGACAGAGTGACAAGATGTGCCGTGGCAGCCCCTGAGCTGAACCCGAACAGAGTGACGTTGGAAGGGTCTCCGCCGAAGGCCCGCGCATTCCGCTGCACCCAGCGCAGCAACGTCACGACGTCTCTCAGCGCCTGGTTGCCGGGGATCTCCGCAGTGTCCAGCGACAGAAAACCAAACACGTTGACCCTGGAACACATTTTGATCAGGTGTTTAAATTCGAATTTATAAATAACCCGAATATTCGCCTTACATTGATAATTGAATAACAAAGTACGGAACACTAAAACATTCGAATTCTTCTTTTTTTTGCATTTTCAGTGTTGGCGTGATAAAATCTTTACCAGTTTAGTTTTATAAGATGATGCAAAATTAATTTAGATGGGCTGTTTACGTCCAATCCCCGAATGTGTACCGGTGTCATAGGTCCACTTCTCCCCACGTCCATTCTGCGTAGGTTTATGCTCTTCCCCAATTTTCTTTTGAGTATTTTTCCTACTTACTATAATTTATAAATTTGTTTTAAAAATATGTTTTGTATGTTCTAACATTTTTCAACTCCCTAACGTAGTTTAATTAGGATCCGTAAAGATAGGCATTGGGTAAAAACCCAAACATTACATCCGGATAATAACCCGGTTTAAACATTAACCCAGGTTAAAACTCATGAGACCCATTGGGTGGGTATTTTGGAATGAATCTAAGTTTTTGGTAAAAAACCGAGGGCTTGCCAAAAACTCTTGAGAATTTGATTAATTTGTATAAGCATTGGTTAAATAGATTTTTGTCTATTCTTAATGGATTCAATAACGAAAATTATTCATTTTATGAAGCCACAAATCCACAATCCTAACTCCGGCAGTTTGCTCCTTAATTACAGTGATTGGTAATTTATTTTTATAACTATTGCGGTCTTTCAATATTTTTACATGATATTATCTAACATAGTGAAATTGGTAGGAAATACAAAGGTTATATTTATAAAAAATATAATTATTCGAAACTTTACGGCCGTATACCCCTTCTCCATTCCATGATCGGACGACCAGGTGCAGGGGAGAGGGGCCAGGGGACAGGGGGCGGTTCCTGCCTGTTGTTAATGTCCCACCTGAAGTGTTTTACTTCATCGTTTATCATGCGAACATCCAAGGAGAGGAACTTCCTGCTAGAGTCTATGTTCCCCAATCCAAATAATTTCGGAATCTTGAAGACGCGAGTGAATAGACACTATTTGAATTTGCGTGTTAGATCCTCGGCTGCATCGGCACTTACCATCAGGTGAGGTGCAGCCAAAAGCACATAAACTTTTAATTCAAAAAAATATCTCTCACATGAAGATTGAATATTTGATTATCAAGAACATGTGAATGCAAGCCTTAATTTTGATGAGAGAGGATGGCGGACAAACTAGTTTGGAGCCTGGTCCAAGAGCTGCCACGGATATGGGGTACACTGCATTAAAGGGCGCTTCAGTTGCTACAAGTTAGAGGGGTCTGTCTTCCGGGAGACTTGACATATCAGCTGTAAAACCTTTTTAATATTTAGCTTTTAAGATCGATTAACAATTTACAGGTTGGTAGTAACCTAAAATACAATAAAAAAAAGTTTTTAACTGAACAATTGGTTGACTTTAAATTGTACAATTTTAAAAAGCATATTTTGAGAATTTCTTTCACCCCATATAAGTCCGGGTCCAAGATATTATTAATAAATTTTACAGCGACGCGTATACTTTGTATGCTGATACTACTACGTATACTCTCTTGCGAAGCTATCACCGGCTGACGTATAAGGGCATACGCAAATCCTTACTTCCTTACTATCTTCTTCTCTTCTCTTAATATATATAAATCTCGTGTCACAATGTTTGTCCCCAATGGACTCCTAAACCACTTAACCGATTATAATAAAATTCGCACACCATGTGCAGTTCGATCCAACTTGAGAGATAGGATAGTTTAAATCTCAAATTATAGTCGCAATTTTAATTAAGAATCCAGAAATTCCGTAAAGAAGAAAAAAACTTCACGCTCGGTTGCCATGGCAACAATATCGGTTGTCAAAACAAACATATAAGAAGATTTGATCATTTTCGGAGAATAATAAAACTCTTTTCATAAACTGTATATACCTCCATATGACAAAAAAGATTTGATTATTTTTTATTTATAAAAAGCAAAAACATTTTTATTTAAGACACAGCTGTTTGTATTTATAGAGATAGGTACAAAAATATTTTATTCCATATAAATCTTCTGTCCGTGTGTTAGTCATTGAACTCCTCCTAAACGGCTGGACCGATTTCGCTAATTCTTTTTTTGTCGAGTTCGTTATTGTCAGGAGAAGGTTCTTATGTTCTTAGGGTAGGGTAGGGTAGTGTAGTGTAGTGTAGGGTAGGGTAGTGTAGGGTAGGGTAGTGTAGGGTAGGGTAGTGTAGTGTAGGGTAGTGTAGGGTAGTGTAGGGTAGTGTAGGGTAGTGTAGGGTAGTGTAGGGTAGTGTAGTGTAGGGTAGGGTAGTGTAGGGTAGGGTAGTGTAGGGTAGGGTAGGGTAGGGTAGTGTAGTGTAGTGTAGGGTAGTGTAGTGTAGTGTATGTAGTAGGGTAGGGTAGTGTAGTGTAGGGTAGGGCAGTGTAATGTAATGTTAGGCGGTACGAAGTTCGCCGGGACAGCTAGTAATATTATAAATGTGAAAATTTGTTTGTTTGTTACCTTTTCACGCTTCAACACCTTGACCAATTCTGTGTCACGGGGAAGGACATAGGCTCCTTTTTATCCCTTGAAAATAGCATAGTCCTATGCAGTTGCTAAGGAAGCTGGAAAAATAGCCTTTTTTGTTTCATTTCTTTAACATTGCAACGGAACAATGGATTGTTGTGATTTTTTGCACAGAGATGGTTGAGGGAGTGGGAAACGACATAGACTGCTAATCAGAACAGCCCGATCTGTGATAGGGATCTGCAGAAAACTAATGTCCACGATTGTGAGCCGCCTGCGGCTCGCGCATCATTCACCCTCGAAGACAGTTATAAAAACGATGTTCACGCGAGCGAAGCCGCGGGCGAAAGCTTGTCAACAACAAAGATAACGTTTACTTAGTAGCAAAAAACAAAGGTACCTATATCAGACTTGATGAAAAGTTTACAAATAATTTGGGTTGCATGGGAGGTGCCATAATCAGAATTTACAAATAATTTGGGTTGCATGGGAAGTGCCTTATTCAGAATTTACAAATAATTTGGGTTGCATGGGAGGTGCCTTATTCAGAATTTACAAATAATTTGGGTTGCATGGGAAGTGCCTTATTCAGAATTTACAAATAATTTGGGTTGCATGGGAGGTGCCTTATTCAGAATTTACAAATAATTTGGGTTTCATGGGAGGTGCCTTATTCAGAATTCACTAATAATTTGGGTTGCATGGGAGGTGCCTTATTCAGAATTTACAAATAATTTGGGTTGCATGTGAGGTGCCTTATTCAGAATTCACAAATAATTTGGGTTGCATGGGAGGTGCCTTGTTCAGAATTTACAAATAATTTGGGTTGCATGGGAGGTGCCTTATTCAGAATTTACAAATAATTTGGGTTGCATAGGAGGTGCCTTATTCAGAATTTACACATAATTTGGGTTGCATGGGAGGTGCCTTATTCAAAATTTTCTAGGAATAATAGTTATTCACAAAGTTTAATTAAAATCTTTTGTAACACGGTAACGCGTTGCTGTTATTAATTCTTCTTCCTTTTCATCTATTTCTCATGCGCTGGCACATAACAATCTATGTCAAAGTGTGACACATAATATGTGATTCGAAAATCAAAATTCTTTCCATCCTTCAATATTTCAACAAAAACTTTGAAACTGTAAAATAAAATAAAAATGTATGATTCAGGGTAGGCTCGAGCCCCTCGGTGGGGACGTATATGAGCTTTAATGATGATGATGATATGGAAACTAAAACCTATCTCGGGTTGACGTACAATTATTGTGTTTTATATTAAAAGTGTGAAATCCTTTTGTAATTCTTCTGTACTTCTTATTAGGTCTTATATTTCTGAACCGATTTTAAAAATTCTTTCACCAGTAGAAAGCTGCATTATTCCTGAGTCCCATAGGCTATGTCTACGCTTGCGAGCCGTTTGCGGCTTGCGCACCACTCACCCTCAAAAACAGTGGCATAAAATTATGCGAGCGAAGCCGCGGGCAAAAGCTAGTGCAATTATATAACAAGTTAAACAAGTCCAATTTGTAGCCATAAGTGCTTTTGCTTTATGTATACCGGTCTCAAAGTTTTTGGTTTAGTCCAATGGTCTCCAAGCGCTTCAAATTAGCCATTTCGTTTAACAGCAGATTCCTCAAGTATCCTGAAACAGATTTTGATAGGAGTAATTTCAACCTATAGCCACTGAAGTGCTACCACAGAAATCCGATTTCTGTGGCTCTTACTTAAGATATACCCCAAATCTGTGGCGGCTTTAAGGAACACTTTCGCCCGCCGTCATTTTCTGTTTTTTAAAGTCATAATAAAAGAGTTCTTATCCAAAAGGAAAATTAAATAGTCAGCTTCTTTAAATCAGCTTACTTTTGCATATTATGATGAATCATCCAAAAGAAGTCCACTGCTGGACATAGGCTTCCCTCAAATTGGGGAGGTTTTGCTGTAATCGCCACGCTTAGCCAAAAGCTTACCTGTAGTTAAATGTGATGACAATCACGTCTTTAGAAACCAGATACTCGGGGCCGTAATTATCAGAATCACCAGACCCGAAATGGAACGCACCCCCATAGACGACCACTAATATCGGAAGACCTGACGGGTTGACTCTACATTTCTTTTTATCTGGCAACGCCTCAATAGGAACGTGAATGTTGGCGTATATGCAGGATTCGTTAAAGTTTAGGGTTTTTTTTAAAACTGCGAACAACAAATTCTTCTGCGGACATGCTGGACCAAACTCAGTGGCGTTCAAGATGCCCTCGATAGGCTCCGCTGGTTGAAGCTCCTGGGAAAGAAGGTAATTAATGTACTAATATATTTTGCTTTTTATTTTGGTGGATATCAGGGACTCACAAGAAAACTAATTTTCTTTTAAAACTTTCTTTTATCGAAAACCGCTCCCAAGCTGTATAAATTAGTGGTTTTATTTCTTCGTGGATAAATGTGCCTTCTGGTGTTTCCCAGGGACCTCTATTAGGACCGTTACTTTTTATCATATTTATTAATGACGTTGGCCGCTGTTTCTAGTACTCAAAGTTTCTTTTATATGCTGATGATATGAAAGTTTTCAAACAAATCAATACTATCGATGACTGCCATCTCTTACAAAGAAGACCTAATTAGATTTGAACACTATTGTGACATAAACCTTCTAGACCTTAATGTATCGAAATGTTACTCAATAACTTTCACACGCAAGCCCAAAGTCGCAAAATTTAGTTATACTCTCAAAGGGATTTGTTTAAATTATGTGGACAGCATTCGCGACCTAGGTGTGGTCCATGACAGCAAATTATTGTATGACAAACATATAGACTACATTGTGAAAAAAGCCAACAAATCGCTAGGGTTTATAATGAGATCCAGCTCTCAGTTCACGAGTGTTAAGGTGATCAAAATCCTTTACTGCTCCTTTGTGCGTAGTATCCTCGAATACTGCTCTGAAGTATGGAACCTTCAATACAATAAATACATTGATAGACTGGAGCTAATACAGAAACGATTTGTGAGAGTCCTACAATACAATTGCAAAACTTATGACAACTGCTATGAAGCAAGGTGTAAAAGGCATCACATTTTACCGTTGCAATTGAGGCGCAAAATTGCTGACATCGTATTTCTTAGTAAAATAGCTCAGGATAGGATTAACTCACCGCAACTCCTATCTTTAATAAACATAAAAGTTCCGTTTAGAAGTTTCGTTCGGCACCAAGTTTATTTATCTGTACAACAAATCTCTTCCAACTATAGACAAAACACATTTTTTATCCGTGTCCCCACTGAATTCAACAGGCTTGTGGAATTTCCGGAGCTAGATCTATTCAACTCAAACACATTTAAAACAATTTTATCAAAAAGCTGGTTTGAAGCGGTTCCCTAACTGTAATTTATTTGTGCTTGTAACTTGAGTTTATTTGTGTTTCTTTTATTATTATTTTTTCATTCATTCTCTGTAAGTATATTCACTTAAAGACATGCAATTATTTAGGCTTTTTTTTGCGAAAACATATAAGTGGTTTATCGTTATTTTTAATAGTTGTCACTAATTGTTAAGTAATAACCGTTTCTTTTCCAATTAAAATAAATAATAATATTAAATTGTTTTCAAATGAAAATAAATGTGAAATAATTGACGACGCTAAACACGTTAAAAAACCGACTTCCATCGCAAAAACTCAGTGCATTTTTGCATTATAATATTTGGTTTTTGTTAATTTTCTAATAAAGTACTACGCCGACTTAGATAATTCATATAGGACCACACGGAAAGCACTGGCTTTCAAATAAAAAAAGAATCATAAAAATCGATTCACCCAGTCAAAAGTTCTGAGGTAACACACACAAATAAAAAAAAACATACAGTCGAATTGAGAACCTCCTCCTTTATGGAAGTCGGTTGAAAACACACGTTCATCTGACCCCAAAACTAGTATTCCCAGTACTACGGGAACCAAACACCAAAGTAAATTGTCAATTGCATATACATTATACCAACCGCGAATCGAAGTTCGCCCAGCGGCTGCTTGGCGTAGGGCACACCGCGGAAGCTGGCGTAGGTGCGCCCCGCCTCGTCTATCCGCGCACTGCCGCATATCTCGCCGTTCTCGATGCTGACCTGAAGTTCGCACGCCTGCACTAGGGAAGCTGTCGAATTCAATATGGTACATTAAAAGAAAGAAAGAAAGAAATGAAGTTTATTCGGCAAAAAATAAATGGAAAAATAATTAGAATATTAGGTACTTAATTTAAATAAACTATAGCTAAGGCGTCGGTGGCTCAACCGGTAACGACTCGGTCCTTCTAACCAGAGGTACCGCGTTCAAATCTGGACGGCCAATGTACCAATGGGTTTTTTTCAAAACTTACGTACATATACTTACCGATTGCTTTAACGGTGAAGGAAAACATCGTGAGGAAAGCTGCACACGCCTGCGAAGAAACTCGAAGGTTGTGTGTAAAGTCGACCAACCCGCACTGGGCCCGCGTGGTCGACTAAGGCCTGATTCAGGGTAGGCTCGAGCCCCTCGGTGGGGACGTATATGAGCTGATATGATGATAGCTAAAGATTAAAACTAAAAACTTAAATTAAATTTTATGCTGAATAGGTCCAAGACTCAGCATGGTGCTGTGGTTTTATTATTATTAAAACCACAGCGCTGATATTCTGTCCAGACCCAAAGGAGGGGAGAAAAAGGAAAAGGGGTGGGCCTACGAACAAAGCGGACTCACTTATCACATTGTATCTTAAGGGATGTACGTACCCGAGGCACACATGAGATACTATTTACTTCGTAACCCCAGGAAAAAATAATATTTACATAAACATTCCGTAAAAACGTTCCAAGTCTCGATGAAGATTACTTGGCCATAAAAAGTAGTGAGTTCAAATAAAGAGCCAATTCTAAGTGAATAAAATAAAAAGTGTGATATGGCCGTTTAACATTTTGTAAGATTTTAAAAACTATGGAGATACATCAGACAAAGTGACTCTTATAGATTTTTACAATAATACGCATAAGGAAATAAAATCATCTGTCGTATCATAATATCTACACAGACTAACTACTGTTAGCGGCTAATTCACTCGTTTTCTTTTATACACTTTTGACTCTGCATTTGATCTCTCTACTTTTTTATGGCCAAGTAATCTTCATCGAAACGGCACGTTTTGTGCAAATAGTTTTTTGTTGAGATTTCACTTCTTTTTGTACAAACAACTATTTTCTGGATGTTCTTTCCTAATCCAGTCCAATTTGAAAATGGTTCACAAATTCATAGGGTATTTCCCGTTGTACTAGAACAATGAAATTTGGCAATTCTAATATTACAAGTATAGGTAAAAATCTGAAAACTATACATTTGTGATTAAATCATAAAAACATTCTATAGGCATGTTACCCTTAATGAGCACTTTTGTACGGAATTCTCGGTGGGCGAGTCCAACTCGCACTTGGCCGGTTTTAAAAAAAAATTGTATGTAACGTTTTGGGTGTGTATGTACGCGCGTGTGTGCGTGCATGTGGTTGGTGTGTGTGTTAAGCTTTGAAGTGCTGACTTTTTAAGAGTCTATAGCCCCACCTCAGCTATTTAAACCGCTTTTTCAGAAAAAAAAGTATGTATATATCTGAAAGTTGTAAAATACTAGGATATATGATCAATTTAAAAGGAAGACTATCCGGGCTAAGTAGGTTTTTTCAACCGACTATAAAAAGGAGGAGGTTCTCAATTCGACTGAATGTTTTTGGAGTTTACTCCTTAAGAATCGATTTTCATATAAGGCGCCCGGTATGAAAAAAATATGAGGAGTAAAATCTAGTGATCGTGTCACGTTTTACGCGCGCAACCTATTGTGCGCAGCTTCACTTCCAGTAAAACAGTCAGGATTGGCTGAATCTAAGATGACGTCACACCATAGATTATGCGACCTCTTTGCGTAGGCGTTAGGGAAGTTATAATATGCTAGTAACTTCCTACAAAGCAAACTTAGTCGGATAATACACAAGTGTCATTTTAAAATAAATTGTTGATTAGGTGCATGTTTCGATATGACTTCAGTGGGTTTTAAAGAAAATTAGAAGAAACTTTATGCTTTTTCCTAAGAAAATATTATTATATATTATATTCACAGCTTGTGCTATCGAACAAGGTACGTATTATTAAGTAATTTCATACAATCATCTGTTAAAAACCCATTCAGTTTCTAGAGCTGATTGGTAACAAAGTAACAAGTTCAATTTTCTTTCAGATGCCTCGACATTGCTGTGTACCTGGCTGTAAATAAAATTATGATTCTAGTTTGAAAAATGGAGAAAAGCCAGTTTTTTCCACGAGATGAAAACCTTCGTAGCCGTTGGACAAGTTCAACACCAAGAGCCAAATGGCAGCCTTCGAAAGGATCTTTCGTGTGCTGCAAACATTTTAGTGAAAATGAAATAATACAGAGTGAAAATATAAGAAAAAGTGATGGAACGCGCGAGGTTGTTCTCTTGAGAAACCCAACGTTAGTTGATGGTGCTGTGCCTCATATTTTTCCCAACCTGCCTCAATATCTGAGTAAAACGAAGATGTCTAGGGTGGATCCCGCTGAAAGACAAAGAGTGAGAGAGCAGCGCTGTGAAGAGCTTCATAGAAAAATACAGGAACAAGACTCTGTAAAAGGATTTCAAGAATTTAAATCAAAGATTAGCAGTATAAAACACAACAGTGTATATTGTGGCTGGAATTATTGAAGAAAATTATGAATTGTGAACTGTTGAAGTATCAGAACGACTTTAACACAGTGATGTTTGACAGTTTTCACTTCATCATTTCCTTATTCAAGCGAGTGATGATATAAAGAATGATGTCAACAAATTACTAGAAACATTACAAGAGAAACTTAACAAAAATTCTCTTCATTTAATTGAAAAGTCAACTCGAAACCAATGTAAGAGCCCTTTCTGGTATGACCTAGGATATTTTCGTATAACTGCATTCAAAGCATATGAGGTTAGTCCCTGCCAAATACCAGATGGATCATTAGTAGCTGCGACCATGGGAGCTAAAACACCTGACACATCAGCTATGAAAAAAGGCCGGAAATTGGTATCATCAGTTACAAAAACTGTGCAGAGTGAACTTAAACCCAAAGTCAAGACCTGTTTTGTGCCTGTTGAGACAATCGTACTTAAGTAGTGAACTCCAGTTGTGCGTCGGAGCTGACACACACTCTTTTTTTTTGTATGTTTGTTACGCGATATCTCCGCCGATTGTGAACCGATTTTCAAAATTCTTTTTTTATTCGAAAGGCTATACTTCCGAGGGGGTCCCATTGTCACCAAGTCAGGATCTGATGATGGGATCCCAGGGAAATCGAGGGCAACCTTCAAATTTTATAGGCACATTTTACGTGTTTCTTGTATTTTCTAAAATAATGAAACTATTTTCGTCTGGTAGTCATCATCTCATGTTGATAAGCTGATGAAGGAAGATACAACTCCTTAACGATTAGCAGTTGGAGGATAATTCTTTAGTTGTGTTCTTTCAGGTTGTTCAGATGAGCTGATGATGGAAGTTTTAACTCCTTAACTTTCATGTTGTTAAGATAATGATGGAAGCCACAGGAATCTGTATCTGATGAAACAAATATTATTATGATTTGGTGGTTCCTATTGGCGAGTATGATTTGGTTTATTTAACGTTATTAGATAAAAAGCATTATCACTAAAAATAAATAAAATAAAAGTTTAAAACTAAAAACCGACATCAAAATGAAGTTAACTTTTGAGTGAATTTCATTTTGAAGTCGGTTTTTAGTTTTTAAACTTTATTTTTTACTTTAGGAGATAGTCGACCAACCTAATACAAAATTATATGTCACTTACTAAAAAAATAATTTAGTTTTTTTTAATATACATTTATTTTTGTGAAGACTGCGGAACCCTTTGCGCGTGGTCAAACACTTTCTTGGCCACTTTTCCGTTACAGTCATTTCAGAGCAGGTTTCTGGACATATTTTACAGCTGTAAAATGGCTTAAGGCGATAAGATCACTCAATCCGAGTAGATTGATACGTACGTGTTTAAATAATATCGAACGTAAGTCTATTCATTTTAAGTTCAAATCAATGCGGGCATCAACGCGGCTGTTACGTTGAAACCAAATGCTCAATTCTCGATTTTTACATGTTTTTATTACTTACATCTCTTTTAAATAAATTTAAAAAAATGTGTACAATTAAAATGAAAGGTCTTAAAGACACCGATTTTTGTGTGTTGGTTTCATTCAATATTAACTATTTGTTTTCGAGAAATTTTGCAATTAATGCCAAAAACAGGGTCTACAGTATATTTTTTTACATCAAAAGTGGTAATATTATTTAAATTGTATTCAATTAAATCGATTTTTTATTACTTTAAGTATATTATATTTTTTTCCATGGTGATAGCTTTTCACAGTCTTTCGCGAGATAAGATTGTGGTTACTAGTCAGGCGGGGTTAAAAAATGACTTTCCAACAACCAAAGCGAGTCTTACGTCTTAATTTAGACTCCGCCGGGAATCGAACCCGCGACCTCCTGATGTGAAGCTAATGGCCGTAACCATTACGCCACGGAGGTGTTGTGTGGATTATTAAGTAACTTGTGTTGATCAGAATCACGTATCGGCACACCATCCATTGACCGAACTCTCCTCAGGGCTACGTAGGCTTGCCCTTTGGCAAACATTTTATTCCCCAAATTAACTACATCCTGTCAACTGTAGTTCCTTGTAGCTTGTGAACAGCTACGGCCCAGCTTAATATAAGTGGTATCATCACATCAGCTCATATATACGTCCCCACCGAGGAGCTCGAGCCTACCCTGAATTAGGACGATCGGGCCTTAGTCGACCACGCGGGCCCAGTGCGGGTTGGTCAATTTCACACACAACCTTCGAGTTTATTCGCAGATGTGTGCAGGTTTCCTCACGATGTTTTCCTTCACCGTAAGAGCGTCCGATAAACGTACATATGAGAACGAAATTCGAAAACACATTGGTACGTGGCAGGATTCGAACCACGACTTCCCGGATAGGAGGTATCATTCCAATTAGTTTTACCGTATCTTCTGCTACGGTGATAAGGAAAACTCACTGGGCAAAAGGTAACCCAATCATTGGTAAATCTAAAACTTTTACTAATAGTGGTGTCAACGAATTCAACCTTTTTAGGAATTTCTTCATCTTCCAGTTGATCTCTTCTTAGACCTTTCCATTCAAAGCCTCGAACTACTCCCGTACTGCCATTATCAAAACCCTCTTTAACTCTGATACTCATACAAAGCATTACTCGAATGCCAATTTCCATTGAAATGACGGACACCAGACAATCCGTGTTATAACAATGGACCGGAATAGAGGAATCCGAGGGTTTTTACCTGTATTGATGTCTGTTTACTGAGCATTTCGTTCTTAAAGTACTCACTAAAAATTTTGAAAAAACCCACGCCGGATGTTAAAACTTAATTAAAAATAGATTTTGACGATTCTTTTTTTTCTCCTTTCATTAGACGTTATAACAAGTTTGGAAGCTGGAATTTTGAACTTACCGGCTAACACTAGAAGGAGTAAACCAAACAGGATAGTGCCAGGTTTACCGAAATCCATGATGAGCGTGCGCGTGACTTCAGACTCCGACACTTACTCGGATAATAATGAGCAGTAAAACACCAACATCTTTTATATCTTAACATTTGTTCATCATAGATCAAAATTAATAAGGCATTGTCGATTTTTACCTATTTTTATAGAAAACGTATTTAATAGTATGCAAAAGTATGCGACAGCAAAATTGTCTAAAGCGGGGACTCTCTCCAGGGATACGACGCAGTAACATCGAAAAGTATACTTATAATTTTATCTGAGAGGGGACGTCTATGACATGCGCGGGCAGCCTCATGAGGCCAACTTCGCGAGACGGCTCAGCACACCGGGCAAAGCCCCTGCAGGTGCGCGCAGTACTATAGCAGCGAATTTACAATGGCCAACTACCTAGCATGGGCGGGAGGCGGGCCACCTCCCGAGGGACAACCCTGGTGAGGCGAGCTTCCTACATAGTTTATCTATCCGAGCTGTCTTGGTGAACCTAGGTCCAGCTCAGAGCCCAAGAAGCTGGTCCTTTTACCAATCGTGACCATCCTCCAAGCTGAAAATGTGTGAATTGGGTCAAATTTAGTGTGAGACCGTCGTCGTAGTGACAGATCGAGTAATTTTAACGCCGGTAGAAATGTATTTGTTTGTTCGAATATTTATTATTATTGTTCTAATCCACAACACGTTCGTTGATAATTTGATTATTTCACTTTAAAATAGGGATGCATCCGATACCGATACCGATATATCGGCGATACTTCGGGTTTGCCGATATATCGGTATCGGCGATATTTTTATGGTAGATTCAACGATACTTTTCAAATTTCGCGCTTTAAAAATGTAATGTAAACGCGCGTGTTGTCCCATCTATTTCGTTGCAAACAAGGCATCTGTCGCATCTGAGAGACTATTTTCCACCGCAGGTCTTATTCAAACAGACTTGCGAAATCGCCTTTGCCCGCAAAACTTAAGAATGCTTTGTTTTTTAAATAAAGAGTATCGGTATCGGTATCGTATCGGAAAAAGGCGTATCGAGGCATCCCTACTTTAAAACTATTACATGAAATTTGTCTGAAATGTTTTAGTCTTTGACATGACGTATCCATTATATTTTTTTTAGATTTTCGTACAATTGATGTAAAAATATGTATTTAAAAAAACACGCTTTTAAAGCACATCAAACTAAAAAGTGAAAAATAATTCTTAATATAAGCTGAAAACAATAAATGAACGAAGAGTACTAGTATTATTGTGAAAAAAGCGTGCTGAGGCGCTTTGTCCCATATTTTTCATATATCGAGCAACCCACGCTTTTTTCACAATAATACTAGTATTTTTCGTAAGAAATATTTTTAACTTTTTAGTTTGATGTGCTATAAAAGCGCGTATTTTGGTTTTTTAAAACTATATATTTATTTTTAGTTTGATGTGCATTAAATCCCGGCAATCCTGATGAGGATAATGAGATAAACTTATGAAATTATTGTATTGTCACTAATTCTTATTAAATGTACAAAGTTTGAATTAAATCTATCCGTTTATAGTGGGTCAAAATAGAGTGCAAAGGAGTCGGTTACAAATATACATATAAACAGGTGAAAGTGAAGCTAAAAAAAATACCCTTATAAGATCACTCATGTGTCAGTCAGTCTGTCCGTTCGTCCGTCTGTCACATCCGATTTATCCGATCCGCTCTAGGTAAATAGGTGTCTACGTATTCTGGACTTTTGATATTTTATTATTTTTTGTGGGAACGGAATGACTAGATTTTCTCACAGGTTTTCCTGTAATCTGTGCATTCAACCTCATTAACTGTGATTTTTTCAAAATTTTAGGCCCAGTAGTTTTGGAGATGAGGGGGGGAATGGTCCATTTTTGCCCCTTTTTTTAAATAGCTTCAAAACTATTTGTCTTAGAAATATGTATATATTTGATATTCTCACAACAAGGCCTTCCATTTGATATGTTACGATATAGTTTGCTAAATTTTATTTTCTAACTAGCTTTTGCCAACGGCTTCGGTCGCGTGAACATAGTCTAAGCGGCTCGCGAGCGTGGAAAAAAAGTAGCCTATATGTTAATCCAGGTCCTAATCTGTCTATCTACCAAATGACATCTTGACACGATCAGTAGTGTTTGAGTGTAAGAGTAACATACATCCATACATACAAACTTTCGTGTTTATAATATTCGTAGGATTTACCTCCCAAAAGTGGCCCCATGTTTAAAAATCATATGTTAACGTTACACGTCCGTCTTTAGGTCACCAAATTTCAACTCGATCGATCCAGTAGTTTCGGAGCAAATTGTGACAGACGGACAGACAGATAGACACGCGAGTGACCCTATAATGGTTCCGTTTTTACCTTTTGAGGTGCGGAAACCTAAAAATAGGAAATATAGGGCCTCTATTAGTCCACCGGAGAACCTAAACAATAATTTCCACGTAATATTTTTTTACCCTTTCATATGTAAAATTTTAGTAGAAAAAGCTGTTTGACTGATACGTAAATGTTAAATAGTAAATAACAAGAAAGCTGCGTCAATACTAGATCCAAAACAATAAAAACTAAAACATTCTTTAAGTAATTATATTTCTTTGCGGTGATAAACAATACAAAAATATGTTTACTCAGACACGCTATAATATTCGCTTTACATTCTTAATAACTTCAGGAATAATTCATTAAAAATTCAAAACCAAACTGCGTAAGAATATTGAAAATCTGTTTTGGCGCGTAACCACAGCGTAGCAACGCGATAACCGCTACTCTAACTTCTTTCTTCGACCACTCCTTAATTGAAAATGAATGTCTTTTTTATTTTCGGCATGCGCAAACGTTCTATTTTTAAAATTTGTAAAGTTCGTCTAGCCAGTATACTTATGACCCGACTAGGTATATATTAGTTCTAACATACAGTATGGACACTCCCTGCAGCTCTCTAAATTGCGACCTCACCCCCTCGTCACCCAGATTGATACAGATTGGTTACAGTTTGGTTGGCGAACGTATAGGATTTCGCCGCCATTTTGTTTGTTCCGTCATTCCCTTTTTGAAATGTAATTTCTGGCCCGTCGTATGAAGTGTCCAGGGTGTGGTATTACAAGCCTCGGCCGGAACGACAAGGCTGGATTCGTATTATTGAGGGCCCCACCAGCGGTTCTGCCTTTGAACTCCACTCATCCAGCAATTTGTTTTTACGAAAACACGTTACGATTTGTTTACATATTTGGGCATTTCTTAACAACTAGACTGTATTTCCTGCGATTCTATTCAGAATAAAAGACGATTCTGGGACCATGATTCCGACTCCAAATTACATCATCAGATCAACTTTAAAATACCACAAGGATCTATTGTCACCGGGAATACGGGTTCATTTGGCATTTGGCAAGATTTGACCTAACAAACATTGCAAGTTAAATGAAAGCTTTTAAATTCAAATCATCCACAGACAGAAAACTGTTTGGAGCGTTATTGATTTTTTTGAAAATTCAACCAAGTTAAAATGGCAGAATTTAAAAAAAATGTTTACAAACATAACCAACCCAATTTCAACGAAAGAGGAATAAAATGTAGTATCGGTAGCGGGAAAATGTTTGCATAGAACTACACCAATTTCTTATATTATTTTATTATATTTATTATCTTTGCTCTAAAACAAAATTAACAAAGTACTTCTGATATATCCAATGAACATTCTTGAATGTAGAAAAACTCTAATATTATGGCTAGAATCCATCAGCTATGACGAAACTGAATGACTTCTTGAGGTGGTGTCTTAAAACTGACTGTAAAGATACACTTACCCCTCCCCAATACACATACTTCATGAAATAGGTATTTCCTTTGTAATTAAACTTCTTCAATTTTTAACGTTAGTCACCTTAAGTATCTCAATGTTTTGTTTTTACCTTTAACATACCTTAGCTTAAATAATGGTGCTTAAATAATATAATAAAAGGAGGTCTCAGCCATACATTCGGAGAAAATAAACTATTTTTAATTTTAATACCCGTGACAACTATCGAAGCTCTGAATTCATCACCCGTACAAGCTCAAAAATCATACTACAGCTCTAAATTCATCACCCGTACAAGCTCAAAAATTGTACCAAAGCTCTGAATTAATCACCCGTATAAGCTCCAAAATTATACTGAAGCTCTGAATTCATCACCCGTACAAATTCAAAAATTACACCAAAGCTGTGAATTAATCACCCGTACAAGCGGGGCACATAGCTCGTAGAACAGATGGCTAAGACTATGGAAGACCTCAGATGGCCTCAGTAAAGTCTCTCAACAAGTAGGTCTTAAAATGAACATGGACAAGACGAAAATAATGTCAAATGTCCGTGTCGCACCCACTCCTCTAAAGGTTGGAGACTCTACACTGGAAGTTGTTGACGAATATGTATACCTGGGACAAACAGTCCAGCTAGGTAGGTCCGACTTCAAGAAAGAGATTAATCGACGAATCCAACTCAGCTGGGCAGCGTTCGGGAAGCTTCGCAATATCTTCACGTCCCAAAAGCCGCAGTGTCTCAAGACTAAGGTCTTTGACTAGTGTGTATTGCCAGTGATGACTTATGAAACTGAGACATAGTCGCTTGCTATGGGCCTCATAAGAGGGCTCAAGGTCACCCAAAGAGCAATGGATCGAGCTATGCTCGGAATTTCCCTACGCGATCGAATCAGGAATGAGGAGATCCGCAGGAGAACCAAAGTAACCGATATAGCTCACAGAATCGCTAAACTGAAATGGCAGTGGGCAGGGCACATAGCTCGTAGAACAGATGGCCGTTGGGGCAGTAAAGTTCTCGAGTGCCAACCGCGCACCGGAAAACGTACCGTATTAGGAAGGCCTCCCATGCGGTGGACCGACGACCTGGTGAAGATCGCGGGAAGCCGATGGATGCGGGCAGCGCAGGACCGGTCGTCGTGGGAATCCTTGGGGCAGGCCTTTGTCCAGCAGTGGACGTTTTTCGGCTGATATGATGATGATGATAATAATTATTGCCACACATGCTCTAATTTTCGACCGTCTAGGGTCCATCACGTCTGCCTCGTACAAAGAACGCTTCAGTACGACGCGATTCGTATTGATGGTGTAGGGTGTGCTGTGATCCAGCCCATGATACATAAGTAAATATCATGATAATTATCACAATATTTATTGACGTGTAGCGTTTGCCTAAAAGAGCAGTCCGCGCAATTCAACTCCCGTGAATCACTTCAAGATAGATTTTTGGCTTTTTTTGCTGGTCAATTCACTTACGAAATTGCCATGTAAACAGACAGACACACATAGGGTTCAAACTCATATCGCCCCTCATCGTAGTCAGGTAAAAAGCGTACTTATACAAAAAGTAAATTGTATTAGGTTCTTACATATGAAATTAGCGTTTTGTCGAACTGGCCACTGGGTCTCAACGTTCGGTTAAGAATTCCAAATTAAAATTTATTTTAAATTGAAGCTCGTGTATTTTTGTTTCGAGTTTAGTGATTCATTTATATTCGTCTCATTTGTTTTTTTAAACATCGTTCTGTATGGAAAACTTAAGTTATCGCGTTATTTACGAATACCAGTTCCACCAGCGCTGCAGAAACGGCTCGAAGGTATAAGGAAGCTCCCAGGAAGGCACAGACTCATTTTGAAATTTGGATACTTTAACAACTGGATTATAGGTATTATAACAAAGTGATGAATTCTTGTAATTTTTTTTTGAGTCAAACATAAGACTATCTCAGAAAAGTAACAAAAAAATATTAATGGAAATATTTTCTTTTATTTTTTAAGGAAAACTAGGTTACATTATATGACCAAATATCAATTAGATAAGTAAAATCGAGAAGTTTTCGCCTTTAGGTTAGAGATAAGCTAGCTTGACGTGCGCCATACAGTTCGAACAGTAACAGTACAACAGTAATACAAAGAATAATAGTACAACAAACATGAACCTTATAAAAAAAAGTTAAATCAGTTCTTAGCAACAATAAAATAGAAAGAAAAATTTAATAATATCCTAACGTTAATTACGTTGTTTGAGATTGAGAACCAAAGAATTCGCTATTGTATACGCGTTTTAGGGTATTCGGACTAATGCAAAATATATCAAAATTGAAATTGAAGACTAAGTCTTTCATAATGCCTGGTGCACGCAGTAAATAGGAGTTGCGCCTATAGTTAGTTTGACATTGGGGAATGTAGAAGACCCTAGGATGTCTTTGATGAAAAGCAGGTACATAAAGATTAAGGGAATTTACTAGTTCAGGACAATCGACCGTACCATTTAATATTTTTAAAGGATACACTGCATCGATCAGCTCTCTGCGCTGAGCAAGGGGTAGCAAGTGGTGCCGCTTACATCTTTCGAAGTAGTCAATGTCGTATTTACCACATTTGTACTGGATATATCTAAGGAATCTACTTTGGGTTCGTTCAATTCTTTCGTTGTAGCATGCGTATTGGGGATTCCAGACTTAGCTAAAATCAATCAAATAAAAATTTTGGAAGTCTCCTAATAATGTTAAAATTAATTAAAAAAGACGATGTTGTCTGTAAAGTCGGTATACGGATGATAATTTTACGTGATAACGTGTCACAAGCCGAACGCTTGTGTGCTTTAGACCACACGACTGAAGTAAAACTTCCTCAGCTCCATGTTTAAGGAGATGTAAGATACCGTCCATAGTCGGGTGAGTTAACTCTTTGGCATTTCCTCACAAGGAATTGACCGAATTGGAACACCTCTTGTAAGGTCCTGGAAGCCTAGTACTTTTAATCCTTTCAACTTAACATGACCTTGATCTTAACAGGCCCCAAGCCATAAGCAAGTACAAGTACAACTCTCGCTTGCACGTTTGGCTCAGCGTACTGGCGTAACGGGACAATGACGTCACGTAACGGGACACTTTTTCGTGCATGCACCCCGTGTTATCAATTTATAAGACTTTATCACGTCAATAAATATGAAACCCATGCAAAGTCTTCCTTTAAGCGTGTCTGATGTACGTGAGCCAAAGGATATCGCAAATCTCTTCAAGAGCCACTTCCGGGTGGAGTCAGCGCTGGGCCTGGTCCCTCACCACGGGGGAGGTTCGTAAAGATATTAAAAGCATGGTGCGTGGTAAATCCACGAACTCTATACTTAGTTTGGAACATTAACAGTACGAGTATGTTGGTGAACTTGGCTCTCCCTTTCACATTTATGTTTTGTTGGGATATCACTATTTTTTGTAACGTTATGTTTATTTCCTCTATTCAATTAATATACATTTATAATATATTTTTGGTGGTATGAAATCTTCAGTGCGCAAACCCGACTTGCACTTGCCCGGTTTTTTTTATTTTTTCTTAATACGCCCATTAACCTATTTCGATTCTAAATTTCAAGTTTATAAGTCACCTGGAAGTGGTCTATATAATTATTTTGATGAGTAGTGGTAGTGCGGAACCCTCATTTTACGATGCCGACTCGTACTTGGTCAGTTTTTCTTTTTATCATGCTTTTCTGTATGTTTGTATGTAACCGACTCACAGTGTGGTATGAAACCCTTTTTTGTTGCATGTAGTTTTTATTTAAAAAACTGTTAGTTAACATCATTTTAAGCACTATAATCCAATCCCGGCTTCGATACGAGTTGTAGATTTGAAGAAAATAATTACCAAACTTTCCATATATCCGAAACTTCAAAATTGAAATTATTTTTTAAAAAAAAAAACGGAAATATTTGTTGCTTTTATACTTAGTCCTAATAAATGTATCCATATTAACACATCATGACACCAATTTGTGGCACTTAACTATTAGGGGAAAGCCAAATATAATATTTTTTCCTATTTTTCTTTTTTTTTTTTTCGCCTAATAACATCGTAGTAGGCCACAATATTTATCCAGGCGAATGTGTATATACTCTTTTATATACAGTATTAAAATCATGACCTAATACTTAGTTAAACAGAAGTTATTGATCATTAACTAAAATCCAAAACTTTTAGGCCTTAGGGTTGTCACAATTCGTTTGTATGAATAAAATATTTGTCTCAGAAATGTTTGTAAAGAATTTAAGTTGGTTAATCCCTCTCCCGCACGGATATCAGCCTTATCTTGGCGAGGAAGCTCCAGTAGATTCAGGCAATCCAGCCTGGAGTGAAGCTAATGACACCACGTCGTGTACGGGTCCGGGGTATTTTGCTCAAACCATCATGTACGTGTGATGGCGACATGAAAATGAAATGAAAATGTTGCCCAGGGTGGACTGAGCGCCAATCCATCTCCAGACCGTAATCTCTGTTTGTACTTCAACAACCTTAGCAGGGCGTGGCTAAGGTACGTTGTACTTACAGGGACCGGGGGGCTTGCCTTAATTGGCCGGCCCGTGACAAGGAAAAGTCTATAAGACCCGACAGATAAGTCGTAAAAACCTATAGATACCGGGCGACCTCTATAGTATATAGCCTTATCCGGGTGCAAGAGGCACCACTCGGATGGACCGTTCTTTCCTCCACACTCGTGGGTACAAAAATGGAGTACTCAGAAACAAATTTAAATAAAAATGATGAGGAGGCGGTGGTTATGATATCAGAATCGAATCAAAACAATTGTGGAAGTAGTTTTTCCGGTTCAAAAATATTAACTCGTTTGGAGGCATTCAGACTTTTTAAAGGAAAAAGAAATTTGCCGCCTAGTGACCGGGTGAATTTGATTTTTAATTATTTCGGCTCTGACTATCAACTTTCGAGGTCCAGTGAGGAGTTATATGGTATAGTGTCAGCATTTTTATCGAGGAGTACAGGTTACTTACGGCGCTGTAAAGACAATGAGAGTTATTTCATGAACAAGCATCGAGACTGGCTTAGTGGTACCCTTGTCAGTGGTCAGTTGAAATCTGTCCCACACTGTAAATCTGTCACTGATACTGACAATTTATCTCCTAAATCTAAGAAATTCGTGACTTTGAGCAGGAGCCAGCAATATAGGTCTAAACGAAAGCTTGAAGAAGTTCTAAATGAGGAACCACAATTAAATAAAATCCGAGCATTCGTAGGATCTCTCAAAGTCGAAGGGAATGATTTACCCCATACATCGGCCAAAGATTTAGAAACTGTCATATCTTTATGTCTTACATCGGATAGAGCTCCAACAGATATTTTAAAGAAAATTCAGATATCTCCAAAATCATTCACACCCGAAGAAGCTCTAGCAATTTTAATTGACAGAAATTTGTCAGTGGAGACCTACAATGCGTTCCGTTTCGACATGAAGGAACGTTGTGGTTTTGATGTGTACCCTCCGTATTACAAACTTCAGGAAGCAAAAAAATCATGTTATCCTGAACAAATCCAGGTGTCTGAAAGGGAAGCATCAGTGCCTATTCAGTGTATAGTCGAACACACTGCTAAACGGGTACTTAAATTATGCGATCAGGTTTTGGTAAATTACTGCACAAAAGAAGATATTCAAACTGTAGAATGCATTTTCAGGGGTAACTGGGGCTTTGATGGAAGTACCGGCCAGTCCTTATACAAGCAGGCATTTTCAGATACAGAGGAGAATGACAATAGCCTCTTTGCAACAACATTCATTCCATTACAGGTTGTTGCAAAAGGTAAAAACAATGATACTATGTGGATAAATCCTGCACCTTCATCGTATCGTTATTGCAGACCCTTACATTTGCAATATAAAAAAGAGACCAAGGAATTGATACTCTCTGAGAAAAAACATATTCAGGGACAGATTGAAAACCTTATACCCTTCTATGTCGAAACCTCAAAAGGCCATAAAATAAAAGTTGAGTGTGAACTGTACTGTGCAGCTATAGATGGAAAAGTATTAAACACCATTCTCGACACAACATCCCAATTACGGTGCCCATACTGTAATTTAACTTCGACACAATTTAATGATTTGGAACAAGTCTTCTCCACACCAGTCATGCAAGAACGCTTGGTGCATGGTATAAGTCCACTCCACTCATGGATCAGAGCATTAGAATTTGTTCTGAAGCTTGGATATAAAGTTGAAGTGAAAAAATGGCGGATCACTCACAGATCAGAAGAGGGTTCTTTAGTCGAGGAGCGCAAAAAAAATATCCAAGCTCAAATTAGGGAGCAAATGGGGCTTTTAGTAGATGTGGTACGTCCCAACTCAGGAACGACCAATGACGGAAATACCGCCCGCACCGCTTTTTCGGACAAAAACCGCGGAACTTTGGCGAAAATTCTCAATATTGAACAGTGGCTAATAGACGATTTGTACGTTATTCTGACTGTCTTATCCAGCAATTTACCCATAGACTCGGAGAAATTCGCCACCTTTTGCACAAGCTTAGCATATAAATACGTTAGCGTCTATAAATGGCATCCGATGCCAGTCACGATCTACAAAATTTTGGTACACGGTGCAAAAATAATAGACTCATTAAATTTACCAGTCGGTATGTATTCTGAACAGGCAGCAGAATCACGAAATAAATTTTGGAGGTTTGATAGAGAACACCATACTAGAAAAACGTGCCGTGAAGCTACCATGTCCGATCTCTTCCATAGAGCTTTGGTCTCGTCTGACCCTATTGTGTCGGAATTTAACATGCTAGAGCGAAAAAAAAAACAAAAAAGATTCCTTTACCACCAGCAGCATTATCTCTGTTGAGACCTGTAGGCGACGATAACACAGCAATTGATGATTATTTCCACAGTGAAACTGTTGTAATTAATAATGAGGAATATTATTAACAAAATAAAATGAAAATAACTTTTACACAAAATTCTTTAACTTAATTTTTTTCGGATACAGGAATCGGATATCGGATGTTGACAACCCTAAAGATAGTATACAATTTACCATAACTTCTGTTTAACAAAGTATTAGGTCATGATTTTAATACTGTATATAAAAGAGTATATACACATTCGCCTGGATAAATATTGTGGCCTACTACGATGTTATTAGGCGAAAAAAAAAAAAAAGAAAAATAGGAAAAAATATTATATTTGGCTTTCCCCTAATAGTTAAGTGCCACAAATTGGTGTCATGATGTGTTAATATGGGTACATTTATTAGGACTAAGTATAAAAGCAACAAATATTTCCGTTTTTTTTTAAAAAAAAAAATTTCAATTTTGAAGTTTCGGATATATGGAAAGTTTGGTAATTATTTTCTTCAAATCTACAACTCGTATCGAAGCCGGGATTGGATTATAGTGTTTAAAATGATGTTAACTAACAGTTTTTTAAATAAAAACTACATGCAACAAAAAAGGGTTTCATACCACACCGACTCCTTTGGACTCGATTTTGACCCACTTTAAACGGACAGATGTAATTCAAACTTTGTAGACTTACCAAGAATCAGCGACAATATAATAATTTCATAAGTTTTAACTAAAAAATAAAAAATATATAGAGTTTAAAAAAACTAAAAAACACGTTTTATAATACATCAGATTAAAAAGTAAAAAATAATCCCTACTAGTCCCTACTTCCCTACTAATATTATAAAAGCGAAAGTAACTCTGTCTGTCTGTTACGCTTTCCCGCAAAAACTACTGAACGGATTTGGCTGAAATTTGGTAGGTAGACAATTTAGGACCTGGATTAAGACATAGGCTACTTTTTACCACGCTCGCGAGCCGCTTGCGGCTCGCGCACTGCGCACCCTCGAAAAGTCATAGAAACGTGGTCCACGCGGGTGAAGCCGCGGGAAACAGCTAGTTCTTAATATAAGTTGAAAATAATAATTATCAAAAAATTACTAGTATTATTGTGAAAAAGTGTGGGTTACTCGATAGACGAAAAATACGGCACAGAGCGCCCCACGCTTTTTCACAATAATCCTAGTATTTTTTGTTTGTTATCATTTTCAACTTATATTAAGAATTATTTTTTACTTTTTAGTCTGATGTATTTTAAAAGCGTGTTTTTTAGTTTTTTTTAACTCTATTTATTCCTTTCTATACGCCCAATAACTTAACTGAATGCCAAACAAGTTTCTAAGTCATCTGGAAGTGTTGGATAATTTTGATGAATAGTAGACGTCGTAAACCATAATTTTGATGAATAGTAGACGTCGTAAACCATAATTTTGATGAATAGTAGACGTCGTACGTAAACCATAATTTTGATGAATAGTAGACGTCGTAAACCATAATTTTGATGAATAGTAGACGTCGTAAACCATAATTTTGATGAATAGTAGACGTCGTAAACCATAATTTTGATGAATAGTAGACGTCGTAAACCATAATTTTGATGAATAGTAGACGTCGTACGTAAACCATAATTTTGATGAATAGTAGACGTCGTAAACCATAATTTTGATGAATAGTAGACGTCGTAAACCATAATTTTGATGAATAGTAGACGTCGTACGTAAACCATAATTTTGATGAATAGTAGACGTCGTAAACCATAATTTTGATGAATAGTAGACGTCGTAAACCATAATTTTGATGAATAGTAGACGTCGTAAATAGAGATCCACGCCGCAGCCAAAAAACCCAGCGGCGGCGCGCTGGGTTCTAAACCCGGCGCGGCGCGGCGTCGCCGGCGTGAAGACTTTTTTTAGGAGGAATAATTAAAAAAACCTAACTATGCTAGGAATAAACATTTATTTCTTATCTCCAATCACTGACTAAAAATTGTTTACAGTACAGCTACAGTGGTTGTAATTATCGTGAAATAAAATTATTTTGTTCACTTTTGCCGGATTTAATCGCGATCGCTTAGCAGTCAAAACCATCCCAGCTACAGAAAACACCCTTTCACTGGGTGTACTTGTAGCTGGAATGCTTAAAAGTGACCGCGCCAACCCTGCAAGCCAAGGAAACATTTTTTTTTGCCTCCCAATACCTCAGAACATCATTATCTAAGTTTTCCATATCGGATGGACTAGCAGTGGCTAGGTATTTCCAGCACTCCTGTGAAACTTCTTCACTATCGTCAAAAAATCTGCTGGAATGCTTTTTTGCCAACTTTTGGATGAGATTTTCTTGCGATTGCGAAGAAGGACCTGGTTCAGGCAATTCTATGTCAGCATTTTTTACAAATTTTCTCGCAAAGTCTGATAAAAAACGGTAGTGATGCATGCAGCGACCAGTCGCTAGCGTACGGAATGGCAACAGCGCATTGTTTGTTTTGGTCGGTTTGAATAAATAGGTTAAATATTTATTCGAATTTTGAGGTCGGCGCGAAATTTTTAACGACCCGGCGGCGACGGCGGCGCGCTGAGGTAGCTCGGCGGCGGCACGCCGGCGCGGCGTGGACCTCTAGTCGTAAACCATAATTTTGATGAATAGTAGACGTCGTAAACCATAATTTTGATGAATAGTAGACGTCGTAAACCATAATTTTGATGAATAGTAGACGTCGTAAACCATAATTTTGATGAATAGTAGACGTCGTAAACCATAATTTTGATGAATAGTAGACGTCGTAAACCATAATTTTGATGAATAGTAGACGTCGTACGTAAACCATAATTTTGATGAATAGTAGACGTCGTAAACCATAATTTGGATGAATAGTAGACGTCGTAAACCATAATTTTGATGAATAGTAGACGTCGTACGTAAACCATAATTTTGATGAATAGTAGACGTCGTAAACCATAATTTTGATGAATAGTAGACGTCGTAAACCATAATTTTGATGAATAGTAGACGTCGTAAACCATAATTTTGATGAATAGTAGACGTCGTAAACCATAATTTTGATGAATAGTAGACGTCGTAAACCATAATTTTGATGAATAGTAGACGTCGTACGTAAACCATAATTTTGATGAATAGTAGACGTCGTAAACCATAATTTTGATGAATAGTAGACGTCGTAAACCATAATTTTGATGAATAGTAGACGTCGTAAACCATAATTTTGATGAATAGTAGACGTCGTAAACCATAATTTTGATGAATAGTAGACGTCGTAAACCATAATTTTGATGAATAGTAGACGTCGTAAACCATAATTTTGATGAATAGTAGACGTCGTAAACCATAATTTTGATGAATAGTAGACGTCGTACGTAAACCATAATTTTGATGAATAGTAGACGTCGTAAACCATAATTTTGATGAATAGTAGACGTCGTAAACCATAATTTTGATGAATAGTAGACGTCGTAAACCATAATTTTGATGAATAGTAGACGTCGTACGTAAACCATAATTTTGATGAATAGTAGACGTCGTAAACCATAATTTTGATGAATAGTAGACGTCGTAAACCATAATTTTGATGAATAGTAGACGTCGTAAACCATAATTTTGATGAATAGTAGACGTCGTAAACCATAATTTTGATGAATAGTAGACGTCGTAAACCATAATTTTGATGAATAGTAGACGTCGTAAACCATAATTTTGATGAATAGTAGACGTCGTAAACCATAATTTTGATGAATAGTAGACGTCGTAAACCATAATTTTGATGAATAGTAGACGTCGTAAACCATAATTTTGATGAATAGTAGACGTCGTACGTAAACCATAATTTTGATGAATAGTAGACGTCGTAAACCATAATTTTGATGAATAGTAGACGTCGTACGTAAACCATAATTTTGATGAATAGTAGACGTCGTAAACCATAATTTTGATGAATAGTAGACGTCGTAAACCATAATTTTGATGAATAGTAGACGTCGTAAACCATAATTTTGATGAATAGTAGACGTCGTAAACCATAATTTTGATGAATAGTAGACGTCGTAAACCATAATTTTGATGAATAGTAGACGTCGTAAACCATAATTTTGATGAATAGTAGACGTCGTAAACCATAATTTTGATGAATAGTAGACGTCGTACGTAAACCATAATTTTGATGAATAGTAGACGTCGTAAACCATAATTTTGATGAATAGTAGACGTCGTAAATCATAATTTTGATGAATAGTAGACGTCGTAAACCATAATTTCGCAAGTCTGACTCGCACTTGGCTGGTCTTGCCAAATTGAACGTTTGTAAGTTACCTGGAAGTGATCTATATATTTGTATGAGTTTGGTGAAAGCTAGTTATATTAATGACACCAATATTCATCAAACTGTTCAAACTGACAGTTGTAAAAATTTTAAATATTTTTAACCTAATAGTTATCAATATAATTTTATATCTGCATAATAAAAAACGGGCCAAGTGCTAGTCGGACTCGCAAAAAGTAGGGTCCCGAAGTCTTTTCAAAAAACAAAATTATATTTACAGTTATATTTATATTTACAGTTACATTTAGGTATAGAACATTTCGTTCGGAAAATCTGTGAACTTTTAACAAATCCAACTGCACACTTAACTTGGTCGACTATAACACCTAAACCATACCCTGGACACTTCATACAACGGGCCAGAATTGACATTTCAAAAAAGGAATGACGGAACAAACAAAATGGCGGCAAAATCCTATACGTTCGATAACCAAACTGTAACCAATCTGCATAAATCTGGGTGACGAGGGGGTGAGTTTGCAACTTAAAGAGCGGCAGGGAGTGTCCATACTGTATGTTAGTACTAATATATATACTTTGCCTAAACTAAGAATGTCTACTTTGCCGTGGTAGTTTACCTTTTAAAAGCGGGTTAGCTTTTAGGGGGGGTGGGGGGGGGGCTAAAATCGTTTGAACAGTTCGTGCGGATATGGGCGCATCGGGAGCCGGGTCGTTCCTTTCCCTCTAATGCGATCTGGTCAGAGAAAAACTCGCTTGTTCTTAACCCAAAAAAGTCTAAATTCATGATAATTGGTACCGCAAAACAGGTAAGTAGGATTAATTTACAAAAGCCATCAGTTTCTATTTTAGGACAAGACATAGACCAAGTTAATGGAGGCTAGGAATCTTGGAATAATTGTTGACTCGAAATTGAGGTTTGAAAATCATGTTTTAAAATTAGTTCAGAGTTGTTTTTATAGATTAAAGATTCTTTATAAAATAAGGCACTTACTATCAGAAACTATGCGCATTAAACTCTGCGAGACCTTGATATTGTCAAAACTTAACTATGGAGATTTAGTTTACGGACCGCGTTTGCTTTCCAAGACACAACGCATAATACAGAGAGTGCAGAATGCATGTTGCCGCTTTTGTTATAAAATTCCCCCGCGTAGCCACATAACTCCATATCTAAATAAGGGATCTATTTTGAATACGACCTCTCGTAGACAAATGCATCTCGCAAGTTTGGTTTTCGACGTGGTCCGGTATCACAATCCTGAATACCTCTACTCCAAACTACGGTGGTCAAAATCTGTTAATAAATATAACACGAGAGCGTCCCTGTACCTATTAGTACCGCAAAAACATAGAACTACCGCTTTCAATGGCAGTTTTCGTTATTTGGCAACCAAGTGCTGGAATAATCTACCTCCACCGCTCAGAAATCCTATGTCTAAAATTACCTTTAAAAAACACTATAAGAGTTTTTTATTAGAAAACCAAAAGCTGCTGCAAAAATGACTACCAATTCCATGGATACAACCATAATGATAAACAAAATGTTTAGATTAGATAACCTATGTATAAGTAGTTACTAAATTAGATTTAAGTATACATATATATTGTTTTGTAGTTACAATATACTAAGTAATATTTATTAAACCTTATATTTAAACTGTCGCGTCCGCGCCTGACTGACAGCCGCGGGTACCAACAGAATACCAGCGCTTCGCCTCCGAGCCTAGCATATGCTGAGTTGGGGCCCTGTGGTTGCAGTGGCACCTCATGAATATATGTAATTATTATTATTTTATATTACCTCAACTTTTGTTACGTATTATATATTTTGGTGTGGTGTTACTGAAACCAATAAACGTATTTCTTTCTTTCTTTCTAATAAGGTTGAGAGTAGCGATGGCTGACTCTCGCGTTATACTCGTGACCGGGTGCTGTCCGTGTGAACTGGCCTACACTTTTCAAAGGCGTTCATGACATTCAATAATTTTAATGTACCTATAACTTCTCGTGTCATGTTGTTTTCATGTTCTAATGACATTATTTGTTTTTTTTTATATCACGAATTGGATTTTGACGTAATTAATTAATGATTGTTTAGTTCTTGATTTTTTACAAATGAAATTATGTAATCACTATTTTATGACTATCAGAAAGAGTGTAATTTGCACCTATTTTGAATATATCTATTTTGAATCTTGACCCCTTGTTGACTTCGGAACCTTAAAAATGAAATGCTGTTCGTTTGTTAAGGCATCACCTGAGAACGTCTGGGCCGAATTGTTTTTTTTTTATATAAATATTCGCAATAGTCTGAATAAGGTTGTTCAAGAAAGGAAAAGAAAAGGTAAATTTCCTGGTATATTGTGATATTCAGAAAAAAACTTGGTCAGGAAACTTTTTTTTTACTTATTACATTTTTTCTGTGTATTACAAATAAACATTGACAGTGTGCATATCTAATGCATCTACTGTGCGTATTTGAGCCTGTCGAAGAAGTGGACCATCTCGCTGGTCTCCGGCGAGACGGCCACGTGGTGGTACTGCTGGGGCTCGCTGATATCCTGGTACCGGAGCTCTTCTATCTTTGTCGCGTTCACCGCTGGCCACTCCTCGGAACTGTCGTGGCAGGTCGGGTTGCTAGGAAAAAGGGTTAATCAATAAGTGATCAGTGCTGACCTTAATTAATTAACTTAAGAGAACGGGGATCCGACACGCAAAAGTATCTCCTATACATTCTTTTCATATGTCGGATACAAAGAAGATAAGATACATACTATTTAGGTCAATCACAGTACTATTAAAAAAAACACAATAAAAACAAAATCATGCAGTGTAGCAAAATAAATGTAAACAATGAAAATAGCCTAGAAAAACCTTTTGCTACACATTACGTAGAATTTGGAATGATTACACTGAAGAGTTGTATTATGGAAAAGAAAAAAATAGATGTACTAGGTAAAGAATATAATGATCATTAATCAAGATTGAAAATGGACAGAGTTTAAAAAAGGTATTGTTGTCGCCATTGAATCTAAAAATTAAAACCAGTTAGTACAAAAAAGAGTTTTGAACCAATGAAACATTTGACCCAATTCGACATAAAAATGCCAATGTGTAATTACACCTTAAAATAAATCATTTTAATATATTTTTTTTTGAATCCAATAAAGAATCCAAGTTAGGTAAAGGGAAAAAGAAAATAAAATAATCACTTCCCTTGGCGGGTATACTGGCCAGTAGCACGTGGTGCTGTTCCAGCAACCATCGGTGGCACGGGTGTAGAAAATTTGCTTGTCGAGTGTGCCACTCAGGACTTTAGGAGCTGGCAAGATAGGTTAAACGCAGTGTTGGAGTAATTGGATATAATACCAGAATTTATACCACAACGCAACATAAACGAAAACAACAAAAGAATATGAATGACAAACATACCTCTACATATGCGGCGAGGGTTCGGCAAACGATACCATTTATAGCATCTTATCCAAAAAATGAAGACAAATAATAAATTTAGATAAAATAAATTAATATTCTAAAAATTCGGAACACAATTTTGTGACGATATCATTCTCTGTTGAAAAAATAAACAAACCACTCGGTCTGTCTATTAAAAAAAAACAAATTTTCAAAACAGTTCGAAAAAGTGAGTATAATGCCAAACTAAAAGGACCAAACAGCAAGGAGATGCAATGGGAAACATGGAGATTCATTTTGTAGCAAAGAGTTTTGCTACAGTAGGGTGCTATAGCGGTACAGAGAACTGTGGTATAGTATACCTTGTTCTGAGCTAGAAGGGGGCGCGGGCGTTAGAAAAGAATTATCGTCAGTTCTTCTAAATCTTAATGATATTTTCTTGATGACCATCAACATCATCAGCCCGCACCTTACCAGCGTCACCCATATTTTTTGGTCCGATTGTGAACCGATGATGCCTTAAAATTGTCAAGAAAAAATTTAAAAGCTACAATTTCATCCTTTACAAAAATGTAAGAGGAATTTTCCAAATCTGAAAAAAAATCTATGTTTTATTGTTCCTAATTGTATGTAAATAAATAAACGTATAACTGTCTGTACTTATTAAAAAAAAGGTGTGTGTGTGTCAGCTCCGACTCACGAATGGAGTTTACTCCTTACTAACGATTATAAATGTGCTGGGGGATGGCGGCCAATTTTTTCAAATTATGACAACGAATTCGTGATTAGGGACTTCAGGGACCACCAGAAATTGATTTTGGAAGCAATCTGTCCAGTAACTAAAAAGTTCAAAATGGCGGCCACTTTAAAAATACTGTCAACGGATTCGTGATTAGGGACTTCAGGAACCCTTAGATATCGACTTGGAAGCAATCGGTCCAGTAACTAAAAAGTTCAAAATGGCGGCCACTTTAAAAATACTGTCAACGGATTCGTGATTAGGGACTTCAGGAACCCTTAGATATCGACTTGGAAGCAATCGGTCCAGTAACTAAAAAGTTCAAAATGGCGGCCACTTTAAAAATACTGTCAACGGATTCGTGATTAGGGACTTCAGGAACCCTTAGATATCGACTTGGAAGCAATCGGTCCAGTAACTAAAAAGTTCAAAATGGCGGCCACTTTAAAAATACTGTCAACGGATTCGTGATTAGGGACTTCAGGAACCCTTAGATATCGACTTGGAAGCAATCGGTCCAGTAACTAAAAAGTTTAAAATGGCCGCCTCTTTTTTCAATTCTAAAAGCAGATTCATGATGATAAGATACTTCGGGACCCTTAGATATCGATTTTAGAAGCAATTGGTCCAGTAACTAAAAAAATGCGATGTTGTCTGTAAAGTCGGTTTACGGACGATAATTTTATGTGATAACGTGTGTCACAAGCCGAACGCTTGTGTGCTTTAGACCACACGACTGTAGTAAAACTTCTTCAGCTCCATGCTTAAGGAGATGTAAGATACCGCCCATAGTCGGCTGAGTTAATTCTTTGGCATTTCCTCACAAAGAAGGGACCGAATTGGAACACCTCTTGTAAGATCCTGAATGCCTAGTACTTTTAATCCTTTTAACTTAACTTAACCTTAACAGGCCCCAAGCTCCAAGCAAACATACAAAAATACACCCAAATAATTTGCCCACAAAAGTAATAAATATAGTATACAAATAACGCATAACATGCTGCGTTATAGCTTAACGCATAACGTCTAATTTTACTCCCTATCTAAAAAAAATCATACCCCGGGCACACCCCGGACACTCCATACAAACGAGCGAGAAATGATATACATATATTTAGCTGACGTATCTATAGGCAAGAATGCAGGTAGGGTTGAATCACACCGGCGGTATTGGTCACGAAATGTTTGTTAGTTATTTACTGAATGCAACAGTGTGAATACTAAACTCTTTTTTTTTCATACTTTTCATAAGTTGTAAACAAACACCGCTCGAACAAAAAACACCACTTTCCGATTACACCATACACATTATGAGACTAAAAAACATGGTAAATGGTAACTTCGATGTGGACGTATGAATTAACACTGAAAACTGCTATTATTTTGTACATCTTTAAACACTTTTTCCATAAAATTGCGAAATTGATAAAGGATTTTCTCACAGATTAAAAATCGACATGATAGTTTTGTTGCTTTGGTGTAGAGATGGGACGAAGTGAATGCTGAATGAATGATTTTGAACTGTTGTTGCGAGGTAAAAATTGGGTCATCTTTGGGCTTAACTGTACAATAGGGTACATCGATTTGGCAGTCCGCGATTTTTTGGTAAGAGATAGGCTTTAGCTGAACATCCATACCAAATTTCAAGGTTAAGAAACCAGCGGTTTTTGAGTTATGAATTTTTGAAAATTGTATGTGTAGGTACTCTTTGGTCTTTGTTTTGTGAGTTTATGTAGGACCAAAGATGACTTATTACTGATTGTATAATTTGATTCCAAAGATTCATAATATGGGGTCCGCGAAGCGGGAAAAGCACGCGGGGCAGACTTGAGGGCGGGCAAACTTGGGGGTGACAAACCGAAAACTAGGCGGTAATCTTTTTTGTTAGGTAGTCTTTGACCGACAAATCGCTACCGCTTATTAAAAAAAGGTCATCTACTTCTATGACGCCGAAAATTGCTGCCGCTTGATAAAAAAAAGGTCATCCACTTCTCTGACGGCGAAAATCGCTACCGCTCTTAAAACCCCCAACAAACCTTCGGGATCCGAGGGGGATGTGGGAGTATCAGGGCGGGGAAAGCACGCGGGGCCGACAAACTCGGGGCTCCTACTTCTGCTTTCTCATGTTAAACCTAACACTACGCTCCTCCGCTTCTTTTTAGAACTCCCCGTACCTCACTCGCGGACCCCAAATTATGAATCTTTGGGATCAAATTGACTTAGACCTTGACCTTGAAATGACCTTGACTGATTGACCTTGACCTTGACGGATTTGTTACCCCCAAGTTTGTCTGCCCTCAAGTCGGCCCCGCGTGCTTTCCCCGCCCTGGTACTCCCACATCCCCCTCGGATCCCGAAGGTTTGTTGGGGGTTTTAAACCCATATTATGAATCTTAGGAATCAAATTATACATTCAGTCATAAGTCATCTTTGGTCCTACATAAACTCACAAAACAAAGTCCAAAGAGTACCTAAAAATACAATTTTCAAAAACTCAACTCAAAAACCGCTGGTTTCCTAACCTTGAAATTTGGTATGGATGTTCAGCTAAGGCCTATCTTTTACCAAAAAATCGCGGACTACCAAATCGATGTACCCTATTGTACAGTTGAGCCCAAAGATGACCCAATTTTTACCTCGCAACAACAGTTCAAAATCATTCATTCAGTCATTCACTTCGTCCCATCTCTACACCAAAGCAACAAAACTATCATTTCGATTTTTAATCTGTGACAAAATCCTTTATCAATTTCGCAATTTTATGGAAAATGTGTTAAAAGATGTATAAAATAATAGCAGTTTTCAGTGTTAATTCATACGTCCACGTCGCAGTTACCATTTACAATGTTTTATAGTCTCATAATGTGTATGGCGTATTCGGAAAGTGGTATTTTTTGTTCGAGCGGTGTTTGTTTACAACATAAGACAAGTATGAAAAAAAAAGAGTTCAGTTGGGCCTTTACGTTCGGTAACTGGTTGGTTTTTATTCCTGTGAACGAAATCACAGCGGCGCGCAAAGTGAATATAGTGAATAAAAGTGCTTGCGTAGCTCGTCCTTTACGTTTGGTAACCAATCTACAGCCAATCTGAGTGACGGGGGGGTGAGGTCGAATCTAGAGAGCGGCAGGGAGTGTCCATACTATACGTTAGTACTAATATATATACTGTGCCCCGGGCATATATATGAAAATCAATTCTTAAGGAGTAAACTCCAAAAAAGTTAGTTACCTGCAACGCATAAAGTTGGTAACCAACTGCTGCATCCACTCCCTCATAGCGGCATCTCTTGGGTACAATACATTTTCGTCATCGGATCCGAAAATCGAATTGACGCGCAGCACGTTAGTCAAATCCTCCGTGTGGCCAGCTCCATTGTACGTCAGGTTGTAAGCCCTCTTGATAGGGTTGCTCTCGGCTGTGTAGGAGAACCGGTACAGGTACACGGGAGCGCCCCCCACCGCCGCCCTCCACAATGCGGTCGTCATTGCGGGGAACTTCATGATGTAATCCGAAGCGTAGTCCATGAACTTGACAAACCCTATATATTTTTCTTCAAAATACCTTTGTTTGACCTCAGTCTGAATAGCCTGTTGTTCTTGTTGCGTCACAGTGTAAAGCAGCCGCGACGGAAGCAACAAGGTGTTGTTTTTGTTGGCCGATTCAACAAGTTGCAACGTCTTGATGTCCTCTTGCAAGGAATAGTACTCCTTGCTGGTGAACCCTATAAGAAGAGGGATGTCTTTCCCCCTTCCCATTTTTATGAGCGTTTCTGGCTCGTAGTCCACTATCCTCGTGACTCCTGGGAATGAGGATTCTACCACTGGAGCGAAGGATGCGAAGCTACTATCACGGTACCAAGTGACATTCATTATTTTTTCCAACGGAGTGGCAATCAGCTGGTCGTGTATTTGTTTGGGGTCTGTGGCGTTGATGCCCAAGCCGGCGATGAGTGTACTGGCAGCGTTAGCGGCGTATTGTGGGAGGAAAGTTTCGAAAGGCGCCGATGCAGTTCCGCTCATCAGTATAGTCCTGGAATGTCAATACGTACATTGTAAGTGGGTGTTACGCATAACCACCTCCGTGGCATAATGGTTAAGGCCTTTAGCTTCATGTCAGGAGGTCGCGGGTTCGATTACCGCCGGAGTCTAACTCTGACTCGTTTGGTTGGTGGAAGGGCATTTTCTAAGCCCCCTGGCTAGCTACCACCGTCTTATCTAAGTCCTTCCGCCAAACATCGATGTTAACAAAATTGATGTGTTCCGGCTTGAAGATAAGATAGCCAGTTCCCCAATGCGTTGGGGAATCTTACTATGCCCGCTTCCATCCTCGGCATCATCGTCACTTACCACCAGGAGAGATGATGCCACGGGCTTACCAATTTTATTGTGAATAATAAAAAAAAAGTATCATATCACTCTAGCAAATTTGGCGCCATGATAAACCATGATAAACAGAGGGCCATGATAAACGTTTTGAAGAGGCCTTCGGAAGCTGGTTAGCTTACAAGAGACTAAAACATCTCACAATGATTTCTGCTTTCGTTTATAACTATTCTACTTTTTATGATCTAGTGCCATCATGCTTATGTGGTAGTTCCAGAATACAATGCCTCCGTGATGTAGAGGTTGAACCACTCGCTTCACACCTGGAGATCGCGGGATCGATCCGAAGGCATTTTCTACAGTTCATTCCTCAAAAGCGAGTCGGTTCGTGCATCGAGGGTTCCGAACCACCATGACAGAGAGGCCACAGTTAGATTAATATTTGTACCTATTCATTTCAAACAAAAGACCGCGAGCGACAGAAAGATGCTCTTTTTTCATTCATTTCGGATAACTTAATGGGAGTACAACTCACACTTGGCCAGTTGTTTGTTGTTTTACTTTAGGATTGTTACTATGATCACACTAAGTTTTACGGTTGTATGTTTTACCGTTTTTACGATAGAGCAGAAACAAACAAACCCTCTTGAATTTTTAATTTTTACATAATGTGTATTTCTATTGCCGCTATAACAACAAATTCTTAAAATTAAAAAAGTGAAAGTCTTCATACAAAAAACGTGTTTTTTTTGAAACATGAAGGAAATAGAGCGCCATCAAGTATGATGGATTTTGAAACATGAAACTAGCGCCATCTACTTTGATGGTACGGAACCCTTTTTGTGCGGTTCTGAGTCGCACTTGGTCGTTTTTTTTTCATTAAAATTAAAAAAAATTAACGAGATCATCTGTAAAAATTTCAACTGTCTAGCTGTCACGGTTCATGAAATACAGCCTGGTGACAGACGGACAGACGGACAGCGGAGTCTTAGTAATAATAGCCTGCCAGCTAGTGTTTCTATATGCGAACCCCATTAAAGCCTTGAATCTACAGTTAATCCTAGAAACACGCTTTGATATACATTGTTGTTTACTTCAATAACATTAGGTAATGTGAATTTAATAGGTCTTTTTTGCGTTTAAGACTAAGTTATTTATGGTAAACCAATTGTATACTTTTGAAACCGTGTCGTTTACTTCTTCAGACAGACATATCAGTTTTTCTGTCAACCTTAAAAACTAGTGATGTATCATCCGCAAACAACACAATTTTCGACAATGATTCAACCATGAATGGTAGATCATTAATATAAACTAAAAAAAGGAAAGGTCCTAAAATAGAACCTTGAGGCACACCCATCTTAACCCGAGACCCCATTGATTTCGTACCATTTATTTGTACTTTTTGTGTCCTATTTACTAAATATGTTTCTAAAAGATCTAGAGCCTTATTTTTAACACCGTTATGGTCCAGTTTTACAAGCAGAGTTTTATGTTCCACACAATCGAATTCCTTTGACAAGTCGCAGAAGATCCCTATCGCGTTTTGGGATTTCTCATATGCATCATATATGTTTTTAATGAGTTCAACTTCCGCGTCCGTTGTGGAACGCCCTTTTGTAAAGCCAAACTGCAGGTTATGGAGCAATTAATTGATGTTAAAGTGAGTCAATTTGATTAAATATACTTTTTTCAAAAACCTTACTCAAAACTGGTAGCACAGAAACATGCCTATAATTACTTTTCTCCGGATTTGAAGAGTGGAACAACTTTACTAAATTCCATGAGATCCGGAAACACTCCAGTATCATTACAAATGTTGAATATATCGGCCAAGTAAGGGACTAAAGTTTCAATTACGGACGGAAGATAGTCTCTTCCCCATTGCGTTGGGGAATCTTGGTAAGACCGCTTCCATCTAGGACATCATGGTCACGATCTACAACCGATGCAGGAGTAGCACTCATTCGAAACATATATGATGCCTTCGAGGAATCGCAGAATGCAATTGGAGTGTTTTGTGATTTATCTAAGGCTTTTGATTGTGTTGAACACCAAACATTACTTATGAAATTAAAGCATTATCGTGTAGAGGAAGGGGCTCTCAGTCTTTTAAATTCGTATTTAGACAACAGAACACAAAAAGTACAAGTGAATGGCACGAACTCATCTGGATCTAAAGTGAAAATGGGTGTGCCCCAGGGTTCCATATTAGGGCCTTTTCTTTTCCTTGTTTACGTAAATGATTTGCCTTTTATGGTGCAACATCTGTCAAATATTGTGTTGTTTGCGGATGATACATCTCTTATTTTTAAAGTGAATAGGAAAGAAAACGAAATTGACGAAGTAAACAACACTCTTTCAAAGATACTGAACTGGTTCACTGTGAACAACTTATTATTAAATGCTAAGAAAACAAAATGTATAAAATTTTGTTTGCCAAATGTAAAAAAGGTCAATAATAGTGTAATATTAGACAGTAATAAATTAAAATTTGTAAATACTACGGTGTTCCTTGGTATAACTTTGGATGTTTCACTTCAATGGGGACCACACATTGAAACTTTAGCGGGAAGGCTTAGTTCAGCTGCTTATGCCGTTAAGAAAATAAGACAGTTAACGGATGTAGATACTGCGAGACTAGTGTATTTTAGTTACTTCCATAGTATAATGTCTTATGGCATATTACTGTGGGGGCATGCGGCTGATATAGAAACTATTTTCATCCTGCAGAAAAGAGCTATCCGCGCAATCTATCAGATGCGATCACGTGAGTCGTTACAGAATAAGTTTAAAGAAATCAATATTTTAACTGTTGCTAGTCAATTTATATATGAAAACATCATGTACGTTCGTAAGAATTTGCATTTATTTCCTTAAAAACAGTGACAGGCATAATTTGAATTTAAGAAATGTAAATAAAATAGATATAGCCTTTTCGAGACTGAGTAAGGTTAAAAAGTCATTTGTGGGGCAGTGTATAAGATTCTACAATAAAATTCCAGAAAATGTAACTAGTTTGTCAGAGAATAAGTTCAAGACTCATGTCAAAAAAGTTTTGTGCTCTAGAGGATATTATAAAATAATAGATTATGTAAATGACAAAGATATATATGTTGATTCTATATCAAATACCATTACCTAAGACTGTAATCTGAATCATGACATTATTTGTAATATACTGTAATATTTTTTTTGTTTTGACTATTTAAAAGTGTGTGTAAACACCTATTTGAAATAAATTGTTTTTGATTTTGATTTTTTTGACTTACTATGAGGTGTGATGATTTGTAGATAAAAATGCACGGCTCACAATGAAACATGACAATGTACCTTTTGAAGAGGCCCCTAGTAGTTGGTGACAGGGTGAGCAGGTGCGCTAAGGTAGCTCCCGCGCTGTGGCCAAGTAGCGTGACGTCATGAGGGTTTCCTCCGAAGGCGCGCGCGTTCCTCTGGACCCAGCGCAGCAGCGTGGCCGCGTCTCGCAGACCCTGGTTGCCGGGGACCTCGGCAGTGTTGAGCGATAGGAACCCAAACACGTTCAGCCTAAAAAGTTATAAAATCCAACATTGTCACACAATATATTTTGAAAAACTTTTTTTTATTCTAATTCACCCCCCAAAAGTGGCCTTCATGTTTGAAATTCATTTATTTGCCTCACACGTCCGTCTTTGGGTCACATGTAACAAATTTTAACTCAATCGGTCAAGTAGTTTCCAAGCAAATTGGCTGTGACAGACGGACGGACAGACAGACACACGAGTGATCCTATAATGGTTCCGTTTTTTACCTTTTTGCGTACGGAATCCTTAAAAAGGAGGAGGTTCTCGATTTGACTGTCGTTAAACTAACCTGTAGTTAAAAGTGACGACGATCACTCCCTTGCTGACGAGGTACTCCGGCCCATATGCGTCTGCATCGCCAGATCCCGACGCGTGGTTCCCTCCGTGAATGAACACGAGTATTGGACGCGCACCCCCCGGCGAGCGCCCCCGGCGGGGCAGGGCATCCAGGGGCACGTGGACGTTGGCGTGGATGCAGGCCTCGCTTAGTCCTTGAGGCCTCATTAGCGCGGAGTAAATGGCGCCTACCTGCGGACACCGGGGACCTTCCACTGTTGCATTCACGATGCCATCAAAAGGCTCTAAGGGTTGGAGTTCCTGTAAGTGTTGATGTTTATTGTTTACGGTTCTACGGTCAAACTGAACACTTATAGTCTGTCTTGTCTGTACGTCGGTATGTCACAGCCGTGTTTTCAACAACTATTACAACTATAAAGCTGAATTTCGGTATGGTTATACTTGTATGTGACCCCTATAAAGTTTTGAAATAAAATGTGAAAAACAAAATACATTCGGTACATGTTAAGTGATTTTTTTTGTTCACTCACCCCCTACAGCGAGGGGTATTGTTAAATAGGTTTTTAAAAATTACTGAAGCATTGCTAAAATTAATTTTTTATTGATTTTTTTATTGAAAAATTAGAGTGCGTTTGACTACGTTTCACCTGATGGTAAGTGACGATGTAGTCGAGGATGGTACACGCAAACTCAAATAATGCGCATTCACTCTCGCCTTGATCATCCGTGATTAACCGCCTCCGTAGCTCAGAGGCAAAGTTCACTGGCTTTACACAGGAGGTCGCGGGATCGATTCCCGGCGGGGTTGATTGTAAGACTCGGTTTGGTTGGTGGTACCACCATGTTATCTAAGTCTTGCCGCCAAATATCAATGTTGATATCATTGGTGTGTTCCGGCATGAAGATAAGATAGCCAGTTCCCCATTGCGTTGGGGAATATTGGTAAGCCCGCTTCCACCTTCGGTAACATCGTCACTTACCACCAGGTGAGATGTGGTCAAGGGTTTACCAATTGCAAATAATAATAAAAAAAAAACAAATTGTAGAAGTTGCATGTCCCCCCACCCCCCTACCAGCTACACCGCTATTTCGGGAAATCTGAAGGAAATAGTAAGACATATGATCAAGTTACAAGGAAAATTATCACGGCTGAGTAGGCTCTCTTATATAGGAGTGTTAATCGACCCACTTTGTGCTGTTGGATTTGTAAGGTATCTGAGTCATCTGTGTTTTACTCCAACTGCAAAAATAACTGTGTTTTTTTTAAACGACTTCAAAAAAGGAGGAGGTTTTTTCAATTCGACCGAGTATTTTTTTTTATGTGTGTTCGCGGATAACTTCGTCATTTATGAAAAGATTTTCTTGTTGGAAAGGAGATATCCCAAGGGTGGTACCATGATAAGAAAACCAGGATCTGATGATGGTATGCCAGAGGAATCGAGGGGAACCTCAATTTCCTGATTGAAGTCGTTTTTTTTAATGTAAATTTATTGAAAAGACAATAATAGATCCCTACTTTGCGCGTGGTCCGACACGCACTTGACCAATTTTTTATCATTACATTTAGGCTTTTTTACTATTATTCTAAAATTCTTTGAATTTTTTTGTCGACGCTAAGGATGACGAATGCTGGTCATCTGATTTACTTTTTATCAACTGTCAAAAATGTTTGAAATACCTGACGTCATAGTTTTGCAGCGTCCTTTATGTACTCATTTTGTGATTTTGGTAAATTAAAAATCGAAGACTTGATGGCAAACAAAACGAATAAGGTTTTCCGAAGTTTAAGAAGGAAGGCAATTTAGTTATAAAGAGTTTATAATTTATTTCTGATGCTGACGTCATCCCTTTGTCCTCAATATTTTTTTTCGATGTTTTATTTGGCAATTGTGGCATTACCCACCCTGTTGAAAAGCAACAAGAGCTTCTACTAGAAGATGACGAGTGCATCATTTGTTTATGACCTTACCATCTGATGAGGATCTCTATTAGTTCTTCATAACTCTTTTTATCATTAAAAGCGTCGGTGGCTCAACCGGTAACGACTCGGTCCATCTAACCAGAGGTACCGGGTTCAAATCTGGACGGCCAATGTACCAATGAGTTTTTCAAAAACTTACGTACATACTTACCGATTGCTTTAACGGTGAAGGAAAACATCGTGAGGAAACCTGCACACGCCTGCGAAGAAACTCGAAGGTTGTGTGTGAAGTCGACCAACCCGCACTGGGCCCGCGTGGTTGACTAAGGCCTAGTCGCCCTGATTCAGGGTAGGCTCGAGCCCCTCGGTGGGGACGTATATGAGCTGTAATGATGATGATGATGAACTCTTTTTATTTCCTATTGAATCGTGCAGAGACAGAACAATTGCAGTTTTGTTGTACGTTTAAACTGATGAAGATTGTAACATAGATAGTGGTAAAGGATTGTGGAACCTACCTTGAAACGCAGCTCTCCCAGCGGCTGCTTGGCATATGGAACTCCTCGAAAGCTGGCGTACGGCTTCCTCGTGTGGTCCAATCGTTTACTGCCGCAGATCAGACCCGACTCCAGGCGCACCAACAACTTGCATGGCTGGACACTACACGTTTCATCAGCAAATGAGGACCCTGTCATAACAACAAAAGCACCCCATATACATATACAGTAGATAAACTTTAAATGATTTAATATTTTGTATGAGCGCTTGCGCACTTAGCCGACAATTATTCTGCAAAAACGATATGTTGTTATCAGATAAGTGAGCAAGCGCACATTCAATATTTACAGCGTAAGTTGTGTCTACTGCTTACGTCCCTTTTTAATTAAAAATTGCCTCCTTTTTATTTATAACTGAAAACGCTAAACACGTTAAAAAACCGACTTCCATCGCAAAAACTGGTTTTTGTTAATTTACTAATAAAGTACCACACCGATTTTGATAAAAAAAATTATGGGGCCACACGGGAAGCACTAGCTTTCGAATAAAAAAAGAATCATCAAAATTGGTTCACCCAGTCAAAAGTTCACCCAGTAAAAAATTTTCTGTTTTTAATTATTGCACCGCCCCTTTACTTATTCTATCGCTGTTTCCCTACCCAAAGGTTGCCTGGAAGAAATTGCTACCTAGCAATAAGGCTGCCTGTTGTATAGGCTTTCTTTTATATATTTTTTTTATGTTGTGATGCAATAAAAAATATTGTATTGTACGACAGTCTAATAATCTAATTTTTAGACTGTGGTATTACCATACAATATATTTGTGTTATGTATTTATCCAATCAAAAGACGTCAACGAAAGCGACCAAAAATGATTTTCTTCTTCATTTGGTTTGAAATTCTTGGCGTGAGTACGACTCACACTTGGCTAGTTTATATTATTTCCTATTTTAGTTTCGGATTTGTACTACAATATCACCAAGTTTGACGCTTGCATGTAAGAGGGGATCGACTCTAATGGTCTGGATGGTCTATATGGTCTTTCCTAAACATCCCACTTCCCGAATATTATAGACTCTACATAGTTTTCTCAATTGCGTAATTTTTAACTTGTTTTGTGTTTGAGGTACCCTTAATATTTAAAAATAAATAAATTTAAAAAAGATACACATGGCAAATAACTTTAAATATCTCTGTAAAAAAAAAGTATTCGCGAGGGATCTGTCTGTTGGACAGAGCCAACTGATGAAGCTGAAAACTGAAGATAGCAGGATCATATCGTCTAAGCCTGAATTTTTGGAAGAGGTTAAGAAGTTTTACGGACAATTATAAACGACTACATGTCTACCTGTCAGCAATCTGGTAAAAGACTCAAGAGCCAGACTAACTCGACACTATATTGAAGATATTCCGGACGTCAGCCTTTACGAGATTGAAATGGCTCTTAACAATACCTCAGCTCTTAGTATAGCTCGAGAACAATAAGGCACCGGTTGATGACGTAATTACGGCTGAACTTCTGAAAGCAGGTGGAACACCGGTTCTGAAAGCTCTTTTTTTTTAAATTCCGTAATAGAAGGGACAAACGTCTGGCGGCATGGCACAGAAGTGTGGTGGTGCTCTTCTTAAAAAAGGCCGACAACACCCTGCTGAAGAACTACAGACCGATTTGACTTCTGAGCCATGTCCTAGAAGCTGTTTTCAAAAAACATTACGAATCTTCTCACACGCATCTTTGATGACTTCTACTGTCCGGAACAAGCTGGCTTCCGAAAAGCCTTTAGTACCATAGACCACATACATACATAAACTGAAGACCGAAGAGTACAATCAGTCACTATGCTTTGCGTTTGTGGACTATGAGAAAGCATTTGATTCGGTTGAAACCTGAGCCATGTTACAGTGTCTCCAGCCGTGCTGAATTTACTTTCGAAATAAAAGGTGTTGAAGTGTTTGTATGAAAACGTCACCATGTCGGTTTGCATCCAGAACCACAATTAGAAAAACTATCCTGCTGCAGCGAGGGATGAGATAGGGAGACGTTATATCTACAAAATAGTTCACCGCCGCCTTGAAAGATGTTTTCAAACTTCTGGACTCAGGTGAACTCGGCATCAATATCAATAGCACATCACCCACCTTCGATCGCTGACGATATCGTGGTCATGGATGAGACCATGGAAGACCTAGGCATAGATGAGATACTAACCTAGGCACAATGGGTCTTAAAATGAGCATAGAGAACACGAAAATTCTGTCAAATGTCCATGTCGCATCTACTCCTTTGAAGGTTGGAGGGCAATGGAACGTGCTATGCTCGGAGTTTCGTTGCGTGATCGAATCAGAAACAAGGAGATCCTTATGAGAACCAAAGTAACCGTAATAGCTCTCAGAATCGCTAAACTTAAGTTGTAGGAGGCGGGACACATAGCTCGTAGAACAGATGGCTTATGGGGCAGTAAGTTCTCGAGTGGTGACCTCGCACCGGAAAACGTAGCGTGGGCATGCCTCCCACTCGGTGGACCGACGACTTGGTGAAGGTCGCGGGAATCTGCTGGATGCGGGCAGCGCAGGGCCGGTCTTTGTGGATATCCTGGCCTTCGTCCAGCAGTGGAAGTCCTTCGGCTGATATGATCTATGTGCTTAAGTGATAAATTAATCTATGAGTATAATGTCGCACGAAGGTGAAAAAGTAAGCATTTTTTTATTAAAAATTTGAGTGCGTTTGACTGCAGCTCACCTGAAATAAATGAAATTCCATAAATAAACTCTATCAATGCAATCAAAAGATCGGCCATTTATGTCACATATTTTGAGACTCGCAAACAGACTTATCGTAACCTTGTGGTGCAGCCCTAGAATAACACCACTCGATCTCTTAGCGGGAGGTCGTGAGAGGGGACTCGGCGATCAAAAACCGGAAGATGGCCACCATCAGCGTCTTCTCCGTGTAGTGTGCCAACTCAACGCAAACACCCTAACTTGAAGAAAACTTCAGTTCAGATGTGAAACTGGGTAATTAGGAGACTGACTTAACATGAAATTTGGCAAAAAGCAAGGTCTCACAGCACAAATAAAGAAAAACCGATAAAGTGCGAGTCAGACCCGCGCAGAAAGGGTTCCGTACCATTATACTAGATGGCGCTAGTTTCTTCACGTTTCCAAAAAAAAACGTTTTTTGTTTGGAGACTTACTTTTTCTAATTTTTTTTATTTTTTGTTATAGCGGCAACAGAAATACATCATCTGTGAAAATTTCAACTGTCTAGCTGTCACGGTTCATGAAAAAAGCCTGGTGACAGATGGACAGACAGACTTGTTAATATGAAGTCATATCACTTGAAAAAATGTGTAAAATCGCCAAATCGAGCACGGCCGCGCCATATTTTTTTTTCTAGAACTACTTTAACTCACGGTACTTTTTAACTCCTTGCATCTTCGTTCTGGATATAGGTCTGAAAGTCTGAAATTTTAGTTACCCATACCCCCAAAAACAAGTTTGTACCTCACATAGTTTGCGGAATATCTCAACCTCCACCTCTCAGGTCAAAGTTAGCTACCTACTGTACGGGATTTAAAAGATTATTGCAATTTCCATGGTGTTTTATTCAGCTCCGGGCAGAAAGTGAAGAGACAATGATACAGATAAAAAAAGAGCATAGTTAGTATAGTCACCACGACGTACAAGCCAAAGACAGGGACGTCAATATTGCTCCAAGAATTGTTGCAGGCGCAAACACATATAAACTTGAAATTTGACGATCGGATAGGTTTTAGTACCTAAAGCAAAACTTCCAAAATAAGGATAAAAAAGTCCTTTAGAAAATAGTACTATTCGTACAAAAAGAAATGCAATCTCAACAAAAACATTCTGTAAAAATGTACAAAGTATTCATTTTGGCACGGCAGTGCCCCCGCCAATTCCAGCGCAAAGCAATCACTGCCGTTGTACCGTCCCTAGAATTATATTTTCTTATTTTCGAACTCCTGTATCTTAGTTCGTACAAAAAAAGTTAATCCCAACAAAAAAAACCGTAAAAAGTGACAAGTCTCGATACGGATTACTAAGATTACTAGACGTAGTAATATTCAGTATTCTTTGTTACTAGTGAGTAGAGAGACGAAGTAAAAATCTAGTCTAAGTTAATCAAAGAAAACGAGTGATTTGGCCGTTAAACATTTTATAAGATTACTACATTTAGTTAAATCATAAACAGTGAATCTTATCATCATCATATCAGCCAAAGGACGTCCACAGCTGGACATAGGCCTCCCCCAAGGATTTCTATGATGACCGGTTCTGCATTGCCCGCATACAGCGGCTTCCCGCGACCGCTTCCGAGTGGTAGGCCTGCCTACGCTACGTTTTCCTGGTTCCGAACTTTACTACCCCAACGGCCATCTGTTCTACTAGCTATGTGCCCCGCCCACTTCCACTTAAGTTTAGCAATTCTGAGAGCTACGTCGGTTACTTTAGTTCTCCTACGGATCTCCTCGTTTCTGATTCCATCACGCAGAGAAACTCCGAGCATAGCACGCTACATTGCCCTTTGACCGTGGGGCTTCTTATAAGGCCCATAGTAAGCGACCATGTCTCATTTCCGTATGGCAACACACTCTGGTCGAAGACCTTGGTCTTAAAACACTGCGGTATCTGAGACGTAAAGATATTGCGAAGCTTCCCGAATGCTGTCCAGCCGAGTTGGATTTGACGATTGATCTCTTTTTCGAAGTTGGACCTACCTAACTGGACTGTTTGTCCCAGGTACATATATTCTGTAACAACTTCGAGTGTAGAGCCTCCTCCACCCTTCAGAGGAGTAGGTATGACACGGACGTTTGACATAATTTTCGTCTTGTCCATGTTCATTCTAAGGCCTAGTTATTGAGAGGCTCTACTGAGGTCATCGAGCATTATGCCGAAGTCGTCCATAGTCTCAGCCATAACCACGATATCGTCAGCGAATGGGTGATGTACTCGCCGTTGATATTGATACCGAGTCCACCCCAGTCCAAAAGCTTTAAAACATCTTCCAGGGTGGCGGTGAACGGTTTCGGAGATATAACATTACTCTGTCTCACCCCTCGCTGCAGCCGGATAGGTTCCGAGTTTTGATCCTTAAGGCGAACCGATATGGTGGCGTTTTCATATAAACACTTCAGTACCTCGATATATCGTTAGTCAATTTGGCACCGCTGTAAACACTGTAACACAGTCCAAGTTTCGACCGTGAAAGGCTTACTCATAGTCCACGAACGCGAAGCATAGTGGCTGATTGTACTCTTCGGTCTTGTGTATAATCTGCAGCAGCGTATGTGTATGTGTTCTATGGTACTAAAGCCTTTTCGGAAACCGACTTGTTCGGGAGGCTGGAAGTCGTCAAACCTGCGTGCGAGACGATTCGTAATGACTCTCGAAAACAGCTTCTAGACATGGCTCAGAAGTGAGATGGGTCTGTAGTTGTATTGTCGCCGTTTTTGAAGAAAAGAACGACCACACCTCTGTGCCATGCCTTAGGCGTTCGTCCCTCAAGTATAACGGAATTAAATAACTTCTGAAGAGCTTGAAGTACCGGTGTTCCACCTGCTTTCAGAAGTTCAGCCGTAATTCCATTATCACCCGGTGCCTTATTGTTTTCGAGCCGTTTGAGAGTCATTCTAATCTCGTACAGGCTGACGTCCGGGATATCTTCGGTATAGTGTCGGGTTAGGTTACTTTTTATGGCCAAGTTAACTTAATAGAGTCTTGACACGTTTTTACACAATGTTTTTGTTATGATATTTTTGCGATTACAAACTTGAAGCATGGACCGTGATTAGACTGATATAATGGAATGTCTTTGTTTTCACTGCGTAGTTAAGTTTCTCTCTCATTCAATCCGATTCTCGTTGATGTTTTTATTTTTGGTTTTAGATCCAACGTATGGTGGTACGGAACCCTCGATTCGCGAGTCCAACTCGCAGTTGACCCGTTTTTAGGGTTCCGAAGTCAACAAGGAACCCTTATAGTTTCGCCATATATGTCTGTCCGTCCGTCTGTCCGCGGCTTAGCTCACAGACTATTAGTATTAGAAAGCTGTAATTTGGCATGGGTATACATTTTATTACGCCGACAAAGTGATACAATAAAATCTTGAACAAAAGAAATGGAAACTATATAACGGGTAAATAGGCTTTCTTAGTTCAGAAGTAATAGTCGACCAACTTAAGATGTGCAGTTGGATTTGTCAAGAGTTCGTAGATTTTCCATACAAAATGTGCTATTACCAACTACAAATTTAACTTTGTTTTTTGAAATAAACTACTTTGCGCGAGTCCGACTCGCACTTGGCCGGTTTTTTTTAAAAAACCTTTCCGCAAATGCTTAAGGCGAGGCATCGGTGGAGAAGCGGAGAAACTCTTTTGCTAGATCATTTTTTTTGGGTAATTACTACTAAATATCGGTCTTGCAAAAAATATTGGACATACTTAAGGATATTGTCTGAGGAATGTGCTAATATATTACACGATAGTGTGTACTTTACTCGATCATAAAAAATCCCACAAACAGGTCTAAAACGTCAAAAGAAAAAGTCCAAAACGAATTGTTTATTAATAAAATTTATAAATTTGCACATAGTTTTTATATGGAGATATTTCTTTTTAAGTACTACAGAGAATATGCTAAATTTTAGTTTTTTAATTGAAGTCTTGAGAGAAATAACAACGTAAAACATTGAAAAAGTGCAAAAGTGTGGTTATTTTCTTGACTCTGCACGTAAAGGAAAAAACAGAGACAACTGTTTTACAAATGCGTCGTGTTGATAAAACGACATTTTCCGCACATGCTTGAGATAAATCGACATCCATGACGGGCAGTTAGTTTACTATTCAAATTATAAGTTATAAGGAAAGGGGAATTTCAAGGAATTTTCAAAGCTCAACTTTTGAACTTACCGGCTAAGAGAAGAAGAAGTAAATACTTAGCGAAACCCATGGTTCGAGCGCTCTGCGGACTGCACACTGCGGACTGCTGGCTCCGAGACTTGGCCGGATAATGAACAGCAGCATACCGACGTCTTTTATTTATAACTTTTCAAAAATATTATATTTCTTCTTTTTTATTTTAACAAAAAATATTCACTTACCATACATTAACATGTTTTACCAATTTTTAGAGTTCCGTCCGGCATCAAAGTGGCGAAAAATAGTAACCCTTGTAATTTCGTCTGCCACCAATAAACCTACTGTAATGAAGTACGAACATGTAAACCCCCTATATACGTAGAAATATATTTTTTTTGTTTTGTAACGTTTAGAGCGTCGGTGGCGTAATGGCTAGTGCCGCCGCCTCCTGTCCGGGAGGTCGTGGTTCGAACCTGCCACGTACCAATGTGATTTCGAATTTAGATTTAATAAGTATGTACGTTTATCCGACGCTCCTACGGTGAAGGAAAACTTCGTGAGGAAACCTGCACACGCCTGCGGAGAAACTCGCAGGTTGTGTGTGAAGTCGACCAACCCGCACTGGGTCCGCGTGGTCGACTAAGGCCCGTTCGCCCAAATTCAGGGTAGGCTCGAGCCCCTCGGTGGGGACGTATACGAGCTGATGTGAATGAATGATGAATGTAACGTTTTGAAACAACATAATAAGCGCCCCCACCAGTTAAAAACGAATTACTCTCTGTGTATACATAGGTGCTTTAATGAAAATTTCCATAGACGAAAATGAAGAATACCGTACCGTACTCGTACTGTAGTTTATTTAGAACTATCAACTCTGTGAATGTACGAGGAAGTTCGCTGTAGTGGCACATAGCATATGTGCTAAAAGTGATCACTTTTCGACCCATTACTCAGCAAGTAATTATTTTTTAGCAGTTAGTGGCTGTAGTTAGCTAGGCCCTATAAAATGTGTCCCTTAGCGTTTCTAAACTGTTAAACCCAGAATAATTTTGAAATCGCTAATTTAAGTCAACATCAGTGGTATCTTAATTTTGAATGCTCCTTTGTGAAGCATCTTTTAGTTTACAGATGATTCGGTTGGTTCACTTCAGGGCCCATACGTGCCCCTACATTGATACTTTGTATTATAAGTACCAACTAAGGACGAAAGGACGTAAGGACTAAGGTCTTTGAAGTGATGAGTCTTAAGAAGGCTCAAGGTCACCCAAAGGGCAATGGAGCGTGCTAAGTTTATCTGCGTGATCGAATCAGAAACGAGGAGATTCGCAGGAGAACCAAAGTAACCGACATAGCTTTCAGAATTGCTTTACTTAAGTGGCAGTGGGCGGGGCACATAGCTCGTAGAACAGACGGCCGTTGGGGTAGTAAAGTGCTCGTGTGCCCGGAATTGTCTGCGTGATCGAATCAGACTTAAGTACCTGAGAAAAAGGTGCTTGACAGACAGACGGAAGAGAACGAAGTGATCTTGTAAGGGTTTCTTTTTAGGGCTCCAAAGTCAACAAGGAACCGCCATTTCGCCACGTCTGCCTTTCCGCGGCTTATCTCAAATACTATTAGAACGGGAAACATGTAATTTTTACATGGGTATACATATTAATCACGCAGGCAAAGTGGTGCAATAAAATATTTAAATATATATGTAGATATATATTTATAAGTTTAAATTTAAAATTTTAGTTTTAGTTTTATTCTTTACTGTCGGCTTACCTTAAGCATGGAAATTGTTTACACTCACGGCCCCTACGATACAGGCTTAGCCTAGTGTAGGGACCACCGTTCTATAAATTTACTTGTATTGTATTTTTTCCTGGCAAATAAATAAATTAAAAAAAAAAAAAAAAAAAAAAAAAAAATTTAGTTATATAGGTATTTCAAAGCTTCTGAGAGTTTGCTTAAACCATTTTTCGATTCAAAGATTGGTTAGTTGAATATATGAGGCTTTAAAGTGCTCATTTTTGTTACGGTCAAGTTTCCCCCTTCCTACCAGTTAAACCGGTATTTTAGGACACCTGATTTTTTTTAATAGTAGGACATATAATCAATTTAAAAGCAACTATCACGGCTAAGTAGGTGTTTTTAGTTTAGGAGTGATAATCAAACAACTTAAGATGTGCAGTTAGATTTGTAAAAAGTTCATAGATTTTCCATACCAAATGCAAATATAATTTGGTTTTTTAAAATATACATCTCTTTTTTAAAAACAGAACCGTACTTTGCGCGATCCGACACGAACTTAGCCGGTTTCTTCCTTTTGAACTGCGGGAACTCTAAAAATATTTGTGACTGTAAACTAATGGTGTTTTATTTATTGAATTACGAGTATACTTATTTGTTTATATTAAGTTGGCACATTATACAGTTGATAAAAATATTATTATTATTATTTTAGCCTAAAATATATAGCGGTTTCTGTGACCGCACGACAGAGACTGCGTCCGTCCGAGGCCTTCCTGGAGACGGTAGTTAAAAGCTAAAAATAAATAGGTAGGTGTTTGTGACGGGTTACTGCGGTTGCCGCCACATACATAAGTGCAGCGGCCAGCAAAAGAGGCATTGATGGACGAACGTGTAAATGTGGGCCGAGGCACACATACGTAAGTCCATCAATGCCTAGTTGTGGCCAACGCTTGTATAGTATATTTCTCATATAAAGCGCGTTTTTTTTTTTTATTAAAACTTAAATAATTATGTACTTTTCAAAATCAATGACAAACAACGAACAACAATATTTTTTCACGCGCCAAAGTGTTCATTTGTTTTTTTTTTCAATAAACAGTGTTCTATTTGCAAGCCAGTTCGAAATTTTAATAAAACATTTGTTAAGTTACCTCTATGGTTGCCATGTTTCGGAGTAAAATATAGTTCCATTTTTAATAGTATACTTATATACAGATATGAGTATACTTAGTAATTTATTTGGCCGCTAAACACGATAGATATAGATTTGCATACAAAGTTTGTCGGCCCGTATGTATTTGGCCACTACAGCAATTTCGATTTATATCGAAGAAGATTGTCAAAATAATGCTCAAATTTCCAAGCATGTTTGAGAAAAGGTTATTTTTCGTACAGTACCTTTTTAAACTGTAAAATTATTTTTACAATTTAAATATTATTACCAAGATAAGAACGAAGTTGTTTTTTTTTTACTTTACTGTGTAGTTAGTAAGGATTTTGTCTCAGAAATTTAGTTTAATCTGTTTTTCTCCTCTCATTTTTTTTTATTTTTTTTTTTCCTAATATTATATATGTGTGTTTGGTGACAAGGAAGCAATAAATGTCTTATGTCTTACATTGTAAAGCTTTTTTTATTATTATTTATTTATGTAAAAATGAAACATCTATTGGCACCTGGAATATTCCGTTTGCAATATATTTGAGCCTAAATGCTAAATTTTTGTTTGAGCAGCTGCACGACCAGCAGGTATATGAATATTAATGGATGATGATTAGTGTTCCCCTCGTGCGGAGTATCATTCAATACGTTATTTTAAATGAAGTAGAATTTCTTTAGAACATGTTTACCTGGCACAAATATCATTTACGTATACCTACTGTATTTGTGCCAAAATCCGTATTATTTGGTTCGAAAATGTAATAGCTACGTAGGACGGACGGACTGAACAGAAACATAAAGAAAAATATTGTGCGTGACCGCCGCTAACATTTATTTTTCCTTCATGGACAGAAAAATCTTATAATATTACCTCCAATATAAACCCAGATTATTTGTTAATTTTTCATTGATATAATAAATGTTCCTCTATTTTTTGTTCCCAATTGAGTGATAAAGTTAATTGGTGATTAGTATATGTGGCTAGTGCCCATACCAGATGCTGAATGCTACGTTAGAAGATATGCCAGCGTGGCTGCACAAGTCATTTTAAGTTCCCTGAATACTTTTTTTTTATTCACAATTGGTAAACCCTTGACAACATCTCACCTGGTGGTAAGTGACGATGTTGCCGAAGATGGAAGCGGGCTTACCAAGATTTCCCAACGGAATGGGTTACTGGCTATCTTATCTTCATGCCGGAACACACCAATGATATCAACATTGATATTTGGCGGCAAGACTTAGATAAGATGGTGGTAGCTAGCCAAATTAGAAGGGCTTAGAAAATGCCCTACCACCAACCAAACCGAGTCTTAAAGTTGGCAAGCTCTGTAGTGTGGTGTACTCTTTATGAAACCAAATGTCACAGTATTACAATATAGCGGCTTACAGTAGCGCAACGAATGTATTTAGGGGGCGTCCATTAATTACGTGAGGTGTTTAAGAGGGGAGGGGGTCAAGCTAAATCTTTCCAAATCTCACATGGGGGAGAGGGGGGTTTTAGCAAATATCACGTAATTTGTTTTCTTGTAGAAAACGGTGTAAAATTGCGAAAAAATAAAGTTAAATCAAAGTAAAAAAAAAAACTAGAATAAAAAAATATGGCGAAATTTCACACAACAGTGTTTGTCGTATTTGTCCGAACCCCGCAGAGCAGCACAGTAGCTCTTCGATTGCGTTTTTTTGTAATAACTCCGAAATGTTCTATCAGATAAATTTATTTTTTTATTCAAAAAATCAAATTTTGTTCATCAGATTTTTCTTTTATCAAGCTTAAAAACTTCATCAATCGCCGCAAACCGCGTGAAAATTGGTTGATTCATTTAAAAGTTATAGCAGTTTGAAGATTGAAAGAATTCGTGTTTCATCAAACTTTTATTAGACTTTTTTTATAATCCATCGCGTTTCCAGCCAAAATACAAATTTTAAAAAATCTCACGTGAGATTTGGGTAGGGGGGAGGCAGTTGAGGAAAATCTCACGAAATCTCACCAGAGGGGGAGGGTGGATCAAAAAATCCTGAAAAAAGCCTCACGTAATTTATGGACGCCCCCTTACGCAGAGCAACGGAAGGGTACTTGCGGGGCAGCGGGCGACGGGGCACAGGCTAGTATGGGTATGGGCTAGTACTTACGCCGCCGGTGGCGCATCGAGCGACATCAAAGGCGTTGCGCTACTGTAAGCCATATCGTAATACTGTGCTAATGTTTTAGTTTGCGAGGCAATACTTGTAACTGCTAGAGAAATTAATCTCAGGGTACTGAATTATCCACACAGATTAGCATTATGTTCTTATTAATTAGTGGGTGGCATACGAGCACAATATTGTAGAAGTACGGCGAATGTAGTGTAATTTCTAAGTCCAGAATAAGTAGACCCATAGTTACCTAGAGCAAAGTATGTAATGAGAGGTCTTGTTCTATTTGTAGTTAACGTTTTGGTGCGGAACCCTTTTTGTGTGACCCCGAGTTGCACTTGGTCGGTTTTTTTTGCGTACACCAAGTATTATATCCAAATACTTCACTCTGTGATATTACTATAAATTGTAAATTTTAGAACCCCTGACAAGTCTCTGTATTAATTACTCTGTGGCGGCTACTGCAGTAACCCGCTCTGAACCGGAACACAAGCGACGAGAGAACAAAAGATATACAACATCTAGAACGCGCTATTAGAATTTCTTCAGCGCTGAGTATATATACAGATACCAAATCATCAACGATTGGTCCACGGCCGGACCCCAGGCGTATCACCTCGCCTGGCGGAGATATCTCCCTTTGCTCTCGTCGAGTAGGAACGCACCGTTCCTAAAACTCTATCTACAGACTTTGATCACCATTTATTAATAAACTACTCATTAAGATCATTCCAATGAGCCCAAACACGATATCTCTGCTGTAAGCTGGTGAGGAGTTTACAAGATATTTGAACCCGATCTCAGGACCCTTTGGTAATCTAAGAATGGCCCCTAATCACCGGATGTAAAACAAAGAATTTTGTATTCGTTATGTAGGAATGGTAGGTATAGAACCCTATTAATAAGCCTACACCGTCCTTCCGTCTGTCTGTCCTAACTCGTAGGCTTAGTAATGGGAGCCCGTTTGTTCTCCCTTTGGGAATGAAACCTTAAATAATTTTCGAAAAACCTAAAAACTTTTAGGTACGAGCTTTTAATATTGCATTGTCACACGATATAGATATGCATGCAAAATTTCAGCTGAATCGGAAACCGGGAAGTGGGTCAAATTTAACTTGCAAGATTCCACCCGAACAAACATTATACATATTTATTTATTTTATTTATTTATTTATTGTTTATTGTACACAGTAAATGAGAGATACATAAGTAGAAAAACATAAGATTTACAATTGGTATGCTTAACTCTGTAAGAGTTTTCTGCCAACAAACCAGTAAGTGAGAAAGAAATGAAATACGAACGGGTAGAGGCGTGTACAAAGTTATTAGAAATGTAAAAAAAAAATACTATAAGATATAAGTTGCTAAGTATTATGTTACTTATAATAAAACAAATACGTATAAGTTAATTATAATATACATACATAAATAAAAAATAATATACTTACTACATACACAAAATAAATAATAAACATACATAATAATAATATAATACATACCTATAGTGTTGCAATATAGAGAAAGCAAGTCAGGTCAGGTAATGCTCTTTTATTTTCCTCTTAAATATGTGTATGCTAGGACTGTCGCGAATTTCGAGGGGAAGGGCATTCCAAAGTCGCACCGAATGAACAGTAAAAGACTCACCATAGCGGGAGGAGCAGTGAGAGGGAAATTTTAGCAACAGTGATTTAATAGATCGGCAAGGCCGATCTCTAGGAACAATGTATTCATAGCGATCACGCAAGTATGAAGGAGAGGAAGGATTGTAAAGGATTTTATAAAGGAAAGAAAGAATGTGTACATCACGACGACGACGAACAGGAAGCCACTTAAGTTTAGATCTAAATTCAGAGACATGGTCGAATTTACGGAGGCCAAAAATAAACCGTATGCATAGATTTTGCAATCTTTCTAATTTATTAAGGAGCACCTCCGTAGCATCGAGGAAGCAGACATCCGCATAGTCAATTATGGGAAGAAGTAAGGATTGCGCAAGGAGGAGCTTGTTTTCGAAGGGTAAAAATTTCTGTAAACGTTTAAGAGACTGAAAAGAGAAATGCACCTTCCTACTGACTTCATTGACATGGCTGGTCCAGGACAGATTGGTATCAAAGATAACCCCTAAATTCTTAGCAGTATTAGTAAACCCAATAGGGATAGTGTTGTAAATTAAAGGGGGTAATGCTGATATGTCTAGCTGGCTGCGTAACGCGACCCCGCCAATAATGAGAGCTTGTGATTTGGAGGGATTCACAAGTAAGCCAAATGATTGGGCCCACTCATTAATTCTGAAAAGGTCAGCGTTAACACGATGTAATAGCATCCAAGGCCTCGTCTACCTTAAAATGGTGGTATAGTTGTAAATCGTCAGCATAAAGGTGAAATTTCGTGGTGATAAGCTTAGTTAACGAGTTTATGAAGACAGAAAATAATAATGGGGAATGTACACCACCCTGAGGAACCCCTGCAGTGAGATCTACCCAGTCTGACGAAGACTGATCTGCGCGAACACACTGCGAACGACCCCTGAGGTAGGAGTTGAACCAACTTATAGCTTGAAGGGATACATGAAGAGAGGAAAGAATTCCAAGTAAAATATCAAAATCCACTGAGTTAAACGCGTTGCTAAAGTCTAATAATGTAAGTATGGTTAGTTGTTTTCTGTCCATGGCCTGACGAATATCATCCGAAACTTTAAGCAAAGCAGTTACAGTACTGTGGCCAGGACGGAAACCAGATTGAAAGGTACTTAAAAGGTTATTAGTATTGAGAAAATAAAATAGCTGTTTATGGACGATGCTCTCAAGAACATACATTGCTAGTTTAAAAAAATTGAAAAAACATTCCTTGTACAGGATGTATATTTTTTCTTCTTTTGTTTTTTGTTATCATTATGTATTAAGAAATCCGCCATAATAATAAAAACAATAACCAAAAAAATAAAAACGTGTGGCACTCGGGGACTGCCGCGGTAAAGCTATTGCATAGCATTTTTTATCAACTTATACTATTATATTTATTTATTTATTTTTTATTTATGCAGTATTTACCAGTACCATATAGTCCTTTGGGCGCGGGATGTTTATGTAATATATAAACACTAAGAAAGTTACACCAGTAAAATTTACTAAGTCCTTTTAGTACCGCAAATCGCTAATAGATGGCACTGTAAGTTTTTTAGAACTCGGGCGAGCGTGGGGTGTTAGGTTTTATTTTCGTTACGGAATTTCTTGATTCGGTCGCCGCGCTCAAAGCCCGCGATAAAAGCTAGTGAATATATAACTAAATATTTTGTGAATATTTCAAGCGTCTACCTGTTGCCTTTATCATTATCGAGCAAAAACGAGCAAAAAAATAAGCTTTGTTGTATGGGAGCCCCCTTAAATATATAATATATTCTGTTTTTTAGTATTTGTTGTTATAGCGGCAACAGAAATACATCATCTGTGAAAATTCAACTGTCTAGCTGTTACGGTTCATGAAATACAGCCTGCTGACAGACGGTCGGAAAGACAAACGGACAACGAAGTCTCAGTAATTGGGTCCCGTTTTTCCCCCAACCCTTTTAATGTTGTAAAAAAAAACATAAAAAAACAAGACGGTTAAAAAGAACGAAACTAAAAACCAAAAAAACAAGCAGAAAATCTCAATATTGGAAGAGGTTTGAAATCTACATTATATATTCCTTATAAGTTTCCTTCAATTTATTTTTTTTATATCATAAATGACATAATATTATTACGTGTTTTAGCTTCCATTTTCGGCATCATCGTCACTTACCATCAGGTCAGATGATGCCAAGGGATTACCAATTGTGGATAAAAAAAAACGTGTGGCACTCGGGGACTGCCGCGGTAAAGCTATTGCATAGCATTTTTTTATTAACTTATGCAATTATAATTATTTATTTATTTTTTTATTTATGCAGCATTTACCAGTACCATATCCTTGGGGCGCGGGATGTTTATTTAATAAATTAACACTAAAAAAGTTACACCAGTAAAATTTACTGTCCTTTTAGTACCGCAAATCGCTAATAGATGGCACTGTAAGTTTTTTAGAACTCGGCCGAGTGTGGGGTGTTAAGTCCTTTTAGTACCGCAAATCGCTAATAGATGGCACTGTAAGTTTTTTAGAACTCGTGGGGTGTTAGGTTATTTTCGTTACGGAATTTCTGGATTCGGTCGCCGCGCTCAAAGCCCGCGATAAAAGCTATGCAAACCTCATCCAATCTTAGAGAAGATAAAGATCAAAGATAATTTATTTGTCAAGAACATGAGTAAATTAAAATACAGATGTTAGTGTTACAATAGAAGTTCTTCATGTTGGCCTTGCAGCAAACAAAAACAGTTGCACTCACACTCCCTCCATGCAATGATTAATTACATTTAAATTACAGTTTAGCTCATTTACAATTACAATTTATAATTTAAGTAGTCTTTTTAATCTAATTTTTTTCAATATTATTTTTAGTCATGTTGTCCTCCACATATTAAAAACAAAAAAATGGTCATAATTTAATCTAGTCTCAGTACAAGAATAATCATAATAATTTTAAATAGGATTACATTAATTTATCATTTAAAAATTCGTTTACTGTGTAATAGCATTTAGTAGTCAATAGTTCCTTCAATCTTCTCCTAAATGGATTAACATTGCAAGTTCTTATGTCTACTGGAATTTTGTTATATATTTTTGGCGCCATGCAAAAAACACTTTTTGACAATAAAGCTGTATTGCTCCATTGTTGACAAATTTTCGTTAGATCTCGTGAGCGAAGATGATCTTATCTACGAGTATACGCAAAAGGAAGTTCGTTCCAACCCGGTGCGGGGTGCGGGGTGCGGGTGTCCCACCCACGACACCTCACGAGCTTTTTAACCGACTTCAAAAAAGGAGGAGGTTTCTCAATTCGACCGTATATTTTTTTTTTATGTGCGTTCGCGGATAACTTCGTCGTTTATGAACCGATTTTGATGATTCTTTTTTTGTTCGAAAGGAGATATCCCAAGAGTGGTACCATGATAAGGAAACCAGGATCTGATGATGGCATCACAGAGAAATCGAATCGTAGTGGCGACTAGTGCGCTTGAAGTCGGTTTTTTTTTGTTTAAAATTATTTAATGAAAAATATTTTAGCAACAGTACTTTATTATGCATTTTTATTAGAATTGCGCAGTCAAACTTTAACATAACTTTAACCCTTACATTTTTGCCATATTTGTCTGTCTGTCGGTCGGTATGTCTATTACTATAGCTATAAGGCTGAAATTTGGTTCTTCTTTCTTTCTTATCATTTGGTACAATTGACCGTGCTATCCAAGGGATAGACGGCGGTTGCCTAGTGTTGCACTTAGCATCACCCGCGGTCACGTGTAGGGCATTTAGATTTACACCTACGGACGTGTGCAACGCGACCTTCACACACATCTGGAATCAGATGTGCAGGTTTCCTCACGATGTTTTCCTTCACCGTTAAAGCAACCGGTAAGTATATACGTAAGTTGAAAAATTTATTGGTACATTGGCCTTTCGGATTTGTACCCGAGACCTTTGGTTAGGAGGGCCGAGTCGTTACCGGTTGAGTCACCAACGCTTCGTTTTTGGTTATTAATATCCAATGTCACAATGAAATAATACTCGTAATACAAGAATGACAAAACTAAATAAGATGTCATTACAAAGTTAAATTTAAATGTTTGTTTTTTTATTTCATTTTGTATATTTATAACTTACATTAACATTGTAATTAAAACTAAACATGTTAGTTAAGCTAGCTCAACCGGTAACGACTCGGTCCTTCTAACCAGAGGTGCCGGGTTCAAATCTGGACGGCCAATGTACCAATGAGTTTTTCAAAAACTTACGTACATACTTACCGATTGCTTTAACGGTGAAGGAAAACATCGTGAGGAAACCTGCACACGCCTGCGAAGAAACTCGAAGGTTGTGTGTGAAGTCGACCAACCCGCACTGGGCCCGCGTGGTCGACTAAGGCCTAATCGCCCTGATTCAGGGTAGGCTCGAGCCCCTCGGTGGGGACGTATATGAGCTGTAATGATGATGATGATTTATAACTTACATTAACATTTTAATTAAAACTAAACATGTAAGTTATGTACTGACTCGGTGGCTCAGTGGTTAGTGCCCTTGACTGCTGATCCGAGGGTTGTGGGTTTTTGTGATGAGCAGATTTGTTTGCTCTGTGTCTGGGTGTTAAATATATCTATTTATGTATGTCATCATCATCATGTCAGCTCATACACGTCCCCACCGAGGGGCTCGATCCTACCCTGAATTAGGGCGATCGGGCCTTAGTCGACCACGCGGGTTGGTCGACTTCACACACAACCTTCGAGTTTCTTCGCAGGTGTGTTGTGCAGGTTTCCTCACGATGTTTTCCTTCACCGTTAAAGCAATCGGTGAGTATATGTACGTAAGTTTCGAAAAACTCATTGGTACACTGGCCGTCCAGATTTGAACCCGGCACCTCTGGTTAGGACGACCGAGTCGTTACCGGTTGAGCCACCGACGCTTATATGTATATTTAAACGTATATAAGTATGTATATCAGTCTCTGGTAACCCATAACACAGGGAATCCTACTTTGGGACCAGATGACCATGTGTGATTTGTCCCAGAATATTTATTTATTTATTTTATAGTCAAGGTAATAGAAGCCGACCATTGCTCGCAAGTCGCATGCGCAGTGCGCGGTATCGCGACCACTGAGCTGTTACACCCTCGGCTGCATCGGCACTTACCATTACATAGGTGCAGCCAAATACACTAAAAAAATAAAAATAAAATATGTTCTACTGAAGGTTTACAAAGAACATTTTTCAGTTAAATGGTTAGTTTGCTAAATATTAAGTTTTTAATGGTGATTTGTGTGAGAGGTTCCCCAAACCAGCTAAACCACGTGTCACGGGGAAGGACAAGGCTACTTTTTATCCCGTGAAAGTAGCATAGTCCGATGCAGTTCCTTAGGGAACTGAAAAAATAGTCATTATTTGGTTCATTTCTTTAACGTCGCAACGGAATAGTGGATTGTTGTGATTTTTTGCACAGCGATGGTCGAGGGACTGGGAAATGACGTAGGCTGCTAATCAGAATAGCCCGATCTGGGATGGGGATCTGAAGAAAACTAATGTCCGCGCTCGCGAGCCGCCACACCACACCACTCACCATCAAAGACAGATATGAAAACGATGTGCATGTGAGCGAAGCCGCGGGCGAAAGATAGTTATAAATTAATAGTATTTTTTAAATCAAATTTATTGGTCCTCTGTAGCCTTTGAGTATATTTCTGTAGGTATGCTCAGTCTGTAGCATACGATGCGACGTGGAATGATAATAATTATTTATCACAATTTTGTGTATATGCTTGATAAATTTGGTAACATGATACTGCGTTCTGGGATACAAGTTTAACAAAGTAAAAGCATTAAAATCATCTTATCAGCTGAAAGACGTCCACTGCTGGACAAAGACCTCCCCCAAGGATTTCCACGGCAACCGGTCCTGCGCTGCCCGCATCCATCGGCTTCCCGCGATCTTCACCAGGTCGTCGGTCCACCGCGTGTGAGGCCTTCCTACTCTACGTTTTACGGTGCGCGTTCGCCACTCTAGAAGTTTACTGCCCCACCGGCCATCTGTTCTACGAGCTATGTGCCCTGCCCACTGCCATTTCAGTTTAGCGATTTTGTGAGCTATGTCGGTTACTTTTTATCGGTTTTTTAAATCATGAAGGAAACATCGTCACTTACCACCAGGTGAGATGTTGTCAAGGGTTTACCAATTGTACATAAAAAAAAGAAAAAATTCGAGCGAGACCTACAGTACTCGCATATGATGTGTAACATGTGACAAAATACTTTATAAAAGGACGGCAAAGATACGGCAGACTAGGCTGTATGGTCATAGATACCTTTGCCTTTTCCGCGCTTTTAAAGCCTGAAAAAACGCGACTTCCTGTTACACATGGGACACATTTCCGTCCCATTTCACGAAATCACTCCCACAAATTGCAGGAAAGCGAGAGCAAAGATGTTACACATCAAAAAAAAATGTTTGGAAAAACATTGACGTTAAAGAAACATCACTTAAAATGTTAATGAAACTTCAGTAAAAGCATTTCAAGATTGTATTTTATTTATTGTCATAATGATCTTGTCACATCCGTCACGAAGATTAGTCAAACCCATCACGACGTAACTCAGGAGTTCAGGACATAAAAATTGATTATCACACTTACTTATAATAAATTGTTGCTGACTTGATGAAAAAAAAGACTCGGCTATATAAATGGTTATATTTTTTAAGTAAACGTATCATAAAGAGCAGAAATCTTGCATTTCTTTCAGAAGGTACTGAATCTTGCCAGGGTGTATCCGTCACACCCGTCACGGCTACTAGAATTTCTATATCTTCTACAAAATAGAGTTACCAGCAGATTTTAGTTTTACATTCAATAAATGACTTTAAATCCTAACACATAGGATAAAAACTCGAACATATCTCATAACAAACGTAAAAATTACATCACACCCGTCACCGTGGAATGACCCACATCTAACTGTTAATCTCTGGCAATGACTATTATTGGGGAGGCTCAAAATTATTTTTTAATCTATTACTTACTTATTAAAATTATTAACAGATTCATACCGATCACATCGTTTCCCAACACCAAAACATATAACAGATAACGCATTTTGACGTGACAGCGTCTAATAAATCGATGGACGCCGGCTGCACGCACGAAAAAGGATGACTCATTGTCCCGTTACGTTATGACGTTGCCACGTTAAACTATCTTCCGTAAACCGACTTTACAGACAACCATTTTTTTTATTTTCGAGCTACTGAAGAGCGAGCGGTGGCAAGTGGCAAGCGACGCAGGAGTGAAAAACGGCAAAAAATCTAAGTTGAGATTTCGATGGGGATGGATTGTCTATCACCAAGAGTCTAAAACTATAAAAATAAAAATATAAGTATACATTTATGTGTGTGGTTGACGGATTTGGGTATAATTTTAATATCTCTGGGTGCATTTATTTGAAAATTTATCCTATCTTAATTTTTTGGGGCTGTTACCGTTGTAAAAACTCACTTTTTAAGGTTCTGTAATCAACAAGGAACCCTTATAGTTTCGTCATGTCTGTCTGTACGTCTGTCTGCGGCTTAGCTCAGAGACTATTGGTACTAGAAAGCTGTAATCAAATTTTATACATATTAATCACGCCGACAAAGTGATACAATAAAATCTTGAAAAAAAAATTGAGGGTGCCTCCCCTACATGTATAGAGAGGGTGGAATTCGAGTATATCATTGATTAGGTCTTTTAAAACTACTGGGGATTTTTCGATTCAAAGTTCCTTTTGCGAAATATTAAGCTTTAAAGTGCTATTTTTTTAAATTGACAAGTGTCCCGTATCTGCCAGCTAAACCTCTATTTCAGGATGTTTTTTTTTCTAATAGAAAGACATTTAATCAGATAAAAACGTAAACTACCATGGCTAAATAGGTTTTTTTAAATTTAGGAGTAATAGTCGACCAACTTAAGATGTGCAGTTGATTTGTAAAAAGTTCATAGATTTTCCAAACAAAATATTCTGTTATTATATATATATATTCTGTTATAGATATTATAGGTATGTATTATTATTATTATTATTTACTTGCGTTGGATAATCTTTGTGAGCCCGTTTCCATCTCCGGCATCATCGTCACTTACCGTCAGGTGAGATGACGCCAAGAGCTTACCAATTGTGGTTAAAAAAAGTATTTTTTAAAACTAGTCTTTTTTCTAGATTTTGTTTTTTATGTTGATTCCTTTAAGTCAGATAGTGAAAGCAACGCGCGAAAGTATTTACAGTGAGGCTGTACAATTTAATAATTACTAGCTAATGCCCGCAGCTTCGCCCGCGTGTATTTTTTCATTGTATTTATTTTTCGCGCTCTGCGTAAGCCACAAGGCCACAAGCGACCGCAAGCGTGTACGCCAGTTTTCAGGTTTTCCTAGATCTCTCGGGAACTGTGAGATTTTCCGAGATAATAAGTATCCTATGATTTTCTCCAACCTTTACGTGAGCCCTAATTTCAAAGAATCTATTAATCAGCCGTTTAGGCGTAGAATTGGAACAAGCAAAAAATATACATACTTATGTGTTTATATTACGTAGTATGATACTCTTTATAGTCAAAAACGATGAGATAATCAAAAACAACGAGATCATTTCGCCTCGCCATATTTGTTACTTAGCCCACTTATGTTTGCAAGTCTCGAAAACTGGTGTAGACTTCAGATCGCGGTCCCCAATCAGTCCATCTTCAAGTAAGCACAGACTACTACTTGTATCATACCCAAACTTATTCACCTTGCAATAAGTCCAAATCTTTGTACCGTTTTTTTCCTTCAGCTGGTCCAGACTATTACCTCACATATTTGAACTCATTTAGACCACTTATACACCAAATTATACACTTTCAACCATTCGAATCCAAATCAATGTCCTTGACTGGGTCATTTTTAAACCGTTTTAGACGACTGCCCCTCCCTAAAGTAGTCTAGACCACTCGAACCTCAACTCAACCTATATACTGGTCCAGACCACTGCCCGAATCGGTCCATACTTCGCCTGGCCCAGACCGCAGCCATCAGCTCGACCTATGTTCAGCTGGTTCGCTGGAGGCTATCGAAGAAGCGCACCACGTTGGCCTGGTAGTCGGACGCCTGCGCACCATAGCTCAGTTCCCGCGACTCGATGTATTGGAAACTTATGCCGTGTCGGCTGATCGGTTGCCAGTTGTCCGTGATCGAAGGTTGCCTGAAATTTGAGACAATACATTGTAAACGCTTGAACATCAATTGTAAGTTCATATTTTTGCACATTTTTCTCGTCAAAATGATCGATTAAGTTTAATTTAATGATTTCAGATGTCAGATATAAAGAACATGCTGATGTTTGTTTGAGCAACGATGTTGAGAAGTAAAATTAGGAGTTAATTAAAAGTCCAAACTCCAAAGTCCATCAAGCCGTTTAGGCTGCACAGCGTGCCAAAGAAATAAATAAACATAAATACATACAGACACTCAAAACATAAGCCTCCTTCTGGCGCAGTATAAGTTCTGACATCGTTCGCGTAGTTCAGACCCGGTCAAAACTCTCAAGTTGTATTTACTGACGAAATCTGATATTTATCAAATTGCTAGATGAACATCACTCCAAAATAAAAATCGGCCTAAAATTACGTATGAAGCGTATAGAAAGAAAAAAATACTACCAAAATACACACCCGTACTTCACAAAATTGGCGAAAATAGCCGTCATGGTTTTCATCATATCGAGGTCTCTGGACGAGCACGCCGGACACGGGACCGCGTTCACTTGGAACACGTAGGTGAGGTCCTCCGTGTGACCCGCCCCCGTGTAGTTCACCCCCACAGCCTCCTTGACAACGCTGGAGTCCGCGTCATACGCGAACTCGTACATGTACACCGGAACTCCACCACTCCTCAGTCTCAGTTGAGCCAGTTTCAACGCCGGGTAGTGGAAGAACGAATCTGTGCAGAGCTGCAAGTACCTGTCCATGTTTGGGAAGCCGTTGAAGTACGCTTGAGAGACAATGTCAGCCTTTTCAAGAGCAATATTAGGCGGCAACGAAAAAGCAAGCGATGGAGGCAGAAGTATCAGAGGATTCGCTTTTATCTTAGATAACATGTCCGCCGCAAGGAACCGTGGTCGGAAATTTTCGCACTCGACGTTGGTGTATCCCACTAAAAGAGGGACATCTTTTCCTCGACCTTTAGCGAGTAAAACTTCTGGGTCTTCGTCTATGATTTGCGTGACTCCGTCGTGTTTGGACTCGACGGCGGGGAAGAAGACGACGAGGCCTGTTTGTTCTTGAATGAGATTGTTGGCTGCCACGATCTGGTCCAGGGGCATCTTCACGAGCTGCCGATGCGCCTCCTCGGCGTCGGTGGAGTTGATGCCAACGGCGCTCAGGAATAATTTGGATATGTATTGCGCGTACGCCGGCGACGGTGTGAAGAAGTTCGATATGGCCGTGCCGCTCATGATGATCACTCTGAAAATTAGAAAGAACATGTTTGTTTTATTTACCGCCTACCGCCTCCGTAGCTTCTGAGCAAAGTTCACTGGCTTTACACAGGAGTTCGCGGGTTCGATTCCCGGCGGGGTCAATTGTAAGACTCGGTTTGGTTGGTGGTAGGGCATTTTCTAAGCCCGCCTGGCTAGCTACCACCATCTTATCTAAGTCTTGCCGCCAAATATCAATGTTGATATCATTGGTGTGTTCCGGCCTGAAGATAAGTTAGCCAGTTCCCCATTGCGTTGGGGTATCTTGGTAAGCCCGCTTCCATCTTCGGCAACATCGTCACCCAAGCAGCAAAATAGTCGAATAAGAATTTGTTTACTCAGCCTTTAATCGTATAAGAGCCGAGTAACTGTTCTTTAAACACCCATTTATCGTATAATAGCGGTTATCTCGACTATTTGGCAATAATGCTAATGTGTGCTTTAAGGACGTCGAATAAACGTTTACAGCACTATGTTTTAGCACTTTTACTCCACCTTTTAGCAGATGCTGAATTAAAGTGGCTAAAATACTCGTTATTCGATCTTTTGATCTATAACAGTCGTATAATAGCTGTAGAATAGCTGTTTCGCTGAATTGGGTGCTTTTATACAGCCGTTACTCAGCTCTCTTTTATGTTTCTATAAAAGCTCTATAAACGCAATCGAATTGCTTATGGCAACATTGCTGCTGTTACTGCACGCTTATAGACTAACTCGTATAATAGAATTAAAAACGTTTGTATAGGAGCTGTAGTGTAATTAAGAGCTTTTATACGATATTTACTCAGTTTAAAGTAGTATTGTAGAGTTCTGGGAAACAGTAACAGCACAAGTCCGTCCATTTTGTTGATCGATACCTTGAAGACGTTTTCGCGAGTATTTTTCTATCAAAATGGATAAAAACAAATGGAAGAAATTGAAAAAAGCGGCCATTTTCGTAAAAAAGTTAAAAAAACGTTGGAGCAGATGAAATGCTCTGCAAAACTGATTCAGCAAAACTTAATTTCTGCAAGTAACGCTAGTGAATTTCCAAGCGCGAGTCCGAGTATTTTAAGTGGTTCCGTAGACTCAAGTAACACAATAATTAACTCTGTTAGCTATAAAAATTACACGCACATCACAATATTCAAAATAAACAAAACGAATTTCGCAACCCACGTCATGATGGCTCACTTCACAACTGAAATGAATAAAACTGGCTTGTAGATAACTACTTGTGAAGACATAGTATTAACAAAATGTCATTACTAAAAGAGCTGTATTTTTTCAATTCCAGCCTTACTGTAAACTATTACGGTTTACTATTCTCTGCATTACTATGCAAAATTAACCGACCACTTATTTTTTACGATTCCTCAAAGAAACAACTTTATAGTCATACAATTTAAGTTCAAAATTGTTTTTCTTATTTCGAGGTTTGGGACTTCCCCGTCGACAATTTGAGCATGCGAGCGAGAAGGGCAACTGCAGATAAGTTTTAGGGACTTTCCCGAGTATAAAAGTGCTCCCAGACGAGGTATAATCTATTAACACATCTCGTAGTGTTGTAGTTGTGTCTATCTATCTAAATAAAATAGAACCCCTATAAAAAGAACCCGACTGCTATAGCCAAAAAGAAAGTCCAGTTTCCAGCGTAACTTGACCTCTACTCAAAGCCCGAATTCCTCTTCGAAAACAGCATGACATGAGCCGAGCTGGCCACCATGATCACGCGTGACATTGCGAACGCCCTGAGTAAAGTTCGTACTACACTCACCTTAGGGTTGTAAAAATATTTAGTTACAATAATAACACTCATCATTCGTAAAATGATCATAAACAGCAAAGTAAGCACAACCTCGACACCAAAAGAAACCGGTATTTAGTAAATGTTTTATTTTAATGTCAGGTAAAATAAAGTGAAACCTTCTTCGGTTTGAGTTATCGTTTGTCCTAAGGCCACATCATCATCATCATATCAGCCACAAATCGTCCACTGCTGAACAAAGGCCTCCCCCAAGGATTTCCACGACGTCCGGTCCTGCGCTGCCCGCATCCATCGGCTTCCCGCGACCTTCACCAGGTCATCGGTCCACCGCGTGGGAGGCCTGCCTAAGGCCACATCCGTTACATTTATCTGATAATATAAAATGCGTTTCCTTCCAAGGCCATCTGAATTGGTCAAGTTGTTTTAAATCATCTTTGTTAAGAAAGGTATCAACATCCAAGAAATCTGGCATTGTTTTATGAAATAAGATGTTCCTTTAAAGAAAAATAATCATAATTAATTAAATTGGTTTTTTGGTCTCGTACCAAGCGATCCCTAAATCCTATTATCATGGCGACACCTTGTGCTATAAATGTGGTGACCAGCACTTTTACTCGACTTTTAATGGAATAAGTTAGCTGTAACTGCAACTAAATTATCAATATGGACATAGCATTAAAGATAATTATTTAAAATATATTTAATTTTATAACTTAGTCGTCAAATTTAAGAAAATAGGCAGCGCATGAATGTTTATGTAAAAATGCCTTTGGGTTTATCAATAAAGCTTGTTGCGCATGATGTTTTGGAGTAGCTACACGAACAGTAAAAATAAACACATTGATTGCTCAAAAACTTGATAATTACTTAATATTATTAATAATATGGTAATATTGCCTTTGAAATATAGTTTACTTGTTTTACAAATAATTAGCACACAAGCACTTCGCACTCGTTGAGTTGAATATTTTCATTAACTTAGTGGTATAAAAGCCTCCCTAAGATCGTTTACAGCACTTATTAGTCGAGTAAAAGCATTCTATTCGCTGTTATAGAACTAAAAAGGCGAATAAAAGCAATTCGGTTGCTATTATAGCACACTTTATCTGTATAATAGCAAATCAATTGCGTTTATTGAACTAAATATCCTATATATGCATTTTGGTTGCTCTTAAAACACTCTTAGTGTTTTCTACCACTTTAACTCAAATCTTACAGCATCTTTTTGCTGCTTACTCAGCGCTTATTCCACTTTAATAGGACTTTAGTCTGAATAATTTGCGCCTTTTTCGCGTCGAGTAAACGTTTACAGCACTTTTACTCGACTGTTTTAAGAACTTTTATAGAACTTAAAGCGAAAACAAGAACGTGCTCTCGACCATTATAGCACGTCCATTTGCTGCTTGGGCACTTACTACCAGGTGAGATGTTGTCAAGGGTTTACCAATTGTGAATAAAAAAAAAACCGCCTTCAAACTTGCATCGAACCTACCTACATCATTTTATAAGGAAGCCTCATTAATTTCTAGGGTTCCGTATCGGGTAACAGGATCCTATTATTACTAAGCCTACGCCGGCATCAGTAGTTTGTTCGTCTGTCCGTCTGTCTGGCGTTTGTGTTTTTCTCACACGATGAAAAGTAACGATACATTCGAGAATGTTACAAGAAACGTGTTACTTTAAAGTTTCTTTTGTTGTTAAAACGCTAATACTAATCCTAAAGTAAAACAACAGAAAGTCTGAAACGGCCAAGTACGAGTCGCACTCGTGCACCGATAAGTTCCGTACCACCATGACCACACCTCTCCACATATAAGTAAACCAATGATACCTACATTGTATTTTATATTTATTACAAACAAAAGAGATCTACGCGAGTGACATAAAAAATATTTTAAGGGTTGCGTAGTCTACAAAGAACCCTTATAGTTTCGCCTTGTATGTCTGTCCATCTGTCCGCGGGTTAGCTCAGAGACTTAGTACTAGAAAGCTGTTATTTATGCCGTTTTAATCGTATGTACGCCAACAAAAGTGGTAAAATAAAATCTTTAAAAAAAATTAAGAAAAATAACAGGGATCTTAATGGGTAGGTACCAAGTTCTATAGTGGTTCCTCAATCATAGCTATGGAACTTCAAATAGAAATATTTATTTTAGACTTCTCCAAATAATAGAGAATGTACAACGGTGTTCAGTTGCTTAAAAAAATTGTTATGTTCTGTGCTACTACGTGGTGTAACTTGGCAAGTTTTCCTACATGTATAGAGGGGTTCTTTTTTTTTTTGGTTGACGTACCCTATCGTGTAGGTTATCCTTAAATAGCTATTTCAAAGCTACTGAGGGCTCTGCGGCTGCGGATCGTTCCACGCGGAACCTTCGGCGGATACGTGCGCAATGCTCATTACTGTCGAGCGAGGGAGTAAAGAAAAGCGTCAGTTACCATTCAGATTAAAACAATCATGTAATTCGTACTTGTTGAACAGTCCCTCGGCGGCCTTAGACAAGCTGAGTAAGTGCGCGGCAGCGGCGCCAGCGCTGTGGCCGGCCAGGGTGACGTCGTCGGGGTCTCCCCCGAAGGCGCGCGCGTTCCTCCGCACCCAGCGCAGCAGCGTGACCATGTCGCGCAGGCCCTGGTTGCCGGGGATGCTCGAGGAGTTCAGGGACAGGAAACCGAACACGTTCAGCCTGGAAAGTTTTAAATACACGTGAAGACGTGCAACTCGTAGTGGGTGGATCTTATATGTTAGGTCCGTCCAGGTGGGCCACTGCTCGTTGTATACCTCCCAATAAGGGCGTGGCTGCAGTCTGCCGGGTGGAGCGAAATAGCCACATAGACCTCAATGTTCGGCAAAGTAGTAACAATTTCTACACCTTTATTTAACTCGAGAGTAGTCGAGAAGTCGCCTTGCCTCATCACTCATCCATCACCAACGGGCATTGTTCTGTCACACTTGTGGCATCTTGTGGTATTTCCAGCTGTGTGTGCGCAACTTACAAACCTTTTTTTGTGAAGCTGCGTACAAAAATAAACAAATCGGCCAAGTGTGTGCTGGGTCATGCAAAGTATAGGGTTTCGGAGTCATTACTTTATAACTGTTTATCTGGATACCTTAAGTCGTTTTTCTAGGTATAGTAGTGTAGAAATACCAGGGATACGTTTTTTTTACACTTTATATTGAGATCGGTACAACTGACAAAAATATTTGTTAAAAAGTACTGCTTCATTTAAGAAGACCAATTCAATCTTTCCCAAACGAGGGGGGGGGGGGGATTTATATATTTTTTGTATTTCTATGTTGTTTTCTTCTTTTTATGTTGTGATGCAACATAGAATGTGAGTCACCCCCAAACATTTTTGGTCTGACAAACGACCTTCATTTCTCGTGTTGAAATTTAAATTAAAATTTATAACTATAGAAACTATAGATCTTATATAGATCAGGAGGTGCAGTCACTTGTATGGGAAAAACATATTTTTCTTGATCAAAAACTTTTCGTTTGTTCATTGTATGTAACCATAAAAAGTAACAGAGAAACATACGGTCGGTGGTTCCTTTTTTTGCCATTTTTGTCTCCGGAACCCTAAAAATAAAATAGTATAATGACATTAAGTTTACGTCACGAGCTCTCGTGGACGGCTAAACTGACTGCACGGTACCTTCCCCCCCCCCCTTTCCCCCCTTCCCCCTTCCCCCCTTTAAACTAGTTTCAACAACGAAGGCCAAGCAGAATGTTAATTTCCGAGCAGGAGGCTATAGTTTTTTTTTTATTGCTCTCAAAGTAACCAACATAGCTCTCAGAATTGCTAAACTTCAGTAGCAGTGAGCTCATGGCTCGTAGAACAGATGGCCGTTGTGGCAGTAAAGTTCTCGAGTTGCGACCGCGATCCAGAAAACATAGCGTAGGCAGGCCTCCCACTCGGTGGACCTGATGAAGGTCGCGGCAAGCCGCTGGATACGGGCAGCGCTGAATCGGTCGTCGTATATCCAGCAGTGGACGTCCTTGGCTGATATGATGATGATGCTCTCTTCTATAGCGTTAAATTAAAATCTATTGGCGCAAAAGAACCAAGAAGGACATTGTCTTGGACCTGTGTCAAAGTATATATATTAGTACTAACATACAGTATGGACACTCCCTGCCGCTCTAAATTGCGACCTCACCCCCTCGTCATTCAGATTGATACAGATTGGTTACAGTTTGGTTGTAGAACGTATAGGATTTCGCCGCGATTTTCTTTGTTTTGTCATTCCTTTTTTGAAATGTTATTTCTGGCCCGTTGTATGAAGTGTCCAGGGTGTGGCTGTGGTCCCGACCTTGCTTGTTCCCTTCTGGGAGACGGGCGTGAGTTTCTCATGTTATATTTACCTGTAATTAAACGTGATGACGACGAACCCTTCGGCGACCAGCCTCTCGGGTCCATAAAGGCCGGCGTCACCGGCCCCAAAGGCGAATCCTCCTCCGTGTATCATGACCAGGATCGGAGCTCCGCGACTGTCCGACTTAGGGGGCTCCGTGGATTCATACAGAGTGATGTAAGGCGGCTGTAGTTCCCTGGCTAGTCGATTCCCTGAATAGATAAAGGAGTTACATTGAATATTTCGAGTAATTTCATAGAGAGTCGTCTTGGTTTTCAATTAACATAATCAGATTTGACCCAGAACACGACGACAGAGTTTGTACCAAATGCTGCCCAGAAGTGAAAATACCTCAAGTGATCACCTTGCGTTTATTTATATTAAAAAAAATAAAAGATTAAAAAACTAAAAAACCGACTTCAAAATGAAATTCACTCAAAAGTATGAAATAATATGATTATACACTACATTAACCAACAATAACGAAATCAAAGATGCATACTAATTAAATTAGGGGCATAAATTTTTTTTTGACCTGATGTGCTGAGCAGAGCCTCCCGTGGCACGTGGATGTTAGCGTGGATACAGGCCTCGCTGGAGTCAGGGTTGGGCTGCAGGCGGCCGTATAAATAGTCAAGCTGGGGGCAGATGGGGCCTTCTTGCGTGGTGTTCAGGATATCCCATGGTTCGGGCGGCTGAAGCTCCTGGAAGTTGCAGGACATTTTAGACTTTAGAAACAACTATGTCTTACAAGGAAGGGTACCCAACTGTCCAACTCCGATTTGATTTATTTTGATATATGTTATAGAGTAGTCTAAAATAACAGACACGTATTTTTTTTAGCCAAACTCAACCTGTTAGGAGAAAATGGCCTTCAAAGTACTGAAAATTGACCAAACCTTCTAATTTCTGAATAATTTTATATAAAAAATGAGTTTGTGGTGAAATTAAGTTTGGGCAGCTAAAAAAAATACGTGTCCGTTATTTTAGACTACTCTATAACATATATCAAAATAAATCAAATCGGAGTCGGACAGTTGGGTACCCTTCCTTGTCAGTCAGACATATTGTTCTAACTCAATCTGTTTATTTGCAAAGCAAAGTGTACTAGTAACCAGTTTGACTACGAAACGGTTTTTTTTTTAAATATATAATATGGATAAGTATCTCGGCAAAAGTAACCGACATAGTCGGGGAGTGGGGACGCTACATCATAGACCTTACTCACTTACCATCAGGTAAGATATAGTCGAACACTCTCAAACTTTTTTATTGAAAAAAACCTGGTAGTTTAGCGTATCTGGTAGATATCGAGAGGGCACGAAAGGTAACCGTCTTGAATAAACTATTTTACATACGCTTCTTTACATTGGATTTAAAAACGTCAAAAACTTTGGTCTCTAAAAGTATCCTATCATCATATCAGCCGAAAATCGTCCACTGCTGGACAAAGGCCTCCCCCAAGAATTTCCACGACGACTTATCCTGCGCTGCCCGCATCCATCGGCTTCCCGCGATCTTCACCAGGTCGTCGGTCCTCCGCGTGCGAGGCCTGCCTACGCTACGTTTTACGGTGCGCGGTCGCCACTCTAGAAGTTTACTGCCCCACGGGCCATCTGTTCTACGAGGTATGTTCCCTGCCCACTGCCACTTCAGTTTAGCGATTCTGTGAGCTATTTCGGTTACTTTAGTTCTCCTACGGATCTCCTCGTTTCTGATTCTGATGGGTTTATAATCCTGAGTGATATAATATTATACTGACAAAAGTATCCTATGTCAGTATAATATTATATCACTCAGGGTTTCCAGACAAATCTAACGACATCTCACGCTCTCAAATTATCCTTTGTCAATCCAGACGAATCTTATGACATCACGCACTCTAAAATGTATACATACATACACACACCCGAAAAGTTACTTTCGTTCTGGGACAGTCGGGTAAGTACAAAACTCAATTGTAACCTAAGCATACGAGTTTGAACCATGGATGGTTGAAATCAAATGCGGATGTAATATCATATTCATTATTCAATACTAAAACTTGACCCTTTTTACCGAATAAAGTTATGCATAGTAAATAAAATAAAAAATATTTTATTTCAGACAACGAGTATGCATAAAAAAATATTGAAAAGATTTTATGGACACAAATAAAAAAATAATTAGATGTTAAATAAATGAAATAAAGTAAATTAGACTTGTTATGTTTTGACAAGAATATAAATTTTATGTAAATTAGTACCTAGTTTAACTAACTAGTTGAACAACTTGATGATGTAGTTAACCTATTTATTACTACCTCCTCTGGCATAGATACAAAATACTGAGGTTTGTAATGTATTCATATTAGGAAGGCACGTGGTGCGCGGGTCCAAGGTTACCACTAAGTACTCAGTATTTTTATTAATAAAAGCGGTTTTTTAACCAAGGCAATTCTAAAGTTGGTCTGCCGCCTGCGATTCGTGATGAGCGATGGAATCTTGCATTGGAAGTGTCTAAAATTGCACAAGCATTTGCGTGCGAGATTACGAATGCGTTCCTATTTAAGGCCCTAAGATGGGTCAAATGACAATATTCAATTCAAATTATGAAAGACCGTGTAAAGCTATCACCATGGAAAAAATATATAATATACATAAAGTATTAAAAAAGTCGATTTAATTGAATACAATTTTAAAAATATTACCACTTATGATGTCAAAAAATATAAGTACTGTAGACCCTGTTTTTGGCATTAATTGCAAAATTTCTCGAATACAAATAGTTAATGTTGAATGAAACCAACACACAAAAATCTACCATTCATTTTAATTGAACACATTTTTTTAAACTTATTTGAAAGTGATGAAAAGTAATAAAAACATGTAAATATCGAGAATTGGTGTTCGGTTTCAACGTAACAGCGGCGTTGAAGCTCGCATTAATTTGAACTTAAAATGAATTGACTTACGTTCGATATTATTTAAACACGTTTCAACCAGCTCGGATTGAGTGCTCTTAGAGCTTTAATGGAACCTGACCTTGACAATGTGTCCGTACCCGTGCCTACAGCAACAAATCAACACTGACATCAACATGACATCGACCGGGTCACGGGGGTGTTTAAGATTCTCAACCGCCCAATGTTAAAACTCTTCCGCTGGGCCTGATAATGTCCCTGGATCACTTGAAGTCATGCGCTGAAACTACCACACCTGCTTTGACAAATATTGTAAACTAGCTCTTGGTCGTGGCTTCGCCCGCGTGGACATCGTTTTTATGACAGTCTTCGAAAGGGAGTGGAGCGTTTTTGAATTTGTGCGTGCGTGGTGTATTTTTTATATTCATTTGAGCATTTGCCTTTTTAAAGTGATACTTTTATTACATCGTCTCAAATTTTTTCGCCTGTGTGTCGCGTGACCATCGGTATGATCGTTTCGTCCTCTGTACCGTAGCTCCAAGAAGAGAGCTCAGCCATGATCGTTTCGTCCTCTGTAAATGTCTATAATGTGAAAAAAGGTTTTACTTTTACTGTGGTTTTATAATTTAATATAAAAAATCTTTTTAAATAAAAGCTTGTACCTAAAACCTTTTAGGTTTTTTAAATTATATGTTTAATGTCTTACGTATGTTCTCGTGTTCTATCTATCTATCTGCTTACCACAAAAAACACCTCTGAATCTTGCACACTCATGTCTCATACATTCCCCCCTCCCCCCCCCCCCCCCCACACACACACACTATACATTCCACCGCAAGTGCTCTACCGCTACTTAACTGAATGCAAATCGATTCACACCGCGTTTCATCGCATTATCCCAACCGCCAGAGCAATACAAATTTACTTTGAATACTAGTAATATTGTAACATTGCGCTCTCCTTGTTTTTGATCTTATTGCACTAATAGAATGTACTCGTAACGACCTGGAACCTGAGCTCTCCTAGCGGCTGCTTGGCGTAAGGCACTCCTCTGAAGCTGGCGTAGACACTGTCGTCGATGCCCTGGCGCCACTCGCCGCACACCCATCCTGAGTCAACCTTGGCCGGCACGTCGCACCACGACGCGACGCTTCCTATCGCCGTACTCGACACTGTGGAGTTGTAGAAAAAATCATTAAAAACAAAATTAATTGGCTACGCTGCGCTGAACACGTGAAACAAAAATTAACTTCAATGGCAGTAACCAAGTAAAATTTTGCAATAAATTTGGTTTTGGTTAAATTTCGAAAAAAGTACTGAACCGATTTTGATAAAATTTATACACTATAAGATTTATGTGGCAGCATTCAAATAAAAAAATAATAAATGGGTTTATTACTGAAGGAGTTCTGAGGTAACAAACATTAAAAATAAAATACAAACGAATAGATAAGCTTTTATGCTTCCATGAGTGTCGCATCTGTATTTGAACGTGTCATATAATATTACATTACGATTCTAGTGAACTGAGCCGAGGCAGTACTTGCTGGTGGCTCGGGCCGCGCGCGCGGGCCGGGCTGCAGGCTGCAGTAGAGCCGAGAGTGTAACGACTGTGACCGATGTACGTGTCATATAATATTACATTACGATTCTAGTGAACTGAGCCGAGGCAGTACTTGCTGGTGGCTCGGGCCGCGCGCGCGGGCCGGGCTGCAGGCTGCAGTAGAGCCGAGAGTGTAACGACTGTGACCGATGTACGTGTCATATAATATTACATTACGATTCTAGTGAACTGAGCCGAGGCAGTACTTGCTGGTGGCTCGGGCCGCGCGCGCGGGCCGGGCTGCAGGCTGCAGTAGAGCCGAGAGTGTAACGACTGTGACCGATGTACGTGTCATATAATATTACATTACGATTCTAGTGAACTGAGCCGAGGCAGTACTTGCTGGTGGCTCGGGCCGCGCGCGCGGGCCGGGCTGCAGGCTGCAGTAGAGCCGAGAGTGTAACGACTGTGACCAATGTACGTGTTACATTACGATTCTAGTGAACTGAGCCGAGGCAGTACTTGCTGGTGGCTCGGGCCGCGCGCGCGGGCCGGGCTGCAGGCTGCAGTAGAGCCGAGAGTGTAACGACTGTGACCAATGTACGTGTCATATAATATTACATTACGATTCTAGTGAACTGAGCCGAGGCAGTACTTGCTGGTGGCTAGGGCCGCGCGCGCGGGCCGGGCTGCAGGCTGCAGTAGAGCCGAGAGTGTAACGACTGTGACCGATGTACGTGTCATATAATATTACATTACGATTCTAGTGAACTGAGCCGAGGCAGTACTTGCTGGTGGCTCGGGCCGCGCGCGCGGGCCGGGCTGCAGGCTGCAGTAGAGCCGAGAGTGTAACGACTGTGACCAATGTACGTGTCATATAATATTACATTACGATTCTAGTGAACTGAGCCGAGGCAGTACTTGCTGGTGGCTCGGGCCGCGCGCGCGGGCCGGGCTGCAGGCTGCAGTAGAGCCGAGAGTGTAACGACTGTGACCGATGTACGTGTCATATAATATTACATTACGATTCTAGTGAACTGAGCCGAGGCAGTACTTGCTGGTGGCTCGGGCCGCGCGCGCGGGCCGGGCTGCAGGCTGCAGTAGAGCCGAGAGTGTAACGACTGTGACCGATGTACGTGTCATATAATATTACATTACGATTCTAGTGAACTGAGCCGAGGCAGTACTTGCTGGTGGCTCGGGCCGCGCGCGCGGGCCGGGCTGCAGGCTGCAGTAGAGCCGAGAGTGTAACGACTGTGACCGATGTACGTGTCATATAATATTACATTACGATTCTAGTGAACTGAGCCGAGGCAGTACTTGCTGGTGGCTCGGGCCGCGCGCGCGGGCCGGGCTGCAGGCTGCAGTAGAGCCGAGAGTGTAACGACTGTGACCGATGTACGTGTCATATAATATTACATTACGATTCTAGTGAACTGAGCCGAGGCAGTACTTGCTGGTGGCTCGGGCCGCGCGCGCGGGCCGGGCTGCAGGCTGCAGTAGAGCCGAGAGTGTAACGACTGTGACCGATGTACGTGTCATATAATATTACATTACGATTCTAGTGAACTGAGCCGAGGCAGTACTTGCTGGTGGCTCGGGCCGCGCGCGCGGGCCGGGCTGCAGGCTGCAGTAGACCCGAGAGTGTAACGACTGTGACCGATGTACGTGTCATATAATATTACATTACGATTCTAGTGAACTGAGCCGAGGCAGTACTTGCTGGTGGCTCGGGCCGCGCGCGCGGGCCGGGCTGCAGGCTGCAGTAGAGCCGAGAGTGTAACGACTGTGACCGATGTACGTGTCATATAATATTACATTACGATTCTAGTGAACTGAGCCGAGGCAGTACTTGCTGGTGGCTCGGGCCGCGCGCGCGGGCCGGGCTGCAGGCTGCAGTAGAGCCGAGAGTGTAACGACTGTGACCGATGTACGTGTCATATAATATTACATTACGATTCTAGTGAACTGAGCCGAGGCAGTACTTGGTGGTGGCTCGGGCCGCGCGCGCGGGCCGGGCTGCAGGCTGCTGTAGAGCCGAGAGTGTAACGACTGTGACCGATGTACGTGTCATATAATATTACATTACGATTCTAGTGAACTGAGCCGAGGCAGTACTTGGTGGTGGCTCGGGCCGCGCGCGCGGGCCGGGCTGCAGGCTGCAGTAGAGCCGAGAGTGTAACGACTGTGACCGATGTACGTGTCATATAATATTACATTACGATTCTAGTGAACTGAGCCGAGGCAGTACTTGCTGGTGGCTCGGGCCGCGCGCGCGGGTCGGGCTGCAGGCTGCTGTAGAGCCGAGAGTGTAACGAGTGTGACCGATGTACGTGTCATATAATATTACATTACGATTCTAGTGAACTGAGCCGAGGCAGTACTTGCTGGTGGCTCGGGCCGCGCGCGCGGGCCGGGCTGCAGGCTGCTGTAGAGCCGAGAGTGTAACGACTGTGACCGATGTACGTGTCATATAATATTACATTACGATTCTAGTGAACTGAGCCGAGGCAGTACTTGGTGGTGGCTCGGGCCGCGCGCACGGGCCGGGCTGCAGGCTGCAGTAGAGCCGAGAGTGTAACGACTGTGACCGATGTACGTGTCATATAATATTACATTACGATTCTAGTGAACTGAGCCGAGGCAGTACTTGCTGGTGGCTCGGGCCGCGCGCGCGGGTCGGGCTGCAGGCTGCTGTAGAGCCGAGAGTGTAACGAGTGTGACCGATGTACGTGTCATATAATATTACATTACGATTCTAGTGAACTGAGCCGAGGCAGTACTTGCTGGTGGCTCGGGCCGCGCGCGCGGGTCGGGCTGCAGGCTGCTGTAGAGCCGAGAGTGTAACGACTGTGACCGATGTACGTGTCATATAATATTACATTACGATTCTAGTGAACTGAGCCGAGGCAGTACTTGGTGGTGGCTCGGGCCGCGCGCGCGGGCCGGGCTGCAGGCTGCAGTAGAGCCGAGAGTGTAACGACTGTGACCGATGTACGTGTCATATAATATTACATTACGATTCTAGTGAACTGAGCCGAGGCAGTACTTGGTGGTGGCTCGGGCCGTGCGCGCGGGCCGGGCTGCAGGCTGCAGTAGAGCCGAGAGTGTAACGAGTGTGACCGATGTACGTGTCATATAATATTACATTACGATTCTAGTGAACTGAGCCGAGGCAGTACTTGCTGGTTGCGTAAATTTTATAAATAACCTTAGGGCCATTTGGGTGAAAAAAAATATTTCAAAGTTGTTTTTGTTCGACAGGTTTATTTAGAGTTTTCCCAGATATACTACTACATTTGGCTAATTTTCGGGGTTAAGTGTTGTCGATGACAAAATGTTTGTCTTTTTGGTATATTGGAGGTAACCTTTATTATCATCATAAGACTTCCCCCAAGGATTTCCACGACTACCGGTCCTGCGCTGCACGCCACCTATATATTATATACTATAGCCCATCGCACCGTTATCTCCCAGCGGTACGAGGTGACGCATGATCACGTCCAACAAACTGCATTAAATCACGTAATAACGCGACCTCTACTGTCAAGATTACCCAACTGATCGTTAAAACGATCATAATAACTTGAAAAAGTTTTTTTTTATATGCAATACTTTTTCCAAGTCAGGAAATCACATGCAATTATAAAAAATAACAAAATAATTTCAGTATAAAGTGGGTTAACTGAACTGGGTCAATCAGTTTTTTTCACCACTTATGTTACATCTAACTGGAACTTATGAAATAAATTTTATCAAAATAGTTCTAGTACTTTATTAGAAAATGAACAAAAACCAAAAATAATATTGCAAAATTGTACTAAGTTGTTGCGATGGGAGTCTGTTATTTAGGTAACGTGCTTAAGGTTTTCAATTATTTAGACCCTGTATAAAAAAAGTTATGAGTTATGACTACCTTACCCTCGTTTTAATAGTTATTTAATATTCACATAATCCAACAATTCCTGTATACTGTACTCGCTCTGCTTGACAAACTCTTGTGCAAACAGCGCGGTAGTTACAGTTCGCGGCGTAGCTGCACGTAGCTGCACGTAGCAGCACGTAGCGGAGCCGTAGCGCACTACGCTGTCCCACAGATATTATAAGCAACGTGTAAACAAAATCTAGTTTTGTTGCCATGTCTCATTAAATAACCGTTCATCTGATAACTTGTTCGCGTTATCTTGTAAACAAATTAAGTAATAACGTAATGTCGCAGAGATGTGATAAGGGACCGGCCAACTGCGAGTCGGACTTGCGCATAGTAGGGTTCCGTATTTTTCCTTAAAGTAAATGTATCTTTTTAAAAACAGTATTCCTTTTGCAGTTGGTAATAGAATATTTTGTATGGACAATCTATGAACTTTGTACAAATCCAATTGCAAATTTTGAGATGGTCGACCTACTTAGCTGTGATAGTTTTCCTTTTAAATTGATTGTATTTATTATTCAATGAAATAATCAAGTAATTTTCATAACGAAAATATATCAAGCAATTTAAAAGTCATCTTTGAGCATAGGTTTATTAAATACTAGCTTTGATCCGCGGCTTCGCCCACGTGGATATAGTTTTTATGTCTGTAATTCGTTTTTATGTCGGGTGGATCGTTCGAATCGTTGGAATTATGGTCTTGAGTTCAAACAAAAATCACGTAACTTCCAGTTTTTCCCGAGTTTTTCATTTTTCTGAGCAACTTCTCAATTTTCTTATCCTAAAATTATTATTCGTACTATTAAAAAAAAACAAATCGGTCTAGCCGTTCTTTAAATGATGCGCTAACTTTGTAACAGCATTTAATTTAACTATTATTTAAATTTATCAGTTTGCGAAACGGTTTTTTACTTTCAGTCATACAATGAGCTGGTTTGATTTGCCTTCGTCAAAACACTTTTAAGTGTAATAAAAAGTCGCCTTGTATTGACACTTCGGAATCACTTTTTTTTTTATTTTCAAGATTACTACTTTTGAACTTCTCATATGAAAAAAATAATAGGGGCTTCTGATCTTTACACTGAAACACTTTCTTCAATAAAACTGTGTCGGCTCGCGAAAATATTTCCAACTTTTCATAACTATTGATAAGTCAAATAATTAGTCAACCTTGCTTGCGTCTGTGTTTCCCGACTTCTACAATTTTTGGGGAACGGGGAGGCGAGAGTGAATGGGTATTATTTGTAGTTTGCGTGTACCATTCTCGACTACATCGTCACTTACCATCAGGTGAGATGTAGTTAAACACACTCCAATTTTTATTTTAAAAAAAAGTTCTTACAGAAAATCCAAATTATTTTGCGACTTGACTGCACGTTCATTAAGGGAGTTGACCAATTTCATGAGTAGTCAAGCCGGTCACGTTTTTCTAAGAAGTTCAAAATTAATCCTATACATGAACTATCTAATGAATCCTGTGTCACTCTAACTACACCGTTACAAATACATCATTTTCAAAAACCACCATCGCCCACTTCAAAGCATCTGAAACCTACTCAGGATCCTGAGGAAAGATGCTCAGTACATAGAAATTTGTTGAATTTTACCCAAAAACGAGCCCTGTTTCGAATTGCACTCTCACAGTTACCGACGTGGACCACAATCACTCCAAAGCGTTGCGCGATCCCTTCGAGTTCCGGCGACTCACCGTGGGCCAGCACGGCCAGCAACGCGCAGCACACACGGTGGTCCATCTCGCTCGGCGCGCCAGCTGCCACTGCGGCCGGCCGACCGACCACGCTGCACTTTATAACTCGAGCGGAGATACATATTGCGGCGATCGGGCCGGCCGGTGTTGTCCATTGAACTGATTTCAGCGCTGAAGTTAAAAAAACCGGCCAAGTGCAAGTCGGATTAGCACTCCGAGGTTTCTGTACCACGACACCTCAACTACATAGTATAATGACAATGATACCTATTCACATTTCAAACAAAGGACATCAACGAGACCGCCAAAAATATGCTTTTAAGCTATTGCATAGCTTTTATCGCGGGCTTTGAGCGCGGCGACCGAATCAAGAAATTCCCTAACGAAAAAAACCCGCGTCCTAAAAAAACTTACAGTGCCATCTATTAGCTATTTGCGGTACTAAAAGGACTTAGTCAATTTTACCGGTGTAACTTTCTTAGTGTTAATTTATTACATAAACATCCCGCGCCCCAAGGACTAGCCGCAAGTGGCGGCCATTTTGAACTTTTTAGTTACTGGACTGATTGCTTCCAAAATCGATATCTGAGGTCCCTTATCACGAATCGGTTGCCCGAATTGAAAATAGTGGCCTCCATTTTGAACTTTTTAGTTACTGGACTAATTGCTTCCAAAATCGATATCTGAGGTCCCTTATCACGAATCGGTTGCCCGAATTGAAAATAGTGGCCTCCATTTTGAACCTTTTAGTTACTGGACTGATTGCTTCCAAAATCGATATCTGAGGTCCCTTATCACGAATCGGTTGCCCGAATTGAAAATAGTGGCCTCCATTTTGAACCTTTTAGTTACTGGACTGATTGCTTCCAAAATCGATATCTGAGGTCCCTTATCACGAATCGGTGGCCCGAATTGAAAATAGTGGCCTCCATTTTGAACTTTTTAGTTACTGGACTGATTGCTTCCAAAATCGATATCTGAGGTCCCTTATCACGAATCGGTTGCCCGAATTGAAAATAGTGGCCTCCATTTTGAACTTTTTAGTTACTGGACTAATTGCTTCCAAAATCGGTATCTGGGGGTCCCTGAGGTCCCTTATCACGTATCCGTTGTCGGAAGTGAAAAAAGTGGCCGTCATTTTGAACTTTTTAGTTATTGGACCGATTGCTTCCAAAATCGGTATCTGAGGGTCTCTGAGGTCCCTTATCACGAAGCCGCTGCCCGAATTGAAAAAAGTGGCCGCCATTTTGAACTATTTAGTTACTGGACCGATTGCTTCCAAAATTGATATCTGGGGGTCCCTGAGGTCCCTTATCACGAATCCGTTGTCGGAAGTGAAAAAAGTGGCCGCCATTTTGAACTTTTTAGTTACTGAACCGCTTGCTTCCAAAATTGTAGGCCACTTTTTTAAATTCTGGCAACGGATTCTTGATAAGGGACTTCAGGGACCCTCAGATATCGATTTTGGAATCAATCAGTCCAGTAACTAAAAAGTTCAAAACTATATGGTCCTTTAATGAAAAGGAGCACACGAAAACAGTGAAACATCAAAAAATTGTGAATAAATACGGTAAATATATTATTTATCTGCATAATAAACATTCAGTCCGCAAAATAACTACTTGAGCGGCAAGATTTCATGATTGAGCGGCAGAAAAACATGTCTATAAGCAGTATATTTGATTGGTATGCATATTTAAAACATGGTGAGCAAAATAACTACTTGGATTGCGTTTTTGTTGAAAAAGGGGCGTAGCCCCCGCCACCCATTTAAACCCCCAACAAACCTTCGGGATCCCAGGGGGATGTGGGAGTATCAGGGCGGGGAAAGCACGCGGGTCCGACTTCGTCGACAACTCAACACTGTAGGAAGAGTGTGGTACGGGGAGTTCTAAATGGAAGCGGGAGCGAGCGAAGCGAGCTCGGACTTGCGGAGCACCCCGACTCGGATCCGTTAGGTTCGGAGACTGTGCGGGGAGGCGAGCTAAGCCGTAGTGTTAGGTTTAACATGAGAACACAGAAGTAGGAGCCCCGAAGGGGCTCCGTCGACCACTCAACACTGTAGGAAGAGTGTAGTACGGGGATGTTTAAAATAATTACAGCCATCCAGAATGACATAAATTGCTGATTGATTTTGAAATGTTTGCTGACCATGAGTTTTTTTTTTTTTTTTTTTTTTTATTCTGGGACAAATCACACATGGTCATCTGGCCCCAAAGTAGGATTCCCTGTGTTATGGGAACCAGAGACTGATATACATACTTATATACGTTTAAACACATACATATATAGATATTTAACACCCAGACACAGAGCAAACAAATCTGCTCATCACACAAATGTTTGCCCTGGGTGGGGATCGAACCCACAACTCTCGGATCAGTAGTCAAGAGCACTAACCACTGAGCCACCGAGTCAGTCGCTGACCAATTAGCTATTTCTGCTCACCGATTATATTTTTCTGCTCACAGAAATAACAATACTATGCTAACCATTTAATTGACACCCAATAAATACTGCATAAATAAAAAATAAATAAATAATTGTAATTGCATAAGTTTATAAAAAATGCTATGCAATAGCTTTACCGCGGCAGTCCCCGAGTGCTACACGACCTTTTTTTGTCATTCATTTCGGATTCCTTAGCGCGAGTACGACTCACACTTGGCCAATTTTTATTTGTATTGTTTTAATTCAATACTAGTATTACAATCACACCAAGTTTCACGCTTGTATGTATGACCGTTTTTACGATAAAGCTAAATCAAATGTTTCTAAAGACCTATAAAAAATGATTTTGTATGGCGACTCCTTTAGTTTTTCACTTATTCAAATTTTAGTGTTTATTGTTGTAGCGGTTATAGGAACATTCTGTAAAAAATTTAACTATCTACCTATTACGATTCATGAATTACAACCCGCTGACAGACGGACAGCGGAGGCTTAGTAATAGGGTCCCGTTGGGTTTACTGAACCCTAAACAAGAATCATTAAAATGTTGTTTATTCACATTAGGTGAGTCCTTGACGTCATTACACCTGATGGTAAGTGACGGTGATGCCGAAGATGGAAGCGGGATTACCGAGGTTACCCAACTTATTGGGGAACTCGCTATCTTATCTTCAAGCTGGAACATTGATGGTTGGCTGCAAGACTTTAGATAAGATGATAGTAGCTAGCCAGGTGAGCTTAGAAAGTACCCTTCCACCAACCAAACCGAACAAAGTAAGACTCCGCCGGGAATCGAACCCGCGACCTTCTGATGTAAAGCTAATGGACTGATCCATTACGCCACGGAGGCGGTTATCGCGATATCACGTAACATCATGAAATAAAAAAAACCGACGAAGCGCCAGTCGGAGTTGCGCAAACTAGGGTTACTACCCTATAGACCATCTATGTGCAAAATACAAAATTATTGAACTTATGACTTTTTGTAATATGGATTACAAATATGGTTTTCATTAAACCAACGACCGTAAATTAGTGGTATTAGTACCTATGTTATATTGTGTAATTGCCTGTCATCATCACTGAACCTTCCAGTCTCCTCACAGAGATACGTGCCCCTTGTACATAGTGAGACGCGAGCAGACTAGAGGCAGCCTCGGGCTGAGGCAGGATGCCTCTGTGCGTTTGTTTCTTGCTCCTTATTCTTGAATGCCCAGGAATGACCGTTATGTTTTGTGGTGTATGTATGTATGTCTGTCTGTCTGTTTCTTCGGCAGAGCCTGTAGCTTAAACGGTTTGATGAATTTTGAAGTGTGAGTTGTTAGATTTCTCTTGATCCCTTGAGTGTCAGGATACATTCTGAGCAGTCGGGTTGTTATGTTTTATTCGTTGTATATTGTTTGAAAACCGAAATATATAAGGTGTAACAAAATTAGCTGAAACTATTTTAACTGGTGCTTTTACCCATGTAACTGAACAACTTTCCCCATGGAACCCACAGTCAAATCGCAAAAAAAATAATTGGCTCTCCCATATTAACTCGCTCAGCTGAACAGCCAACTTAGTATGGGAAGTTCAAAATTTTTTTTTGAGATTTGACTATAAGTTTCATGGATAGAAGCACCAGTTAAAATAGTTTCAGCTAATTTTGTTAAACCTTATATAAATTAAATGCGGACGCGTTCAGAGCGGGGCATGCCCCGCTACGCACATGCCACGAGCCCACGAGCCGAGCGCTCGACCTGTGCTCGGCGCGAGGCACGTTGCCTCGGCGCGGCGCGTTACCTCAGTACTTCCGAATCATACTCGGTGCGAGTTGTGCGTGGCGAGGCTTCTCACCCCGAGCAAAGTATATATTACTAACTTTTTCGCCCGCGTGGACATCGTTGTAACGCCAGCAGCTCGCGAGAGTGTACATGTTTTTTTTCCAGAGCTCTCGGGAACTACGTCAGGATATGCTTATTAGTAAATCATGTCATTTCCCACCCCCTCAATCATCTCTGTGCAAAAAATCACAACAATGCATTGTTCCGTTGGGATATTAATGAAATTAACCAAAAAAAAAAGTATATTTTCAGTTCCCTCAGGAACTGCATCGGGCTACGCTATTTTCACGGTATAAAAAGTAGCCTATGTCCTTCCTCGTGACACAGACTACCTACATGCCAAATATCATTAATATTGGTCAAGGCGTTGAAGCGTGAAAAGGTAACAAACAAACACATTTTCACAGTAATGTAATGTAAGGCGGTACGAAGTTCGCCGGGACAGCTAGTTTATAATATTAGTAAGGATATTAGTACCATCGCCCTGAGACTGCCTCCATTCTGTGCGCACCTTTAGGCTGTGCCATTCAATTACGTCAATTTAGATCTTTATTAGCGCATTGTGTAATTCAGCAACCACTAATAGCAGGTGGACACATTGTCACTGTGAGTTGTGTACTAACGAGACATCTCGTTTGGACAGTGGACAGTGATGATATTATGTCAGCCGCTAATGATGTGCAGCACGTAGCACACCCTGGACACTTCATACAAAGGGCTAGAAATTATAATATTTCAAAAAAGGAATGACGGAACAAACAAAATGACGGCGAAATCCTATACGTTCGACAACCAAACTGTAATCAATTTGTCTCAATCTGGGTGACGAGGGGGTGAGGTCGCAATCTAGAGAGCGGCAGGGAGTGTGTGTTATACTGTATGTTAGTAGTACTAATATATATACTTTGATAATAGTTTAGTTTCCACGACGGGGTGGCCTGTTCCTCCACCTCCATGATCACGCGTGTTCTCGTGCGCTGCTAAACATTTTTTAAGCCTATGGAAAGATACATTTTGGGCAAATTATGATACATATATTTTTTTTTTATTCAAAATTGGTAAACCCTTGACAACATCTCACCTGGTGGTAAGTGACGATGTTGCCGAAGATGGAAGCGGGCTTACCAAGATTCCCCAACGCAATGGGGAACACTGGCTATCTTATCTTCATACCGGAACACACCAATGATATCAACATTGATATTTGGCGACAAGACTTAAATAAGATGGTGGTAGCTAGCCAGGCGGGCTTAGAAAATGCCCTACCGCCAACCAAACCGAGTCTTACGATTGACCCCGCCGGGAGTCGAACCCGCGACCTCCTGTGTAAAGCCAGTGAACTTTGCCTCTGAGCTACGGAGGCGGTAAAATATAGTTTCGTTTTTATATTATGAATTATGAATTAGGTTTCTTATGAATAAGGGAATTTTGAACAATGTGGGGCTCCGCAGTCATTCGTTAGTGCATAACTTAAAAACTGTTCATCACAGGATGCCCGAAATATTTTTTCTTTGAGTGTTTAGTTTCATTGAGCCCTCACGTACATGGGCATTGAGACCTATAGGTACATGGGCATTGAGACCCACAAGTACATGGCCATTGAGACCTACAGGTACATGGGCATTGAGACCTATAGGTACATGGGCATTGAGACCCATACGTACATGTTTTAAAGATCAAACCGTTCAGTAACGCTATTGGGAGGACACTGTTTACTTTGGCGGTCTATATTTTCCAAACGACAGATATTTCTTAGGAAACACTACTTCATTATAGTACAATCCTACCAATATTATAAACACGGAAGTTTGTAAGAATGTATGGATGTATGTTTGTTACTCTTTCACGCAAAAACTACTGAACGGATCTGGCTGAAATTTGATAGGTAGACAGATTAGGACCTGGATTAACACAAAGGCTACTTTTTTCCACGCTCACCTTCTGCGCACCCTCGAAAATTCATACAAACGTTGTCCACGCGGGTGAAGCCGCGGGAAACAGCTAGCTCCACGATAATCTACAGTCGAAATTTTTTTTGTGCCATTTTGCAATTCTGTTCAAAAGTTGTGATTGTGAGTTTAAATATGTTATAATGGTTCCTCGTTGGGACTACTAAACGTTAAAAGTGGCTTGGTACCTAATTAATCATTGATGGGGCGGCTGGCTAATACTGGTTTAAAACTATTTTAAGTTTTGAACGAGCGAAGCAAGTCAGAGTCTACATTCCGGCGCTTGTTTGTATGTATGTATAAATGTTAATTCGACGATAACTCGAGTATCGTTGGTCGGAACGTCGTCGTAAATTTAGTAGGGAAGTTAATGAATCTTTTTTTTTAAGTTCGAAAACAAGCTGATCATGCGTCCCAATGATCATGTACCCGAGTACCGAAGGGAGCTACAGTGGCTTTCCGTACGTTGTCGAAGGGACGCCCATTCTCTTGCTCTTCTCTATTCAGTACTTTTTAATCCCCGTACTCTCCTTTATCTTAAAAACCGTTTCCAATACCTCTCCCCCTCTCATAGTCGACCTCTATGAGACGATCTGAAAATCCACTTCGCCTCTTTGTACCTACTCATTCTACTAATTTCTACTCTGATTCCTTCACTCTCCGTTCTATATGAGCCTGTGGAACGCTCTCCCTGATTCAATTCGTAATTCTCCTTCCCTTAATATCTTTAAATCTAAGCTTAAAGAGCACTTCCTAGGCCTATAAATTTAATTAATCTGTATAATCTCTTAAATATTATGTTTTCATCATCATCAATAATCTGGTTATGTATGTACTTACTTTACTATATATATTATGTATATATATTTTTTATGTATATGTATTTTAGTTTATATCGTTTATTATATCAGCTCATATACGTCCCCACCGAGGGGCTCGAACCTACCCTGAATCAGGGCGATTAGGCCTTAGTCGACCACGCGGGCCCAGTGCGGGTTGGTCGACTTCACACACAACCTTCGAGTGTCTTCGCAGGCGTGTGCAGGTTTCCTCACGATGTTTTCCTTCACCGTTAAAGCAATCGGTAAGTATATGTACGTAAGTTTTTTTGAAAAACTTATTGGTACATTGGCCGTCCAGATTTGAACCCGGTACCTCTGGTTAGATGGACCGAGTCGTTACCGGTTGAGCCACCGACGCTTTTTTTAGTTTATATCGTTTATATTTACTTATATATTTACGTGTATTACGTGGTTTAAGAATGGATATTTATTTATATTTTATTTTTTCTCTATGAATTTGTTTATTGCCCACTACCCTACAATAACGATTTCTCATGTTTCCTTCACCTAAAGGTTGTCTTGAAGGGATCGCTTGTTAGCGATAAGACCGCTATTTTTTTCTCTTAAGTTGTCCAATAAAGTGTTTTCAATCAATCAATCAAGCCAAATCGGTCAAGGGGTTGCCATATGTAGGAGTTGGTGAATGTTGAAACACCACTAGATGACGCTGGACGTATCCTATATCGAGCAAGCGTAAGTGTGCGTACGTATATTTTTTAAAAACGAATACATCGAGAGTTCACAGTTCGAGGCGAACCACTATTGACTGTTATGTAAGGTGTAACAAAATTAGCTGAAACTATTTTAACTGAAACTGAACAACTTTCCCCATGGAACCCATAGTCAAATCGCAAAAAAAAATTGTCTCTCCCATACTAACTCAATAGGCTGATCAGCCAACTTAGTATGGGAAGTTCAAATTTTTTTTTTTGACGTGAATACGTCTTTAAAATTACCTCCATAGGGATGCAATCCAAAAAAACGAATGATAACAAAATCGGGGGATACAGTTTAGTGTTGTAGCTGCATATCTATCATCTCCATCCAAATTTCGTTTACACCACTTGATAGCTAAAGAATCAAAGAATTTATTACGCTAAGTAAGGACTGTAACACATCGCGCGCGGGGGAGGGGGCAGCCCCGCCATTTTGAAGGTCATTTTGCTGCGTATCGAGATTTCCATTTAGTATAACTTTCGACTCGGTCAAGCTACGACGTTCATTTAAGTTTCAATCGTCAGCTCTCATCAAAATCTATCGATTATATTATATTATCTATGATTATGACATACATAAATAATAATATTTTATATAGAAACTACATATTACCCGTTACGAGACGTATTCACGTTAAAACCAACGGCCGTGTGCCGGGGCACAGCCCCACCCGTTTTTTTGATTTGATTACGGGTTCCATTTGCTGTGATCTGAGGGTTCCATGGGGAAAATTGTTCGTTTCATGGGTAGAAGCACCAGTTAAAATAGTTTCAGCTAATTTTGTTACACCTTATATAATAATAATATTCATGCACAAATGACATTCGGTCATTTGGCCTCACACTTGGAATCCCGGTACTATGGAAACCAGAGACTGATAAACATATTATTTATGTGTTTAAATAATACATACATACACATAAAGATATACACCACCCAGGCACAGAGCAAACAAACTTGTTCGTTACACGAATGTTTGCCCTGGACGCTCGCTTAAATGTTCGTGCGCATGGTGTCGCATCGGGAGCCGGGTCGTTCCTTTTCCTCTAATATGGTTGAGAGGAGGGATGGCTGACTCTCGCGTTATACTCTTGACCGGGTGCTGTCCGTGTGAACTGGCCTACACTTGTTCATTACATTCAATAATTGTAATGTACCTATAACTTCTCGTGTCATATTATTTTCATGTTCTAAAGACATTATTTGTTTTTTTTTATATCACGGATTGGATTTTGACATTTAACTAATTGTTTATTTCTTGATTTTTTAAAAATGAAACTATGTAATCACTATTTTATGACTATCAGAAAGAGTGTAATTTGCACCTATTTTGAATAAATATCTTGAATCTTGAATGGGGGTCCAATCCACGACCTTCGGACCAGCAGACAGCAGTGGTAGCGCTGCCACTAAACCATCAGGTCGGTCAACTTCTACGACAGGACGTCAATTTACAAAAAATAATGATTTGAGTTATTCATTTTGCCTTTTTAGGCATACCACCTCGCTTGGCGGAGATATCCTCCCCTTGCTCTCGTCGAGTAGGAACACACCGTTCCTAAAGGCTCAACGAGCGAATTCGGTTGTTAAGCTTAACTTAATAATCTCACTTAAAAATCACCTGCGAGTCTGTGCACTAGTGCAATAGATGTCTTCTTTACACCAAACTCCGCGTAAATATTTGTAACTATTAACGAGGACATAGCTGCGTTAGTATTGTGAATGAGCAAAACAAAACCTGTTCATGTTTCCAAGCTATAGCTAATTGTTTATGTCACGTTTGCCCACGCCTCTAGGAAACAATAGTACTTATATAACTTTATTGCGTTAATATATGCGGAGACAAGAAAAAATAAGTGTCCAGTAGAATAACTGCAATTTCAGATTCATTGATACGACATAGAGATATGAGAGCTAGAGCCACAGAAGTACAAAAATTGCTCACCTCAGTCATAGTAAAAAGAAATAATTAGTAGGTTATCTTCATACAAGGGTACATCGCGAGGTTTATATGTGTGCGCGCCAGTAAGCACGCACCATACTCACGCACACTACTTTATATAGGAATGTTATGTCATTTCTATACATCACCATTGTATGAAGACAACCTACTATTCTTTCTTTTTACTATGCCTCAATAGAGTGCTAACTGCAAATACTTTGGTTTCAGCGAAGAATACTAAATATTTCAGTACGAAAGTGTTTGGCGTGGGCCAAGTTTTTTTTAATATATCAAATTATTTTTTCAGATTTTTCGAATGTTGAAAAGTGATGACGTGACAGGCCCAAATAGTGTGAAAAACACGACCCGGTAATAACTTCAATTGACGATTATGCAATGAATTTTTCATCTCTCCTGTTCGGAAAGTTAAATTTTCATGAGTAGATAGCCGGGCGGAACATTGCTTTTCCATCCCTAGGGAGGAAAGTATTTTCATCCCTAGGGTGGAAAGTAATTTTGTTTTGATGGCCAGCCACGGAGTCGAAGATAATTGAGTTACATCATATTATTAAATTACATTAAAATAAGAGGTTTTCATATGGCTAAACTCAACTATACATTAAATGACGTGTTATTACGATCTATAGGTTGATATTAAATCATTTTATAGTTGGTCTATTTATTCACAATTACAGAAGAATAAAATTTAAAATCATTCCTCTATTCTGCTGCGCGCCATAATGCCATGATAACATGACACTTTTTTTTTCAATTTTCGGCATGGCCACCTAGATGCACGTCGTGACCAACTCGATTAGGTACAATCTAGTCGGCCGTGGCAAGCGGACATTGCGAAAAGGCTGGGTATAGGTAAACTTAATTTATTGATATCTAATTAATATTTTATATCATATAAATAATACATTTCCTCACATTCGAAATGAAAAGTAGAGTGTTTAACTCGGGTGAAATGACCCATTCCACCCTCGAACTATTGGCGCTCTCACTTCTTTCGAGCGCCAGAAATATCTCGAGTGAAATGGGTCACTTTCATCCCTTGATTAACAATCTACTATAGTATTTTAGTTATATTAAGTTACTCATTGCAGTGTTAAAATCGTTATTTCTCCAAGGCTTTTTTATTTACATGCCTTGTAAAAAAACTAGACAATGTCAATTACGGCCAATCACTACCAAGCGAAAGTGACATTCCAATTTTCCCGGGGCTGCCACCCTGGTTGCAGCGAGGAAACCATGCTCTGTACTGTCAGGCTTGCACTTAGCGAGAAAACCATGCTCTGTACTGTCAGGCTTGCATGCAGCGAGCAAGCCATGCTCTGTACTGTCAGGCTTGCACGCAGCGAGCAAACCATGCTCTGTATTGTCAGGCTTGCACGCAGCGAGCAAGCCATGCTCTGTACTGTCAGGCTTGCACGCAGCCAGCAAACCATGCTCTGTACTGTCAGGCTTGCATGCAGCGAGCAAGCCATGCTCTGTACTGTCAGGCTTGCACGCAGCGAGCAAACCATGCTCTGTATTGACAGGCTTGCACGCAGCGAGCAAGCCATGCTCTGTACTGTCAGGCTTGCACGCAGCCAGCAAACCATGCTCTGTACTGTCAGGCTTGCACGCAGCCAGCAAACCATGCTCTGTACTGTCAAGCTTGCACGCAGCCAGCAAACCATGCTCTGTACTGTCAGGCTTGCACGCAGCGAGTAAACCATGCTCTGTACTGTCAGGCTTGCACGCAGGCAGCAAACCATGCTCTGTACTGTCAAGCTTGCACGCAGCCAGCAAACCATGCTCTGTACTGTCAGGCTTGCACGCACCCAGCAAACCATGCTCTGTACTGTCAGGCTTGCACGCAACCAGCAAACCATGCTCTGTACTGTCAGGCTTGCACGCAGCGAGCTAACCATGCTCTGTACTGTCAGGCTTGCACGCAGCCAGCAAACCATGCTCTGTACTGTCAGGCTTGCACGCAGCGAGCTAACCATGCTCTGTACTGTCAGGCTTGCACGCAGCCAGCAAACCATGCTCTGTACTATCAAGCTTGCACGCAGCCAGCAAACCATGCTCTGTACTATCAAGCTTGCACGCAGCGAGCAAACCATGCTCTGTACTGTCAAGCTTGCACGCAGGGAGCTAACCATGCTCTGTACTGTCAGGCTTGCACGCAGCCAGCAAACCATGCTCTGTACTGTCAGGCTTGCACGCAGCGAGCTAACCATGCTCTGTACTATCAAGCTTGCACGCAGCCAGCAAACCATGCTCTGTACTATCAAGCTTGCACGCAGCCAGCAAACCATGCTCTGTACTGTCAGGCTTGCACGCAGTGAGCAAACCATGCTCTGTACTGTCAGGCTTGCACGCAGCCAGCAAACCATGCTCTGTACTATCAAGCTTGCACGCAGCCAGCAAACCATGCTCTGTACTATCAAGCTTGCACGCAGCGAGCAAATCATGCTCTGTACTGTCAAGCTTGCACGCAGCGAGCTAACCATGCTCTGTACTGTCAGGCTTGCACGCAGCCAGCAAACCATGCTCTGTACTGTCAGGCTTGCACGCAGCCAGCAAACCATGCTCTGTACTGTCAGGCTTGCACGCAGCGAGCTAACCATGCTCTGTACTGTCAGGCTTGCACGCAGCCAGCAAACCATGCTCTGTACTGTCAGGCTTTCACGCAGCGAGCTAACCATGCTCTGTACTGTCAGGCTTGCACCCAGCCAGCAAACCATGCTCTGTACTGTCAGGCTTGCACGCAGCCAGCAAACCATGCTCTGTACTGTCAGGCTTGCACGCAGCCAGCAAACCATGCTCTGTACTGTCAGGCTTTCACGCAGCGAGCTAACCATGCTCTGTACTGTCAGGCTTGCACCCAGCCAGCAAACCATGCTCTGTACTGTCAGGCTTGCACGCAGCCAGCAAACCATGCTCTGTACTGTCAGGCTTGCACGCAGCGAGCTAACCATGCTCTGTACTGTCAGGCTTGCACCCAGCCAGCAAACCATGCTCTGTACTGTCAGGCTTGCACGCAGCCAGCAAACCATGCTCTGTACTGTCAGGCTTGCACGCAGCCAGCAAACCATGCTCTGTACTGTCAGGCTTTCACGCAGCGAGCTAACCATGCTCTGTACTGTCAGGCTTTCACGCAGCGAGTAAACCATGCTCTGTACTGTCAGGCTTGCACGCAGGCAGCAAATCATGCTCTGTACTGTCAAGCTTGCACGCAGCGAGCTAACCATGCTCTGTACTGTCAGGCTTGCACGCAGCCAGCAAACCATGCTCTGTACTGTCAGGCTTGCACGCAGCCAGCAAACCATGCTCTGTACTGTCAGGCTTGCACGCAGCGAGCTAACCATGCTCTGTACTGTCAGGCTTGCACGCAGCCAGCAAACCATGCTCTGTACTGTCAGGCTTTCACGCAGCGAGCTAACCATGCTCTGTACTGTCAGGCTTGCACCCAGCCAGCAAACCATGCTCTGTACTGTCAGGCTTGCACGCAGCCAGCAAACCATGCTCTGTACTGTCAGGCTTGCACGCAGCCAGCAAACCATGCTCTGTACTGTCAGGCTTTCACGCAGCGAGCTAACCATGCTCTGTACTGTCAGGCTTGCACCCAGCCAGCAAACCATGCTCTGTACTGTCAGGCTTGCACGCAGCCAGCAAACCATGCTCTGTACTGTCAAGCTTGCACGCAGCCAGCAAACCATGCTCTGTACTGTCAGGCTTGCATGCAGCCAGCAAACCATGCTCTGTACTGTCAGGCTTTCACGCAGCGAGCTAACCATGCTCTGTACTGTCAGGCTTGCACCCAGCCAGCAAACCATGCTCTGTACTGTCAGGCTTGCACGCAGCCAGCAAACCATGCTCTGTACTGTCAGTGCAAGAGAAGGGAAATTCAGTCCTTGGCTAGAGAGAGCTATAAGTAGCTAGGGTTTGCTCCCTTTAGCTCTAAGCTAAACAAAACACTAAAATTACCCAAACATGTTCAATTTCAATTAATCAATAATCCATTTGTTTGTTCAGTTGCATATTTACATTAGTAGGGTCTTGAATATATATCGATACGATGAATTTTTATTCAGCTATCGATGTTTTATTTATTTTTGATTTTTACCATCGTTTAAATTTCTATAAAAATGACGGCAGCTACGATGTATAAGTTTGTTTGCTGAATTAACTGCAGCTGTGATGGCATGCGACAAATACTCTGTCAAAGAGGCCGCCTTGTATTCAATCCCGCCGCCCGCCGCCGACGTTGTCGGCGTCGCGATTTGTCGGAGTGTTTGACTGTTGCCGCTGCCGGCTTGCGGCATTCATCAAAGATGCAGTTTTATCAGCGAACGAACATAATAATCTAAAAACATGTTAAACCCTATCACCATCATCATCATCATCATATCAGCCGAAAGACGTCCACTGTTGGAAAAAGGCCTCCCCCAAGGATTTCCACGACGACCAAACCTGCGCTGCCCGCATCTAGTGGCTTCCCGCGACCTTCACCAGGCGTCGGTCCACCCTGTTGGAGGCCTGCCTATGCTACGTCCCGGTGCACGGTCGCCACTTGAGAATTTTATTGCCCCAACGGCGGCAAGTCCTACCGTAGTCCTTGCCCTCGTCTCACGGCGTTGGCAGAAATGGCGTCCCTCACTATATGACCTAGGTGTCGGTGAGTGGGGACGCTATATCATAAACCTGGTAGTTTAGCGTATCTGGTAGATGTACGAGAAGGAATGCCCTAACGGTCATATGAAAAACTTTAAAGTCCTTCTATTTCCACAGGAAAAATTAAATTTCCAAAGTGCAGAGTGGACTTTTGAAATTTCATTTTTCCTGTGGGAACGGAAGAACTTTAGTGAAGGAGTTTAATGGTTTTGGTGGACTGTAGCTAAGAAAGACAAAATAATATTTATTTTCGTCAAAATATTTATCAACACATTGAGGCAGTTGATCCATTTCCCCATTGCGTTGGAGAAACTTGGTAAGCCCGCTTCCATCTTTGGCAACATCATCACATACCACCAGGTGAGATGTTGTCAAGGGTTTACCAATTGTGAAAGAAAAAAAAAAGGCCTCCAAATTACATATTCCTGTGTATTTAGAGGTTTCTTTTCCAGCACCTACTCCGCTGCTCATCCAAAATCAAGTAATCTGAATCAAGTGATCTTCCTGAATACATTAACGTCACTGACAAGGACTAATTAATGATTGGTAACGAGTTAATTGTCAACACGTGGAGATCGATTACGCGATCGATCGCCAATCGCGCGTGTATCTATCTACGAGTATGTTGAGTAGAACTTATAAATAAAGCCATTAGATATTACATAAATAACAACGGAAAGAATACAACTGTGAAATAAATTTAAAAAATACCTATTTTAATCAAAATATTAAAAGCCCGACTGCATAAAACATAAAACTTATTTTTAATGAGACGGGTAAAAATTTACCCTATTTCACTCAAGGGATCGAGGGGAATCTAAACACCTCTCGTGATCCACAATCCATCAAGCCAATAGGGTACAGGCTCAGCCAAAAAATACATGCATACAAACACTCGAAAACATTACTCTTTTCTTGGGTAGTCGAGTGAAAATGACTTGTTGCCTGATCGAACCGAAACTTTGCCAATATATTGAGAACTAGCGGCCCGCCCCGGTTTTGCACGGGTGGACATTTATTTTTCAAAAATTTTAGGATAAACGCAGAGTGAATGTATCTTTCTGCAGGACGTATATTTCATACAAAACCAGAGGTGCCGGGTTCAAATCCGGACAGCCAGTGTACCAATGAGTTTTTCCAAACTTACGTACATATACTCGCCGATTGCTTTAACGGTGAAGGAAAACATCGTGAGGAAACCTGCACACGCCTGCGAAGAAACTCGAAGGTTGTGTGTGAAGTCGACCAACCCGCGCTGGGCCCGCGTGGTCGACTAAGGCCCGATCGCCCTAATTCAGGGTAGGCTCGAGCCCCTCGGTGGGGACGTATATGAGCTGATATGATGATGATATTTCATAGATGTGCACGTCCCTCTCCCTCGCCGCGTTACGTTTGCAGCTTACAAACTGTGTTAATATCTTTAATCAAAACTTCCACGCGGACGAAGTTGCGGGCACAGCTAGTTTATAATATTATCAAAGATTAGGTATATCAACTCTTTTAAAAATGAACTTGAAACGTGGTGTCTGTGTTGATACTCGTCAGATCGAATGCACTCGGTGGTTACCTATCGGTAATTTAACCCGCGTGCCCCGTGTCGACATGCGCATGCGCGGTCGCCAAAACAATCGTGTTGATTATTATTATGAAGGCTGCCAAGGCTACCTGATCCCGATAAACTTTCTAGGTCAATGCCAAACTAATCGAAACTGAAGGTCCGCCTCGTGTTTGCAAACTTTCATCTTTTATCGGGTGACGTCACCAACCAAGATATTCCAGAGTTAATAGATTACAAATAATTGAAAACGCTAAACACGTTAAAAAACCGACTTCCATCGCAACAACTTCGAACAATTTTGCATTATTATTTTGGTTTTTGTTAATTTTCTAATAAACTTACTACACCGATTTTGATAAAAATTTATATGGGACCACACGGGAATCACTAGCTTTTTTAATAAAAAAAGAATCATCAAAATCGGTTCACTCATTCAAAAGTTCCGAGGTAACACACAAAAAAAAACATACAGTCGAATTGAGAACCTCCTCCTTTTTGGAAGTCGCTTGAAAATACCCTTTTTTTGAAGTGGAAACTTCTTTTGGCGCGTTGGGCATTTTTGAGATGGGAAAAAACCATTAAACTCGCGAAACTGTAATGTAACCGCCACCGTACCAGGTACACGCGCATCAGGGTCAAAACTTTGAAAAACTGTAAAAAGTTTTCACTTTTGTTGGCACTCCCGAAGTTTTTTTTTTATTCTCAATTGGTAAGCCCTTGGCCATCTTACCCGATGGTAAGTGACGATGATGCCGAAGATGGAAGTGGGCTTACCAAGATTCTCCAACGCAATGGGGATCGGCAATCTTATCTTTAAGCCGGACCACATAAATGCTGTTAACACTGATGTTTGGCAGCAAGAATAAGATAAGATGGTGGTGGCTAGCCTGGCGGGCTATGAAAATGCCCCACCAACAACCAAACCGAATCTTACAAAGTAGACCCCGCCGGGAAGGGAATCGAACCCGCGACCTCCTGATGTAGAATTAATGGACTTAACCCACACGCTACGGAGGCGTTGCCAAAGCTGTGCCGATCCACTTCATTTTAGTACTCTTGATTAAACCTCTGGAAGTGATTCCACGTTTCGAGACTGCATGCGAGGAAACGGACAGGCCGAGAGCAATTCGGTTTTAACTGATGACGCAGTGATCTGAGGGTCAATGCCGATCTCGTATCAGAAGCAGAACTATCTAAAAAGCGTTTCATGGTTCCGTACACAAAGGACCCGTCCGTCCGTCGGTCCTACCTTCATTTTTATCCGGATACTACCTATCTTATGAACCGCAACAGTTAGCCGTTTTAAATTTACACAAAGTATGTGTTATTTTGGCGGGTATCCTAAAATAATTATTAAAGTTAAAGTGAAGTTCCGATACGAGTAGCCTATTGTTTAGATTTTTTCCCTTTTTGCTTTATTGTAAAAGTCCGTACCTTGTGCATACGTACAGGCAACCGTCAAACTCGATTTGATTACAGCGCCAACTCTAAAGCAAAACAACAAATAATAAAAACTGACCCAATGTTAGCACTAAGTATCACAAACTTAACGGAAAAAAACCTCATTTTTTTGGTAAGAACATAATAACATAACACAAATATATTCGTTTATTCCCATCTGCCCCCTACGAAGCTTGCCACCGGGGTGGCGGTTGACACTAATTAGGTGGGGGTGATCGATGGCACCTATTTAGTTTCATCTGCCCCTTCGTAGTTATAGTTCAGGAGTTTAAAGGGTTAATCGCATTCTGTATTGGACATTATCAATGGACAATGATTCTCTGCATGATCGAATCAGAAACGAGGAGATCCGTAAGAGAACCAAAGTAACCGACATAGCTCTCAGAATTGCAAAACTTAAGTGGCAGTGGGCGGGGCACATTGCTCGTAGAACAGATGGCCGTTGGGGCAGTAAAGTTCTCGAGTGGCGACCACGCACCGGAAAGCGTAGTGTAGGCAGGCCTCCCACTCGGTGGACCGATGACCTGGTGATGGTCGCGGGAAGCCGCTGGATGCGGGCAGCGCAGAACCGGTCGTCGTGTAGATCCTTGGGGGAGGCCTATGTCCAGCAGTGGACTTCCTTCGGCTGATATGATGATTATTAATGGAAATTGATTTAAATTTGTAGTGGTAGGTGGAACCCTTAGTGTATGAGTCCGACTCGCACCTGGCCAGTTTTTTTTAGTATATTCCGCACGACGACGATCTCGCTCTCGCTGCATAATATTTATTTATATTATCTTATCATCACAAACAGGATGCACAGCGCTCTTAATGTAGACATACCTAAACCTCTAGATTTTCTGCTGCTTCTTCACTTAGGAGGAAACGCGTTCTAAAGAATAGGTATTTGAATAAAATGTTCTTGTCCCCCTCCCCCAAACCTCTCCGTATACACCAAGAAAGGGAGAACTGCAGCGCAGACCGATAAAAGGCATTAAAATTGACAAAACCAGCATTCCGTAGTCACCATTTTCTCCTCCAAAACTTGAGCAATAATAATATATATATATATTTTTAAATAATTTAAAAGACACTTTACCTATGCCTCTATGTTTTCGTTTTATTGTTAATATGCGTATTACTTTTTGGTGGTTGTCTGAAAATGACGTTTTTCTCAGTTTTTGAAGGGTCCTACTTCCTATTATAATTAGAACATAGGAAAAAAAACATAGGGACATGGCCATGGTAGATATAGGTTTTATGGAAAAATCATTTTTGCTCTATTGTCGTTATCCAGGGAAGAAACAGGGGACTACGACGTTTGAATGGAAAAAATGGCGTCCGCGTTTCCTCTAAAGAATGAACATTTTAGAAATTATTTTTCTGAATCATGCTTATTTAATACATTCTTATGATATAATACTAGACTAACTGAGGGCTGATCCTAACGAAAACACGATTGCTCATAGCTTCCTCGATAAAACTCATTGTTTTATTATTTTATTATGTTTCTGAATTCTTTGATGGAGATTCTTCGCGAAGAACAACTTGCATCAACAAACGCTAAACAAATTAAAGAAATTAACACGTTTGTAGGTGACCGAGTGCTACCTACTACTACCATTTTTTGTTAACAGTTTTTCATTTTCGATTTATTCAAGAACTAGCTTTTGCCCGCGGCTTCACCCGCGTGGGCATCTTTTTTATGACTGTCTTTGAGGGCGAGCGTTGACAGGAATTTACTCCAGATCCCTCGGGAACCATATCGGGCTATTCTGATTAGCAGTTCATGTCACGCCGACGTACGCGAGACTGAAAAGTAGTTTTTCCCATAGCCCTCGGGAACTATCTCTGGCTATGCTAATTTATTAGTCTATGTCATTTCCTATGTTTGTGCAAAAAATCACAAAAATCCATTGCTCCGTTGCGATGTTAAAGAAGAACCAAAAAATTGTATTATCATTGCTTAGATGGTGGTAGCTTGTAGCCAGGCGAGCTTATAAAATTGTATTATCATTGCTTAGATGGTGGTAGCTTGTAGCCAGGCGAGCTTATAAAATTGTATTATCATTGCTTAGATGGTGGTAGCTTGTAGCCAGGCGAGCTTATAAAATTGTATTATCATTGCTTAGATGGTGGTAGCTTGTAGCCAGGCGAGCTTATAAAATTGTATTATCATTGCTTAGATGGTGGTAGCTTGTAGTCAGGCGAGCTTATAAAATTGTATTATCATTGCTTAGATAGTGGTAGCTTGCAGCCAGGCGAGCTTATAAAATTGTATTATCATTGCTTAGATGGTGGTAGCTTGTAGCCAGGCGAGCTTATAAAATTTTATTATCATTGCTTAGATGGTGGTAGCTTGTAGCCAGGCGAGCTTATAAAATTGTATTATCATTGCTTAGATGGTGGTAGCTTGTAGCCAGGCGAGCTTATAAAATTGTATTATCATTGCTTAGATGGTGGTAGCTTGTAGCCAGGCGAGCTTATAAAATGCCCAACTAAACCGAGTCTTGCAAAGTTAGACCCCGCCAGGATTCGAACGCGACCTCCTGGAGCGAAGCGAGTGGACTAACCACTACGCCACTGAGGTGGGTAGAGTTCTATCTCTGTTAGGCGGGAGTAAAGTATAGCCTGATAATTGAAAACGCTAAACACGTTAAAAAGCCGAATTCCATCGCAACAACTTAGTACAATTATGCAGTATTGTTTTTACTTTTTGTTAATTTTATAACAAAGTACTGAACCGATTTGATAAAATTTATATGGGACTAACTTGTGAGCATACCCCGCCGAATAAAAAAGAATAACCAAAATCGGTTCACGATCTGCGAAGATATCGCGTAACAAACATACAAAAAAAGACGTGTGGCACTCGGGGACTGCCGCGATAAAGCTATTGCATAGCATTTTTTGATCATCATCATCATCGTCATCGTCATCATCATCATAATGGATAGATAGATGGCACTGTAAGTTTTTTAAAACTCAATTTTTTTGGGTTGTTAGGTTTTATTTTCGTTACGAAATTTCTTGATTCGGTCCCCTCAAAGCCCGCGACAAAAGCTAAACAATAGCTTAAAAACATACAGTCGAATTGAGAACCTCCTCCTTTTTGGAAGACGGTTGAAGATGCGGCGTTGTCCTGCAGCCTGCAGCCGAGCTGGCCCCGCACGTACCGGTTCGTCGGTCCTGCGCGGGCGCAGCCAGCGAGACCGACAGGGTGGTACTGGGCAGCGTTTCCACGACAGTGTCCAGGCGACGCAGAGTCTGCAGTACAATCAGTTCAATGATGTGATGATACACCAAGATATGCAATCACTTTTCTCAAACTACATCTATCTTATGTGTAATCTGTAACCTTCAGCTCCTATCTATGACCTCTTCGTGACGCATACTACACACTGACTGCAGATATTATGCTGAACGTCCAAATTTTCTATCGCGCCTCGTCATTTACCAAGATTGTTTGAAATAAGTATATTTAATTAATCACTTCATAAAAGATTACTATGTCAAAAATTGTAACGGAATTTATGAAGCTACTAGCTGTTTCCCGCGGCTTCACCCGCGTGGACAACGTTTCTATAACTTTTCGAGGGTGCGCAGTGCTCCCGAGCGTGAAAAAAAGTAGCCTATGTGTTAATCCAGGTCCTAATCTGTCTACCTACCAAATTTCAGCCAGATCCGTTCAGTAGTTTTTGCGTGAAGAAATAAAAAACATACATACTCACAAACTTACGCCTTTATAATATTAGTGTGCTGATGACAACGTGTATTTTTATGGAATCTAAGGTATCTAATTTAACCATCTTCCAAGGATCGTAGCGTCATGAAAATAGACAACTGTATGTAGTTCTGATGACAATACAATAGTATGGTACTGTCGAACTGATCTGGTCTGATGGAACATCGTATCATAGCTGTGTTTGGACTTGTTAGAAAAGTCTTGTAATGAACTTTGACCACGATTAGGTTTCAAGGTCTGATGATGAAGCCGGAAGATATTTTTGGTTTTTACGTGCATTTATAATAGCTTGTTTAGATGTTTTTTAAACCATTAATTTATTAACTTTCTCGACCCCGCAGTACGGTATGTACGTACGTACGCAGGGTAGAGGGGATATTGTTATCGCGAAAAAAAGTTTTTCCAATTTTCTTTAAAATGTTCTATGTCATTAACACATACAGAAAAACCTAACATCTCAATTCCGTCCGTCCGTCTAGCTTGACTCTAGAGGCTAAATCTTTTTTGAACTTAAAAGTGTTTTTAAATATATTTTATCTTGGGATTATCAATAGTATATTCGTACCGTCAAACCGAAGAGAAGCTGCCATTTCAACCAGCAGATAATTTACTCGCGTAAGGTTAAAACTTTTTGTAGCAAAAAGTACGGCGGGGCAGGTCTTGAGATAGCCGTCAGTGGTCGGATCATAAATAACAAACAGACACAATTGGGTGGCGCCGCAGTGCAAACTGCAAAATAAATAGATAAAATCAAATTCCTAGGCCGACGATAAGAGAAGTGACTTGTTAGGACCTAATCAACAATCTAACAAGGCTATTTTATTTGTTTGTAGGTAATATGGAGCAGACAAGAACACTAGATCATGGCGACACCTGTGAGATCTGAAGAGGTGAACACGATAGCACAGACTTCACCAGACAGTGGCCGAAGGTACCCGAAGGTAAGAATACTGGCACACTATAGAGGTCTGGTTCCGTTGTCCGTCTAGTCTTCTATGTCCGATACAGGCGTTGGCTGGTCGACCAGTTGGGAGATATTTAGCGTTAGGGCAAGTTTAAACACCTCTCTCCCATCGATCTTCTCATATGGGTAGAGCCACTGTTGATGGTGGGCATTAAAGTCCCCGAAAAGGACCCCGAACCTCCCTTCCCCCCCATCTAATCGCCAATTGGCACGCTGGAGCATTCTGGGATTTTGCGTGAGTTGGCGAGCATCATTTTAATAGGTGGCTAGCCTACTAATTGGGCCCTACTACCCTACTATACCTACAGTCGGCCAGCGGTGCACCGTGCTTCGGATCCCGCTGCCATCCAAGACGACACGTGCAGCGACACTCTGACGCCGAAATGGCATACTGATTCAGCACGGTTTTCTCAAGGCACCATTCCGAAACACGTCAGGGGACGCTTGGCGACAAGACTTTGCCTTGAGGGTGGTAACTAGCTACAGTCGAAGCCACCACCAGAAGAAACGCTCGAGCCTCGTTTGTTATACAGCAGGGTGTACCGCGAGCAGGTGAGGTTGGCTTGGGTCTTATAAAGTGAAGTTTAAAACCCCTTACACCCCAGCGATGATGCCCTCAGCCAATCACAGAGCACTATTTTTATTTGAAATGACGCAAACGCATTAGCCAAGCACAAAGCGCTATTTAGCAGTCTGAGGAGGCGTCGCTTACATCCTGCATTATAAAATCAAATAAAGTACATATAATAATAAATAGGAAAAGCATTACACTAGCGTGTATAATATGCTATCCGTGGTCTACACATGACAGCGCTAAGGAGGTACACCCATACAAATTGAATAATGTTAGATGCTCCTGCGAGAAGGTATGTTCTCCGCGTAGGGAGTTCACTTTATTTTGGTGGTTTAAGGATTAAAGGGACTGTATTCAATTAAATAAAAGGTCAATAATTAAAATTATTTCGAGAATGACTAAGATACAAGTGTGCTTGTGTTTGGTACCAACCTAACTGAACCTAGACGACGCTTTCTATGATGAAATAATCTTTCTGAAGGATCCTCAGCTACCCATGTAAGTTCTAACGCCAGACACTTACGAAGCTACTGTAGAGATCTGATATCTCTACACTCACGTATCGCACGCAACTACTTTGTAGTTGTTCTAACCACGCATTTAACGGAAGTTTAAAATTTTATATTTTTGAGAAAAGAATGTTGTCAGGAATCTTTTAGAGACATTCTGCATTCGATCTTCGCTTAGGACAGAAGTACCACAGTATTATAATATAGCGGCTTACAGAGTCGCAACGAATGTACTTACGCAGAGCAATGTAAGGGTACTTGGGGGGCAGGGGGCGGCGGGGCACAGCCTGCCAAGTTTGCCAGGCTGACTACAGGCAAAGAACAAAGACTATTTGCTACGTAACTACACGCTAGTATAGGCTAGTAGCTACGCCAGTGGCGCATCGTACGACTTATAAGGCGTTGCGCTACAGTGAGCCATATCGTAATGCTGTGGAAGTACAATCAGCTAAGTCGATCGCCAACTCGCCACCAGCGTGTTTTAAATCGATGGGTACGAGCATGACAGAGGAAGCTTACAATCGGCTTAGTCGATCGCCAACTCGCCACCAACGTGTTTTAAATCGATGGGTACGAGCATTACAGAGGAAGCTTACAATCGGCTTAGTCGATTAACTCGTTGGGTACGAGTATGCCAGAGGAAGCTTACAATCGGCTTAGTCGATCGCCAACTCGCCACCAGCGTGTTTGAAATCGATGTGTACGAGTATGACAAAGGAAGCTTACAATCGGCTTAGTCGATCGCTAACTCGCCACCAGCGTGTTTAACCCGTTGGGTACAAGTATGACAGAGGAAGCTTACAATCGGCTTAATCGTTCGCCAAAACGCCACCAGCGTGTTTTAAATCGATGGGTACGAGTATGACAGAGGAAGCTTACAATCGGCTTAGTCGATCACTAACTCGCCACCAGCGTGTTTTAAATCGATGGGTACGAGTATGACAGAGGAAGCTTTCAATCGGCTTAGTCGATCGCCAACTCGCCACCATTGTGTTTGAAATCGATGGGAACGAGTATGACAGAGGAAGCCTACAATCGGCTTAGTCGATCGCCAACTCGCCATCAGCGTGTTTGAAATCGATGGGTACGAGTATGACTGAGGAAACTTACAATCGGCTTAGTATATCGCCAACTCGCCACCAGCGTGTTTGAAATCGATGGGTACGAGTATGACAGAGGAAGCTTACAATCGGCTTAGTCGTTCGCCAACTCGCCACCAACGTGTTTTAAATCGATGGGTACGAGCATTACAGAGGAAGCCTACAATCGGCTTAGTCGATCGCCAACTCGCCATCAGCGTGTTTGAAATCGATGGGTACGAGTAAGACTGAGGAAGCTTACAATCGGCTTAGTATATCGCCAACTCGCCACCAGCGTGTTTGAAATCGATGGGTACGAGTATGACAGAGGAAGCTTACAATCGGCTTAGTCGATCGCCAACTCGCCACCAACGTGTTTTAAATCGATGGGTACGAGCATTACAGAGGAAGCTTACAATCGGCTTAGTCGATTAACTCGTTGGGTCGATTAACACGCTGGTGGCGAGTTAGCCATCGACTAAGCCGATTGTAAGCTTCCTCTGGCATACTCGTGCCAGAGGAAGCTTACAATCGGCTTAGTCGATCGCCAACTCGCCACCAGCGTGTTTAACCTGTTGGGTACAAGTATGACAGAGGAAGCTTAAAATCGGCTTAGTCGATCGCCAAAACGCTACCAGCGTGTTTGAAATCGATGTGTACGAGTATGACAAAGGAAGCTTACAATCGGCTTAGTCGATGGCTAACTCGCCACCAGCGTGTTTAACCCGTTGGGTACAAGTATGACAGAGGAAGCTTACAATCGGCTTAATCGTTCGCCAAAACGCCACCAGCGTGTTTTAAATCGATGGGTACGAGTATGACAGAGGAAGCTTACAATCGGCTTAGTCGATCACTAACTCGCCACCAGCGTGTTTTAAATCGATGGGTACGAGTATGACAGAGGAAGCTTTCAATCGGCTTAGTCGATCGCCAACTCGCCACCATTGTGTTTGAAATCGATGGGAACGAGTATGACAGAGGAAGCCTACAATCGGCTTAGTCGATCGATCGCCAACTCGCCATCAGCGTGTTTGAAATCGATGGGTACGAGTATGACTGAGGAAGCTTACAATCGGCTTAGTATATCGCCAACTCGCCACCAGCGTGTTTGAAATCGATGGGTACGAGTATGACAGAGGAAGCTTACAATCGGCTTAGTCGTTCGCCAACTCGCCACCAGCGTGTTTTAAATCGATGGGTACGAGTATGACAGAGGAAGCTTACAATCGGCTTAGTCGTTCGCCAACTCGCCACCAGCGTGTTTTAAATCGATGGGTACGAGTATGACTGAGGAAGCTTACAATCGGCTTAGTATATCGCCAACTCGCCACCATTGTGTTTGAAATCGATGGGTACGAGTATGACTGAGGAAGCTTACAATCGGCTTAGTATATCGCCAACTCGCCACCAGCGTGTTTGAAATCGATGGGTACGAGTATGACAGAGGAAGCTTACAATCGGCTTAGTCGTTCGCCAACTCGCCACCAGCGTGTTTTAAATCGATGGGTACGAGTATGACAGAGGAAGCTTTCAATCGGCTTAGTCGATCGCCAACTCGCCACCATTGTGTTTGAAATCGATGGGAACGAGTATGACAGAGGAAGCCTACAATCGGCTTAGTCGATCGCCAACTCGCCACCAGCGTGTTTGAAATCGATGGGAACGAGTATGACAGAGGAAGCTTACAATCGGCTTAGTCGTTCGCCAACTCGCCACCAGCGTGTTTGAAATCGATGGGTACGAGTATGACAGAGGAAGCTTACAATCGGCTTAGTCGTTCGCCAACTCGCCACCAGCGTGTTTTAAATCGATGGGTACGAGTATGACAGAGGAAGCTTTCAATCGGCTTAGTCGATCGCCAACTCGCCACCATTGTGTTTGAAATCGATGGGAACGAGTATGACAGAGGAAGCCTACAATCGGCTTAGTCGATCGCCAACTCGCCACCAGCGTGTTTGAAATCGATGGGTACGAGTATGACTGAGGAAGCTTACAATCGGCTTAGTATATCGCCAACTCGCCACCAGCGTGTTTGAAATCGATGGGTACGAGTATGACAGAGGAAGCTTACAATCGGCTTAGTCGTTCGCCAACTCGCCACCAGCGTGTTTTAAATCGATGGGTACGAGTATGACAGAGGAAGCTTTCAATCGGCTTAGTCGATCGCCAACTCGCCACCATTGTGTTTGAAATCGATGGGAACGAGTATGACAGAGGAAGCCTACAATCGGCTTAGTCGATCGCCAACTCGCCACCAGCGTGTTTGAAATCGATGGGTACGAGTATGACTGAGGAAGCTTACAATCGGCTTAGTATATCGCCAACTCGCCACCAACGTGTTTTAAATCGATGGGTACGAGTATGACAGAGGAAGCTTACAATCGGCTTAGTCGTTCGCCAACTCGCCACCATTGTGTTTGAAATCGATGGGTACGAGTATGACAGAGGAAGCCTACAATCGGCTTAGTCGATCGCCAACTCGCCACCAGCGTGTTTGAAATCGATGGGTACGAGTATGACTGAGGAAGCTTACAATCGGCTTAGTATATCGCCAACTCGCCACCAGCGTGTTTGAAATCGATGGGTACGAGTATGACAGAGGAAGCTTACAATCGGCTTAGTCGATCGCCAACTCGCCACCAGCGTGTTTGAAATCGATGGGTACGAGTATGACAGAGGAAGCTTACAATCGGCTTAGTCGATCGCCAACTCGCAACTTTTAGGTAAGCACGTTTTACTTAAAATGTAAAAATGAAGTAGTAGGCAATAAAATAATCATAGTAAATTTTATAACTAGGAAATAGGGTCACTTTTGTAGACACAACACGTGATGTTACGTTTGGAATCAATCGCAAGATGCTGCTTATCTTGATATTTAATGTTTTGTTTTGTTGTTTATACGAATCAGGCTAGTTAATGAGGGCGGGTGTCGCCCGATGACGAACTACTTTGCCCTACAAATTATATCAGTGCACACTGCAATTATTATTTATTAATAGCTTTTACACGCGTTGTCGCCCTCGCGGATATCGCTTTTAGGGTTCCCTCCGAGAGTACCGGGTAAGGGGACCCTATCACTGAGCCTACGCTATCTGTCCGTCCTACCTTTAAAGGGCTGTAATTTTCACAGAATGTGTGTTATTATGACGGATTGAATTAAAAAAGTAAAAAGGGTCGTCATACAATAAACGTTTTATTATTATTATTTTTTTCTGTATTATATTATAAAAGAAACAAATAATAAAAATTAAAAACCGGCCAAGTGTGCTAAGGAGCCCGAACTGAATAAAAAATATAAACCACTAACTTTTGCACGTGTACACACGGCGACACATCAAGCTATACAAAACCAGTCAAAGCTGCCCGCTCGACGTCTGTGCGTTTCAACATATGCGAGGCCTGCGTATATTGGTTGTGTATAGCTTGATGTGGCGCCGTGTGTACATAGTTTTTGTGACTGTCTTTGAATGTGAGTGGTGCGCGAGCCACAAGCAACTCGCGGGCGTAGACATGAGTTTTCTCCAGATCCCTCGGGAACTATATCGGGCTGTTCTGAGTAGCAGTCTATATGTCACTTCCCACCCCGTCGACTATTTCTCTAAATCACGTCAAACCGTTGCAGTGCTTCGCTCCGTTGCGACGTCGACGTGCGGGACCGTTGTCCTTTTTCATTACACAGGCTACCTGCATGCCAAATTTCGTCAAGATTGGTTAAGTGGTTGAAGCGCAAGAAGGTAAAAAACAAACAAATTTTCACATTTATAATATCAGTAAGGATTTCTCGTTGATATTTTTGGATTGAATACAATAAGTATCGTCGTGGTACTCGTGTGTAGAGGTGTGGTACGGAACCGCACTTGGCCCGTTTAAATGACCGGTGTGCGGTGCGGCAGCTGCGAGTGGCTCGCCGATCTCTCGGAAAATTAATCATTTTTCTGGCGTGAAAATTATTCTACGTCGTTTCCGCCCTTTCCTTATTTTAGGCAAAATAAATTAGTAAGTGCAGTAGTCTTATAGTAAAATAGTTACAAAGTACGTTTTTTCTATGGTTTCCGAGGAAACAGAGAATTAAGTAATTTTACGTGGAGAGATCCGTAGGAGAACCAAAGTAACCGACATAGCTCTCAGAATTGCTAAACTGAAGTGTCAGTGCTCAGTGCTTCGTAAATTGCTCGTAGAACAGATGGCCGTTGGGGCAGTAAAGTTATCGAGTGGCGACCTCGCATCGGAAAACGTAGTGTAGGCAGGCAGAATCAGAAAAGGTCGTCGTGGAAATCCTTGTGGGCGGCCCATGTCCCGCAGTGGACGTCCTTCGGCTGATATGATGATGATGATGATGACGGTGCAAAAACCGGTAAAGTGCGAGTCGGATTCTACTACACCAGCAACGTAGCCAGCTACCTATATCACAGTCCAAAAGATACAGCCTCTTAAAAGTGTGACAGACGGACTGACAGCGCAGGGTGATAGGGTCGTGTTACCTGATACGGAATCCTAATAAAAAGTAGCCTTAAAGTGAGTTTCACTCAAGGCGACCATATTAGTAGGTATACTCGCTTGGCAAACATTACCGAAACTATAAAGCTGCATGTGACAAAAACTCAGTGTGCGGTTGTGAAGAAATAAGTGCATTTTTTTAATACAGTTGATCTAACTTCCGAACGGGAACTGTTGAGTAGATATTGTTTATCCAGAAGTTTCATTTACAAAATAAGTAATTCAGGTTAAAAACGCGACTTTTCTTTTCGAAAAAAAAAGTAAGTGTGTGGTTTTATGAAACCACGGTAAAAGTGAAACTCTACGGAGGACGAAACGATCGTGGCTGCTCTCGCTACGATACATAAGACGAAACGATCATACCGTCAGACGAAAGCGACCGTCACGCGACATGCAACACACAGACGATAAATGTGAGACGATGTAATAAAAGTTTCACTTATAAACTAATCGAAGGAGCCCTTCAGTTTTAATCCAGTGATTTCGTGATAAAACGAAAGACGCGATCTAACCGTGACACGAGTGCATAGCGACCGAACAGCGCCAGACATTAGTCTCGCCTCGACACGACTCGATTCAAAACAATAGAAACGCGTTAGTGGGCGGAGCTTGCACGCCACGTGGAGACCCAAGATAACCTCGCCCGAGATACTTTAATTACAAATAGGGTACGGTGTTTACGCGGCCCAGCATTCAGGGTTCCCTCCTTGTAATGTTAGGGCATGCAATCCTGCAAGATAACTTCGATCCCTGTATTTGCGGGACTAAGCATCCTAAATCCCGCTGCATTCAGGTGTTTGCAGGATCCCGCGGGGTGTTATAAAATTGAATATTATTGAACATAACAAGATAATTAAATAATCAAATCAAATCAAAATAATTTATTATAAATAGGTGTTTACAGACACTTTTAAATAGTCATAAAAAACTTATTGTTTAATCCAAATAATGTTATGATTCAGATTACAGTCTCAGGTTAGGGTATATCTATTTTATTTACATTTCTTAAATTCAAATTATGCCTGTCACTGTTTTTAGGAAATAAATGCAAATTCTTACGAACGTACATGATGTTTTCATATATAAATTGACAACAGTTAAAATATTGATTTCTTTGAAGTTCTTTGCTCAGCCAAATTGGATTCGTCGATTGATCTCTTTCTCGAAGTTGGACCTACCTACTAGCTGGACTGTTTGTCCCAGGTTTACATATCCTTCAACAACTTCGAGTGTAGAGTCTCCAATCTTCAGAGGGGGTGGGTGCGACACGGCCATTAAACATTATTTTCGTCTTGTCCATGTTCATCATCATCATCATATCAGCCAAAAATCGTCCACTGCTGGACACAACACGATGACCGGTCCTGCGCTGCCCGCATCCATTCGCTTCCCGCGATCTTCACCAGGTTCATTTCCATGTTCAGTTCCATGTTCATTTAAGACCTAATTAGGCCCTAGTTAATGGATCATAAACCAATTTTCTTACACAGAGTATATCAATTATCAGAGTGGATGCCTCTCTACCTCTTTAGGCTGCGCCTATACAATTAGGTCCGGTGCACGGTGGGAGACAGAACTACGGTCTACATGGCTCTGTATGAATGTGGTTTGACAGCTCATCAGAGCGAATAAAGGTGTCAACCGAAATGACAGCTCCATTGTCTGCCTTGGTAGAATAGAGTAAAACTATAGTGATATAAGACCATTAGACAACGACTTCACTGTATTAAGACTAATATCATAATATTGTGTGTGATGTGATGACTTGCACAGGCCTGCGGAGAGGCTGGAAGGTTGTGTGGGAAGTCGACAAACCCGCACTGGGCGCGCGTGGTTGACTGAGACCCAATCGTCATAATTCAGGGTAAGCTCGATCCCCTCGGTGTGGACATATATGAGCTGATATGACGATGATGATATGACAACGTACTTACAATGTCATTCTTCTTACTTTGAGCTTTGTCTCCCACTGGATTAGCTTGAGAATAAAAAACCTAAACAGGGAAGTATCACAAAGTAGAGCCTCAACGGATGAACCGAATTGCTCGTGCTCATATGAAAAGCTATTTGATCTGAGGAAGACTAAATTTGATAAACAAAACACACCCATTAACTCATAAGTCATAACATTCACGACGCCCCCGGGCCCCTTATTCAGAAAATGTGGATAAGATAAATTATTTACTCAAATGTTTTTTTTTTACTCACAATTCTTAAACCCTTGACGACATCTCACCTGGTGGTAAGTGGCGATGTTGCCGAAGATGGAAGCGGGCTTATCAAGATTCTCCAACGCAATGGGGAACTGGCTATCTTATCTTCATGCCGGAACACACCAATGATATCAACATTGATATTTGGCGGCAAGACTTAGATAAGATGGTGGTAGCTAGCCAGACGGGCTTAGAAAACACCCTACCACCAACCAAACCGAGTCTTACAATTGACCCCGCCGGGAATCGAATCCGCGACCTCCCGTGTAAAGCCAGTGAACTTTGCCTCTGAGCTACAAAGGCGGTGATAAAAGCATAGTATATTTAGTGTAATGTGTCGTGTACTTAAATCCTAAGCATTCACGGAAAAACCTTGTAAATACTCGGCATGAATTATTAATAAGAAACTTAAATTTAATTACTTCGCAAAAACAATTCATTATCAAGTTGACAGTAAATTATAATGTCGATTCGTGTTTGTTTCGAACATATCAACAACGCCTTGTCGGATCCGTTTACTGCCATAAAAAATACAATTTACAAACCGGCCAAGTGCGAGCCAAACTAGCACTCCGAGGGTTCCGTACCTCCACACCTCTCCCCACAACTACATAGTAATAATGACAATGATAACTATTCACATTACAAACAGAAGACATCAACGCGAGCTACAAAAATATTATGCTTTTTTTGTCACTCAGCTCAGGAGTCCGAGCTGAGTGACAAAAAAAGCATAATATTTTTGTAGCTCGCGTTGATGTCTTCTGTTTGTAATGTTGAATAGTATAGTAGCGGGGGTGCTACTCACACTTGGCCGATTTTTCAAGCGACTTCCAAAAAGGAGGAGGTTCTCAATTCGTCTGTATGTTTTTTTTTATATATGTTACCTCATAACTTTGGACTGGGTGAACCGATTTTTATGATTCTTTTTTTATTTGAAAGCTAGTGCTTTCCGTATAGTCCCATATACATTTTATCAAAATCGGTGTAGTACTTTATTAGAAAATTAACGAAAACCAAAAATAATAATGCAAAAATGTATTAAGTTGTTGCGATGGAAGTCGGTTTTTTAACTTGTTTATTTATTTATTTATTCATTGGGGAAAAAAACAGCTGTAATTACACAAAATAGATAATAACATAAATATTGAAACATAAGCCAATAAAATTTCCACTAATAGTTAATGACAATTTCGTTCAAGTAAACATTAAATTTAAGTAGGTAAGTATGACTTACAAAAAGACATAAAAACTCACAAAAAAACTTATGTAAGAGACAATCTTATAAATTCTAATTAACATTTTTAATTGAAGAAATGTATTGTTTGAGTCTTGACGAAAAAATATCAACGTGTTCATAAGCTTCGTTATATTTTGAACAAGATCTTATAATGTAACGATTTTTGGCATAGTTAGTTCGGCAAAAAGGAATAGCAAATGTACGATTTGAGCGCAAATTTGCTCTAGGACATTTATATAAAATCTTATTTACTAGATATGGAGAATCTAAATAATTGTGTATTATTTTATGTAACAGTATTTGATCTCTGTGTTCTCTTCGTGTTGCGAGTGGTATAATTTTACTAGGGTCAAATTCCTTGAAACGATACATAATTCGTTTAATAAATTTGCGTTGGATACGCTCAATAGAGTCTACATGTTTTAAATATTGAGGGTTCCAAACGGTCGATGCGTATTCTAGATGAGATCTTACAAACGAATTATAAAGCAGTATTAAAGTGTTATAATTTTTAAACTCTTTACCTTGTCTAAATATAAACCCTAACATCTTGTACGCTTTGGCTGTTATTTTATCAATATGGGAGGTAAATAATAATTGATTATCCAAATAAACTCCAAGGTCTCTCACCTCAGACACTCTTTGTAAAGTTTTGTTATGTAAACTATAATAATTATTAATTGGATCTTTTTTCCTGGAGTATGAGATAGTGCAACATTTATCTACATTCAAATATAACTTGTTTAATAGACAGTATTCACTCAGTCTATCGAGATCTTCTTGTAGAAGTTTACAGTCGTCGGAAGACCTAACGGCTTTATATATCTTAGTATCATCAGCATATAACAAGACTTCTGAGTTTTTAAAACAATGTGAAACATCGTTAATAAATATATTAAAAAGCAAAGGGCCGAGATGAGATCCCTGGGGAACCCCGGAGCTAATTGGGATAAAAGAGGAAGTAAAGCCTTTAACAGCTACAGCCTGTGTTCTATCACGAAGGTATGACTCAAGCCATCGCAGCAAATCACCGTGTATACCAAAGCTCTCAAGTTTCCATATTAACAAGTTATGAGATATTTTATCAAAAGCTTTTGAGTAGTCAGTATACACGACATCAACCTGGCGAGTTTAGCGTTTATAGTAATTATAGTATTTGTTGTTTTACCTCACTGTAAGTACTATAATCACACCAAGTTTCATGCTTGTATGTAATACTGTTTTTACGATAGAGCTAAATCGAAAAGTTATTTCATTGATTTATGGGCCATTTCACCGAAAAGCTAAATCGTCGAAAGCATATGTCTCCGATTGTTCCAAAGACACTTAAGCGAAGAAATGAGCAAAGCGAAGTGAGCGATAATAGGCACGTTAGGTTTGACGATACTGTCGACGAAGAGGCTCGCGAAGTGAGGCTTCCCCCGGGTGGTGGTCTGACGACACTACTATATACTTACTCCGCGGGCTCAACGACCCAAAGTGTGTCCTGGCCTCCGATACGAGAATTCGCCATTTGTCCCGGTCTAGTGCGGTTTCGCGCCAGTCGTCTGACGATGGACAAGTAAAAAGGCTGCAGTTTGGTTTCACAAAATTTTCTTTGAATTAAATGTCCAGACCATTTAAGTAACAAAAAAAATGCCAAAAAATAGTTTGAAGGACATATTTTCACAGAAAATCAGAAGTATAAGTTATTATATGTAATTAAATAAATGATTACGTACCCTGGCATCGTTTTGACCACAAATCTTTTTCAGAAACACAGAAACAACAACGTAAATTGTGCGCACATTCACTCGCGATTTGAAGTACGAGACATGAATTTTGAGTGAAGTGTCTCTGAATATTTTTGTACTGTAAGTGTGGCTAATGATTGGCCACAGAGGTAGCCAACTTCACTCCCATTCATTTCCTAGCTTTCCATTGGATTCATAAGCAACCTTTGATTTAGTTTAGGCGCTAATTTGAACTGCCTTAAATCGTTCCGCGTGGCGACCAGCGACAGACAAGGGTTTTTTATTTTATTTTGCCGCCTGGCGGAATGCGACAGACGAGAGGATATACTTTAATAGATATTGAGTTTTGTCAAGGTGTTCACTTTTGTGACGCGTGAACACTCAGCGATTAGCGACAGACTGCAGACAGCGCAGTTTTTTATTTTTTTATTCACAATTGGTAAGCCCTTGGTAAGTGACAATGATGCAGTGTAGCGTATCAGGTGGCGGTGCAATGGGCGACGATCGGACGGACTCGCATTGTGGGCTCCGGCATAGAATAGCCCGATATAGTTCGCGGGGGATCTGTAGTAAACTCCTGTTTACGTTCGCGAGCCGCTTGCGGCTAGCGCACCACTCACCCTCGAAGACAGTCATAAAAACTATGCCCACGTGAGTGAGGCCGCGGGTAACAAGTAGTGATTTATAAGGTAATAAGTTGTGTGGGTGACGGGAAAGCCAAAGGCGAGGACGGCCGTGTGTACCTACTTGCATTATGGTGTGATGAAGTCAATATTTTTTTAAACATCTCTTTGTCTATTTTTACTTTTTGTTATTTGCTTTTTTTTATTGTCATTGCGATACATCATTAAAAAGTGGTGGTAAAAGTATATTTTACAAGCTTTTATTTAACTTGCAATGTATGTATGTTTGTTCGGGTGAAATTTTGCAAGTTAAATTTTGACACACTTCCCGGTTTCCGATTGAGCTGAAATTTTGAATGCATATTTATATCGCGTGACAATGCAATATTAAAAACTTTTACCTAAATTTTTTTAGGTTTTTCGAGAATTATTTACTAATTTGAACCCTGCCCCTCCTTCCTTAACGTACTCATTTTGTTGTGCGTGGATCGGCGTAATTGGAGGGTGCGCCGCCGCCGCACTGGTGTAAGAAGAGGACACGATACCCTAAAAGTAAACTTGTATTGCAGTAGGCAAGGAGCATGTAGCATGTAGCGTGTAGCATGTAGCCATGCAGTATGTCGCGCCGGCTCGCTCACAGATCAAACTTGTAATCCTACTTAATATTATAAACGCGAAAGTTTGTAAGAATGTATGGATGTATGTTTGTTACTCTTTCACTCAAAAACTACTGAACGGATCTGGCTGAAATTTGGTAGGTAGACAGATTAGGACCTGGATTAATACATAGGCGACTTTTTACTGCGCCCGCGAACACACTGCGCACTCTCGAAAATACGTAGAAACGTTGTCCACGCGGTTGAAGCCGCGGGGAACAGGTAGTAATTAATAAATCACTATCTGGAACATGTATGTGTTGTTTATTTCTTTAACCCGTCAGATTACCTTGGCCAAAAAATATCGTGTTTTTATTTTGATTAAAACTCCTTTGATAGCGACGAGGAAAAATATTTTTGCATTCCACTCTCCTACACGTTCCTATCTATTTAGAATTAACAATATTTTTATTGAACTTAACAAGATATAACATTAAGAAAACATATAGCCTGTTGATGTAGTATTCTCACTTCAAGAAATAAACAATAAATATTGTAAAGTAAGTGTACATTGTGCGTGCCGCTAAAGCTCAGAAACGAGTCCCGGTACGATCAAGGAAGTTACATGGTGTGGTAGCCCTCTATCCCCCATCTATGAAGCAGGTTCCCGTTTTAACCTGAACGGCGTGCTTTTGGAGATATAATGACTGGAAGTTTCGCCCTCTAGAAATTTCTAGAACAGATCAGAACATTTGTGAGTATTCGAGAGCATTCCCCTAAAACATTCCAGATCATTGTGGAACATTCGCAGCCTTTTTGTGTGGGTGGGGCAGGGGGGCTACCCATTCATAGGGGTATATAAAGCAAGATCCTTCGTGGGTTTGACCCCCCTCCCCCTATATATTTGGCCTAGCTCCGATTAAATTTTAAGGTAGCTTAACTGCCAAGGCTACATGGGGTTATTAGTGGGTAAGTGGGTCTTGAGCCTGTGCATATTTATTTATATATACCTTATGTATGTATGCATATGCATACATATACATATGCCTATATAGGCGCGGGGCTGTGAGTCCCACATTAACAGTACAGCCGCCTGTATTGTAATGCGTACATGCATTTTCCCCCTTCCCTCATCCAAAGTCCGAGGCGAAAAAAAAGTGGGTTTAAACGTATCATATCAACTCCCTGAGCAAAGCCAGGTACCCCAGCTAGTAGTTACGGCGGTACTATAACAGATTTTCGTTATTTTTGACGTCAGTTACTCCTAAACGATAGAAAACCCGAGGTTGAAAATAACACCCTTATTGTTGATGATGTTCCTTAAAGTCATAAGCTATTAGAAACACGATTGAGCAGTTTTGGTTCGATAGAAAAAAATCCCAAAGATAGGCCTACACCGTTACTTTCAAGTTTCTACTCTAGTTATGACTAATATGTTGAAGTATAAAATTGCTACCTAGCAATAAGGCCGCCTATTGTATAGGCTTTCTTCGATATTGTTAATATCTTGTTTTTTATGGTGTGATGCAATAAAGAATATTGTATTGTATTAGTATAAGTATAGAATTTTAGAAATACCTATACAACAATATTTTTTATAAGTTGATAACACAAAGAGAGTAATGTTATTGTTTTTTATACTTCCATTGTAGTTTTTGATTGAAACGAAAAACCATTGAAAAAGTGTGGTTATTAAAAATGAAAAAGTGAAAAAGTGTGGTTATTTTCTTTACTCTTTACACGTAAAGAAAAAGACAGAGACAACGGTTCCAATCAATACCTCGCTCGCCTTAATAAAACACTGTTACAGTTGTTTCCACCTCACTCCGGATATACAAAACACTGTGTTACAGTTGTTTCCACCCCACTCCGGATATACAAAACCGGGTAATTGCGAGTTGGGCTCGAGCGCCGAGGGTTCCGTAGCGCCGCACATCTCGATAAAGAACCTTTAAAAAATTAACAAGCAGGTGGATAGAAAGATAAAAACTTTATTTCGCTAAACGCAGTTGCGCGAGCATGTACTTTTACTAAACCACGTGTCATGACGCATGTTTTTCTCATACAAATACAGAGATTTGTTACCATAGATGGGTTATGCACTAACAAACAACATTTGAAAATCGAAGCCATTTACACACACAATGTTATAGGTAGTTCGCTTCCATTGCACCGAATGTTACTAAGAAAAGAGATGCCAATTGGCATCTTTTTTTTGCTTCACTTTTTAGACGCATGTAACCTATCTACCTCCCCTTATATATAGCATATCTCTGTACAAATATGCAAACGCATCAAAACGTTCTACTTTATCTTTATTATTTCATGCGACGAGTAATGACGTAAGTGCACGTCAACGTTCATCGCAACCCATGCACGAAAAGCCGTACATGCATTTTAGACCTGAACCACACCCTAGACACTTCATACAACGGGCCAGAAATGACATTTAAAAAAACGAATGACGGAACAAACAAAATGGCGGCGAAATCATAAGTATATATAAGCAGAGATTTGTTACCATAGATGGGTTATGCACTAACAAACAACATTTGAAAATCGAAGCCATTTACACACACAATGTTATAGGTAGTTCGCTTCCATTGCACCGAATGCTACAAGAAAAGAGATGCCAATTGGCATCTTTTTTTGCTTCACTTTTTAGACGCATGTAACCTATCTACCTCCCCTTATATATAGCATATCTCTGTATATAAGTATAAATATTGTACATACTTACTTGCTCGTCAAAATAAATTCATTTTCTTTCTTCTTTCTTTCTTTCAAATCCCATACGTTCGATAACCAAACGGTAACCAATCTGCATCAATCTGGGAGACGAGTGGGTAAGGTCGCAATCTAGAGAGCGGCAGGGAGTGTCCATACTGTGTACAAGTATGTTAGTACTAATATATATACTTTGCCTGAACCCTAATCGGAGTCCATCCAAGATTGCACTCTGACTCTTGGATAAACTGGTATTACATCAACGTACACAGGCCAGCACATCAAGCTACACACTTTGGACACGTTCTTATGCCGAATGCGTATGGATCAGATTTGCACTACGAGTGTATAGCTTGATGTGCTGGCCTCTGTACGTACGTACGTGTTCAATGAAAGGACATCATCAGAAACTGTTTTTTTTTATTCTGTTTCGGGATCCCTCGTGCGAGTACGACTCACACTTGGCAGGTTTTTATTATTATTATTTTTTGTGTTACTTTAGGGTTAGATATAATCACACCAAGTTTGACACTTTATTTAATTTATTTTATTTTATTTAATAAATTTCATACAATTTCATTACAGGGCAAAGCCCCAATGCGAAAAAGTAGATAGAAACTTAATAATTTAATAAGTCCTAAGTGAAAGTCAAAATCGGTTAAATATTTTTTTTAATAATTAACAAAAAAACAAAAACTGTTTTTTAAAAATGTTTATCGTTTCAATTATTTACGGTATACTAAAATTGTTTCATCTCCAAATGGTTTTTCTAATTACATGCCTTATAAAAAACTGAAACAATGCCAATAATTGTAGATACTTTTCTCACGCGAAACAAACTTGACTAAAGCCTTCATTCGAACGAGCTCACCGCATTCATCTAATTGGGACTTGTTGTGTTTGCTGCAGGAGCCCCGCGGGCGAGCGGCGAGCATGGAGGACGAGGTGACCTTCCTGTTCCAGCTCGGCGTGATGCGCGACGCCGTGTCTGCGCCGGCGCACCTCCTCACGCTTGCTCATCTGAAGGATCTGGCCGTCAAATTCGTGCACGAGAAAGTGAGTTCCTGTCATTTCTTGCGATTATATTCTATTCCTATGACTTCTTGAGATGGACACAGGAATGGATAGTGCAACACCACATATAGATAGATAAACCGTTTATTCGCCGACCAGGCACAAAAAAACAATAATAGGTTGGTAATAAGAAAATTAAAAAATGAAGATTACACAACTTACTTAGACTAACTTATAGCTACTTAGTTACTAAGACTAACTTATAGCTACTTACTAATCTATATATATAAAAATGAATCCCTATTTCCCTTGGTGACGGCATCACGCGTGAACGGCTGGACCGATTTCGCTTATTCTTTTTTTGTCAAGTTCGTTATTGTCAGGAGAAGATTTTTATGTAGGGTAGGGTAGGGTAGGGTAGTGTAGTTTAGTGTAGTGTAGTGTAGGGTAGGGTAGTGTAGGGAAGGGTAGGGTAGTGTAGTGTAGGGTAGGGTAGTGTAATGTAGGGGTAGGGTAGGGTAGAGTAGGAAAGGGTACGGTAGTGTAGGGTAGGGTAGGGAAGGGTAGTGTAGTACACTACACTTACAGTGTAGTGTAGGGTAGGGTAGTATAGTGTAGTGTAAGGTGGAACGTAGTTCGCCGGGACAGCTAGTAAATACAATAAAATTGCAGTAAGTGGCAGGCCAGTGAAAAGGTCCTGACTCACCATATGTTATATAGGTGAATGCCCATAACGCTGATATTCTGCCAGGGGCCTCACCAGATACTAGTTAGTTTTCTTCGAGAAGATCACGATCCTTATTTATGACAACGATGCACAGAGGAGGAGGATCGCTCCATGAACGAAGTGGCCACTCGCAGTGGGTGATTATAGTTCGCAGGAGGGGACTAAGCTCAGTAGATGACAGTTAGTTGCTAAGAGTATATCAGATAGGCTTGGTGCATGACCCGATTTCTGCGCTCGCGCATCTCCTCACGCTGGCTTATCTAAAAGATCCGCCCGTCAAGTGATGCACAAGAAGGTACGTCCTTAGCTTCCATAAACATTTGTGCATCTTGCAGTAGATGAGTATAACTTGCAGTATCTATGTAAAACTCGCAGTGGGCGACTATAACTCACAGTAGGTGACTATCACTCGCAGTAGGTAACTGACGTTCACAATAGGTGACTGTCACTCGTGATAGGTGACAATCACTCGCGGTAGGTGACAATCACTCGCGGTAGGTGACGATTGCTCGCAGTAATTGGCTACAACTTACAAGTACGATAGGTGTGCTCCTTTGAAGAAGGAACACGTACCTTTTGGGATGGTACCACAGGACGCTGTGGATCGGGGTCAGAAAAATATTCGAGAAATAGGGAGTTGCATCAGGCAGAGAGGGGGTGATTCTCGCTGCGGGGCCTTCCTGGTGCAAAGGTTGTCCATTGCTGTTCAGCACAGAAACGCTGCAAGTGTCACCTTTGCGTCAGGATCATCTACTGGGGGTAAGCTTTTTGACTAATAGATTTTTGAAGTTTTTGGTTTTTGAAGTTTAGTTATTGTAAATTCTCACTACATGGTAAATGTAAACATTAAAATAGTGTTTCATTTAATAATTGAATTACTTAGGTACCTTGGGAGGTGTTTTGGTGTAAAAATGTAAGTCTTCCAATGAATCCTTATAAAAAACAGGCCAAGTGCGTGTCGGACTACGCGCAAAGTAGAGTTTCGTAGTGTTTTCAAAAAATCTTATTAATATTATAAATGTGGAAGTTTTTATGTATGGATGTTTGTTACTCTTTCACGCAAAAACTACTTTACGTATCTGGCAGAAATTTGGTAGGTAGACAGATGAGGACCTGGATTAACATACAGGCTACTTTATTCCACGCTCGCGAGCACAGAGCTCGAGAGACAGTCATAGAAAGTATGTTTACGCGAGCAAGGCCGTTGGAAAAAGCTAGTAAATGTATATTTTAAGAAAACTAATTTATTTTTATAGTTGGTGTATAGAATATTTTTATCTTGAATCTAATTCCACATCTTGAGTTTACTCCTAAACTAAGAAAGCCCTACTTAGCCGTGGTAATTTCCTTTTAAATTAATTATATATGCCTTATTATTGAAAAAAAAAACAACTATCCAACACTCTTTGTTATAGGAATGGTGGGTTACTTCCAACTGGAAGTCAGGAGAAATTTAGCACTGGCTGCTTACATATTTAAGTTATTTAGTGGCAACTTGAATAAAACCCGCAAATACTATCATCGATGTAATGGCTAGGGTTGCCGCCTCCTGTCCGGGAGGTCGTGGTTCGAATCCTGCCACGTACCAATGTGATTTCAAATTTAGATTTCATATGTACGTTTATCCGACGCTCTTACGGTGAAGGAAAACATCGTGAGGGAACCTGCACGCGCCTGCGGAGAAACTCGCAGGTTGTGTGTGAAGTCGACCAACCCGCACTGGGCCCGCGTGGTCGACTAAGGCCCGATCGCCCTAATTCAGGGTACGCTCGAGCCCCTAGGTAGGGACGTATATGAGCTGATATGATGATGATGATGATGACTTACATCGATCGACTTAATTGTGCCGAACACCACATTGCGTATCGCTCTCCGACTCTCCGGGCTACCAGGTATTTCGCTGTGCCAGTCTGCCAGTCGCTCGAACACGCTTACTTGAGCTTGCGCTTGCTCCCCTCACGCGGGTTTTCAGAGAGATCGACCTCTGCAGCTGAACGTAATGACGTGGTGGAGTTCTAAGTTGTCACCATTATGAGGAAACGCGGTCTAAAGAATAGGTATTTCAATAAAATGTTGCTGTCTCCCTCCCCCAAACATCTCCGTATACAGCAAGAAAGGGAGAATTGCAGCGCTGACCGATAAATAGGCACTAAAATTGACCAAAACAGCATTTCGTTCTAAGTGGTACTTATATAATATATACTTTGATTTCGTAGTCCCCTATTTCCTCCTCCAAAACTTGAGCAATAATAATATTTTTTTCAAAACGTATTAAAAAACGCTTTACCTATGCCTCTATGTTTTTATTTTATTGTATTTTTTATTTTATTTTGACTGACTCGTTGACTCAGTGGTTAGTGCACTTGACTGCTGATCCAAGAGTTGTGAGTGCGATCCCCACCTAGGGCAAACATTTGTGTGATGAGCAGATTTGTTTGCTCTGTGTCTGTGTCTAGGTGTTAAATATATCTTCTTAATATATATAAATCTCGTGTCACAATGTTTGTCCTCAATGGACTCCTAAACCACTTAACCGATTATAATAAAATTCGCACACCATGTGCAGTTCGATCCAACTTGAGAGATAGGATAGGGTAGGGTAGGGTAGTGTAGGGTAGGGTAGTGTAGTGTAGGGTAGTGTAGAGTAGTGTAGGGTAGGGTAGTGTAGTGTAGTGTAGTGTATGAAGGGTAGGGTAGGGTAGTGTAGTGTAGTGTAGGGTAGGGCAGGGCAGTGTAATGTAATGTAAGGCGGTACGAAATTCGCCGGGACAGCTAGTATATAAGGTCTAACAAAATTAGCTGAAACTATTTTAAGGGCAAGTTCAGTAAACGAAACTGAACAACTTTTTCTTCAGCGACCATACTGAAATCTTAGAAAAAAATCTACAATAAAAAAAAAAGAAATCTTTATAAATCCGGCACTGGCCATCGTACCGTAGCAGTCCACGCGCCTGACGCGCCTCCGTCGGGCTCCGCCACAGATGCAAGCCGTGTCTTCCGTCGCGTCGGACACATATTGGGTAGGTATCTAAACCCTATTTGTTTGGAAATAGCCAGACATGTAAACAAAACATGAACTTCAAAATAAACTAGTTTCAATTGGTTTTCAAGTCTTAAATGAACTAAAACACAGTATTTATGTCAATAAAATCCTTGATGTCCAAATGTAAGTGATTAAGCTAAAATGATAAAATGATTTGTTTACATGTTTGGCCATTTCCAAACAAATAGATTTTTCTTTAATGTGACTTGTCCGCAAACAGGCTAAGGCGAACTACCTACCTACTTGCTTCTTATGTCTCCGGTGATTTTCTTGGTTGACCGGCATCTACAGGTCGTGGCATACTCGTAAAAGTACCGTAATCCCAGAATCGCTGCAAAGCACCTATAGTATTGTGTGTAGATGGCATGTAGATGGGGTCTACGGCTATGAAAATCTTGAAACATGTTCCTGGTGTCTATTAGGTTGTGGTTACAAACTTCATATCACACCGCCATGTCCAAATATTGTTGTACATGGCATTTTCACAATAAAACACTTAACTTAGGCACTTAGGTCACAATCTGTAGGTTAGGCTTTGAGAACGTAACTCAATGAGTGCGCGAGAGTAACTGAGATATTTTTTTCGCGCACGCATCGCACTTGTTTGTAGGCGAAATGTACCTACGAGCGAGCAGCAAAATAGGTCAATGGCCTCAACGCTTCCTCAACGCTTCAAAGAAGCCGCTCAATTTCTTATTTTTCGAAAAGTGTAAATACCTGTTGGGTTGTATTTTACTACCTACATCTAAAAGGGGAACTATAAGGTTTTAAATAGGTAATATTCGTTTTTAAATAGGAATTGATTGAGAGAACTACCAAAGGTCAACGGCCAGACACAGCGCAGTTTCGTTGCGGCAAGGCACGATAATCCAGCGAAAAGAAAGGACCGTACTTCAACACGAGAATATTATAGTGCTTATATAAGGTCTAACAAAATTAGCTGAAACTATTTTAAGGGCAAGTTCAGTAAACGAAACTGAACAACTTTTTCTTCAGCGACCATACCGAATTCTAAAAAAAAATTGCCACATTCCATTATTGCCCACTATAATATTCTCGTGTGTAGTACGGTCCTTTCTTTTCGCTGGATTCGTGCCTTGCCGCAACGAAACATTGCGCTGTGCCTGGCCGTTGACCTTTGGTAGTTCTCTCAATCAATTCTTATTTAAAAACTAATATTACCTATTTAAAACCTTATAGTTCCCCTTTTAGATGTAGGTAGTAAAATACAACCCAACAGGTATTTACACTTTTCGAAAAATAAGAAATTGAGCGGCTTCTTTGAAGCGTTGAGGAAGCGTTGAGGCCATTGACCTATTTTGCTGCTCGCTCGTAGGTACATTTCGCCTACAAACAAGTGCGATGCGTGCGCGAAAAAAATATCTCAGTTACTCTCGCGCACTCATTGAGTTACGTTCTCAAAGCCTAACCTACAGATTGTGACCTAAGTGCCTAAGTTAAGTGTTTTATTGTGAAAATGCCATGTACAACAATATTTGGACATGGCGGTGTGATATGAAGTTTGTAACCACAACCTAATAGACACCAGGAACATGTTTCAAGATTTTCATAGCCGTAGACCCCATCTACACACAATACTATAGGTGCTTTGCAGCGATTCCGGGATTACGGTACTTTTACGAGTATGCCACTACCTGTAGATGCCGGTCAACCAAGAAAATCACCGGAGACATAAGAAGCAAGTAGGTAGGTAGTTCGCCTTAGCCTGTTTGCGGACAAGTCACATTAAAGAAAAATCTATTTGTTTGGAAATGGCCAAACATGTAAACAAATCATTTTATCATTTTAGCTTAATCACTTACATTTGGACATCAAGGATTTTATTGACATAAATACTGTGTTTTAGTTCATTTAAGACTTGAAAACCAATTGAAACTAGTTTATTTTGGAGTTCATGTTTTGTTTACATGTCTGGCTATTTCCAAACAAATAGGGTTTAGATACCTACCCAATATGTGTCCGACGCGACGGAAGACACGGCTTGTACTATCATTCATCTGTGGCGGAGCCCGGCGGAGGCGCGTCAGCGCGTGGACTGCTACGGTACGATGGCCAGTGCTGGATTTATAAAGATTTCTTTTTTTTTTATTGTAGATTTTTTTTCTAAGATTTCAGTATGGTCGCTGAAGAAAAAGTTGTTCAGTTTCGTTTGCTGAACTTGACCTTAAAATAGTTTCAGCTAATTTTGTTAGACCTTATATATAAGGTCTAACAAAATTAGCTGGCCAAACATGTAAACAAAACATTTTATCATTTTAGCTTAATCACTTACATTTGGACATCGCGTATGTTCCTACAAGGATTTTTTTGACATAAATACTGTGTTTTAATTCATTTAAGAATTGAAAACCAATTGAAACTAGTTTATTTTGAAGTTCACGTTTTGTTTACATGTCTGGCCATTTCCAAACAAATAGGGTTTAGTTAGATACCTATTAAGTGTCGGAAGGAAGACACTGAACTGAGGGTAGGTAAATTTAGCCACAAATCTAGCTCACGTGCAAAAGAGGCATATTATATTACATGCCTAAATAAATAATAAATAAATAGGTTTACTGGGAGAGAAAGACGGACGAATACCTACCTACATAGGTAGGCAGGTGATTGTCAGTCATTGTAATGCAGCGAGCTTTATCATAAATTAATATGTATTTCGATGTTGTCATGTTACCTAAACACTCTTAGAGATATGAAATGAAATGAAATGTGGCTGCGCGGGACGGATCGGAGCGGAGGCGCGTGGGCTGCGGCTGCTACGGCACGAACACCAGTGCCGGATTCATTGAGATTTCTTTTTTTTTTTAGAATTCCGTATGGTCGCTGAGTTGTTCAGTTTCGTTTGCTGAACTTGACCTTAAAATAGTTTCAGCTAATTTTGTTAGACCTTATATATAATATAATATAATATGCCTCTTTTGCACGTGAGCTAGATTTGTGGCTAAATTTACCTACCCTCAGTTCAGTGTCTTCCTTCCGACACTTAATAGGTATCTAACTAAACCCTATTTGTTTGGAAATGGCCAGACATGTAAACAAAACGTGAACTTCAAAATAAACTAGTTTCAATTGGTTTTCAATTCTTAAATGAATTAAAACACAGTATTTATGTCAAAAAAATCCTTGTAGGAACATACGCGATGTCCAAATGTAAGTGATTAAGCTAAAATGATAAAATGTTTTGTTTACATGTTTGGCCATTTCCAAACAAATAGATTTTACATCATGTGACTGGTACGTACGCAAACAGGCTTGGACGTACTCTGGTACCTACCTAGTACCTACTGGCTTCTTCGGTATCCGGAGATCTTCTTGGTTGACCGGCATCTACATCTACAGGTCGTGGCATAAAAGTACCGCTGCAAAGCACCTAGTATTGTGTTTAGATGGGGTCTACGGCAATGCTAATCTTGAAATATATTCCTGGTGTCTGTTAGGTTGTGGTTACAAAGTTCATAGCACACCGCCATGTCCAAATATTGTTGTACGGCATTTTCACTGCGGAACACTAAACTTAGGTCACAATCTGTCGTAGGTTGGTCGTATAACTTAATGAGTGCGCGATAGCAACTGAGATATTTTTTTTTGCACATCTTGCGCCTACAAGGTACATTTCGCGCGGAGCAAAATAGTTCAATAGTTTTCTTTAACTGTTCGAGGGTGCGCAGTGCGCGCGAGCGTGGAAAAAAGTAGCGTATGTGTTAATCCAGGTCCTAATCTGTGTACCTACCAAATTTCAGCCAGATCCGTTCAGTATTTTTTGCGTGAAAGAGTAACTTTCGCGTTTATGATATGAGTAGGATATGGGTTTTTTTTTTAGTTTCCCATCTGAAGTCATAATTTTTCGTTCATGTGAGATAATTGCCGTAGATAGATAGATAGATAGATAACTCATTTATTCTTCTAGCAAAACAGCACCATAGAGCAAACAAGCGACGAAGATAAAACATTATAAGTACTTAATTCATAAATAAAAGAGTACACTGTTATTGAAAACACTAACACACCTAAAAACTAAAAGGCAACTGCCTAGCCAGAAAAAGGCCCGGGCTCAGCATAATGTTGAGCATGCAGGGTCGCACTATCGTATACAATTGCTTTATCATATGTACCTATCATTATGGCTTGCTACCACGGCTATTACCCTAGATGAAGGGAAAAAGAAAGGCTAAAACCTTGTTTTGATATTTTTCCGTAGTCGGGCTAAGTTTTTTAATTTTTTTTAAATATATTCCATTGTTGTAGAGAGTTTCGTAGGTGTACCAAAACCCAAGTTTCAACCGTCATCACATTCTTCTTCTTCTTCGGCAGATCCCAGACAACGGGCTCAACCGGCTCTCGGACCGCATCCTCCTGTTCCGGCACGACTACTGCTCGCCAAACGTGCTGCAGCTCGTCAACTCCGCCTCGGACGTCACCGACGAGACCCTCGTCGAGATCGTGCTCACAGCTAACCGTCAGTTTCCATGCATACCAAACACGCTCTAATTTACATGACTTGCTAAAAAAATTAACCACCTGGCTTACTAGCCATCACGGATAAGATAAATATGGTTGGATTGGCAATAGTCACACTTTTGTTCGAAAACCAGCGTCGCCGCCTGTCTCCCACCCATCAACTCCACTACACAAGCAATAATAATACATACACGAATTACGCGGACTAATAAACAAAACACACTCAGAACACAGGGCTGCAATTGTGTCTCACACCGTTTCGAGAGTCTGTACGTTACACACAACCACACGCAAATAAAAAGTATGAACGCGTGCTTCGGTTTAGTATGATAGTCTAATCATACTTGTGGCGCGCCTGCCCAGCGCACATTTCCAATCCAACCTTATTTATTTGATCCGTGCTAGCCATCGTACTTACGCAGTCTAAGCCGTGACGCCAAACTTAAATGCGTACTTTCGTTGATGTGTCCTGGTATGGAGCTAAGATTTCATAGGTTGCTGGCTGTTCGCACTGCCCCGGGATGGGGCCGTCCGCACGCGGCACGCCTCCAACGCGCCCACTACAAGAGCCATAGCTCTTTTAAATGACTTTAATGACAAATTCCAGGAAGAAGATGTATTTGCTGACGGCTGGGCATTATTATTAGATAAAATTTTATATTTTTTAAATTTGTAAATAATTGTACGATCAAAGTATATATATTAGTACTAATATGTATACTCCCTGCCGCTCTCTAGTTTACTTCCTCACCCCCTCGTCACCCAGATTGATACAGTTTGGTTGTCGAACGTATAAGATTTTGCCGCCATTTTGATTGTTCCGTGATTAGTTTATTGAAATGTCATTTCTGGCCCGTTGTATGAAGTGTCCAGGGTGTCGTACAATTTAGCTCCAAAGGCTTACCAATAGTAGAATAAGTAAAGTTTTCCTACTTTACCAGTGCTTGTTGTTGTTTTCAGCGCTCCTATGCTCGAGTGCCAGCAACGAGGCTGCCCCGGCGCCGCGGCCGCACGCGCTCGCCGTACACTCCTACAAGGCGCCGACCTTCTGCGACTACTGTGGCGAAATGCTCTTCGGATTAGTTCGACAGGGGCTCAAGTGTGAAGGTATCAATTGATATTTTTTTTAGCTTACACTTGCTTTAAAACCTTGCTGCAAGATCAGACGGTGCATTTCCACAAAGCGCCGATTTTTACGACTTCTGTGGCGAAATACTATTCGGGTTAGGCTGCAGGGCGAAGGACGCTAGTACTCTTTATTATACTGTGGCGAAGGTATGATAAAATATTCCCTATGAACAATTTCATTTAGCGACGCTTGCTACTTTCCTGATTGTTCTCTCCAAAAATCAGACCGTTTCTCTTGCCGTTTTTACGACGAAATTCTAGACATACTCGTTCGTAACTCTAGAGATACTCGATTTTTTTTTTTATTAAAAATTTGAGTGCGTTTGACTGCAACTCACCTGATGGTAAGTGATGATGCAGTCGAGGATGGTACACGCAAACTCAAATAATGCCTATTCACTCTTGCCTTGAAGATCCCCAAATTATAGGAATCGGGAAACACTGACGCAGGCAAGGAGTTCGTGCGTAACTCTAGAGATACTCGTACGTAACTCTAGAGATACTCGTGCGTAACTCTAGAGATACTCGTACGTAACTCTAGAGATACTCGTGCGTGACTAGAAATACTCGTGCGTAACTCTAGAGATACTCGTGCGTAACTCTAGAGATACTCGTTCGTAACTCTATAGATACTCGTGCGTAACTCTAGAGATACTCGTGCGTAACTCTAGAGATACTCGTACGTAACTCTAGAGATACTCGTGCGTTACTCGTTGAAAATCGAAAAGCGTCGGTGGCTCAACCGGTAACGACTCGGTCCTCCTAACCAGAGGTGGCGGGTTCAAATCCGGACGCCCAATGTACCAATGAGTTTTTCGAAACTTACGTACATATACTCACCGATTGCTTTAACGGTGAAGGAAAACATCGTGAGGAAACCTGCACACACCTGCGAAGGAACTCGAAGGTTGTGTGTGAAGTCTACCAACCCGCACTGGGCCCGCGTGGTCGACTAAGGCCCGATCGCCCTAATTCAGGGTAGGCTCGAGCCCCTCGGTGGGATGTATATGAGCTGATATGATGATTATGATGAACTCTCGTGCGTAACTTTCATTGGGATAAAAGATCTGTGGTTGCTAAAACGATGGACTGAGACTTACTAGCGTGTTACTCAGGATAAATTCGATTGCAACTCCACTCACTAAGTAGTGGGAGTGTCCTTTGGATCTACGCTTTAAACGTTACTGCATCACCCGACAATGTAGCATTGACATTCTTCCCATCTCTGGCGTCACAGCTGCCAGTAGCCGAGACGCCGCTACGCTAGCCGTGTTATCCTGTGGAATTTCACGGTTAATAGTGCCAATATCTTCCTAATCCTTTTCTTTCCAGGCTTGGGTTGAATATCTGCCTGTGCTGGCGTCCCATCCAGGCTTGGGTTGAATATCCGCCTGTGCTGGCGTCCCACTAACAAATATATTGTCTCTTCCCAGGATGCGGTCTGAACTACCACAAGCGCTGTGCAGTGAAGGTGCCGTCCAACTGCACCGCGCCGCCGGTGGCGCGCCGGGCGGCTGGCGCGGCCGGCGCGCGCTCCCCCTCGCGCGGCTCCACCAACAGCCACGCCTCGCAGGACGACTCGCTGGTAAGGCGGCTCGCTGACCTCGTCACGGGGAAGGACTAAACTATGTTTTCCTCGAAGATGGAGTAACATGACGTCGATAAAACTGTACCTAGTACTTTTGTACAGAGGCCAGCACATCAAGCTAGACATTTAGGACTTTGTGCCGTTCTTATCATTCTTATGCCGTACGCGTATGGATCAGAATCGCACTACGAGTGTCTAGCTTGATGTGCTGGCCTCTGTACATTGTATACTATAGAGTGACTTTTAATTAGTTCTTGATAGCAAAGGATATGCATGAACTCGTTATTACAAACAACTTTCCCAAAGAAACTATATGTCAAATAAGATAAAAAATTTGGTCCTTTATACATTTTTGCCGATTTGATAACTCATTCTTACAGTTTCTTTGGAAAAGTTGTTTGTAATCACGAGTACCTACATGCATATCTATTGTTATCAAGAACTAATTAAAAGTCGACCTGTATATATTTTGTTGATTTATCGACAAAAGCTACCGACAAACAGCAGGCACTGTTTTAAATTTGAAAGAATTAGGAAATCAGCAGCACGTCAGATGTGACCTTTGTACTCCATCTCAATCAGCAACACGTCAGATGTGACTTTTGTACTCCGTCTCAATTAGCAATACGTCAGATGTGACCTTTGTACTCCGTCTCAATCAGCAACACGTCAGATGTGATCTTTGTACTCCGTCTCAATCAGCAACACGTCAGAGTGACCTTTGTACTCCGTCTCAATCAGCAACACGTCAGATGTGACTTTTGTACTCCGTCTCAATCAGCATCACGTCAGATGTGACCTTTGTACTCCGTCTCCAAAAAAACAGTGATAGGTACTTAGAATTAACCCGCACAGCACACGACTCACATGTCACATAATGATTGATAACTGGAAATTATACATATGTTTGCGTATAAATTTATAAAAATGAAATTTATTTATTAATTTATATTTATTAATTATCACCGATTTAAAAATCAATTATATCCGTCCGTCCGTCAGTCTGTCCGGTCTTTAAAAGGCCGTGATAGTTAGCCGGTTTGAATTTCACGGGACATGTGTTTTTTTATGGCGGATTTACAAAAAAAAAGTTTGTAATAAAGTAAATTGATGAAGTCCGCGGTCCCCATAGGACAAATGTGTTTTTCAGGGTTTTTTGTTTTCGCTGTGTCGTCAAAACGGTAATACATACAAACTGGGTGTGATAGCCGCGCGATTCTAATGTACATCAAAAAAATAGTTAAAACCGGCCAAGTGCGAGTCGGACTCGAACTCAATGAAAGAAAAATCATTTTTTGTCGCTTTCGTTGATTTTTTTTTATTTGAATCTATAGTTATAATTGGTATACTTGTTAAGAGCCCGCTGGAGTTCATAAATCCCATACAAACGTAGTATTTTATTCATTTGTTAACCAAACAACCGATTTTGTAATAATTTTATGTCGATAACCGGATGACTTATATCTGTGTCTGTACCGCATTACGTTTTTGAAAAACGAAACAGGAATCCATTATTAATCAATAAACTTGTTTTTAAGGTAAAAGACGGAAAACAAGTTTATTGGTATTAAATGGATTCCTGTTTTGCTTTTCAAAAAAAGTAATGCGGTACAGACACAGATATACGTCATCCGATTATCGATATAAAATTATTTCAAAATCGGTTGTTTGGTTAACAAATGTATCAAATACTACGTTTGTATGGGATTTATGAACTCCAGCGGGCTCCTAAGAGCGTATTCACAAAATCGTTTCCCATACAAACTTAAAATTACTACTTCATGAAAATGGATGGGCCGATTCTAATGAAACTTTATACAGGTAAGCAAGTCACGAAATTCTAGTTTGTGTATAGATTACATTTTCGAAATACGTTATTTAAAAAAACCGGCCAAGTGCGACTCGGGGTCACACAAACAGGTTCCGCACCAAGACTAGTACATACTTTGTTAAAAAAAAACAATCTATATTCGTCAAATAAAATGGCTTGTTGTGAGAATCCTTACTAATATTATAAATGTGAAAATGTATTTGTTACTTTTTCACGCTTCAACACCTTGACCAAGGAAGGACATAGGCTACTTTTTATCCCGTGAAAATAGCATAGCCCGATGCAATTCCCGAGGGAACTGATAATATACTCTTTTTTGGTTAATTAACATCGCAACGGAACAATCGATTGTGTGATTTTTTGCACCGAGATGGTTGAGGGGGTGGGAAGTGACACGATTTACTAATAAGCATATACTGACATAGTTCCCGAGGGATCTGGAGAAAATTCAGGAACACGCTCGCGAGCCGCTTGCGGCTCGCGCACCGCGCACCCTCTAAGTCAGTCACAAAAACGATCTCCACGCGGGCGAAGCCGCGGGCAAAAGCTAGTCTTAAATAAATATATTTTAAGATAAATAGTTTTTCAGTTATTAAAAAAATATAAGCGAAAATTGACCGGAGAAAAGGGCGGGGAGGCTCGTCTCCGAAACTAGCGGCCCTGAAATGGAAATGTGCCAAGTTTAAAGTTCTTCCGTTCTCACAGGACAATGAAATTACCAAAGTCCACTGTGGACTTTGGTAACTTTTATTTCTTAAAGAATTTCAAAAATATTTATCTTAAAATTATTAAAAATGGCACACGATATAGTTTGCAAAACTTTTTTTTTATTTTCTAATTTATTCTCCAAAAGTGACCCCCATGATAGAATTTATTTATTTACATTATTACACTTTCGTTTTTGGGTCACCGACTTATACATTTGCACCAAATTTCAAATCAATTGGTTCAGTCCTCTCGTACCAAATTGGCTGTGACAGACGGCTGGACGGACAGACAGACATACGAGTTATCCTGTAATGGTTCCGTTTTTACCTTGAGGTACGGAACCCTAAAACGATTAGCGAATTTAAAGATTACTATGGAAACCTTGAATCACTATTATTTAGTGAAAACACAATTTTTTTGAAAATGTAATCTGTCGACAAACCAGGCTTGCTTTTGTGTATTAAGTTTCATAAGAACCGCCTCATTCATTTTCAAAGAGTAGTAATTTTAAGTTTGTATGGGAGACGGTTTTATGAAAACGCTCTTAATGTTTTAAGGGTCCTTTTCCATAGGTGTAGTGATACGAAACCCTCGGTGCGCGAGTCCGACTCGCACTTCGCCGGTTTTCTCAACACACTGGGTCATCTTATAGTTATAGATACAGGGTGTTTTTAATGAGAAAGAAATGAAGTTCGTTCGGCATCTAAAGTAATAAAAACTAAATACAATTTAGTATTGTGGTGCAAGCCGTACTTAAACTACGTGACAACTATTTTTTTGTCATTTCCCCCACCTGTCCCCCAAAAATATAGGTGTAACAAAATTAGTGTAGGTCCCGTTACTGAGGCTTATACTCATCATACTGAACAACTTTTGTGCCATGACTTTGTTGAAATTGCAAAAAAAATATTTACCTTTTTTTTTATTTTAAACTTTTTTTTTGTGCATTTTTGTAAAGAAGGTCCAATTTATTTTTAGAACTGACTGCGGGTTTCTTTGGGAAGTTGTTGTGTATGATAAGTAGAACCCCCATTTAACGGGACCTACACCAATTTTGTTACAACCTGTACACATAAAAATAAATGTGTTTGTATCATTCCCATAGATACTGTAGATCGTGACAGGTCTATATAATTGAATAAGATCATTTTGATGACATATTTTTAAAATGTTTACTTTTTTTTAACCTTTGACCTGTCTAATTATACGAACGCAAATCTTCATGTCAATTTCATTAACAGTTTAACAAAATTGGATTGTTAACATTATTTATTTTCCGATCGCTGTAACTGACGTTGTGTCTTGCATTGTTTATTGATGATACGGGTACACTTATTGATGATAAGGGTACACTTTTTGATGATAAGGGTACACTTATTGATGATAAGGGTGCACTTATTGATGATACGAGTACACTTATTGTTGATACGAGTACACTTATTGATGGTACGAGTACACTTATTGTTGATACGAGTACACTTATTGTTGATACGAGTACACTTATTGTTGATACGAGTACACTTATTGATGATACGAGTACACTTATTGTTGATACGAGTACAGTTGTTGATGATACGAGTACACTTATTGTTGATACGAGTACACTTATTGTTGATACGAGTACACTTATTGTTGATACGAGTACACTTATTGTTGATACGAGTACACTTATTGATGATACGAGTACACTTATTGTTGATACGAGTACACTTATTGTTGATACGAGTACACTTATTGTTGATACGAGTACACTTATTGATGATACGGGTACACTTATTGATGATAAGGGTACACTTTTTGATGATAAGGGTACACTTATTGATGATAAGGGTGCACTTATTGATGATACGAGTACACTTATTGTTGATACGAGTACACTTATTGATGGTACGAGTACACTTATTGTTGATACGAGTACACTTATTGTTGATACGAGTACACTTATTGTTGATACGAGTACACTTATTGATGATACGAGTACACTTATTGTTGATACGAGTACAGTTGTTGATGATACGAGTACACTTATTGTTGATACGAGTACACTTATTGATGGTACGAGTACACTTATTGTTGATACGAGTACACTTATTGTTGATACGAGTACACTTATTGATGGTACGAGTACACTTATTGTTGATACGAGTACACTTATTGTTGATACGAGTACACTTATTGATGATACGAGTACACTTATTGTTGATACGAGTACAGTTGTTGATGATACGAGTACACTTATTGTTGATACGAGTACACTTATCGTTGATACGAGTACACTTATTGTTGATACGAGTACACTTATTGTTGATACGAGTACACTTATTGTTGAAACGAGTACACTTATTGTTGATACGAGTACACTTATCGTTGATACGAGTACACTTATTGATGATACGAGTACACTTAATGAAACAATGAATCTCATCACCGTAAATATAAGTATTTGTGTAAATGATATTTTCTTATACAGTGTGTATCGAATAGGATTACCGTTATTTTAAGGCCCTGTAATGCACCACATTTCATCGATGAAAAATCCCCCATTATGGGCTCGTACGTATCCTTCTCTCCTCTGAATGGCAGCCATTTTTAATTTTTTTTGTAGCTGTTCATGAAAAGGTAATTTAAACTCTGATGATCCACATATAAAAAAAACATAAAAAAGTTTCAAGAAATAAATTCAAAAAAAATAATAAATTCGATAGATTTTAAGCAAAGCTACAAAACGACACTAAATTATCTACCATTAGTTACTTACGCAATGATGAAAATTGATGGTTAAGAGCTCCTTGTGCGCGGTTGTGACAATCCTTTAATTGTAGTTTTACAACTATTTACATGTTTTTAACTGAAACAACTTAAAACACACGCTGTAGCTCTCACTACAACCCGCTGTGTGGCCCGTCTGACCATTTCCAAGTAACAAACCGCGAGGGTCGCATATTAAACATAAATTGGCACACTAAGTAAGAATCTAATGGTACATAATTTGGTATCGTTTTATAGCTTAGCTCAAAATACATCGATTATGTAGAAAGAAACAAGACGTCAATGACTTCGTTTTTACAGTAGGTTCAAAAAAGAAAAAGAAAATTATATTTTGTTGATTCTTTTTTCCTTTCAAGAGAAAACATATTTTTCATGAACAACTACAAAAAGAAATTGAGAATGAAAATGGCTGCCATTTCGTGGGGAGAAAATGCGACCCTTAATGGGGGGATTTTTGTCGATGAAATGTGTATTACATGTCCATTAAATATCGGTAACACTACTCACTCACTGTATATAATTTTACATTTATGTACATTTTTTACAATTTTCCCGTATTAGTCAAATAAGCATGACATTTTTATTCACATTCCAACTTTTACCTTAAAATTTCGTATTAATTTACTGTTACGTACTATATTAAGTAAAAGTATTTAATGTCCGTCCTAATTTTGCGAAGTGTATTTTTTACAATTTTTTTATATAAATATTTTATTAATTTGTAAGTGACTAACTCGAACAGGGTGGAGGGTAATTAAAATATTTTTGTAATAATTTAACTTTAACTTTTTTGTACCTATTCAATAAAATGAATGTTTGAAAAATAATTGAGTTTTATTTTAAAATTACCCATCACCCTATTCGAAGTTATGAAGAAAGAGCTAGGGTAGAAATTTCAACCATTTTTATGTTCCCCCTCCCCCCACTAAAACAGTAAATTTAGGATTAACATAATATTTTTCTTAGATTTTTATAACTTATATTCGTTGCTGTTTGCGATTTAAAAAAAGTAATAAAAGGGGGTGGGGTTGAAATGACATAAAAAGGAGTGACATGATGGGTTGGTTACCCTAATTATTCTAAAAACTTAAAATGAATCGCATAGCGTAGGCACACCCTGGACACTTCATACAACCGTGCTAGAAATGACATTTCAAAAAAGGAACGACGGAACAAACAAAATGGCCGCGAAATCCTATACGTTCGACAACCAAACTGTAACCAATGTGTAAATAACTGGGTGACGGAGGGGGTGAGGTCGGAATCTAGAGAGCGGCAGGGAGTGTCCATACTGTATGTTAGTACTAATATATATACTTTGGCGTAGGGTGCCGCAGTCATTCACTCCATATTTATTACTCATTCAGCTTGATGCTATCGAAATGATTAACATGGATAATGGTTATAAATTTTTAGTTAAAACGGTTTATAAATTCCAGACCTTCTAATCACCTTACCATCAAGTGAGATGGTGCCGAGGGCTCAAAAATTGTAAGTAAAAAAACCGGCCAAGTGCGAGTCAGAACCGTGCACAAAGGGTTCCCTACCATCATTTTAGATGGCGCTAGTTTCTTCATGTTTTCAAAAAACACGTTTTTTGTATGGAAGCCCCCTTATTTTTTCACTTTTTCTAATTTCTAGTATTTGTTGTTATGGCGGCAACTCAAAATATGTACATCATCTGTGAAAATTTCAACTGTCTAGCTATTACGGTTAATGAAATACAGCCTGGTGACAGACAGACAGACAGACGGAAAGACAGCGAAGTCTTAGTAATAGGGTCCCGTTTTTGCCCTTCGGGTACGAAACCCTAAGAACGTAGTTGATTTAAAGCATGTTCTACCTTGCGAACGTCACAAGTTTCTACACGACACACGTAGGAGTTTGTCCAAATCAAGATAATACAGAAGAAAATAAAACAAAACCTAATAACGTATTGTTTACTAGATTCTCGCTGTTCATGTGTGTATACGCGTAGTATCTTTATATATAAAAATGAATCTCTATTTCCCTTGGTCATCGCATCACGCGTGAACGGCTGGACCGATTTCGCTAATTCTTTTTTTGTTGAGTTCGTAATTGTCAGGAGAAGGTTCTTATGTAGGGTAGGGTAGTGTAATGTAGGGTAGAGTAGGGTAGGGTGTATAGTGTAGTGTAAGGTGGTACGAAGTTCGCCGGGACAGCTAGTCCCTACTAATATGAAAGTAACTCTGTCTGTCTGTTACGCTTTCCCGCAAAAACTACTGAACGGATTTGGCTGAAATTTGGTAGGTAGACAGATTAGGACCTGGATTCAGACATAGGCTACTTTTTACCACGCTCGCGAGCCGCTTGCGGCTCGCGCACTGCGCACCCTCGAAAAGTCATAGAAACGTTGTCCACGCGGGTGAAACCGCGGGAAACAGCTAGTATATTATAAATCATAATATCAAAATTCATATGATTAAAAACATAAACATTAAATAATGAAAATCAAAATACATAATGAATTTGAATAAATAATAGCTGTTTGCTTAAGTTTTTAATCCATAAACTTTGAATTTATCAACATTTAGTGCTCAAAATACATCTCATATAAAAATAGTTCATATTACAACTATTATGAAGCCTTTATTTATTTAAAAGCTTTTGTCTTGCAATGTTTTTATGTTTGTTTGTTTAGTTCAAATTTTGCGACCTATCGATTTTAAAGCGACTTCCATGGGTCCGATTGGTCTGAAATTTGGAATGAAGCCGTATTCCCGGTGACAATAGATCCTTTTGGTATTTTGAAGTTGATCTGATGATGTAATTTGGAGGTCGAATCGTCTTTAATTTCAATAGAATCGTAGGAAATACAGACTTTTTTTTAATTTGGTACCGTGTATTTATATTCCTTGGAGCATTCGGCTTTTGAGCATAAAAGCTCTTTTAAAAAAAAATCTTGTACGTTAGGTAGGTTTTTTAGTGTTTTCGAAAACTATTTTTTAAGGAATTGTTAGGTCTAGAAAAAGGCTTCTTCGTATTTTGTAATCAAGTCTCTTTGCTATGTTATTTGTACCTGCCTGGTTATTATAAAGATTAAAAACGTCAGACAGAAAAAACAATTGAAAAATGGCGGGTTTTTTTTTAAATTTAAATCGAAATTTTAATTTTACAAAACTCGCCATTTTTTAATTGTATTTTTCTGTCTACGAAAATGAGTGGAAGTACCGAAGAAATTAACTTCATATTGAAACCTGATTTAAAAAAGGTAAAGATGCAACACCGGCCGCGATAACATTTGTGCTTTTTTTGACCGAATGCCGTAGCAGTCAGTACCATTGGCACAAGTACCTGGAAGTTTTAACGTTCAAGATGCAGCTCGCTCTGGTCGCCCTGTTTAAATTTATATACAGAATACGAAGAAACTTTTTCCGCGACCTAAACTATCAAAATATAAATTGTTTAATATACACGATAAAGCGTCGGTGGCTCAACCGGTAACGACTCGGTCCATCTAACCAGAGGTACCGGGTTCAAATCTGGACGGCCAATGTACCAATGAGTTTTTCAAAAACTTACGTACATATAATTACCGATTGCTTTAACGGTGAAGGAAAACATCGTGAGGAAACCTGCACACGCCTGCGAAGAAACTCGAAGGTTGTGTGTGAAGTCGACCAACCCGCACTGGGCCCGCGTGGTCGACTAAGGCCTAATCGCCCTGATTCAGGGTAGGCTCGAGCCCCTCGGTGGGGACGTATATGAGCTGATATAATAATATACACGATGTAAAAAAATTGGTGCAGGACGAGTTAAAAGAGGCTTCTACACATACTGTACAACATTCCCCAAGGAACCCAAAGTCAATGCCCAAACAATAAATTTAGACGCTCCATAGAATAATGCATAAAATTGGAAAATCTACTGGTGATTTGTATGATTTATTTATTAATTTATGATATTTTAGGCATCTAACAAACTTATTGGTACAGACAGACAGAGTAGTCGAACATACAAGGGTTCCTAGTTGGACTACTGGAACCCAAATATAAATTGATTACTTACATCTCGTCTCATCAATAGGGGATATGACTGCACCAAAAATAAATTCTGAAATTATATTTTCTAAATTGCTCTCCTCTTGAAGTTTCAAAAAACCTTACTTGTATTGTTTTCACAAAAATGGCTCGACAATGACGCTAAAAATCTATGACGTCACTTGTGGGTATTACAAACATTTTTGAAACAAAATTTCGTTTTTGACAGATCATAAAAAGTAAGTAAAATGACTAGCAGTCCGATTCTCTATTGTTTCGTCACGTGGATTAGAAACAGTTTGGGGGCTTTGTAATCGTGTGTGAGTTTGTCCCCGTATTATCTGACATATCCCGTCTCGCTCGCACATAGGTGTGCAGCTCAGGCGTCAGCGGCCGTGCGTCCCGCTCGCCCTCGCGCGCTGGCTCCGTGTGCACGAGCGTCGGCGTGGGATGGGGCGCGGGCATACCGCACACGTTTGAAATTCACTCGTACACGCGGCCCACTGTCTGTCGGCACTGCAAGAAGTTGCTGCGGGGGCTTTTCAAACAGGTAAAAACAAATTATCTCGGGTATAAGCAAGAGGTGCCGGCTTCAAAGCCGGACGGCCAATGTACCAATGAGTTTTTCCAAACTTACGTACATATACTCATCGATTGCTTTAACGGTGAAGGAAAACATCGTGAGGAAACCTGCACACACCTGCGGAGAAACTCGAAGGTTGTGTGTGAAGTCGACCAACCCGCACTGGGCCCGCGTGGTCGACTAAGGCCCGATCGCCCTATTTCAGGGTAGGCTCGAGTCCCTCGGTGGGGACGTATATGAGCTGATATGATGTTGATGATAAGCAAGACTAACAGCTAGCCAGTATCAAGCAACGCATCTTACCTGCGGAGAAACTCGAAGGTTGTGTGTGAAGTCGACCAACCCGCACTGGGCCCGCGTGGTCGACTAAGGCCCGATCGCCCTATTTCAGGGTAGGCTCGAGTCCCTCGGTGGGGACGTATATGAGCTGATATGATGTTGATGATAAGCAAGACTAACAGCTAGCCAGTATCAAGCAACGCATCTTCTCCGTCGTGCAAGCCCGCATTCTTACTTTCTTTGGCCACGTCTCTCGAAGTGGGGACGTATCCATCGGGCGACTCGTGGTTCAAGGGAAAGTTGAAGGTACGCGACCTCGGGGAAGATCACGGATGCGATGGACGGACCAGATTCCGTGACTGGGTGCACCAGGAAGGCAACCGTTGGAGAGGTTTAACCGCCTCCGTAGCGTAATGGTCAGTCCATTCGCTTCACACCAGGAGGTCGCGGGTTCGATTCCCGGCGGGGCCAACTTGTAAGACTCGGTTTGGTTGGTGGTAGGGCATTTTCTAAGCCCGCCTGGCTAGCTACCACCGTCTTATCTAAGTCTTGCCGCCAAACATCAGTGCTAACAACACTGATGTTACTAACAGCGCTTCGCCTCCGAGCCTAGCATATGCTGAGTTGGAGCCCTGTGGTTGCAGTGGCACCTCATGAATATATGTAATTATTATTATTTTATATTTACCTCAACTTTTGTTACGTATTATATATTTTGGTGTGGTGTTACTGAAACCAATAAACGTATTTCTTTCTTTCTTTTTCTTTCTTTGATGTGTTCCGGCTTGAAAATAAGATAGCCAGATCCCCATTGCGTTGGGGAATCTTGGTAAGCCCGCTTCCATCTTCGGCATCATCGTCACTTACCATCAGGTGAGATGATGCCAAGGGCTTACCAATTGAGAATAAAAAAAAAGAGGAATGGCGACGGATTGTGAAGCGTGCCACCAACATGGATTAACGACCACGAGCGCTCTGTCAAGAGGGTACCGACGAAGAAGAGCAGCATGTAATGCGTCGGTGCTTGGTGATCTTACCCTTATGAGCCCCGGGCACACCTCGCACGTTTGACGTTCCCATGTACACGCGACTTTTGTGTTTCGGCACTGTAAATAGTTGCTCTGGGGGTTATTTAAACAGGTGAGAATTCATTGAGAAGAACCAGTTCCTTGCTAGTAATATAAATGTAAAAGTGTGTTAGCCTATTTTTAGTCTACTTACCTTTTCACGCTGCAACACCTCGATCAATCCTGATGAAATTTGGCATGCAGGTAGCCTGTGTCACTGGGAAGGACATAGGCTACTTTTTATCCCGTAAAAATAGCTTATATAGTCCGATGCAATTTCTTTAACATCGCAACGGAACAATGGAGAGTGGTTGTGGGGGTGGGAAATGACTTAATTTACTAATTAGCATATCCTGACATATCCCGTGGGATCTGGAGGCAGCTCGCGCACCACTCACCCTCATAGACAGTCATAAAAACAAACGATGTACACGCGGGCGAAGTCGCGGGCAAAAGCTTGTAGTATATAAACTACTCGAAAATAAGATCAGGTTGGTACGCCGAAGACCTAAGCTTCGTCGGTACAGGCCTGGGCGAGGACGTATCACACAGTTTTAAAGTAGAGTCTCACACGCGCCCTACTGTTTCTTTCTGCGGAGTTTATTTATGCAGGTAAGAAAGAGAATATTTTATTATAGAAAGAAAGCCACTACAAGCAAGCTAGCGTCGGCGCGGGGCGGGGTGGGGGTACAACTGCCACATTTAACCCTGACATGTCTTTTGCATTCGTGTGAGTGCGCGGAGACGAGGCATATAGGTCGTATGACCGATGGGGTAGTAAATTTCTCGAGTACCGACCGCGCACCAGAAAACGCTGGCCTTCCATTCGGTGGACCAACGGACGTCCTGGTGAAGGTCGCTAGAAACCGCTGGATGTGAGCAGCGTAGGACCCGTCGTTGTGGATACCCTTTTTGGGAGGCCTTTGTACAGCAGTGGACGTCCTTCAGGTAATATGATGATGATGAGCGCACAGAGAACAGGAGCAACAGATAATATAGTAAGTTGCTATGGCGCGCGCAGCAAACATGTGAGGTGCAGCCAAACGCACTCAAATTTTTATAAAAAAAAAAAAAAAAAACACTATCGATTTGCACTCACACATACGCAAAAAGCACGTCAGGCTAATTTGACTGTACGTGGCCCTACGTGGCTATCGAAATGTTAATGAGCACTGTTTTCAATGAACCATCATAAGGACCTTTCGAAGATGGACATCTCTTGCGGTTATCGACAAGTTAAGAGAGAGTGCCTACCTTCAGATTGTCAAACCGCTAGTTTTATTGTATATGTTAGTAAGCTTTCTCTGTAAGTTAATTACTATGAACAAAATTTACAGTGAACTGTCACTACTGTCTTTTAAGAGGCTGCTCCTAAAGTCTATTGCGAATCCTCATAAAAAGGATTTAATTTTTTCGTAACAAGTGATACTCTAAAAATGACGACGTCGGCGGTGGATCGTAAGAATCCAACATATCGTGATGTACCCAGATATTCCCAGGCAGATTGTGAAAGGCCCAGGCATTTCATTGCGGGGCTCCGAAAAATACTAACGGTTAGGTTCGTTAAGCACGTCTGGTGCTACCGTAGAAAGTAGCTTCGTAAAGCGGGGCTCCGTCGACTTGGTATTTTTCGGAGCCCTGCGATGAAATTCCTGGGCCTTTCACGAACTACCTGGAAATATCTGGACACATTGCGATCTGCTGAATTCTTACGATCTGCCGCGACATCTGCATTTGTATAGGATCCCATTTAGTTTTCGCTGTTTTTAAGCTATTGCCATCTATTAGCGATTTGCGGTACTTTTTTTTTAAATCACCCATCATTTAGGGTATTAAATGTTACGAAAAAATTAAAGATTTTTTATGAGGATTTTAAAAATATAATAGGTAGGTACTCTAGAGACCACATCAGGATAGAGACTGCCAGCAGAAGCTGCCCACGCGACGCTACAGGCGTAATTTAGCCTACGCGGGGGCTGTTTGTTGGTTGGCTAAAAAAAATCGCTTAAAGCGATAAGTCCGCCTTTTCATTCCACTTTTTTCATTTCTGTATATTTGGTGTGCAATAAAGTATAATTATTTTATCTGACCTTTGTTTTTACTGGCAGTGTATAGCTTGATCTACTGTACACTCTTAAATTAAAACCATGTTAATTTTTAATTCAAATGGAGAGAAAACTGTCACATAGGACTGTCCACCCAAGTTTCTTTTTATATACAAGGCATGCCCTAAGAGGAACCGAAGAGAACCTTAGTCCTCCTCTTAATTCCTGTTCATCAGATGTACTGAATTTCGTAGTAGTATGACAAGACTGATTCTGTATTGTTATTTATTCGTGATGGACAGGGTCTACAATGCAAGGACTGCCACTACAACGCGCACCGCAAGTGCCTACCGTACGTGCCGAAGGACTGCGGCGGCGAGCTGCGCGACCAACAAAGTAACTTGATTATACCTTTTTTTTTTTTTTTACCCAATGAATATCATTGTTCAGGATCTGACGATCGCATTATTATAAGTCATCAAACAAAAGATCCTTTCTCATAAGAATATGACAAAAAAGAAAAAGTTGATTCTAAATTGATTTGATAAAAGTGGTTATCTATCATTACTATACACGAAATTCTACATATTATCTCACTTGACCACGTGATTCAAACAGATGAATACCCCGACAACTGCAGCACGGGTAGCGAAGTCTCCGACAACGCTCGGCTTCCGGACGAAGAGTCTGACGATGGCGAGACAGAGAATGCGACGCACCATGCTGATGACAATGACGAGGTATGATCTCTCTGAACCATGTGTAGTGAGGTATGTGAGCATTGAACCATGTGCAAACAGTTGCATACCCTGACAGCTGCAGCACAGAAAGCGAGGTCTCCGTGAACGCTCGGCTTCCAGACGATGAGTCAAACTGTGACGCACCATGCTGGTTAATATGACGAGGTCATAGTCGAGGACAAGTAGTCCATTTTAGGCGAAAATTCGTCAAACGTACTCAATTATTTTTTTTTATCGTCCTTTTCATATTCCTACTCAATGGGAAAAGTGTTTCTTATACTGCCACTAAAAGAAGAACCTTGCAGGGGACATTTCGTAAACCATGTGTCTGCAACAGACGTATAAGCTAATGATGATAATCTTAGGCCTGGTAGGTGTGTAATCTGACACCACGGCTTGAATCGGTCAGAAAAACCTTTGTCAACGTTGAGGCACAGTTTTAGAATCCATACAGCATCTAACGCCTTTGATGTTTGAGTCGCAACGTTACCTCTGGCGCTTTTAAAGTATTGTCCCGAACAGTGACTAGGGCAATTGGAGCATACCCCCCAGCCTCGCCCATTGGCCCTCCACATGCTTTCGCCGTCTAGATGTCATCGTTGGATGACTTTGCACGGTTAAATGTGGAACACGATAAGTTTAAGTAAGAGTGTGGTGGAGAGTGATGGGAGAGGCGTGTGTTCAACATAGTCTTTCGATAAAATTATGATGATATTAAGTTATGAGCTTAACAACGGACTATGTCATTCAACACTATTATTCCGTTAAAATAAAGCTTTTTCCGACCGAAATTATTGTAATACATAAATACTCGTTAGATGTTTAACATTCTGTCGTCTTGTTCCTCAGGTGCAACTACGGAGAAGAAGAGAGGAAGAGTCAGACGAACCACAACGCGACATATTGCCGGAGCGGTCGGCGAGCAGACCCAGCAGGTGAGTCTGTAGTCTAGGTCGCCCGGTGCTGTGTTGGTGGTGGGTTGTGATTGTTAATTCATCATTAAATTATTCGAACCGTTAAGTGATTGTTGAAATGCCGAGATCCCATAATATATATGTGGCAGACAAATTGTATGATTAGTCATTTTACATACGGTCAGGCAAATTGTATAATTCGTCCGTATTTAAACAGTTAGGCCAAAAGTAAAATTCTGTACGCAGATTGTAAATGAGCTCGCGGAGCGAGCGATTTTAGGTTCGGTCAGGTTTGATTGATTTAACTGCGATGCTCCCCGCCCTTCGCCATTATATTTAATTTGCCTGATATTTGCCTGACCGTTTGTTTAATGACGAAGTATACAGTATGCCTGCGGCATACCTATACATCCCTTTAACACATACTAGGAGCGAAGCTATGCGCAGCGCAGCGTCAAACTTGAGCTCTTTTGCTGTACAAAGAAGGTAGAAAACATAACGTTCTTGCCTAGCAAATGTAAATGTAGACGAGTCGAATCGGCGCGCAACATCAAACGTCAGCTCATGACGTCCACAGAGTTCACAATTCCACAATTCTTGTCTGGCAGATTATTGAAACCTCTGCAGTAGACGTAAGGGTTAATTCAGACTAGCGTAGAACTTAGTAATTTGAAACGCACAGTTTAAGGTGACATTTGTGCGTCGCTTCGGCGCTCTGAGCTACTGTGATTAGGGGTGACGACAGTATCATAAATAAAATATGTATGTGGTTTGTAAATTACCGTCGCTCCAACCCCCCCTTCAGTTAGTCAGAAAAGTCACTTGCTACAGCGAGAAAGTTTATCACACAAATGAATAGACTTGAGCTTGAACCTTAGATGCTGGAGCACAAAATTTATTAAGCCCTCCATTCGCATCACGACCGTTGCAAAGACCAAGAAGGACACAATTCCATGTAGATATACTCAGCTTAAGGTTAGATGAGGATGTAAAAAAAGGGGTTTGAATTTTTTTGTATGGAGACTGGCATACTGGAGACCGCTATATTTTTTTTTAAATTACGTCGCACATTGAGACCTATATATTTGGATAGGGATACAGACAAACAAAAAATGTCATGTAACATAGTATCCTAAAACGTCACGTTATGGAGATAATTGAATATATATATTCCATAATAATTAACATAGTATCCTAAAACGTCACGTTACGGAGATAATTGAATAATTTTGATTATTTTTAACTTCTGTATTATCTCAGAAACGTGACACTTTAGGCCAACCTGTTATATGACATTTTTTGTTCTTCTATAGGTCCTCTATCCAAAAACACAGGTGAGATTGTGCGACGCCATTTTGAAAAAAAAAACAAAATGGCGAATCCTCAGTATGCCAATAACTTTCAAACCCCTTTGTCTGTGGTTGTAAGTAATTTACCCTACTGTGTTCCAGCTGTGTGTTACATGCAGCTGTGTGTTACATGCAACCTCTCGGTCCTTACGACCGTCGTAACGTGAGCGCTTTGCTTTTGCTGTTAATTAATTGCGTTTATCACAACCCCCGCGAACATAGCCCCTTATACAATTCCTTACATTACACTCCGTATCGTATAACCTGACGCGTGCACCCCGCAGCTCATCGTCATCGCCCAGCGCCAACATCCCGCTGATGCGCATCGTGCAGTCCGTCAAGCACACCAAGAAGAGAGAGGGCCAGTGGGTCAAGGAGGGCTGGCTCGTTCACTTCACCAACAAGGATAAAACGGTGAGTGGGAGTGAGACAGAGCAATGCAACGCGTTTGACATCTCGCTCACACATCGTGCACGTCAAGCGCACTAAAAAGAGGGACGGCCAGGTCAGGATCATAGCTGTTACAGACGAAGAGGTGAATTTATAAGAAGCAAATAATTTGTTAAAGAAACGACATCAAAAGAGTACGTGCGTGCATGCACTAGAGTAATATTTTGATCTGTTTACGGCAAAGCAAGAGGAAGGGTTATTAATGGATGAATGCTAAAATTTTAAATAACAGCTATGTAACTAATATTAGATCGGCATTTAAGTCACATCAATATAATGTGTATTTCAGAATTGAACAGAAAATTCGTACCAATTTCTTGAAAAAATAGCCTGGTGGCTGATGCAAGATGCATCATTAATAGGCAAAAATAGTTAAAAAAACGACATCAAAGATTGTAGGTACTTGCATGCATGTGATAGTATTATCAGTCTTTTCTTTCATGATAGTCATGTTTTAATATTTATCCTGGAGTGGAGTGAGACGCACCTTTTTTTTATTCACAATTGGTAAGCCCTTGGCATTATGTCACCTGATGGTAAGTGATGATGATGCCTAAGATGGAAGCGAGCTTACCAAGATTCCCCAACTCAATGGGGAAACTGGCTATCTTATCTTCAAGCCGGAACACATCAATGATGTTACCACTGATGTTTGGCGGCAAGACTTAGATAAGATGGTGGTAGCTAGCCAGGCGGACTAAGAAAATGCCCTACCACCAACCAAACCGAGTCTTACAAGTTGACCCCACCGGGAATCGAACCCGCGACCTCCTGGTGTGAAGCGACCTAGGTATCGATTAAGCCACAAACTTATAATTCTTGTTTGGCTCGTGTAGATAAAACGGCACTACTGGCGGCTGGACAGCAAATCAGTAACGTTGTTCACTTCGGAGCACGGCAGCAAGTACTACAAGGAGATCCCGCTCAACGAGATCCTCGCTGTGGACACGGCTCGGACGCCGCAGTCAGGTATTCCTTAAATGATATCTTGTACGTAGAGTTACTTGTTTTTTTTTTAAGAATATGTTAACGTCTCTGGGTACAAAAGCCTTTTTGAGACAGTGAAGAATTGGGGACCAAGAGATAGAAAACACGTCTTAATAATACAGATACGTTTTTTATTTTGTTCGGTAGGTAGAATGGACGTAACAACTCAGTAACGTGGTTTTATATATTAATGATAATCAGGCGCCCTCTGTGGTATTTATGTGTTAGACAAATGAACTTTACATATTGTACATCGATAGTAAGGTAGGCGTTACGAGACGAACATAGAAAAGGAGTTACAGGTTAGATGGCGCTGTAACAGACAGTCTTCATATAATAAATCTTCATTTGTTATTTGATTTACAACGCTAATGCTGGTGCATTACGAATCTTTTTTGTAGTTCTTGACAGCATTTGCAGCAGCCTCATTCTGAGGTGGAACACTCGGTTGCAGTAGGGAGTCCATAAAACTGCACCCAGTGGAAATTGTGTTTTCACATCCTCCTTCATTTTATTTTCTTGTCCTTTACATTGCTCACATGCACCAGACGATTTTCTCCGAAACATACTACTATTTGAAGCAAATTCTAGCAGAAAACCATGCAAAAACAATAAAATAAAACTATGAATGCGTTTTCCACAAATCCCACCAAAAAATCTCAGATTGTGAGGCCATTTCATAAAATTACATAATTGATGTAGGTAACACTATTTCGTGATTTCTGGCAGGACCTTCGTTGACTATAATAGTGTCATCATCATCATCATATCAGCCGAAGGATTTCCACGACTACCGGTTCTGCGCAACCCGCATCCGGCGGCTTCCCGCGACCTTCACCAGGTCGTCCGTCCACTGAGAGGGAGGCTTTCCTGCGCTACTTCTTGCGGTGCGCGGCCATCACTCGAGCACTTTACTACCCCAACGGCTATCTGTTTGTCTAAAATTTTTCAGTTGTTATTTTATCCAATTGCAGACGTAATGCACTGTTTCGAGGTGCGAACCGCCAACGTGGACTACCTGGTCGGGGTGGACCCCACATGGCTGGCGGGTGGAGCTCCGCCGCCCCCGCCTCCGGAGTCCGGCGTCGGCGCGCACGTCGCCAGGTCGTGGGAGACCGCGCTGCGGCAGGCCTTGCTGCCCGTCACTGTGGCTAGGACTCGTAAGTCCTCATCTCATCATCATATCAGCCATTAAACGTCCATCCACTACGTCGTATCACAGCTCTACAAAAAAAAATGTTGCCCTGGATATCTTAGCAAATTTTGATATTTTCAAGTGCTCAGATTACGAATTTATTCATGAAAGTATTTAATGTGCTCTTGTTTTTATGATCAATAATTATCGGCTTGTTAGTAATAAAATTTATTTTCCCGGTCATGATTAGAGTTCTCCGCAAAAAAACGAAAGCAAATCTTATAAAATCATTGATAGTTTCATGAATTGTGAGCAAAATCCAAAATCGATCATATATCTAGGGCAACAAAACCACTGTAGATCAGTGATCTATCCTCATCATATCAGCTCATATACGTCCCCACCGAGGGCCTCGAGCCTACCCTGAATTAGGGCGATCGAGCCTTAGTTGACCACGCAGGCCCAGTGCGGGTTGGTCGACTTCACACACAACTTTCGAGTTTTCTCGAAGGCGTGTGCAGGTTTCCTCACGATTTTTTCCTTCACCGTAAGAGCGTCGGATAAACGTACATATGAGATCGAAATTCGAAAACACATTGGTACGTGGCAGGACTCGAACCACGACTTGTCAGATAGGAGGTAGCGGCCCTCGCCGTTGCGCCACCGACGCTCCGAAATATGAGCAACAAATCTACATCTACATCTACACTAATATTATAAAGAGGAAAGATTTGTACCTATTTTTGTATGTTTGTAATGAATAGGCTCAAAAAGTACTGGGCCGATTTAAAAAATTCTTTCACCAATAGAATGCTACATTCTTCCAATTTGACATAGGCTACAAAATTAGGGATCCTTGGCTACAAAATTAGGGATCCTTGGTAAAATTTGAACAATGTAACCGACTGTATATATTTTATTCGACTCTGCTTTTATTCTAATTACTTAAAAAAACATAGTAAAAATGTACATAATATCCTATGTAAATATTACTTATTTAAGTGCCCGCCACTTAAACCATCAAAGAAATTGAACATAAATAGACTTACATACAAATATAACTGTGGGATTTTTTTTAATACAAATAAAAATATTTGTGAAAAAAAGTGTTTTATATCCAAATTTCCAAAAATAAATAATTGTCTACCCCGGGCGAAGCCGGGACGGGCTGCTAGTAGCCTATAAAGTAAATGTTATTTATCTGTTTGTTGAATTTCCAGCGGCAGAAAACAGCGCAGAAGCAGAGGCCGAAGCGAGCGGCGAGGATGGCGTCTCGCGCACCACGGAGATGGCGCACGTGTATCAGATACATCCGGACGAAGTGCTGGGCTCGGGCCAGTTCGGGATCGTCTACGGAGGGCTGCACCGGCGGACACAGCGACCTGTTGCCATCAAGGTGGGTGCTGGGGCTGCAGGGGGTTTTAGTAGTGTTAGGCTACCTACGGAAAGTCGTTACTACCGCGAATAAACGAGTGCGACGCCAAGGGCACAGTCTTATGACTATTTTCAACCGACTTCCAAGTGTGAATAAAATAATTTTAAACAAAAAAAACCGACTTCAAACGCACTAGTCGCCACTACGATTTTCGAAGGTTCCCTTCGATTTCTCTTGGATTTTTCATTATCTTTTGGATACCTTCGAGTTTCTTCGCAGGAGGGTGCAGGTTTCCTCGCGATGTTTTCCTTCACCGTTAAAGCAATCGGTGAGTATTTTAACCTATTAATCGTTGTTTATTAGTCTTCATACTGTGCCAGAGGAGTGGACAGGTGCAGTAAGCGCTGGTAAGTAAGCGTGCCTACCGCTACGGCACGGACTATATTGGACGTGGGGGGCAGCTTCTCTGGTGGCGCCAGCAGCGAAAGCTCCAGAAGGTGAGCGTGCCGACTGCTACGGTACCTATCTGGAGGGTAGGTAATGACTCCTTCCACAAGGCATTCGCCTTGCAGAATACCTGGACGAGCACCTTGGTGGCACCGAGGATGGCCCTTACCCTCACCTCACGGTGCTGGCAGGAATGGCGGCCCTCACTATATAACCGTAAGGTTGAGTGAGAGGGGATGATATATCGTGAACTTAGTAGTTTAGCGTGCCTTATCCTTTTAATACACGTAAAACTCATGGTTTCAATAAATTATTATTATGAGTATTGGTTTCCAAACGTGGCGTAATGGTAAAGTCCATTAGCTTTACATCAGAAGGTCGCGGGTTCGATTCCCTAAGTCTAATTTTGTAAGACTCGGTTTGGTTGGTGGAGGGGCATTTTTTAAGCCGGCCTGGCCAGCTACCACCATCTCTATCTTGCCGTCAAACATCAATGCAGCTGTACGTGAGAGTATGTGCCAGGGTAGTGGTTAGTGATTTGCTAACCCTCGAGGACTAGCTGGATTGCCTTGTATGGTAGTAATCTCGTCTCCTATCGGGCCCCGCCCACCGGAACATAGCTCGAGTACAGGCACAGAGCGAGCGAGCTATCGGAAATTGCATAAAAGGTCACACCACTAGTGGAGTTCTCCTGATGTCATAAAAGGTCACACCTCTAGCGGAATTCTTCTGATGTCATAAAAGGTCACACTACTAATGGAGTCCTCCTAATATCATAAAAGACCACACCACTAGTGGAGTTCTCCTGATACCATAAAAGGTCACACCACTAGTAGAGTTCTTCTGATGTCCTAAAAGGTCACACCACTAGTGGAGTTCTCCTGATGTCATAAAAGGTCACACCACTAGTGGAGTTCTCCTGATGCCATAAAAGGTCACACCACAAGTGCAGTTCTCCTGATGTCATAAAAGGTCACACCTCTAGCGGAGTTCTTCTGATGTCATAAAAGGTCACACCACTAATGGAGTCCTCCTAATATCATAAAAGACCACACCACTAGTGGAGTTCTCCTGATACCATAAAAGGTCACACCACTAGTAGAGTTCTTCTGATGTCCTAAAAGGTCACACCACTAGTGGAGTTCTCCTGAAGTCATAAAAAGTCACACCACAAGTAAAGTTTTTTTTTTGTTTTTTATTCACGCTCGGTAAGCCCTTGGCATCATCTCACTTGATGGTAAGTGACGATGATGCCGAAGATGGAAGCGGACTTACCAAGATTCCCCAACGCAATGGAGAACTTGCTATCTTTTCTTCAAGCTGGAACACATCAATGTTGTTAACACTGATGTTTGGCGGCAAGACTTAGATAAGATAGTGGTAGCAAGGCGGGCTTAGAAAGTGGCCTACCACCAACCAAACCGAGTCTTACAAGATGACCCCGCCGGGAATCGAACCCGCGACCTCCTGGTGTGAAGCGAATGGACTAACCATACGCCACGGAGGCGGTTTTGAACTTATATGCACTGTCACGCTTTATATTTATTGTATTATAAGTATGAATCAATTGTAACGCAATATCGCACGCATGTCGTCGACAGGTGATAGACAAACTGCGCTTCCCGACCAAGCAAGAGGCGCAGCTGAAGAACGAGGTGGCGATCCTGCAGAACCTGTCGCACCCCAGCGTGGTGAACCTGGAGCGCATGTTCGAGACGCCGGAGCGCATCTTCGTGGTGATGGAGAAGCTCCGGGGCGACATGCTCGAGATGATCCTCAGTCACGAGAAGGGGCGGTTGCCGGAGAGGACCACCAAGTTCCTGGTAGCGCAGGTAAGGCATCTTTTTGTTTTCAAGCCAGCCATTCAATTTCCAGCTGCTATGCTCAGATTTTAATAACTAAAACTACTCATTCGTTTCTGCAAACCATAAAGATTAGGCCTATGTATAGTGAAATACAGTAAGGCTGTAAATTTCTCGAGTGGCGACCGCGCACCGGAAGGCGTAGCGTGGGCAGTCCTCCCACACGGTGGACCGACGATCTGGTGAAGGTCGCGGTAAGCTGCTGGATACGGGCAGTGCAGGAGCGGTCAATGTGGAAATCCTTGGGGAAGGCCTTTGTGGGAAGTGGACGTCTCTCGGCTGATATGATGATGATAGTCAAAGAAATATCTACAGCAACCGCGTGGATTCGAAAGAGCTGCAGAAATATAAGCAAGACCGAAAATATTCAGGTTGATGTTCATATCAAGAGCATTGCTTTTGTTGGTAGAATAATCTCCAACTTCTCCTGTTGTCATCCAGCATCTTGCCAGCCTTATGCGGCAACAACTTTCTATATTAAGTTGGAACCACTTGTTCCATGTTGGATTCGTCTTGGCTTTGCTCTTTCTCTTCCTTTTTATTAGAAAGCTGTTGTGTTGTATCAGTTGGTTATCCCAGTGTTGTGAAGAGGGGCGGACCACCGAGTTTCTGCAGACGCTCTGGTTGGTCTCTAACACCGTTATGATCCATACTCTGTATGATACCATAGCTCAACTTCAAGGTTGTTTACTGTGCAGGAATTTAAGTTAACAGAGATCGAACGTACAGCCACAGGTACAGCATTAGAATAAGTTCCCTAATAGTCAGGTGTACACAATACCTATAAATGAAAATTTTAACACAATAGGACGTACTAATTATTATTATACTAGCTACATAAACCATCTTCGAGCGCACGCGCGGCAAACCGACTAGGAGTCGAAGTGGTCGCCATGACCGAAATCGGTCGAAATCATCACTAGCTGGAGTACCCGACTTCGCACACGGAGTATCCGCACCAACACAAAAAGGCTTCAAATGGTCAAAACTGTTCCAGAACACTCCGCAACATTTGAGAGTGTTCTGAAATGTTTCACAATGATCTGGGATGTTGTTAGAGAATGCTCTCAAATACTGTCAAATTTTCTGGGCTGTTCTAGAAATTTCTAGAGGGTGAAACTCTAGGCATTATATCTTCAAAAGCACGCCCTTCAGGTTAAAACGAGATTCTTCTTCATGGATGGGGAATAGAGGCCTACCACACCATATAAATCTCTTGATCTTACCGGGACTCGTTTCTGAGTTTAGCGGCACGCACATTGTGCGCTTTCTTTTGTAATATATATATATTGATTAATTAAAATTTGAACCCTGCATACAACGATGCACATTATTGTTCGATCAGCTGATCGATTTGTGTATAGTTAAATTTTATTTTGCGATTTCAGCAATGTCGATTATCATAAGTTGTTCAGTAAGATGCGCAGAACCCCCAGTTAACGGAACCTACACCAGTTTTGTTAATGATAATGATTTATTTTGCTTTAAATGTGGTATTCAAATAAATTTTGGGTATCACACATTTAACCAAAGGTATTGGTATGCAAAATTAATGTTAGTTTAATCTATAGGCAAAGTATATATATTAGTACTAACATACAGTATGGACACTCCCTGCCGCTCTCTAGATTGCGACCTCACCCCCTCGTCAGCCAGATTGATACAGATTTGTTACAGTTTGATTGTCCAACGTATATGATTTCGCCGCCATTTTGTTTGTTCCGTCATTTGTTTTTTAAATGTCATTTCTAGCCCGTTGTATGAAGTGTCAAGGATACCGTGTGCTATAGGTTTGTTACAAGAATAAAGAGATGATAATAGAACGAAGACAAATCAAATAATGTAGGTATACCTGTATACGATAAGTACATAAAACACTCAGACAAGAAGCGAACAAACCTATCAACCGTTTATTTCAACCGCTACGACATTAACTTCGAACTTTGGACTCTGCTTCCACGGCAATCACAATGGACCCGGTGGTGTTCCAGTGGTTATGCATGCTGGGCTAATTCTCACCCAGGGTAAACCTTCGTGTAGCTCAGGGTGCGCAGAATAAGTGAAGAGAGCAAGTTCCACACTCGATATGAACGAACTTCGTTCCTAAAGTACCACTGACCGCATGATTGTTTCGTTCGACAGGTTTGTTCGGAACACGGTGCCTGTCGGTCTCCTTCAATTCTTTAACCTTTGACATTTCATTAATTCCAGATCCTGGTGGCCCTGAAGCACCTACACGAGAAGAACATAGTGCACTGCGACCTGAAGCCGGAGAACGTGCTGCTGTCCTCCGACGAGGAGTTCCCGCAGGTGAAGCTGTGCGACTTCGGGTTCGCGCGCATTATCGGCGAGAAGTCCTTCCGCCGCTCCGTGGTCGGCACGCCGGCCTACCTCGGTACGAGATCCTAGTAGTTCTTACACCTGACCGACCCATTAGTCCAGTGGCAGCGCCTGCCTGCTGGGCCGAAGGTTGTAGGTTCGATCCCCACCCAGGGCAAACATTCGTGTGACAAAAAGGTTTGTTTGCTCTATGTCTGGGTGTTGTATTGTACTTTTGTGCATGTATTAAAACGTATATAAGTATGTAAAAGTATATCAGTGTCTGGTACCAGACGACCGTGTGTGATTTGTGCTTGAGTATTATTATAGACTGCTATGAGTGTCGGTGGCGTAACGGCTAGGGCCGCTGCCTCCTATCCGGGAGGTTGTGATTCGAATCCTGCCACGTACCAATGTGATTTCGGAAGTATACAATTATAATTTTTTGTCAGCAAGACATTGCGATTCACTCCGTGGTGTCGTTTCCGAGGTTTTCGGGGCTGGGAGACTTGAAAATGGACACCGGAAGTACTACCGGCAACCGAAGGTGAAGTGACAGACTCAAAAAGGGTTAAAATTGGAACAAGATTTCAAAATAAACAGAAATTTTCCGTCATTTAATAAAAACAGAACATCGTCAAATCAATAAAAATCATGATCCTCCTTCTTTCTAATCAGACTATCATTGCTACATGATTGACACATGTTGGTGCATACTTGCGTGTGCCACACCGACCTTCGCACTTGCACGAGAGGAGTGTGATTCACTCATTGGTTACCGAGGGAGCAATGATGACACGGCAAGGAAACTGACATCTTGATAGCCGCACTCAGTTAGATTGGGCAACGGTGGGTCGGCTGATCAGCGCTGCGCCAAACAGCTGTCCGGAAGTGTGCTGCGTCTGCCGTGGGTGGCAAACGCTCAGGCGCTTGAGTGATATGGCGGGTAAGACATGGCGGGCATCAGCCAGGAACTTGTCAGACTTAGCGATGCCATGTATGCCAATCCCATTGAGTAGTTCACCGTGTTCCCGATGTACAGTCCATGCTCCATGTTTGCCAATACCTGATAAAAAACGGACATACTTTCAATTTAAGGACTGTCTTTAGTGACTGGTTTTAGGGTGGTGTTATGATTTTTTTAAGTTTATGCGCCATTTTGGCCGCCATCTTTTGAGCAAAGGAGCCAAAATTCGGCCTGGCAACATTTAGAATCGGATTCAGCAGAATCTTTTACTTCAGAAAAGTCATTTTACCGAAATAGCCCACAAAATGCCTTTCAACTTGAAAAAGTCTGAAATAACTACCAATCTGTTATATTATTATGGTCGGCATGGCTGATTATCTCACACATACTCATAGCGAGCTGTCGTAGCTCAGAGCGACCTGCGTATTGGGTCCATCAGGCAGGTTAACTGACCTGGATGGGTTTGACTGATAGAGGCAAATGTATGCCTAACAGTGAAACAATTTCCAGCTGTAAAGAGTTACGTGCGCGTCGTGAGTTCGTCAACAAGCCATAAACGAGCCCAGTGCTGGGCAAGGGTGTCTTCCCCAACTCGGGAAGGCCTCACTCCACCCTCGGGGGCCAAGTCCGGGTTCGTGGAGTAGCAGACCCCCCACTGTTAGAAGTTTTTCAAGCCGCCTCTACAGCATCTGACACGGTTTATGGCGACGCATTGGAAACTTTGGTCGCGGGATCTCGATTTTTCTCAGCGACTACAAAACATATGAAAGTGATATTTTGTAACCTGGTTCATCATTTCAATAACTTCATTTTGGCAGTTGCAGTAACACGATTCGTTTACTTTAATAACAGTAAAAATATAAAAGTATCAAAGAAATCTCTTTTAAAACTGAGGCTTTCTTAGTTGATTTGTCTTAACACACATTTCAATATACCAGTTGGTTTGTTTAAAATTGTAGTTTTTAATTGAAACGAAAAAAAACATTGAAAAAGTGCAAAAATGTGGTTATTTTCTTTACTGTTTACACGTAAAGAAAAAGACAGAGACAACTGTTCCAATCAATGCCTCGCCTCAACGTGTCTTGCGAAACACGGAAATAGTCAAGATACATTGCAAGCAACAAGAAACGCTCATCGAACTCAAACAATAGGGGTGACGACATCGTCAAAAATAATATATGAACTCTTGATCACTAAATTGCCCTCCTACTAAAACTTCGGAAAACCTTACTCGTTTTGTTTGCCATCAAGTCTTCGATTTTTAATTCACCGAAATCACAAAATGAGTACATATATGACGCTGCTAAACTATGACGTCACACCTTGGTATTTCTAACATTTTTAGTACAAAATGTCGTTTTTGGCACAGATGATAAAAAGTAAATCAGATGACTAGAATTCGTCACCCGTATTCCCCACAGCGCCGGAAGTGCTGCGCAACAAGGGCTACAACCGGTCGCTGGACATGTGGTCGGTGGGCGTGATCGTGTACGTGTCGCTCTCCGGCACGTTCCCCTTCAACGAGGACGAGGACATCGCCGAGCAGATCCAGAACGCCGCCTTCATGTACCCGCCGCAGCCGTGGCGCGCCATCTCCGGCGAAGGTCGGTGTGGAACCACTGCGCACTGCAGTCTATATCTAGGAAATGTCAATAGCGCGATATGTTTATTTTTATTTTATTTACAATTAGTAAGTCCTTGGCATCATCTCACCTGATGGTAAGTGACGATGATGCCGAAGATGGAAGCGGGCTTACCAAGATTCCCCAACGCAATGGAGAACTGGCTATCTTATCTTCATGCCGGAACACATCAATGTTTTTAACACTGATGTTTGGCGGCAAGACTTAGATAAGATGGTGGTAGCTAGTCAGGCGGGCTTAGAAAATGCCCTACCACCAACCAAACCGAGTCTTACAAGTTGACCCCACCGGGAATCGAACCTGCGACCTCCTGGTGTGAAGCGAATAGACTAACCATTACACCACGGAGGCGGTTAAAAATGTGCATGTTACACTCTTTCTGATGGTCATAAGATAGCGATTACATTACATTATGTCAGATTGTGAAAAAATTATAAACATATTCATGAGTTAATAATGTCTATAAACTCATTGATATTTAACAAATAATTTCATTTGGACATGAATACAATATGACACGAAAAGTAATACAGGAAAATTATTGAATTTGTCGTTAATGCCTTTGACAAGAGTAGGCCAGTTCACACGGACAGCACCCGTTCAGGAGTATAGCGCGAGAGTCAGCCATCGCTCCCCTCGACCATATTAGAGGAAAAGGAACGCCCGACTCCCGATGCACCACCATCCGCACGAACATTTAAGCGAGCATGCACCACTCATGTCAATGCTAAGATAATTATTTTTTTATATATATTCATAATTGGTAAGCCCTTGGCATCATCTCACCTGATGGTAAGTGACGATGATGCCGAAGATGGAAGCGGCTTACCAAGATTCTCCAACGCAATGGAGAACTGGCTATCTTATCTTCAAGCCGGAACACATCAATTAGAAGATATACTAGACTTGTCATGTTTTTGTCGCCTCCACGTCAATTCTTAGATTGGTCATCATTTTATTACTGTTAAACATGATTAGCGTTGATAGAAGAAACACTGTTAGCTCGTCAGACAACGTGTCACTTCTGTTTGCAGCCATCGACCTAATAAACAACCTGCTGCAAGTGAAACAGCGCAAGCGGCTGTCCGTGGACAAAGCGTTCGCGCACGCGTGGCTGCAGACGCGGGAGGCGTGGGAGGACCTGAGGGCCCTGGAGCGGAGAGTGGGCGCCAGGTACCTGACGCACTGCAGCGACGACGCGCGCTGGGAGCCGCCGCCGCCGCCCCCGCCGGGCGAGGGGCGCTGACTCACGTGAGTTGTATTCGGGTACCCAAATTATTAAGGTAATTAGGTATTAAGTAAGCGTAAGAAAAAGCGTCGGTGGCTCAATCGGAAAAGACTTGGTCTCCCTAACCAGAGGTACCGGGTTCAAATCTGGACGGCCAATGTACCAATGAGTTTTTCGAAACTGACGTACATATACTTACCGATTGCTTTAACGGTGAAGGTAAACATCGTGAGGAAACCTGCACACACCTGCGAAGAAACTCGCAGGTTGTGTGAAGTCGGCCAACCCGCACTGGGCCCGCGTGGTCGACTAAGGCCTGATTGCCCTAATTCAGGGTAGGCTCGAGCCCCTCGGTGGGGACGTATATGAGCTTATATGATATTATGATTTCAAATAATACACGTCAACGCGAGCTACAGAAAGATGCTCTTTTTTCATTCATTTCGGATTACTCAATGGGAGTACAACTCACACTTGGCCAGTTTTTATTGTTTGTTGTTTTACTTTAGGATTAGGATATGAGCTGATATGATGATGATGATGATGATGATGATGACCCAAATTATTGGATTTGACTATCGATTTGAATGTGTGTTTCTAGCTTTACAGTTTTATTCTTCATATGATTTTATGCAGTTTGTGTGTTGTCCGCAGGGCCCCTCCCCGCTGCCGCTACCCGCGGAGCCGCTGGCGGCAACTGTTCGTCAAGGTGCGCCTAGGCAAGGTCAGGTAGCTCGCGCACGCTGACCGGCCCACGCAGCAGGGCTGGCGCCGCCGTGAGCCCGCCCAGCCCCGCGCCGGCCCGGCCGTGCTCTGCAGCTGTGTAACACGGCCCACTTGACATTAACGTACACGCCAAGAAAATTTTAGAATGCCTCAGTTAGAATTTATTTTACTCTCAATGCAAAAATCATTTTTAGTAGTTACAATAACGTAAATGTGTAAAAACGTAAGTTGTAATATTTTTATAATATTTTTTTTACCCATAAATTATAAATAATTATTATAATTTAAAGTTATACTGAACAAGTTACCTCAACGAATTAACAATGTCACGCTTGTCGAAATGCATTCCTAAGTGTAGCGCGTCTAACAAAACTTTAATTTATTATTTTTATAAAAATTGACAATGCAACTACTCGAGTTTACGTTTATTTTCTAAGATCTTTTTTATTGTATAGGTTTTGTATGATGTATTTTATGGTTTACCGGTCGTTGTGTATGTTTAAGTATCTAATTTATTTTTAGTTTCTGATTTTAAGTATTTCTAACATCGTTATGTTAAAACAGTTTTTGTGTTTTCAAATTGACAAAATAACATTCCATTCGATTAACAGTCGATCGCCTAAGGTTTTCTTTACAAACATTGATCCAGATTTTTAATAAATGAAGTATATTTAAGAACATATTCGATAAACTTAAGAATCTACAAAAAAACTAAATCAGTCTGGCCTGGACTTTTTGAGATAAGTTTAACCTTATCTCGTGACCTACAATAATATTTAAAACTTAAGAAATACTGACTTTTCTACACCAATACAAAAATCAGGACAAAAGTAACTGACATAATAATTATAATAATTAGGTACTAGATATCTTATCGATGCTTCTACTAATGTTACGAGATTTTATTATTACGAGTATCTTTTCTGCACTTTATTCTAAACCAACTTAAAAAAATATCTACTATCAGAAGCAAACTCAGGCATTTAGTTTTAGGCCTGCTTCACAAGCGAAGGAAGGTACTCAACTCACCTGAATCCGATTTCTGTAATAATCTTTTTAAAAAGTTGGCTATCGCACTTTTAAAACCTATCCTGTTGAACTGGGTATTTGTATTTAAGATTTATATATATATGTCTCTAGGGTTAATGTTAAAAAGGCGTATGTCGCCTTGTGTAACGGCCTAAATAGAATTAAATAAGTACTTAAATATACGCTAGATAGATAATTGAAAGATTACGTTCAGTACAGCTAGGAATTGATATCGAATAAGAGATAGGTCGGCTCGGGAGGCGGGGATGAATTTTACGAATATTAAACGTTTTCGTTTACTTTAGGAAGTCTTAGTTATATTGACAGGTTTTAATAATATCTATATTTTACTAACAATCTGCCTACGTAGACATCCCCGGCACGCCTCGCCTGTGGTTTGACAAAAATCCCACTCGAGTCTTGTGTATTTGTAACTTAAAGTTGTAGTATGGCAGACTGTCGGGGCCAGGGACTTGTAGTGAACAATTTTCACAGTGCAATATAGTACACGTCGCGGCATATAAGTTGGGAACACAAATGGCGGTCGTTCGCGCAGGTAGGGAACGGGCTATACGGGGTGTTGGCGTCACTTGGTGCGCTCGGCCTCGCTAGCCGCGTCCCACACTTTGGTTGAGACCTGAAAATAGACAAGGCGCATTGCTCAACTTAGATGCCGCGATCTATTACATATACTATGCTACAGAATAACTACAGATATATACTATGCTTTAGATGTACAGGATACAAAAATAACAACAGGCGAAGCGTTTCTACAGTATCGCCAAAGGGAAATTCTATGTCACGTGAATGATATACCATACTCCTCTCATAGATTGCCGTTGTGAGAGTGAGACAGATACAGCGTAATATTCATACAGTTTGATTTTCCCAGCTACGTCTTTGAATCTGTTATTTGACATCAGTTCTCCGTCGAGCCGTGAAAGGATCTTGCGTCTCCATAGAGATAGTGTAGAAACTCTGTGGAAATAACAAATGACGCACAAAGTGTTTTAGTAGGGTACAACATGATAACATGACCAATGAGAGAATCGCAGTTCAAAATAATTGAAAACGCTAAACACGTTAAAAAACCCGTCCGTTTCCCACCTTACTACCAGTAGTAAAGGGGGCAAATTTTATTACCCACCTTACGACCAACGCTTGCAGTAGTATGGTGGGGGTTTTATTTACCCTCCTTACTACTAAGTAATTCTACTCTAATCTTCTTACATAAACTGACAACAATCATTTTCCAAAAAAAAAAATTCGAGCGAGACCTACAGTACTCGCATATGATGTGTAACATGTGACAAAATACTTTATAAAAGGACGGCAAAGATACGGCAGACTAGGCTGTATAGTCATAGATACCTTTGCCTTTTCCGCGCTTTTAAAGCCTGAAAAACGCGACTCCCTGTTACACATTTCCGTCACATGGGACACTTTTCCGTCCCATTTCACGAAATCACTCCCACAAATTGCAGGAAAGCGAGAGCAAAGATGTTACACATCAAAAACAGTGTTAAACTTTCATTTGTTTAATGTTTAACAAAAAAATCTTCTTATTACTTACTGTTAATAAAAAATAGAATTTAATAAAAACTCATTCTCGATTCTCGTTAAAATTAACTATAAGCTAGTCAGGACTCTGACAATATTGTCCATCTTTGTATAAAATAATTAATACAGAAAACTCACTTTTAATGTAACACTTCCGAAACACTTAGTTTTTGTATGATATGATTTACATCGCCAGATCACAGAACCACATTTGTATACTTTTAATTGATATATTATTATATTACTTTTTATTTTATATTTTATTGCTGACCCTCAGCAAGCATGACATTACCACCATTTTTCTACGTATGTATTTTATATCCTCCACTGTGTCCATAATGCCAGATAAATTAGAAATGTAGTCCACAAATCACCTTCTTATCTAAGTATTATTTTACTCACATGAAATGCAAATTAAATATATAAATAGCCAATTTCGAAACGTCTCTAGTCTGTATTTTTATTTTCCAATTTTTTTTTTTGGTCGTTTACTGACGGTAAATTTATGGAGATTAGAGTTGGGTTACCTGGTAGTAAGGAAGGTGAATAAAAAACCCCGACCTTACTACTGCAAGCGTTGGTTGTAAGGTGGGTAATAAAATTTGCCCCCTTTACTACTGGTAGTAAGGTCTGGTAGTAAGGTGGGAAACGGACGAAAAAACCGACTTCAATCGCAACAGCTTTTGCATTATTATTTTTGGTTTTTGTTAATTTTCTAATAAAGTGCTACACCGATTTTGATAAAATTTATGTGGGACCACATGGGAAGCACTAGCTTTCAAATAAAAAAAGTATCATAAAAATCGGTTTACCCAGTCCAAAGTTATGAGGTAAAAAACATACAGACAAATTGAGAACATCCTCCTTTTTGGTAGTCGCTTGAAAAAAAGTTTTCTTCACGATAATAGTCAACACGGACGTCACGTCGGCCACTAGGATGCTACTCGGATCGCGAAAATTGTGTTTACATGTTAGAGATGTTACGGAGCTTGGACTCCGACTCCGATAAGTCGGAACTTCCGATTGACCTTACCTCCGCTCCGGTTCCGACATGGGCTTCGACACTTTAAATCGGAGGTTTTAATCGGAGCAACGTTTATATTTTTACTATACATACCTACGTACCATGATTTTATAAAATATTTTTGAAAATAACTTTTAATGACATATATTAACTACCTATACATTTTGTGAGTGTTTAATTAAAGGAATTACCTAATAAATAATAGCGGGATTTTGTACGAAATGTTAAGAATTGAATATTAATATTATTCATATTATGATTGAGTCGGAAACTAACTTTTTGTTTGAACTTATGTAAATGTGCGGTGACGCGAGGTTGTACTACTTATTGAAAAATACTCTTTTCATCACATCTATTCGAAAAACGACGATTGATTCCTGAATAAATGCGAACAAAATTCAACTTTGCTCCCTGTACGATTTTTTTTTTCTCTCTTCTGATTGGTCCTCATTCGTGCTCTGATACGAACGCGGACTAATCAGTAGACAGAACGCTGTAACTAATGTCTAAAGGCACATATTAATACTATATTCCTATACTAGCGTGACAGCATCGGTGGCTCAACCGGTAACGACTCGGTCCTCCTAACCAGAGGTGCCGGGTTCAAATCCGGACGGCCAATGTACCAACGAGTTTTTCGTAACTTACGTACATATACTCACCGATTGCTTTAACGGTGAAGGAAAACATCGTGAGGAAACCTGCACATACCTGCGAAGAAACTCGAAGATTGTGTGGAAAGTCGACCAACCCGCACTGGGCCCGCGTGGTCGACTAAGGCCCGATCGCCCTAATTCAGGGTAGGCTCGAGCCCCTCGGTGGGGACGTATATGAGCTGATATGATGATGATGATACTAGCGTAGGCAGGCCCCCCAAGCGGTGGACCGACGGGCAGCGCAGGACCGGTCGTCGTGGAAATCCTTGGGGGATGCCTTTGTCCAACAGTGGATGTTATTCGGCTGATATGATGATACTATACTGTTTTTCTCATACCTAGGTTGTGATAAAAAAATGTGTGTGTCTCTCGGGGCCAAAATATTTTGTTCTTGGGCGAAATAGTATATTGAATTCCTCGCTAAGGTCAGGATTCAAACTAGCGCCCTCGGAACAAAATATTACTTTGTCCCCTCATTATACAAATACTATCGATTCTTATTGCTTATCTATAGGTATATCAATTTTACATTGATTTTTACTTAGATCCTATTTACCAACCAATCTCACAAATAAAATTTTAGGTTGATTTTCACCTGGATCCTATTTACCAACCAATCTCACAAATAAAATTTTAGGTTGATTTTCACCTGGATCCTATTTGCCAACCAATCTCACAAATAAAATTTTAGGTTGATTTTCACCTGGATCCTATTTACCAACTGGTGTAGCCGGTTCGCGGTTTTTTATAGGTTAAGTGGACTGTATTTTTGCGGAGCGGGATGATATATAGCGGATGAAGTATTGTTGTTATGTGTGTTCGGTTTCATGCGTATGATATTATTCTGCCTCGGAATAAGACAGGAAAGTAAAAGAAAAAGGCAGAAGTATAAAGGGAAACGAACTCACCATCAGCGACGTGAAGAACTGGCATGTGGTTAGCCAGCGCTGGCTCGAATTCTCCTCTTCAGCTGCAATTCCTTGCGGTATGGTACTTTGTTTAGCACTTCACAATTTTACCGAAACACACGCGAATTATATTGGTCTTTCACGGCGGTTAGATATTTTTGATAATTTTATTAGCGGGAGCGACATGCATGCGTTTGCATTGTCATGCGGAAGACATTTTGTACTTGTTGGTTCTTGACTTCGACACCAGCAAGACATGGCGTCGTTGTATGCTTCTCACTCGATGCGCCATATTCGATGCGTGAGTGGGAAAGGGAGAGGAATATTATGGGATATTGAAGTTTGAACACACATAACCTAATGCGCGAGTTTTAAATATGATTACGGCGCAAACACCAACCAATCTCACAAATAAAATTTTAGGTTGATTTTCACCTGGATCCTATTTACCAACCCATCTCAGAAATAATATTTGACGTTGATTTTCACCTGGATCCTATTTACCAACCCATCTCAGAAATAAAATTTTAGGTTGATTATCACCTGGATCCTATTTACCAATCAATCTCACAAATAAAATTTGACGTTGATTTTCACCCGGATCCTATTTACCAACCCATCTCAGAAATAAAATTTTAGGTTGATTATCACCTGGATCCTATTTACCAATCCATCTCACAAATAAAATTTGACGTTGATTTTCACCTGGATCCTATTTACCAACCCATCTCAGAAATAAAATTTTAGGTTGATTATCACCTGGATCCTATTTACCAATCAATCTCACAAATAAAATTTGACGTTGATTTTCACCCGGATCCTATTTACCAACCCATCTCAGAAATAAAATTTTAGGTTGATTATCACCTGGATCCTATTTACCAATCAATCTCACAAATAAAATTTGACGTTGATTTTCACCTGGATCCTATTTACCAACCAATCTCACAAATAAAAGTTCAACAAACTGTTAACGAAACAATAATTCAAAATAAATTAACTAGCCCTCCGCCCGCGGCTACAGGTTTCGATTTTCTAAAAATATAAAGTTTTACAGTGGCGATTTTTGTTGAAGTTGCATTTCCACACCCCTTCCAGCTAAATCGCTATTTCAAACTTCCTAGTCTGAAAACTTTTGAAAATAGTAGGGGCATGTTATCATTTTGCTCATTTTAGGAGTTATAGCCGACTACCCTCTTGAGATGTGCAGTTGTATTTGTAAAGAGGTCGTACATTTTCTGTACAAAATGTTTTATACCAACTGCAAAAATAAATTTGCTTTTTAAAATTACATTTATTTATTGAAAAGACTACGAAACCATACATAAAATTCTGTCTGTCTGTTCTTGAGTACTAAGTTACTAGTCAAGCGCTGGGGTTAAAAAAAAAAACAAAAAAAGCGGTTTAATTGAAACAGCGGTAGCGCTCCGCGGTCTAGTAAATGAATCATCATCTTAGCAGCCGAAATACGTCCACTGTTGGGCAAAGGCTTCCCTCAAAGATTTCCACGACGACCGGTCCTGCGCTGCCCGCATCCAGCGGCTTCCCGCGACCGTCACCAGACCTTCGGTCCACCGCGTGGAGGATTGCTCACGCTACGTCTTCCGGTATGCGGTCGCCACTCGAGAACCTTAGCGCCCCAACGGCCATTTGTCCTACGAGCTATGTGCCCAGCTCACTGCCACTTCAGCTTATCGATTATGTGAGCAATATCGGTTACTTTGGTTCTCCTACGGATCTCCTCATATCTGATTCGATCGCGTAGGGAAATTACGAGCATAGCTCGCTCCATTTCCCTTTTGGTGACCTTGAGCCTTCTTATGCGGCTTACTATAAATGAGTAATAGGGATGACGAATGCTAGTCATCAGATTTACTTTTTATCATCTTTCAAAAACGACCTTTTTGTCTAAAAATGTTTGAAATACCTAGGCGTGACGTCATAGTTTTGAAGCGTCATTTATGTACTCATTTTATAATTTTGGTGAATTAAAAATCGAAGACTTGATGGAAAACAAAACTTGTAAGGTTTTCTGAAGTTTAATTTAGTGATCAAGAGTTCATAATTTATTTCTGATGCTGTCGCTACCCCTATTATAATAAATCACGTAGGCACCTATTACTTGAAATGTTTATGCGTTACACAATGCGTACAACATACCAATGTTCTCGTGTGTTGCGAAAAATCCTGGTCACAATTTGACAGCTTTTTTAAGACTTTTACTTCCTATTTATTTATTCCTTATTTTGATTGATAACTGTGATTTTTGTTGTTTCTTAATTATTACGCATATATATTTATGCAATGTATGCGAGCATCTTTTTCCTTTGATCTCTTTAACATTTTCAAATTATTTCGACTTGAGTTCGTACGCTAAAGGTCTATTTTGGTAGGTACCTTATTACTTATATTAAAACAGTTTATTAATTTTAATTTTTAATTTATTTATTTTAATATATTGTTTTAAATAATGTATACATGTACATCGTTTTTATGACTGCCTTTGAGGGTGAGCGGTAGCGGCTCGCGAGTGTGGACATGAGTTTTTTACAGATCATAATAATATCTAGCTATTCTGATAAGCAGGCCATGTCACTTCCCACCCCTTAACCAATTCTATACAAAACATCACTTCAATCCGTCGTGGCTCCGTTGCGACGCCGACGACGTGCTCGAGCGTGGAAATGAGTTTTCCCCAGGTCCCTCTGGAACTATGTCAGGATATGTTTTCTAAGTTAATTATGTAATTTCCCTGCCCCTTAAACATATCTGTGCAAAAAATCACAATTGTTGTGATCTTAAAAAAAATAACAAAAAAAAGAGTAGTTCTTCAGTTCCTCGGAAACTGCATCGGACTATGCTATTTTCACGGGCTTTAGCTTTAGCCTTTCCCAGTGACACAGGCTATTTACCTACATGCCAAATTTCATCAAGATTGGTCGAGGTGTTGTTGAAGCGTGAAAAGGTAACAAACACACACATTTTCACATTTATAGTATTAGTTACTCAAGCCACGGTCTACGTCTATCGAAACGTCAATTGTTTTAGATTATTTACAGTATATAAGGTCTAACAAAATTACCTGAAACTATTTTAACTGGTGCTTCTACCCATGAAACTAAACAACTTTCCCCACGGAACCCATAGTCAAATCTAAAAAAAAAATTTGAACTTCCCATACTAAGTTGCCTGATCAGCTGTTCGAGTTAGTTTGGGAGAGCCAAATTTTTTTTTGCGATTTGACTATGGGTTCCATGGGGAAAGTTGTTCAGTTTCATGGTTAGAAGCACCAGTTAAAATAGTTTCAGCTAATTTTGTTAGTCCTTATATAGCCTAATTGTCGTACCAATACATCTCTGTTTATGTATTTAATAATTTCATTTATTAAAACGTCGTGATAAATTGCATCATATACGTTTCTTAGAAAACATTAGTATTCATTTGTGTATCGGAATCTTACATAGATACTAACTAAGTGTTTAAAAATATATGTATATTTGTTCTGTTCTGAAGAAGCTTTGTATAATATAAGTACACTGTGTTAGGACCAATCCCAATTTAGGTATTAAATAAATAGTTTTTGTGTATTTACTAGTATATAAAATATATGCAGGTACTATTTATAACTCCATTAAAACACAGTCTCAATTCCGAAGGAATAATTTTAAAAGGTGAAAAGATGTAAATGGTTATTGGAAAGGAGGGCAGTTAGCGAGTGGAAAGGAGGGCAGTTAGCGAGTGGAATGGAGGGCAGTAAGCGAGTGAAAAGGAGGGCTAGTTAGCGAGTGCAATGGAGTGCAGTTAGCGAGTGGAAAAGAGGGCTAGTTAGCGAGCGGAAAGGAGGGCTAGTTAGCGATTGGAATGGAGGGCAGTAAGCGAGTGGAAAATAAGGCTAGTTAGCGAGTGGAATGAAGGGCAATAAATAAATAAATATTCTGGGACAAATCACACATGGTCATCTGGTCCCAAAGTAGGATTCCCTGTGTTTTGGGTTACCAGAGACTGATATACATACTTATATACGTTTAAATACATACATATATAGATATATTTATATAGATATATAATTAATAAGCGAGTGGAAAGGAGGGCAGTTAGTGAGTGGAAAGGAGGGCATTTAGCGAGTGAAAAGTCACCCTTTTATAATGTGAATATTGTATTGTAATAGGACATTACGCTACTGTTTGTCTGCACTACGTTACACTTGAGTTGCAAGTACATAATGTAATAAATAACCATGTAAATAATTTAAAATGTAAATTATTGTAATATTTATATACCTACAGGTTGATATTTGACTAGTTCTTTTCGGTCCCGCGACGTGGTGAGTATTAGTGACAAAACAACAGTCTGTTTTAAAATCATCTCTAAAACAAAAAAGCCGGCCGGGGACGAGTCGGACTCGCACTTAAAGGGTTCCGTACCATCGTACAAGATTTAACACTAGTGCTTTTTAGGATTCCGTAGACATAGGGTAAAAACGAGACCCTATTACTAAGCCTCCACTGTCCGTCCGTCCGTCTGTCACCAGGCTGTATTTCATGAACCGTGATAGCTAGACAACTGAAATTTTCACAGATGATGTATTTCTGTTGCCGCCACGGATCAGATAAATAAGGTTGTATTGGATATGTGCGCTGGGCAGGCGCTTCACAAGTATGATTAGATAATCATACTTAACCGAAACACGCATTCAAACTTTTTATTTGCATGTGGTTGTGTTACGTACAGACCCTCGAAATGGTGTGGGACACAATTGCAGCCCTGTGTTCTAAGTGTGTTTTGTTTATTGGTGTGCGCAATTCGTGTATGTATTATTATTGCTTGTGTAGTGAAGTTGATGGGTGGGAGACAGGCGGCGACGCTGGTTTTCAAACAAAAGTGTGACTATTGCCAATCCAACCTTATTTATCTTATTCGTGGTTGCCGCTATAACAAAAAATACAGAAATTTTAAAAAGTGAGTCTCCATACAAAAAACGTGTTTTTTTTAAACGTGAAGAAACTAGCGTCTTCTAGTATGAGGGTTTTTGAAACATGAAACTAGCGCCATCTAGTATGATGGTACGGAACCCTATGTGTGCGGTTCTGACTCGCACTTAGCCGGTTTTTAAATACTTTTCACGATTATAGAATCACATTGGGTACCTGTAAGGGGCGGGCCGGCGGGGGCTCCCTTTTAAAATTTATTTAATTTTTACTATTTGTTGTTATGGCGACATCGACAATAGAAATATGCATTCCGTGAAAAAATTTTAACTTTCTACCCATTACGGAGATACGGCCCGCTGCTGATAGACAGACGAATAGACGGACAGCGGAGGCTTAGCAGTAGGGTCCCGTTAGCACGTACTCTTTTGGGTACGTAACCCAAAAATGGAGTTTCCATACAAAATAAACTTATATTACGATTCGATAAAATGTATTGATTCAGGTGCTACTTTGCGAAACCCTTTGCTTTCGAGTGTTTGCAGTGTTTGTGGCTGTGTATGTGTGTGGGTGCGTGTGTGGGTGTATATGTGTGTGGGTGCGTGTGTGGGTGCGCATTTCCCGAAGTATTCGCGTTCCGTCTCGCGCAGAAACTTATCAGTGGAATAGCAAGCTTAAGTAATTATGTCAGAAAAAAATTTAAATGATTTTAAAATGTACTATTTTTCGACATTACTAAGTACTTAAGTACTGTTCCTTCTCTGTCACTCACTACGCTGCGGAAACGATACGAATACAATTGTTTATAATGCCTAAGTAGTTATAATGTGACAAGTTGTGGTTGTTTAGTATGTATGTGTGGGATGCGCCTCGCCGGACTTACATGTTTAGCCTATTTTTTTAACAGAGCGGTACTTTGTGACAGCGACATGGCGTCTTCCAAATTAAATTGAAAACAGATTACGTGTAAAATAGGACCCATTAAATTTTATTCACATGTTGTATTCCTTGAAGAGCATTTGCGGCCAAAAATTTACTTATCCAGTCTGGTGCCAAAAATCATAGCCAAAAAATTATGTCAAATTGTTTGTAAGTAAATATATCTAATAACCGATTCTTTCCTGGCGGGAAAATAGATCAGATCCTGTATTCCTCCATGCTGTGTGATGTGATGAGTTCTATCCATATAAATCGTGAGTTTTTTAGTCGATGAAAAATGGAAAATGGTAACCTTATAAAAAGGAAAACTACTTTGACATTTCGCCCCACTTTTAAGGCCAAATTGAGACTCTACGCGATCTTGCGCTTTGATACTAGGCATTTTACACAGAACTTTTATTGAACTTTTACCCAAATAATCGCATATAAGTGTAAGATCAATAATGCAGGGTGATTTCGGGGTCTTAAACTTTTTTTTTCTGACTCAATAAATGATTGCGATGTTATCTATATATGTTTAAATTCAAACACTGATGTCTCATGGTTATTTATTAATTTTAAAAAAAGCTTATGGTCACCCTACTATTTAATCTCCAACCTCTTTGAAAAACCTAATAGTAATAAGTATACAGGTTGTAACGAAATTAGTGTACGTTCCGGTATCTGGGGGTTCTACTCGTCATACTGAACAACTTTCCCCAAGGAAGCCATAGTCAATTCTCAAAAAAAATGTGGACCCTCCATAACAAAATGCTCAAAATCGGTCGATCAATTGATCGATTTGTATGAAGAGTATTAAAAAAATTTACGTTTTTCAATCAATCAATCAATATTTATATACAGGTATATCAATAATGTCACATTACGTCAAGTCATGTGTTCTTGTGTTGTGAATTTTTCTTGGCCATGGAAACTAGTCCTTCAGCCGGATTCGTAAATAATTTTCACTTTCTTCATTTGTTTTTGGATTTGTAATGCTAGTGCCGGTGCGTTACAAATCTTCTCTGAAGTTCTTGCAGTTGCTGTTGGGCGTCTATAAAACTGCACCCAGAGCAAGTTGGGTTCTCACGTCCTCCTTCGTTTTATTTTCTTGTTCTCCACATTGCTCACGTGCACTAGACGATTTTCTCCAAAATGCACCACTTCTTGAACAAAATTCCAGCAGAAAACAATGAAAAACAACAAAATAAAACTACGAATGCGTCCACCACAAATCCCGCCAAAAAACTTCTGTGTTCTTGTAATTAAGTAGTGTGACCATAATCTCCAATCATTCCAGTTTGTGTTTTTTTTGTTGTACAAAACCAAAGCAAGGCATACAATACTTCTAGTCCTATCCTATTGTAATCCTTTGATAAAAGTAAGTTGGATATGTTCGATTTTTGCTCTACGACCCCGAAATCACCCTATATAGACAGTTAGTACGGAATGTCAAATTTTTTTTTCCTGTATGGTAATGAACTTGCTATGGAAGTTTTCCCATAGGGCCGTGCGTGGTAGGCACGGCAAGCACACCATACACCATACACCGGGGCCGAGCTTGTAGAGTACCACACTAAATACACAGACGGCCATCTTGTTAGCTTGGCAAGTCCCTTAATGTTTTACGGTGGTAACAAGACAGTGTTATGTGTATTGATATGAGAGCGATTTACAATTGTGTTATTGCATTGTAATACTTATATAAACAATAAATGCTGATTTTAATTATAATCTCATTATTTATTACCTTGTTTTTGCTAATTATAATTAAACTTAAATCATGGGCCTACTGTCCAAGGTGGAAAATTGAGATAGGTCAGTATCAGTAGGGGCAGTTGCTGCCACGCAAAAATGCACTTAACAGACCTTTACTAACTTTATTAAGTGATGACAATAGAAATTCACAGATTGTTAAAAAATGTACTGTCAGCAAGATAATGGACCATCTACACAAAACCTTTTTATGATGCCAATCGATTCTGTTTCCTATTAGGATCAAGTCTCTATTGGAACAACTTGATAAGAGTACTAAAAGTGTCAGAAATCGCATAAATCTATTCATTATTTTCACAATTGGTAAGCCCTTGGCATCATCTTTCCTGATGGTAAGTGACGATAATGCCGAAGATGGAAGCGGGCTTACCAACATTCCCCAACGCAATGGGGATCTGACAATCTTATAATCAAGCCGAAACACATCAATGCTGTTTACACTAATGTTTGGCGGCAAAGCCTTAGATAAGATGGTGGTAGCTAGCCAAGCGGGCTATGAAAATGCCTTACCACCAACCAAACCGAGTCTTACAAAGTTGTCCCCGCCGGGAATCGAACCGGTGACCTCCTGGTGTGAAAGCGAATGGACTAATCATTACGCCACGGAGGCAGTTAAAAATTAAATATGAAAAAACCTACACATTTAGTATTCAAAAAAACTATTTTCCTTTTTTCATTATTATTACTAAAAATTTGAGTGCGTTTGGCTGCAGTACGTGCCGACGCAGCCGAGGTTAAATAATAACTATACACATATCTAATCATCTTCTCTAATCTAGTCCTGTTCATGATGATGAGGATCAAAAGACAACATGATGCCAACTCAGCTAAGAGTACCGGAAAAAAAATCCGCAATAATTCCTGGCACACACAAAATGTATGGGAAAGATTTTCTTGCTGACTGTAATTTTTTTTCACAACCGCAGCTAACTTCACGACTTCACGATTGAGTTGACAAAGGACGCTTCGACTGCCATAGACAATGTTTATTTAAAGGGCGGGAGATTTCGAAACAATACGATTGTCCTAGGTACAATTCTGTCCAAGGTACAACAGGTTTTTTTAACCGCCTCCGTGGCGTAATGGTTAGTCTATTCGCTTCACACCAGGAGGTCGCGGGTTCGATTCCGGCGGGGTCAACTTCTAAGACTCGGTTTGGTTGGTGGTAGGGCATTTTCTAAGCCCGCCTGACTAGCTACCACCATCTTATCTAAGTCTTGCCGCCAAACATCAGTGTTAACAACATCGATGTGTTCCGGCTTGAAGATAAGATTGCATTGGGAAATCTTGGTAAGACTGCTTCCATCTTCGGCATCATCGTCTCTTACCATCATTTGAGATGATGCCAAGGGCTTACCAATTGTGAATAAAAAAAAGGTTACCCTTCCTACAGACAGGGAAATGGGGCTTCTTTATGTTTTTAAAAAAATATTTTTAAATGGTTCAAAAAAGAAATAAAAAAATTAACAGTTCAATTAAAGCTTTAAGATGACTCAATCCGAGCAGGTTGATACGTGTCAAAATAATATCGAACGTAAGTCTATTCATTTTCAAATCAATGCGGGCTTCAACGCGGCTGTTACGTTGAAACCGAACGCCCAATTCTCGATTTTTACATGTTTTTATTACTTTTCTTCAGTTTGAATCAAGTTTTAAAAAAAATGTTTTCAATTAAAATGAAAGGTGTTAGTCACCGATTTTTGTGTATTTGTTTCATTTAACATTAACTATTTGCTTTCTAGACATTTTGCAATTATGCCAAAAACAGGGTCTACAGTATATTTTTTACATCAAAAGTGTGGTTTTTTTTTACTTGTATTCAATTAAATCGTTTTTTTATTACTTTAAGTTGATTATATATCTTTTCCATTGTGATAGCTTTACACATTCTTTCAATAGTTTGAATTGAATATTGTTATTTGACCCATCTTAAGACCTTAACAAGGTGTAGATTAGAATCGTCACGTTAAGCGCACTCGCTTGTGCACGCACCGCCGCGCCGCCACTGCACCGTGCCGCCACCGCGCCCGTTACAAAGGAGTGGAGCGGATAATGAATGTTCCGAGCTTTATATTATAAGTTACACTAACACACATGTCGAAGAAGTCTCTTTAGTGATACTTAGATACATGGCTAAATGAAAAACGCAAAACACGTTAAAACACCGACTTCCATCGCAGCAACTTAGTACATTTTTGCATTATTATTTTTGTTTTTGTTATTTTCTAATAAAGTACTGCACCGATTTTGATACAATTTATATGGGACCACACGGGAAGCACTAGCTTTCAAATAAAATAAGAATCATAAAAAGTTCTGAGGTAACACACATAAAAAAAACATGCAGTCGAATTGAGAACCTCCTCCTTTTTGGAAGTCGGTTGAAAAAGGAAACGAATTGCGATGATGACTGCATCAAAAAGAACTTATGAAGAATTGATAACTAAATTTACCTTCTACTAAAAAAAAATTAAAAAATATCGCTTTATTTTCTATAGTCTTCAATTTTTAATTCACAAAAAACACAGGAACTTATGAGAATGAGTAGGTACATAAATGAGGCCGATAAACGATGACGTCACTCTTAGGTATTTCAATTAAAAATTTTAGAACATAATTGAAAACGCCAACACGTTAAAAAACCGACTTCCATCGCAACAATTTTTTGCCACATTTTTGCATTATTATTTTTGGTTTTTGTTAATCTTCTAATAAAGTACTAGTTCGTTAATTGATAAACTTTATATGGGACCACACGGGAAGCACTAGCTTTCAAATAAAAAAAGAATCATAAAAATCGGTTCACCCAGTCAAAAGTTCTGAGGTAACACACATAAAAAACATACAGTCGAATTGAGAACCTCCTTCTTTTTGGAAGTCGGTTTAAAATGTCTTTGACAGATGATGAAAAGTAACTCAAATGACTACCAGTAATCATTACTCCTTCGAAGTATGATTTTTAAAGGTTTAACAAATGTTGGACATACTATTTTATTACATACAGCAAAAATGACCAGATGAACAGAAAAAGAACAGATGGCCGTTGTCGTAGTTAAGTCCTCGAGTGGCAACCGCACAGGCAGGCCTCCTACTCGCACGACCAACGACCTGGTGAAGGTTACGGGAAGCCACTGGATGTGGGCAGCGCAGAACTGATCGTTTTGGAAATTCTTGGGGAAGACCTTTGTCCAGCAGTGGACGTCTTTCAGCTGATATGATATTAAACAACAAAACGAGAAATTTGCATGTTGACATACATCTTTTAATATGTGTCGAGTATCTCTGTGATTGCACGACAACAAGAGCACCGTTGAGCATAGTTGAGCACCGCTGACATAACGGCGGCGCCGCGACGCGGTCATGGGCGCCATCGTCAGCTCGAGTCACAGTACAGTTCACATCGCGACAACAGCTCGACAACCATGCTGGTGACATTGTTATTATTGTTTACTCTGTGTACTCAAGTAAGTTGCGATTGGGTGGAGATTTCTCAACAGCATTACTTTAAGCCTGCCAGAGCTACCCGCGACTACCCTCAAATAAGCGTCATCAAATCTGCTGAAAGTACTCAAGCAAACAGAGTTTACGTCAATAATTCTTTGTCTATCCCTAATTTGAATAAAGGTGCTGTTTACAAAGTTCCTAACAGAGATGTGAAGAGATTGATAGACAGTAAACCTATAAGAAGTAAGCCGATTAATTTTGAAGAGGATAAAAGTGCTATTGATATAAAGAAAATATTCGTGGGTCCAACTAAACCAACAAGGGAACTTTTCAAAAGACCAACTGAAGAAAATAAAAGATATACTGGGCATGTCTACTACAACAAAGATAACGTGAGACGAATAACTTTCACAAGCACTGAGGAACCATTTAAGCCAGTTGAAGTCTTAAATCTGTTTGATCTGGCTTACGATGATGATGAGTTCCCTACAATTGAAATCGATAATAAAGCATTTAGTTTTGAGCAGTTGGAGCATACTGAACATTTAACTGCTGTTATACCCACAGTAGAAGAAGCAGAGCATGCTGAAGAAACACTTCCGAATACTTTACAAATTCAAAGTAAAAATTATGGTATAAAATCATTTTCCACAAAAGCACCATTAAAACAAGATATGAATGTCATTACAAAATTTACTGATACTAAGCCTTCAGCTGTGAATTCTGCTGATCATATTTCAGCAAAAAGTCACAAAAAAGAGAAAGCTGACGATTTAAATTTAAAAACCATTAAGGATTCCAAGTCAAAAGACACAAATAATGACGAAGTAATAAAAGAAAAACTGTCTCAGAATTTTAACACCCCTCATTCTGAGCAAATCAAGCAAGTAATCCCAAAACACTGGAGCAAGAATTCTTCAAATTCTCAGATAATGATAACAACTGAAAATGATAAAATTATTAAAAATTACAAACTGACCGATAGTAATAAATTGAATCCAATTCAAAAGTTAGAATCAGCCAAACCGACAGACGCAAAACCTATTTTTGAGAACAACGTTCTAAGGATCGATGATCTTCCAAAACGATCCAAAATAAGAAACCCTGAAGAAGTAATGCTGGAAGAGATATTGCACGAAAGTGATGAAAACTTTGAAGATAATATTCACAAAACATCTTACACTGGAACTATCAATAAAAAGTCAAATAAGAGCCCAATTACTAAAGTTGCTCTAAAACCCATCAAACAAGAACAGAAGAATGCAAGTTTTAAGCCAACAGAATCACAAATACAAAGCACTAGTGTCAAACATGTAGCAACTGTCAATGATATTGAAAATACTGTCACAGTAAGCAGTAAGATAGAAGAAAGAGATGAAATCGAAGCCGTTCAGTTAAACTCACACACACTACTTTCAGTTAATACAGAAAAAAACTTATTTGTATCTAATGAAACAGATAAACACGCACATGAAGAAAGACTTGAGAGTGCAACTAACGAAGAAAGTGATCAGAATGACGAACAAGAAAATAAGAATGACGAATTGACATCAACTAGCAGTTATCAAGAAACCAGAACAATAGTGAAACCTAGTTTGTCTGAAGCTTCCGATGCCAGTGTAAAAGTTCATCTTATCACAAAAGCATCACCTAAACAAGAAATTGAAAAAACCTCTGAAGAAAAATCAATGTCCGAAAAAATAGATTCTAAAAAGCCACCTGCAGAAAAAAAGAACAATCAAGAAAATGGAGAAACCCTAGCGAATGATACAACAGCAGACACCTTTGGAACCCTCGTGAAAGTATTAAAACTGGTAACAGAAACCATCTCCAGGAATACTAGGAACACTCTTAGAGGCAAAATGCGGTACTTAGAAGAACTGAGAGACACTATTATGGCAAGTATAGGTGAGTAGGACTGCATAATTTAAAAAAACAATTAAGATAAGATCACCTGAAAACATATTTTTTTTGTTTATATGCAATGTATATATGTTTGTTCGGGTGGAATCTTGCAAGTTAAATTCGACCCCCTTCCCGGTTCCCGATTGAGCTGAAATTTTGCATGCATATGGAAATCGCGTGACAATGCAATAAAAAGTTACCTAAAAGGTACCTAAAAGTTTATACGTTTTTCGAAAATTATTTTATTTACTAGTATGCATAGATTTATAATTAAGCATTGAAAATCATTATTATTTTCACCCTTCTAAAATAATAAAAAAATTAAAAGATATGAAATATATTCCGAGTCCGTCCGGCAGTTCTATCAAATCAAAACGATTTACTTAGTTTGTTAGGGTTCCGTACCTCAAAAGGAAAAAACGGAACCCTTATAGGATCACTTTGTTGTCCGTCTGTCCGTCTGTCTGTCATGACCCTTTATCTCGGGAACGTTTGGAGGTATCGAGTTGAAATATAAAACCATATACTTCGGTCTACAGTCCCTTGAAGCTGTAAAAAAATCAAACTTCTCAGGTAACGTTAAAAAAAGATACGGGCGTTTATGCCGCAAAAAACGTATATTTCGACACTCTCAAGGGTATTTTTCGTTTAATATGAAATTTGGCAAGTAATACCGTCTTATACTACAAGTATAGGGCAAAATCTGAAAACTATAACATTTGTATTTAAATCATAAAAATATAGTCTTTATTTAGAGTACGTAATCAATTATGCAAGGCACGGCGGCCCAAATTTTTAATGGAGATATGACACATGGGGTATCGTATAAAAGGGCTTCATTGGCACATGGTTATACAGATTTTAATTATTTCTATGATATATTGTTTTTGATTTATTATTTTTAAGGTTCCTTATCCAGACATTTGGTGGTACGGAACCCTCGGAGAACGAGGCCGACTCGCACTTGGCCGGTTTTTTAAATGAAAGGTAGGTATCGATGCACAGATTTGTCATCAAGCATTGAAGATCACCTAACTTTCGCTCTTGTCATTACAACGCGATTTTCATAGCTTTCTTTCTCAATATCTCCGGTTTTAATTAAAGTAGGTGCGCGGTTCGTTTTCGTCTAAAAACACTAGCTGGAATGAGCTCATTCAATTGAGCTATTGGGTTGGAGGGAAGCTAGGTGTGAACATTCTACGGGTACATTCTCGAACACCGCGCAACATCGATGGCGAGCCGCTTGCTGGTTGCCCACTGCGTACCATCGATGGCGAGCCGGTCGCGGCTTATCCACTGCGCACCTTCTCCTAATACCTAAGTTGAAAAACAGTACGTAAAATAAGTATTTTAGATACAAGCTTTTTTTTCACAATTGAAAAGAGTTTTTATGCTCGAAAGCCAATATGGTCATGGCACGTTTCCAAATTTAAAAAAAACGGCCAATTGCGTGTCGGACTCGCGCAAAGTAGAGTTCGGTAGTCTTTAAAAAAAAATGTATATTTTAAAAAACAAAATTATATTGGCAGTTGGTAATTCTAATTTTTGGGTGGAAAATCTATGATCTTTTTACAAATCCAAGTAAGTATTTTTAAATCTTTTGATTCCCGTATCACAAACTCCAGATTACGAAAAGCTTTAGAACACATATCAACAATAATATTTCCTCCCCTCCAAAATCAACATCATGTGTCGCCCCCCTAGAACCGTAAATTAAAAAAAAATTTCGAAAACATAAGATTATTACCAACAAGGACTTTTTGGCGGGAATTTGTAGCGTTCAGTTTGTCATTTTTCTTTTATTATCCGAAAAATTACATTTAGTGGTTTTCGATGTGTAATATTGATAGTGTATTTATCAGCGAAGTATCATTTATGTGTTTCTTGTGTAGGATAATGAAATAAAAGTGTGTATACTGTGTTTCGAGTTCCCACAAGAAGTCCGAGCAAGCTTTAGCAAAAGTGCTATTGTTTAAATCAATTTAAACATAAATTTTATGGTTTAATTAGTAATAATTTTAAGTATAAAAATAGCAACATTGCATTATGTTACACTAACGAAATTGTAATATTTTGTTATGACAACTCTAAAAATCTCTTCTGTTCCGTCTTCATGGCGGTCAGTGCGCATATTATAAAGAAATTCAGTTTGTTCCTTTAAATAAACTATTTTCATACATTTAAGCTCATTGTTTGTCTCTAACATGAGTTTGTGGTCCTTCGACAAGTGAAAAACCAGTGAGTAACGTTTTTCGCGAGTTTTCCGTCGTGCGTGTCGTCTGCTGGTGGGTGTGGTTGACTCGTGTGAGTCGCCGCCTTTTGCCGTATTTTGTGCTGTTTGCCTGGGTGTATCTGGCCGGCAACTTCGTCCTTTACATAAAAGAACGAAAATCACAAAGGTCCAGCGTGGGCAAGTATCGAGAAATCGTGGAAACGTCGAATTTAATTATACCAAAATTTTCATCAGGTACCTTCAATTTCACTCTTCCCGTTCAAAATCATCGTGGCAGTGAGTTGAGTGGAAAAGAGTATATAAATACTAATTCGTCTAAACGGAACGCAAATTGTGCGGCCATTGTGTCAGTCAGTCAAGTCAAACGTCATTCATTTTTGTGCTGTCAAACAAAACGTAAAGTTAAACAATTACTGCAGCAGTGTTTTGCGAAATAAAAGTGAATAATATTGTGTGTTTCGGTTTATATCCGTGTTAATAGCGTTGACTTTCCTGTGCGTTCATTTACATCTACTGCAACACGTAACTTGCGAAATGGAGAATATAGATTCAAAAGATGAATTAAAGAGGCTTCGGCTTCAGCGTGGACAACACAAATCCACCATAACCCGAATCGAAACTTTCGTTTGCGACTCTATATTGTTTTCATCAGCTACTGTAGACGTGTTAGAGGCGCGGAAGGAAAAGTTGGTTAGTGCATTAAAAAACTACGAGGCGGTGCAACTGGACATACTGAGTATGGACGATAAGGACATTGAGCAGGTTGGTGATGTTGAAGATAAATATTACAGTGTAATGGCCAAAATTAATGCAGCCTTAAAACAGCTGTGTACCAAAAAAGTATCTGAATGTCACAATGTATCTACTTGCAAACTGCCTAACATAGAAATACCTACCTTCGATGGTAGGGACTTCACACAGTTTAAGCCATTCTATGATTTGTTCATGGCTGTTATAAATAACAATAAATCACTGTCACATGTACAAAAACTATTTTACCTGAGGAAATATTTAACAGATGATGCTTTGGCTGTCATTATCAATTTGCCTTTAGTCAATCAGTCGTATGAAGAAGCACTTCAGTTATTGGAGAAGCGTTACGATAACAAGGCGCGTTTGATTTCCAATCATATTGGTATCATTTTAGATTTGCCTGTGATGCAAAAAGGTACTGCGGCTTCTATAAGGTCATTCTTGTCGCAAGTAAAACAGCAAATATATGCCTTAAAAAATTTAGAGCAACCCATAGATCAATGGGATATGCTATTAATTTCAATTTTGACTAGAAAGCTAGATCAAATTACTAACAGGGCTTATCAATTAGATAGAAAGTCTGATAAGTTACCTACGCTTGAAGAATTTTTTGAATTTATTGAAAGGCGCGCTATAGCATTGGAGGATAGTATGCCTCATAAGAGTACTTCCTATGAAAGTAGCTCATATAATTATGTCAAGGCCAAATCATTGCCCTCAAAGGTGTCTAATGTTGCTGCCAAGCCTGTAAAAATATGTAAATTTTGTTCAAAAAATGGTCATGCTCTTTTCAGCTGTCCGGCCTTCAAAACGGCAGCACTCGAGGTTCGACAAAACTATGTATCGAGCCAAAAGATATGTTCGAATTGCCTTAACCCATGCCATAATGGTAAGTGCAAATTTTTGATAAAATGTAAAATATGTAAGCAAGAACATAATACTCTTTTACATCCTGAAGAGCAGAACACTCCTATTGCAGAGGAGCCAGTAGTAACCTTGTTGTCGAAACCCATTTCCAACAACATCTTGCTTCCTACTGTTAAAGTAAAAATATTAAATAATTATGGTCAGGAGATTATTGTTCGTGCCCTACTGGACACAGGTAGTCAGGCATCGTTCGTGACTAATAAACTTGTCAAAAAATTAGGCTTGAATGCTATAACTCAGCCTAATAATATCGTTGGTATTGGTAATAAACAAACACAAATTAATCAATGTGTAAACTTAACTGTGCTTTCATGCCACTATGATCTGAAATATAATTTAAGATGTCATGTAGTAGAACAAATAACTACTAATCTACCCCAACAGTATGTAAATATTTCAGCATGGAATATACCCAAAAATATTAAATTATCTGATGATATGTTCAACAGCCCCGGAGAAATATCTTTGTTACTAGGCGCTGATGTCTACTTTAAAGTTTTGTTGGATGGTTGTGTTAAAATTCACAATGGACCTGTGTTACAAAACACTCTCTTTGGGTATGTAGTTGGTGGTATGATACCTGAAAAATCATGTTATGATAATATTAGTTCATGTAATATTGTATCAAACTTTGCTATATGTGATTCTAAAAAATTGGAAAATGTCATGGAACAATTCTGGTTAACAGAAAAAGTACCTGAGCCTGCAAAGCCTTTTTCTGATCAATTTCAGAAGGCTGAAAATATTTTTCAGGAGTCTATGTCACTCCAAAATAACAGTTTCTATGTCGATATGCCCCTCATCTCTCCAATGGAGGACTTGCAGCTCGGTGACTCATTTTCTGTAGCCTATCAAAGATTTTTAACATTAGAAAAACGTCTGAAAAATGATCCTGTGTTGTTAGAGCAGTACAAAAATTTTATTAATCAATATATAGAGCTGGGACATGCTAAGGAGGTCGAAGTTGGGAGTTATGATTTTGAAAATGAACCTGTCTACTTTTTAGCACACCATGCAGTCATCAACGAGGAGAGTAGAACGACAAAGCTTCGTGTTGTCTTTGATGGCAGCATGAAATCACGGAGCAAGGTATCCCTCAATGACGTCATGCTGAATGGCCCCATGGTGCAGAGTGAGCTCTTTGACATTCTAATTCAGTTCAGAACTTACCTCTATACTCTAATCTGTGATATACAACGTATGTTTCGCGGTGTCTTTATAAATGACCACCAAAAGAGCCTCCTCAATATCCTATGGCGTGATGATCCCAGGAAGCCTATCAGCTGCTTGCAGTTGCAGACTGTTACTTATGGGCTAAAATCCTCTACTTTCTTGGCCACTCGATGTCTACTTGAATTAGCTCGCCAGAACTGTGAAAAGTTTCCCCTCGCTGCTCAAGCTATGCTGAAAAGTACTTACGTTGATGATGTTCTCTGTGGATCTGATGACATACTGCAACTTCAGGATCTTAAAAATCAGTTAGTAGAGCTACTCAAGTTAGGTAGTTTCACCTTGCATAAATGGTGCTCTAATACGCCTCAGGTTTTAGATAGCATTCCAGATGAGCACAAGCAGTTTGACAATGTAGAATTAAATAAAGAAAATATAGTTAAGGCACTAGGTTTGAAGTATAATATTGCTTCGGACAGCTTTCAGTTTTCAGCTCCTACTCATGAAGAGGAGCAGAGTTTAAATACAAAGCGAAGGATATTGAGTTTTATTGGGAAAATATTTGATCCTCTCGGTTTAATTGGCCCGATCGTAGTCGTAGCCAAATTATTTATGCAGGAGCTATGGTCTTTGCAGATTAATTGGGACACTATAATACCCCAACATCAGTTATTGTTCTGGGAAAAATTCATAAAAAACCTTAAAGAAATGGGTAAAATCCAGGTTGGAAGGTGCATCAATCATCATGAAAATTCCCATGTAGAGTTGGTAGGATACGCTGATGCCTCTATAAAGGCCTATGGCTGTTGTCTCTACCTTAGGGTTTTTCAAAAAGATGGCTCAGTCCGATCAAGTCTTCTCTGTTCCAAGTCCCGTGTTGCTCCATTAGGTAAATGTCTGACCATACCCCAACTAGAGCTTAACAGCGCTCTACTCTTGGCCCAACTAGTGCATAGAGTTAGCAACTTACTGGCAGATAGGTTTCCCCATAAACAGTTTTTATACAGTGACTCTCAGATAGTGTTAGCTTGGATCCAATCAGGTAACAAAAGGTCTAATGCATATGTGAATAATAGAGTTAGTCAAATTGTGGAACTTACTGATCAGACTAGCTGGTTTTATGTCAGAACTAATAAAAATCCTGCTGATTTACTGTCGCGCGGAATATACCAAGCACAAAAGCTCCAAGATAACCTGTTATGGTGGCATGGGCCACAAGACTTGGCAGATAGAGACTATGCACATAAAAATTCGGACAATGCTAATATAGTAGTACAAATCTTCACTGATCCGGAAATAGAAAAAGAGCAGACTTTGATCTCAAACTTAGCTAAAATAGATCCAATGTTCACTTCAGAGTTATTTAAAAGGTACTCAAATATTCACAAACTTCAAAGAATTATTGGGTATGTGTACAGATTCTATAATAACTGTTTGAATAAAACAAATAATAAAGAAACAGATAGTTTTTTAAGTCCACAAGAGATGCGTGACTCTATGCTAGTCATAGTACGTTCTGCCCAAAATCAATATTTTCATAAAGAGATACAATTACTTTCTGCTGGCAAAACAGTGAAGTCAGGAATCGGAAATCTACATCCCTTCTTAGATCACAAGGCTCTCCTTAGGGTAGGTGGTAGGCTCGATAATGCCCCTGATATTCCACATGATAAAAAGCATCCTGCTATTCTCCCGAAAAAATGTAGAATCACTGACCTTATCATAGAGAGTGAGCACTTAAGGCTTCTACATGCAGGTCCTAGGTTGGTTCTGAGTTCTCTTTCACAGAGATACTCCATCGTTAGTGGTATCCGAGAGGTCATGAAAGTTATTCACAGATGTATTAACTGCAGGCGCTTAAAAGCTGCAACTTCTAGGCAGTTGATGGGCTCTCTGCCTCGCGAACGGATTACAGCATCTCGGCCATTTCAGCATGTCGGCATTGACTTCTGCGGACCCTTTAATGTCAAGGTAGCTCGTGTTAGGAGACCAATCATTATGAAGTCTTACATTGCCTTGTTCGTCTGCTTTGCCGTCAAGGCAATTCACGTAGAACTTGTGTCAGACCTCACAACGGAGGCCTTTTTGGCATGTCTCAAGCGTTTTATATCGCGGCGTGGCATGCCCACAAAAATATTTTGTGATAATGCGAAGACTTTTAAGGGAGCGTCGAATGTATTAAATGAATTGTATAAATTAAACTCTTCTAAAGAGCATAGAGATGCAGTAAATTATTTCTGCACTAAAAACTACATAAAGTTCTTGTTCATCCCAAGTTACTCTCCCGAGTTTGGAGGTTTGTGGGAGGCAGGTGTCAAGAGTGTTAAACACCACTTGAAAAGAGTAATTGGAAACTTATGTTTAACTTATCAGGAATTAAATACAGCCATTATTCAAATTGAAAGTATATTAAACTCAAGACCACTACTTTCTACAAACTCAACTGATTGTAAATACTTAACGCCTGGACACTTCCTTATTGGAACGGCTCTATCAAGCTATCCTGAAATTGATCTTACTGATATGTCTGTCAACCGCTTAAGATTTTGGAATATATGCACAAAAGTGAAACAAGACTTTTGGAAATCATGGTCTCGCGATTATTTAACTCAGTTACAGAGTCGTCCCAAATGGAAATGCCAATATCCAAACTTAAATGAAGGTGACTTGGTCATTGTAAAAAATGTCAACACCTCTCCATTAACTTGGCCTATGGGACGTATTGTAAAAACTTACCCAGGCAATGATGGAAATGTAAGAGTGGCCGATGTAAAGTTAAATAATAAGATATTTCGCAGAGCTATTACTAAATTGTGTCCTTTACCTATAGAATAATTTTAAAATGTAACTTTGGTCTTTGCCTGGCCCCCAATTATGTTTAAATCAATTTAAACATAAATTTTATGGTTTAATTAGTAATAATTTTAAGTATAAAAATAGCAACATTGCATTATGTTACACTAACGAAATTGTAATATTTTGTTATGACAACTCTAAAAATCTCTTCTGTTCCGTCTTCATGGCGGTCAGTGCGCATATTATAAAGAAATTCAGTTTGTTCCTTTAAATAAACTATTTTCATACATTTAAGCTCATTGTTTGTCTCTAACAGCTATCATTTTGCTAGAGTATGTAGGTTAGGTTAGTTTATAGACAATGATATGATGTGAACGTGAAGAAACAACTGAAAATTACTGAAGACGTGAATTATACAAGTGAATACTACTGAATAACATATACTGAAGACTAGGCGGTATGGCCAATGAGCCTTAGCCTGCCCTAAAAGGGCGAAAAAAAAAAATTACCAACATATAATTTCCGAGTTGTGGACTTTTTGGCGGGAATTTGTAGCGTTCAGTTTGTCATTTTTCTTTTATTATCCGAAAAAATACATTTAGTGGTTTTCGATGTGTAATATTGATAGTGTATTTATCAGCGAAGTATCATTTACGTGTTTCTTGTGTAGGATAATGAAATAAAAGTGTGTATACTGTGTTTCGAGTTCCCACAAGTAGTCCGTGCAAGCTTTAGCAAAAGTGCTATCATTTTGCTAGAGTATGTAGGTTAGGTAGTTTATAGACAATGATATGATGTGAACGTGCAGAAATAGTGACCTTGATGACTGAAAAGAAGAAAAATACTACATAATCTGAAAAATATACTGAAGACGTGAATTCTACAAAATAATACTGCTGAAAAACATATACTGAAGACTAGGCGGTATGGCCAATGAGCCTTAGCCTGCCCTAAAAGGGCAAAGAAAAAAAAAATAAAAATTTCCGAGTTGTATTAAAACAATACGTACTTATATTTTAGGACTTTTTTTGGCGGGAATTTGTAGCGTTCAGTTTGTCATTTTTCTTTTATTATCCGAAAAATTACATTTAGTGGTTTTCGATGTGTAATATTGATAGTGTATTTATCAGCGAAGTATCATTTATGTGTTTCTTGTGTAGGATAATGAAATAAAAGTGTGTATACTGTGTTTCGAGTTCCCACAAGAAGTCCGAGCAAGCTTTAGCAAAAGTGCTATCATTTTGCTAGAGTATGTAGGTTAGGTTAGTATATAGACAATGACATGATGTGAACGTGAAGAACAGTGACCTAGAAAACTGAAAAGGAGAAAATTACTACATAATCTGAAAAATATACTAAAAAATTACTGAAGACGTGAATTCTACAAATTAATACTGCTGAATAACATATACTGAAGACTAGGCGGTATGGCCAATGAGCCTTAGCCTGCCCTAAAAGGGCGAAGTTAAAAAAAAAAAAAAAAAAGTACTTATATTTTAGAGAGGAGTGAAAAGGGGGGAGTGGGCTAAAAGTTAATGTAGAGTGAGCCACGTTTATATCGTGTTTATGACTCTATTTGAAGGTGTGCAGTACGGAAGCCGCAAGCGGCCGGCGAGCGTGCAATAAGTTTTTTCTAGATCCTCGGGAGCTATACTCGTATTTGTAAGAATTTTTCCAAGACGAAAAGAATCGAGCCGCAGATCGCTTCAAGTGGCGTACCTTGGGGAAGGCAGCTATGCCCAACAGTGGACAAATACAATGATTTTTTTTTACTCGCCCACAGAGCAGCGGCTCGAAGCGGCGTTCCCCGACGACGCCGCCACCCCGCGGCGCGCCCGCTCTGCGCACACGCGGGCGCGCGGCCACGTCGAGTTTCCCTCCTCGGAGAGCGCGCTCATGACCATCTCCTTCCTCACCTTCGCCGTCTTCCTCATCAAGCTGGTGTTGGTTCGTATTAACTATACTTTATTTAATCTTAAGATAAGATAGCCAGTTTGCCATTGCGTTGGGGAATCTTGGTAAGCACGCTCCATCTTCGGCAACATCGTCACTTACTATCAGGTGAGATGATGCCAAGGGCTTACCAATTGTGAATAAAAATAAATATAAAAAAACCATAGGCCCCATCCCATGGATTTTTTTAAATTGCGTTGGGGAATCTTGGTAAGCCCGCTTCCATCGTCACTTACTATCAGGTGAGATGAAGCCAATGGCTTACCAATTGTGAATAAAAAAGTAATTAAAAAAAAATACATGGGATGGGGAGTATGGTAGGTATCAAGATTCCCCAACGCATGGGGAACTGACTACATATTTTATCTCCATGCCAGAACGTATCAATGATTTAAGCTGTTAACACTGATGTCTGGCGGCAAGACCTGACACCAATCAATCCGAGTAAATTATAAAAAAGTGGCCAAGCGCGTGTCGGACCACTTGTGAAGTAGCGTTCCGTAGTCTTTTAAAAAAGTAAATGTTTATCTTGAAAAATAAAATTATTTATTTTAGCAGTTTTTTATGAAAAATTTTGTATGGAAAATCAATGAACTTTTCACAAATCCAACTGCACATCTTAAATCGGTCGTCTATTAACTACTCTAAACTAAAACCTCGGAGCCACACGTGATAATTTTTCTTTTAAATTAGCTCTTCTATATTTCCAATAGGTACTTTTCAGATACCCTGGAATACCGCTTAGCTGTTTGGGGTTGGAGACATATATAACTGGAACAAAAATCACCACTTATATACTTCATCATATCAGCTCATATACGTCCCCACCGAGGGGCTCGAGCCTACCCTGAATTAGGGCGATCGGGCCTTAGTCGACCACGCGGGCCCAGTGCGGGTTGGTCGACTTCACACGCAACCTTCGAGTTTCTTCGCAGGTGTGTGCAGGTTTCCTCACGATGTTTTCCTTCACCGTTAAAGCAATCGGTGAGTATATGTACGTAAGTTTCGAAAAACTCATTGGTACAATGGCCGTCGGGATTTGAACCCGGCACCTCTGGTTAGGAGGACCGAATCGTTACCGGATGAGCCACCGACGCTTATATACTTAATAATTCACAAACAAATCATTTATCGAAAAATGTTCTTGCAAACCGCTCGATAGTTTACTCAGCCGTTTTACTTAAAGACCACTGTAAAGCTGTAATTTTCTACACCTCTATCACGCACGCCTATTTATTTATATGAAATAAAATATGTAAAAAAATATTTAAAGGTACCTCCCCTATATGTGAATTGGGGGGTGATTTTGTATTCATTAATTTTATTTATTCATTATTATTTATTATTATTAATCATGTGGGATATTGTTAAATTGACTCTTTGTAACGTTTATGTCAAACGTCCGTGTCGCACCTGCTCCTCTGAAGGTTGGAGGCTCTGCGCTCGAAGTTGTTGCCGAATATGTGTACCTGGGGACAAACAGTCCAGTTAAGTAGGTTCAACTTCAAGAAAGAGACCAATCGTCGAATCCAACTCGGCTGGGTAGCGTTCGGGAAGCTTCGCAATATCTTCACGTCCCAAATACCGCAGTGTCTTAAGATTTAAGGTCTTCGACCAGTGTGTGTTGCCAGTGATGACATACGGATGCTCGGATTTTCTCTGCGTGATAAAATCAGAAACGAGGACATCCGTAGGAGAACCAAAGTAACCGACATAGCCCTCAGAATTGCTAAACTTAAGTGGCAGTGGGCGGGGCACATAGCTCGTTTGTTACACGCTGTATATAACTAATTCAAAAGACAAATTATCACCGTCAAGTAGGTTTTTTTAGTTTAGTAATTGGTAGGTATAACAATAGACCAACTTAAGGGTGTAGTTGGATTTGTAAAATGTTTATAAATTTTCCATACAAAATGTTATTTACTCAGAATTTATTCGGATCCAAAAGTAAGGACTTAACTAAACTCGACGAGATTTTCTGTGAGTGCGCATCAAAAGATTAGAAGAAAACAACTAGAAAATTCTTATAAAAAATTTAACCATGCGCACTGTTTATAATTGTACAGGGAGCGTTAAATGAAACACAGATGTTATCCGAAATGATTTATTATGGCTGAGTAATGGCATTTTCGTAAACAAGACATCACATCAGGTTCATAACATATATTCAGTGGATTTTGATATTCTAAAACATGGAGGCGCTAAAGAATGACCATTTATTGTGTTGGATGGCTATCGTTCTATGCTGAATCATAATGGTTGATAAATAGTGAATTTTATGGTATCTGAGAGCTTACAAATCTGTGACTAGTTCGCAAATTTTGTAGCTTTTTAGAGAATGAACGAAAATACACATCAAATGTCACAAATGAAGTCTATACACTCTATAAAAACTTAATGAAGATAATGTCTAATTACACATATAAAGTTTCAGAAACAAAGACATCCTTTTACAACTCGAGATAATAAATAATAACATAAAAACATTGGCAGTTTTCACTAGCAAACAAAGAAGAAACCTAAATTACTCTATAATTATATCTATGACCTATTTCTTCTTAAGTAAAACATTAATTACGAAACAGTAGCTCTATGCATATCTTTATACACGATCCTGAACTATATAAACTTATCTACGGTATTAATGTCGCATATTTTAAATTTGCATAACTTTTATGTATTTTTTTTTACATTTTCATTTCCTAAGACCCTTAAAATTAACCCTTACCTCTAAATTAGAAAGAAAAAGACTATTTTACTTATATTATTTGACCACGAGGTGGTGTCATGCAATTGCCAGAAACCAATAGCAGTACCGTACTTCCGTCGGAATTTCCCTACTCTCAAAATAATACTTTGTCCTGTTAGATAACGACTGCAACATACATATTATTAATATAAAAAGCACACGGAGAAAAAAATATAGTCAGAATAACTATTCAAAGTTATAGTTAAATTAGTTAAATGACGTATCGTTGATGTAGTCAACTGTTTTCTAGAATTGAGGATCTGTATAGCCAATTCAGCGATACAGATCCTTAGTTTGACGAAACAGTTGGCTATATTAACGATACGTCTTTTAACTAATTTAACTATAAACTTTGAATAGTTATTCTGACGATATTTTTTTCTCCGTGCACCCTAGGTCAGTCGGGCCAATGGAGAAAGAAAAGATAAGAGAGAGAGAGGACCTACTTGGAATCTGAAGATTGTCTGAAAATTTCATCGAAATCGGTCCAGCCGTTTTGGAGTCTATAAGGAACATTTTTTTTTCCTTCACATAGCACAGAGATAGACTGGATTCAAGTGCTAATAACTACAGCCTCCCTGATATAATAAAAGGATTTGAATGTAAATCACATGTTAAACGCTCATAAGAATTAGAAATGATTTGAACGATTAAAAATTATTCAAAATGATTACAAATCAAATCATTTTTAATCCTTTTTAATGATTTTGTTTAATCAGGGCTGTGATTAAAATAACTAAAAAAGAGATTATAAGGTTTTCTTATTTGTTTACTTAGCTTAAGTAATAAAAATATGTATCGTTTATTTAAGTAAATAAACTTTAAACAAAAAAAAATGTTATGAGGACAGGTTATAGCGGTGAATACTTATAACCTGTTTTGTCCGTTAAATTTGGAACCATATTAAAATAAATAAACTCATGTGAGTCCAACTATGTAACTTAATTAATTAATTCATTAACTTTAATTATCTTAACGTTAGTTAAAAAACACTATAATATTAAGAAATTATAAAGTCACATGAACAATGCGTTCATAAATCTTATTATTGGTCAACTGACAGCCAAAACCGTGTGCTAACACTGGTCTTATGTACAGTTGGTAATATTACAAATTATACAGTCAGTCATTCAAATCACCTACCCAGATAACCAGGGTTGTCAATTTTGAACTACATAAATATAATCATAAAGTTTAAAAGACACTTACAATTACAAATTTTGAAATTACATGAATACAAACGCAAATTTAAATTTCCAACTAATTAACCAAGAAAGTGTAACAACGGTACTTTTTAAAGATTATTTTAATTTAATTAAATCATGGTAGATCTTATCTATGGTTTCTGTATCTTTCCTTTTATTAATTAAATCTTGATGCCTCTCCATTTACATAGATTCCATAATCAGACGCTTTTTATAATTATGTTCTGTATTTAAAATTTTTAATATTTTAAGATTTTAGCCTGCTTACCCTCGAGTAGGCTTTATCATTACAAAATACAAAAGCTTTAGCTCAACCTTTTTTTTTAAAATAAAGACAAAAATAATATAAAACTCATGGCATTTAAAAAAACAGAAACAAAACGATTTACAAAAAGTATTGTATCATATAACACTTGACAGCCCTACCAGCACATCACACACCAGAAACTATGCACTCGCGACTTAGCTTGCTCAATAGCAAGTAAGTGGTTGTAGCATCGTCTTGAATTCATCCAGGGAAGCAGCAGTTGAAACAGCAGGTGGCACAAAGTTCCAGAAAGCAACTCCAAGGACAAGAAAAGAGCTCTTGTACATTGATGTACCCGGAATCGGCGATAACAGCGTATAGTCCGGTTGTTCTCAGATCATTGCAGAGTCGGATCGATAATAGCTTCCAGGTTCTTGAGAATACTAACTTACTCAATATCTTTACCAGCTAACGACAGCACTGGCTTCTCACTGCTATCTATGAGGATAGTACGTTTAGACAAACACCAAAAAAAATGTTAGACAAGAAATTCATGATGTGTGAACGGAAGATTAACACTTATTTTTTTTTTTTTGTTTCTGCTCCTCTACAAACTTATTCAGTCCACAGTCTCTGCACCACTTCCAAAAAGGGCTGAAATCGTACACACGGCCACAATTGATACATGTTTTTTTTTGGGACTCCATTTGCTCGGAATGGTTGCAACAATATGAATCATTTCGACCCTCCGTCTCCGTTTAAATAGCAATGCTTATCAAAACTAATTAATTAATTAAGTTACATAGTTGGACTCACATGAGTTTATTTATTTTAATATGGTTCCAAATTTAACGGACAAAACAGGTTATAAGTATTCACCGCTATAACCTGTCCTCATAACATTTTTTTTTGTTTAAAGTTTATTTACTTAAATAAACGATACATATTTTTATTACTTAAGCTAAGTAAACAAATAAGAAAACCTTATAATCTCTTTTTTAGTTATTTTAATCACAGCCCTGATTAAACAAAATCATTAAAAAGGATTAAAAATGATTTGATTTGTAATCATTTTGAATAATTTTTAATCGTTCAAATCATTTCTAATTCTTATGAGCGTTTAACATGTGATTTACATTCAAATCCTTTTATTATATCAGGGAGGCTGTAGTTATTAGCACTTGAATCCAGTCTATCTCTGTGCTATGTGAAGGAAAAAAAATTGTTCCTTATAGACTCCAAAACGGCTGGACCGATTTCGATGAAATTTTCAGACAATCTTCAGATTCCAAGTAGGTCCTCTCTCTCGCTTATCTTTTCTTTCTCCATTGGCCCGACTGACCTAGGGTCCTTTTTACTTTTAAATTGCATATTTTTAAGACCGTTTTTCAAACAACTATCAAATGTCCACGTAAGCTATTTATCTCTTGTTATTGAAGTGTGGTTTTCCTTAATAAATGCGATGTACCTATGCTGACCACTCTTATCTAAAAAGTTTTATGTTTACATATTTTTAGTTCGGGAATTCACATGACTAATATAATGTGTGTGTTACAGTCGTTATCTGACAGAAAAACATATTGTTTTGAGAGTAGGGAAAATCCCAAAGTTCTGTCATCCACGGATTGTAAGTACAGTCACCATCAACCAACTGATCTATCTCAACTGATCTATCTCAACCAGTTCACGTATTTTGGGTACCAAGAAGCTAGAAGCTAAGAAGCTAGTGGGTGTTTGATAGACATAAAATTAGCATATGATTTGACTAGGTTAGGGATCATCTATTTTGAATGGAAATTATTTATTTAAAAAAATGGTCAGATTTCAGACAAGTTTTGTCATCAAATAAATCCTATGTTATGTAAGTAGGTACCAATGGCAAAAATAACTGGACATTTTGTTTTTTGAAAATACTACGTTGTTCGTGGTCCTACACGCACTTGAGTTTTTATTTTATTAGGTAACCCTTTAGTCGGCAGTTAGAGCACAATGAATCATTAAAATGAATTCTTTGTTTTTCAGCAAGTAATCCATGCGTTGAAAACTAAGGCGATGGTGATGCCGGCAGTGGTGGCCACGGTGGGCCGCGCCTACCACCATTACAGCAATGAAGACTGATGATGTTAAGGGATTCCTAATTTTATTGATATTTTTTGCAAATAAATGTTTCCTTTTGCTTCAAACGTATTTTTCTTTACGCCATTTTACTCTCTCTATTTCTCTCTTATGGTGTGATAAAATAGGGATGACGACAGCATCAGAAATAAATTATGAACTCTTGATCACTAAATTGCCCTTCTACTTGAACTTCGGAAAACCTTAGTACACGTTTTGTTTTCCATCAAGTCTTCGATTTTTAAATCATCAAAATTACAAAATGAGTACATAAATGACGCTGCAAAACTATGACATCACGCCTAGGTATTTCAAACATTCTTAGAACAAAATGTCGTTTTTGACAGATGATAAAAAGTATATCAGATGACGTATTCGTCACCCCTATTACCGTGCTATCCCAAGAGCTACTGAAGGAACGAGTTCTTGAACTGTTTTCAAAAGTTTAAACCTAAAAAACTTTTAAAGTTTACCGCCATAGCTTGGGCGCCATCGCACTATCGATAAACATATTGCCAAAAAGAATATATAGGTGTCTAGTAAGTATAGGCACAGGTACTACTTTAGTTGTTATATTCTCTTTGCTTGGTACTATAAGGCCCTCAGAGCAATAACTAAAGCATAGAGGAAGCGTTAAAATTACAATATATCTTTATTCTTTTTTCTTATTATCGAACATTGTACGGTAAAAAAGATAAATATATAAGATTAGTTTATGCGAGCTACATGGACACTCCAATTGTCAAATGGTCACACTTGGTATCTTTTTATACGACCAATTTGAAAATCTTCCTAGTTATTTAGTAATTCTTTTTTTATTATTATTATTCACAATTGGTAAACCCTTGACAACATCTCACCTGGTGGTAAGTGACGATTTTGCCGAATATGGAAGCGGGCTTACCAAGATTCCCCAACGCAATGAGGTACTGACTGGCTATCTTATCTTCATGCCGGAACACACCAATGATGTCAACATTGCTTAGATAAGATGGTGGTAAGCTAGCCAGGCGGACTTAGAAAATGCCCTACCACCAACCAAACCGAGTCTTACAATTGACCCCGCCGGGAATCGAATCCGCGACCTCCTGTGTAAAGCCAGTAAACTTTGCTTCTGAGCTACGAAGGCGGTTAGGCGGTTTCTGTCAACTTTTAGGTGGTATTTTAATGATGTAGATATTTCGACTCTTAATAACAAGAAGGTATCGTGTTCTTTTTTAGCATGTCTTGAATTTTTGTTGTTTGCACCCGTGCTTTGTATGGAAATGTTTTGGATTTGAATTATTTTTATTTTATTATTATGAAATATTCCAGCTACCTATAATAGGACAAATCTTATTATTTTATTACTTTCCACTTTACATTACTATCAGGTTACTATCACTTTACATTACTTTCAGGTTAACAAAATTGTTTTAGGACCGCTAACCGAGGCTTCTACTCATCACACTTAACAACTTTCCCCAAGAACAAAAATACAGCAACCGGCTAGGCAATGTAATTGTATTGAGTGCAATTAAACATGGCCAGCTAAAGATAAATAAACAACAACCAGATAAAGCCTCACAACCTGTGACAAAAATAACTATAATATTACTGAGTATATCTGAGCTTTGTTTATTTGAAAATAATCAAAGTATCTGAATTAAACCGCGGACGAACAGACGGACTTGGCGAAACTATAAGGAACCCAAAAAAGCAGATAAACAAACAAACCTAATTGTATCTTAAAATTCTTTAAAATATTACTTTAAAATTTGATTTTAATTTTATCAATATTTTCATTCGATCTCATCCATTGAAAATAATACACAGCAAAAAAATATCAATATCTCTGGTAATTATGAAATTCACTAGCATTGCTAAAAAAAGTGGATAGCCTTGCCAAAAACAAATATAATTAATATATATCTATCCTGCTTTATCACACTAACTAGGTAATAAGTGTGAATAGTGTCACTAGAATGAATTTTGACGCTCTCTCTCTATGCTTTAGTTATTGCTCTGAGATAAGGCCATCTAAGCGAAGGCCGTAGTGATTAAATGCTCTTTGAGAAGGAATTGAGCATCGTGATTCGTGATCGTGCATATGGTATGTTTACAAATACAACTTCTTTTTTGTCGTATCTTGTACATTTAGAGCAAAAAAAAAGTTTTCAATAAATAAATATATTACTAATGAATAAAAATATTTCGTTTCAATTTTTTTTAGTACGTTTGCCCGCGTTACGTACCTACGTTTCGGTAATTTCGTACAGTACATTCGGTGCGGTACCGGTAGTATGGAATCTATATATCTTTGCAAACATTCTATACAAAATGGCCCAAGATTTCAATAAATATGTGTGTTTACGTTTTTGAATTTTCCAGTAAATTGAAATAACATGGATAACGTAACTGAGCAGATATACTTGGTGACTGCTGTTTCGAATCCTTCGTGCAGTGCGTCGCAAAAGACCGTGGAAGTGCCTCCGACTCCACAAATTAATCTCGACAGTGAGTACCAACTACCCATCGATGCAGGATGCAGATGCATAATTTGATGTTCGTTGTGATCGTGCAGCAGTTAGTATCCAGAAGTTCAAGAATAGAAAACAATTTGGATTAATCTCATTCATTTCACTGCAGTATTACTGTGGAAAATATTTTGGTTGTGTTGTCACCATCAAAAAGGATAACCATAATGTATTAACAAATGCAGGTACATTACATGGGTTGATACCCTTCCATGCAGGGTATGTTTTAGTTTTATAGAAATAAAAAAATAATATATAAATGAATCGCAAAATGTGTTGGTAAGCGCATAACTTGAGAACGGCTGGACCGATTTGGCTAATTCTTTTTTTGTCGAGTTCGTTATTGTCAGGAGAAGGTTCTTATGTAGGGTAGGGTAGGGTAGTGTAGTGTAGTGTAGTGTAGTGTAGTGTAGTGTAGTGTAGTGTAGTGTAGTGTAGTGTAGTGTAGTGTAGTGTAGTGTAGTGTAGTGTAGTGTAGTGTAGTGTAGTGTAGGGTAGGGTAGGGTAGTGTGGGGTAGGGTAGGGTAGTGTAGTGTAGTGTATATAGGGTAGGGTAGGGTAGTGTAGTGTAGGGTAGGGTAGTGTAGTGTAGGGTAGAGTAGGGTAGTGTAATGTAAGGCGGTACATAGTTGGCCAGGACAGCTAGTAATATTATAATTGCAGTTTGGATGCAGTTCTCCTAGTAGGTTGCGCCCTAACTGCATCCAAGCTGCGAATTGTGTCTGGAGCCTAAGTGTCTGAAAATTTTGTCCCTTCACTAGGGTTGCCAAGCGTCCTGTTTTCCCAGGATGCGTTCTGCTTTTGGGGTTTCCTGGATAGTTTTCAAGTAGTCTCCTGGGTTTTGGGTGAATTGTCTTATTTGAGAATCGAGTATATTTATACCCAGTAGAGGTGCGATAGACATTGAAGAGCATCAAAAAAAGGCCAAACACAAGATTATAGTCTTAGGCAGGGACTTCTAAAGCCCTGAACACTTTCTCTAAGAAATTGTAAATAAATGAGAAAACAGTACCTAGCTTATGAAGGAGCTGCAGCTTAATTTTTGCTATTAGTTAAGTTTCATTGATCCTTAATTAATTGCATAATTGCTATTAACTAATGATCTTATATTGCGTCCTGTTTATAGACAGAAATGTCCTGGTATTACGAATTTGAGGATGGCAACCCTACCTTTACCACAGATTAGGTAATATTACTATCCTAAACTAGAAAATTTTATGACTCATTATTATATCTCCTGAAATGTGCATATTGAACCCGCCCGCCAACCTTCAAACTCGCAATATAATTTGGGGTTGCAGGGTGGACCGACCACCCTCCATTTTTTTTTATGATATCTCGTTCATTTTGTATAAAAATTAACTGATTTAGTTAGCTAGTAAAATTTCCTTTTTAATCATATTGTACTAAAGGGTTTTCCAATAAGAGGTGTTATTTTGAATAGCCTGCTATTTCGGTAGATGTCACTTTTGAAGCTGTCTATTTCTGACATTTGACAAGTAGAAACTACGCCATTAATAAAAATGTAACGATACACGCTTCAACGACGCATTGAAATTATTAAAATTCACTATAAAAAGGTGAAAATTTGGCAGAGACGGTTCGTAAAACTCGAACATTTTTGGGTAGTCGTGAAGCACCTTGTCGGTCTGCAATACAGAAATTGGTGGAAAAATTCGAGCTGTTGGGACAAGTTAGTGATGTGAAGAATAAAACCGGTGCACGTCGCTTAAGAACAGCCGAGAATATTGCTGCTGTAGCCGAAAGTGTTGAAGAAAACCCAGGTTTGTCCATTACTCGTCGTTCTTTGGAATTAGGCATTCCACAAACGTCATTACACTGTATTTTGCATAAAGATTTGGGTCTTAAGGCTTATATAGTTCAGTTAACACAAGAACTCAAGCTGGCCGATCATCAACAACGTCGTGTCTTTGCTGATTGGGTCGTTGAAATGCATGAAAATGATCCGGAATTCCATCGAAAAATCATCTTGAGTGATGAATGATGATGATGATTAACATTTCCACCTCGGTGGCTTCGTCAACAAGCAAAATTGTCGCATCTGGGGCTTGGAAAACCCAAGAGTTATGTTGAAAAGCCTCTCTCAACGTGTGACTGTTTGGTGCGGTTTATGGTCTGGCGGAGTCATTGGACCTTACTTTTTCGAAAATGAGGCTGGTGCAACAATTACGGTGAATGGATTGCGCTATTGAGAGATAATTAATGATTTTTTATGGCCGGAATTGGATGGTATTGATCTGGACAATGTTTACTTTCAACAAGACGGCGCTACGTGCCACACAAGCAATGAAACCATTGATCTTTTGCAGGAAAAGTTTCTGGACCGTGTTATCTCTCGAAGAGGTGATCACAATTGGCCACCGAGATCTTGTGATTTAACACCTTGTGACTTCTTCCTTTGGGGCCACGTGAAAGAGAAAGTCTACACCAACAGCCCAGCGTCGATTCAAGACCTCAAAGATGGAATTCGTGACACTATCGAGGACATAGGGCAGTCACTTTGCGATTCGGTTATGGAAAATTTCATGAAAAGGATATGGTCCTGTAAGCGTGGTCGTGGTGGTCATTAGCCTGACGTTATTTTCCACTATTAACGGCATACCTTCTTCTTTACAATGAAATAAACATCCGATCATTTATATTAAAAAATGGCATTTTTCTTTGAATATCAAAATAACACCTCTTATTGGAAAACCCTTTATATGAGGTTAACTTTTTTTTCTGTTAAAACTTTGTATCCACTATAGATACATGCATCACAGATGAGATACTAGTTACTTCGTAACCTGCGTGCTTGGCGGAATTTCGACATTGTTTCCGTAGCGGATACGCGCGCACTTGACGAGATATTCTATCATATTATTAGCTTTCAAATCATCATACCAGCTCATATACGTCCCCACCGAGGGGCTCGAGCCTATCCTGAATAAGGGCGATCAGGGCTCAGGCCTTAGTTGACCACGCGGGCCCAGTGCGAGTTGATCGACTTCACACGCAACCTGCGAGTTTCTTCGCAGGTTTCCTCACGATGTTTTCCTTCACCGTAAAAAGCCATCGGTAAGTATATGTACGTAAGTATTTGAAAAACTCATTGGTACATTGGCCGTCCAGATTTGATCCCGGTACCTCTGGTTAGAAGGGCCGAGTCGTTACCGGTTGAGCCACCGACGCTTTTTTAGCTTTTAAGCTTTTTTTAGCTTTCAAATAATAATAAAATATTATCTTATTTTTTATTAATTTTTAGTCTGATGTTATATGCTCGCTCAAAATGTTTATGTGTGCTGTACTGTGTTCTGAATTATGCACGGTTCATTGTTTTCTTTTTATTATTCTTTTAAGACATGGAATATAACATCAGCCATAACCAGTAAAGTGTGCTTTTATATTCTGAAGTCTAATTTGCTATGTAACTACCTCAATCAGGGTTGTGTGCACGCCCATCGTGCCCACAACGGTGGATCAGCTCCAGATTTTAGTGATACTAATAAAGGCTTAGTTTCAAGATTCAAGATATTTATTCAAAATAGGTGCAAATTACACTCTTTCTGATAGTCATAAAATAGTGATTACATAATTTCATTTGTAAAAAATCAAGAAATAAACAATCATTAGTTAATTACGTCAAAATACAATCCGTAATTTAAAAAAAGATGTCATTAGAACATGAAAACAATATGACACGAGAAGTACATCAAAATTATTGAATGTCTTGAACGCCTTCGACAAGTGTAGGCCAGTGCACACGGACAGCACCCGGTCACGAGTATAACGCGAGAGTCAGCCATCGCTCCTCTCAACCATATTAGAGGGAAAGGAACGACCCGGCTCCCGATGCGCCACCAGTTACAGATAACCTTTAGGGACTAATCCCTCACGGTCATCTGGCCCCAAACTAGGATACCCCGTACCATGGGAACCACAGACTGATATACATCCTTTCATATGTACACATACATATATAGATGCGAGCTATTTCCCGTGGCTTTGCCCACGTGAATATCGTTTTTATGACAATGGAGTGTGCAGCCTTTTGTGTTAATCCAGTCTTTGATCAATACACCTACCAAATGTAATCCAAATCTGTTCAGCCATTCAGGCGTACAACAAACAAACATATACTTAGGCATACAGTGCTCAGGCATGTGAACTAAAAATATTATAACGGATTTTCTGAATTTATATCAGCCGAAGGACATCCACTGCTGGACAAAGGGAGTGAAACCGAGTGGTATAATTTAACTCTTAAAATTGTCGTTACTTTTCTTTAGTTACGAAGACTTAGGCTCCATGGCCATACTGCCTAATGTGAGGCCCTGTGCAAGACTGGGCACAGTGGCTCCCAGAGAAGCCGCTCCCTGCATGTTCACAGCTATCTCAGGGGAACCACATAAGAAATCGGGATAAAAAGTAGCGTACATGTTAATCTAGTCCTAATATGTCTACCTACCAAATTTCATCCAAATCCGGCCAGAGGTTCTGGCCTGATTTAATGACAAACATCCATCCATCCATGTAGACTTTCACATTGATAATATTAGTAGGATTATACAACCAGACACAGAACAAACAAATGTTGATTGCACAAATGTTTTTCCCTGAGTGGGGGTCGAACCCACTACCCTCTGCAGGACTGCTGACCACTGTATCACCGAGTCAGTCATGCATACAATCCGATAGTTATTTATATCTTGTCACTTTACTGCACAGATGTGGAGGATCTTTCAAGTGGAGTGTGCCGGGTGTGCGCTGCCGTCACAGAGTTCCTTATCCCCATCTTCCATGGCGAGGGCTTGCAGAGTAACCTGGCGGAGAAGATTCATAAGCACCTACCTATACAAGTAAGTTGTCTTGTTGTCACTTTCATCAGCCCAAAGACGTCCACTGCTGGACAAAGGCCTTCCCCAAGGATACTATAGTCACTTTACAACAATTTTCACCACCTAGGCTATAGTCTACTGGAGCATCAGAGGTTCTATTGCTAGTGGGATCCAACTCTACAGGATCCAGTTTGCTTGGGAGAGCATTTCAAGAAGTTAGTCCGAGTTTTTGTTTTATGTCTTGTCTAATGTGGAGCTGAAGGTCTATGTCCTTGGTTGGTCCAGCTAAAACAATGAGGAATCTAACTGACTAGATCACAATTTTTTTTTCATGGGGTGCAAAATAAGAACATTGTTTTTCAAAAGGTGATTTTGACCATTTAGAGGGAGAGATCAGACAGAAATCTATGCTCTGGTGTGTTGAGAATTTTTCCCATCATTTTTTTTTTTTTTTTTAATATCTTCTGCCAACATCTTCATCATTATCATCATCATCATATCAGCCAAAAATCGTCCACTGCTGGACAAAGGCCTTCCCCAAGGATTTCCACGACGACCGGTCCTGCGCTGCCCGCATCCAAGAACATATTCACTTCCTAATAAGACATAGCATCAGACTTCTTTTTCAAAGTATCCCCTTCCTGTCTATGATGGTTTTCTTTGGACCATTTAAGGGCCATAAATCCTCCCATGTCTCTTATCCCTGTGATGAAAAGCGTGGGGCCGTGTCGGGGTAACTCGGCGTTGGTTTAACGTGAAATGTTTATGCATCTTATACCAATTCTGGGCCGCGACAATCGGCTTGATCCAGCATTAAGGCAAAGTATTGGCTGATCAGCTGATCGAGGTAGTATGGGAGAGCCAAATTTTTTTTTGCGATTTGACTATGGGTTCCATGGGGAAAGTTGTTCAGTTTCATGGGTGAAGCACCAGTTAAAATAGTTTCAGCTAATTTTGTTACACCTTATATACAGTGCAAACTTTATATAGGGACACTCAAGGGACCGGCCATTTTGTGACGTTATTGATAGTTTTCGTTATACAGAGAGAAATTAGTGTTAAAGTAAACCAACTGGAGCCAGAAAATTTGACTTTTCAAAGAGTGAATCGTTATATCTTGTTACGTTATACATGTGCACGTAGTTACAGAACTACAGCTCTCGCCGAGGCGACATAGCCATGTTTCGTTGCATGCCGTTTTAGCAACGTGACTATCGAAAGTGAATGATGTTTCACGTCAAAATTGATTTTGTGTTTCGCATAGGTGACGGAACAAGACGTCCTACCTCGAGCAGTCTGCTACCAGTGCACGCACACACTGTTGGCTTGGCACGAGCTGGTGACGTGCTGCGTGCAGGCCGACCGCGCACTGCGAGCCCGTGTCGAACACTCGCAGAGCCAGCTCCAACGCGACCATCAGGTATTTTACCTACCTATAGTGTCTACTGCTAAGGCATGTGTTTCTTGTCTTCTTGTATAGGGAGCACAAAAATTAAATTGTAGCAGCACTGCACTTCGTTTTCTCGCGACAAAGTATTAACAGTATGTCAAAACCACTAAATGGAAAGTAAAGTAGGAGCAAGCAATATTAATGAGAAGCAGATTGATTTCATACAAAAATCGCTGTTGTATGGCTAAACACTACTAGGGAGATGTCTTGATGATAGAAATTGTTTATAACATTGAAGGCATTTGAAGGTATTTATAGTGAAAATAAAATCACTGCTTATTTTTCAAACGATAAAAAGTGATGATGTCGCACGCCCAAATAAGAATTGGCCTTAGTAGGTACTAATTTCAATTAACAAACTTATAAGTGTTACTTATAGTACTTTTTACAGTATAAAATCGTTGTATCTCCAAATGTTTTTTTTTTTTTTATTATTCGCAATTGGTAAACCCTTGACAACATCTCACCTGGTGGTAAGTGACGATGTTGCCGAAGATGGAAGCGGCCTTACCAAGATTCCCCAACGCAATGGGGAACTGGCTATCTTATCTTCATGCCGGAACACACCAATGATATCAACATTGATATTTGGCGGCAAGACTTAGATAAGATGGTGGTAGCTAGCCAGGCGGGCTTAGAAAATGCCCTAACACCAACAAAACCGAGTCTTACAATTGACCCCGCCGGGAATCGAACCCGCGACCTCCTGTGTAAAGCCAGTGAACTTTGCCTCTGAGATACGGAGGCGGTTAAAAAACAGAACAAGTACCTATTCAAACTCATTTATGTGTTAACTGAATGTGCTTAATGCGTGATTAATAATATTTTCCTTCATAGTTTAAAACGAAGTTGGACTATATTTTTTAATCCACAATTGATAAGCCTTGATATCAATCATTTCACCTGATAGTCTTATCTTATTTTTATAAGTGGGGGCTGCAGTTGCAGCGACACTTCGACCCAATGGGATCTTTTTTGTCTACCCCTATAACCTTTGCACCCCAACCTACTCGAAGATGTGCTGCATAAACCTGATGGTCACTGACGATGATGCCGAAGATGGAAGCGACCTCACCAAGATTCCCCAATCCAAGGGGGAACTGGCTATCTTATCTTAAAGCCGGAACACATCAAATCAGAACTCTTTGGATTAAAAATATTTCAAGGTATTGATGCATATCTGTTATTCAAAATTTTATAGTAACAAGCCATTAATTTGTTGCAGGATCAAAAACCAACCACAAATGAAGAATGCCAAAGTTTAGAAAATAAGAACCGCGAGTAAGTATCGCTTTTTTACTTTCGAGCGACGAGCGATCATTAGCAAGTGACGAATGAGTGACGAAGGTATTGTGATGGCAAAGAAATCGAAGTTGAGATTTGGATGGGGATCCATTGTCCTACACCAACAGTCTAAAAAACCATAATAAAAAATGTATGTGTGTCTGTGCGTTCATCCGGTACTCTAGTTGCAAAACTACAGGACGGATTTTGGTAAATTTAACTCAAAAATGGCTCTAACGATTTTAATAAAACTCGGTACGTTACTTTAACTTTATATGGCCTACAGCAGCGGTAGTTCGTTATTTCAAGAAAAATCGGAATGAGGTACCTCCCATACAAATCCAGGTAGTATGTTTCTTTTTTTTAAATGGCTAACTATTTTAATGAAACTTAATAAGGCCTACTGCATTGACTAGTTAATTGTTCCAAGAAAAATTCGAGTAAGGTACCTCCCATACAAACCCAAATTATGTATAATTTTTTTAGGTTTGATATGCCTCACTTTATTCTTTGCTACTAACTAAGTGTAATGTTTATTGTTAATTTGTGTATGCCCGACTACGACAGACGGTGAAATCTTCGCGACAAAGTATGCACAGCGTGACTGTACAATGTATTTTACATATTTTTACCTTCGAGCTACGAAGCAGTAAATAGAAGGTTATACACCTGTAAGGTTATGTGATCGTCCGAAGGAGTCGCCAACGGAAAAACCGGACTAAAATGTACTCAATATCACTTATACCTTATACTCTATATCGAGAAAGAATGTGCGCGCGCGCGTGTTTTTATCCGTATCCCTGATTTGCAAAAAAAAACTACAGGACCAATTTAGATAAAATTTTAAAGATAGATTTTTAAAATTATTTCGCAGGATTTTATTTTTTTTTCATTTCAAAATTTTAAGAGTACCTACAATTGTAAAAAAAAAGTTTTTCTTTTTAAATATGGTTCTAAAGATTGTATCCAAATTTTAGTCATCTACAATACTTATTAACACCTAAAATATGCCAGATGTGGTATATCTCGGAAAACTCTAAAATCTAAAATGTTTTCTCCAAAATGACGCTAAGTTAATATATTATCAAGTTTACGCAATCTATAAATATTACTAGCGTCTATAATTTGCTATTAGTGGTATGTCGAGGAAAGCCCTTAAAAAGGTACCTCCCATACAAATTGAATAATGTTACACATTCCTTTGAGAAGGCATATTCTCCGTGGTTTCACTTTCGTTTATTCTAATAGGCTCCTTTTAGGTGACAAAAAGGATAGATTTGACTTTTCATGATAAAATTTTCAGGTCTAACAAGTCAAACGTCGATGAAATTATTAAAACCGTGTTAACAGATTACTTTAGAGCACAAAATATTGACACTGAAAATTCGAATCTAGAGATTGTTTGTGAGAAATGCCCAGAAAGTACCATAGCAACATCAATTGCGAGTTTATCTGATCATTTAAAAGAACATTCAATAACTGATGATTGCATAAAACTGATAGAAAACTTTGTAAATGATAACATCACTTTTGAAGAAAGATTGCATTTTTACTATTCAGATAATGATGATAAAGGATCAGATCTTGAACAAAAAGGAATGATCCTTCCAAAATTTAGCTGTCCATTCTGCAGCAGTATGTTCACATCAGTGATTCGTCTCTATTGTCATCTAAACAGACATTTAGATATAAATTTTGACAAAGGAGTCACTTGCTGTGACATTCGCTACGAAGATAAGAACACTTTTATCGCACATCTTAAAGGAAAACACGTTACACAGAATCTTGACGTTGCTTCGTTTACATGCCGTGCTTGTGGCTTCAAGGCTAAAACGGCTGTCGATCTACAAACACACATAAGAGCTAATCATATAGCAGACAATACGGAAGGGAAAGCTGTTGACAATAAGAAGAAACGCTGCCATAATGACCAGAAGTACATACAAGTAAACTGCCCAGAATGCAACAAAACCTTCTCAAACAAATACCACATGCAAACACATTTGAAGAGACATAACGACAATGGGAGACATTATTGTGAAAAATGCGATAAAAGTTATACAACAAAAGAAAGTCTTCGTGTTCACAAGAAAGTAGTCCACGATGGAGTGCTCAAGTTTGTCTGTCAGTTTTGTGGAGAATCTTTCGGGACCAAACACGAGCGCGAGTCTCACGCGCGCCTGCACACGGGAGACGCACCATTCAGCTGCCAACACTGCAGAAAAACATTCCGCGATAGATCAACATTGAAACGCCATACAGAAATACATTTAAACATAAGAAGATACCAATGTGAAACCTGTTCAAAAATGTTTCGGAAAAGCTCTCATTTGAAGGTCCACCTCAAGCAACACGCGCCTGAGAGAACAGTGAAGTAACGAGGGTTTTTTGTTGCAGGTTAAAGCCCTGCAGACGCAATGAAATGCAACCCACAACAACAGGTGAAGCCACTGAGCAATTGGAAAGAAGAGAATTCAAAATAGATCTCTCATTCGTTTCGGAAACAGATGAGCGAACTGAGAGCCTAGAAAAACGAGAATTCAGAACAGATCTATCATGCGATCTGGGACTACATGACCACGACGAACTCACTGATGAAGAGGACGAACCTCTATCAATGATAGCTAACAGAAAAACGGCAGATTTATACAAGAACTTCTATACCGCGTTCTTAAATTTTAGAAACCATTATGCCAATGATCATATAGGTGATCAGAATCAACCAACGGATTCGATCGATTCCGAAGCTGAGTCCGAAAGCAACGAACAAGATATTCACGAAATCAATGTAGACAATTATGATGACCTAACGCAAAGTAACAGGAGAATAGACGCATTAGACGAGGCAACGCGCTTAGAACTTAACGAAGTCCGTACAAAAATCAATGGAAAAGTCTATTTTGTCTGCAAAATATGTGGCAAAAACTTGAGTTCCTCATACACTTACGTGATTCACAAACGGGTTCACACCGGAGAGCGCCCTTTCGTGTGCCACAAGTGCGGCAAACAGTTCACATCGCCCAGCGGCCTACACCGGCATCTAACGGAAACCCACGATAAGATCCGAAGACATGCGTGCCGATTTTGCGCTAAGTCCTTCATGAACATAGGCACTTTCAATGCGCACATGAGAATCCACACCGGGGAGAAGCCATTCGTGTGCCCGCATTGTGAAAAACGATTCACGCAAAGCAGTACATTACATGTTCATCTAAAAACACATAGCGAACAGTTCCCTTTCCACTGCGCAGAATGTGGAGCTAAGTTCAGACTGAAATCAGGATTGGCGAGGCACAAGCTGAAACATTCGGGGGAGAGGCCGCACGCTTGCGCCGACTGCGGCAAGGGTTTCCGTCAAAAACACGAATTGAACACCCACAGCTTGTCGCACACTGATTCGAAGCCGTTCACTTGCGTGGTCTGTGGTGCCACCTTTAGACAACGCAGGGCTCTGAAACACCACACGAAAAGATTGCATGAAACTAATCACGATCAGAATAGGGAAATGGCAAGTACTCCCCAAGAACCAAACTTGATGGCGTTCACTCAGCTCGGACCGTATCAATGATAAACTAATTAAACTGTTAGCTAGTTTCAACTAATTACTTAGGTATAATTATAATTTGTAAATTAGCCATGGTTTTTTTCAAAAATTTTAAAGTGTTGTCTGTTTTTCAATATATTTTTATTGACTTAAATTTTAGTTTTTCATTTCTCATAAGAAGCTATCCTTTAACAAACTTCTTTCTCATTTTAATTTTCAGACAAACTCTAAACAGTGCACAGTTAGAAACAATTCATTCGAAAGTCGAAGAAAACGGACAAGATTATATTAATAGTTTAGGGAAACCAACGCAACTTACAATTGGTGAAAACGGCAAAAAGGTTGCTGCCTGTGGTATTTGTAAGAAAAATTTGGCAATGGGTTCGTGGAACCGTCACATGAGATCTCACATGGAGGATAGAAGATACAGCTGTCACACTTGTGGACTATCCTTCAACGACAGCGGCAACCTGGCTCGCCACGCCAGAGCATTGCACTCAAAGCACCGCCCTTTCACCTGCACTGTTTGCCAGAAAAACTTCTCCAGAAATAGCCACCTACAAGACCATGTCAAATCACACTATGACAACAGAGAATTCGTTTGCGATTTGTGTGGAAAAACCTCTAAATCCAGTGCAGCATTGCGAATGCATCGGCGAACTCACGGCAACGAATATAAGTTTGAATGTATTGAGTGCGGGTCCAAGTTCAAGAGGCGTGGAGAATTAACCGCTCATGTCACAGTGCATACTGGAGAAAAGGCTCATTTCTGTGAATGTGGACGCGCGTTTCGACTCAGAAGTCAGCTTACAACGCACTTAAAACTTCACGATAAAATCAAAGAGTGAATGCAGCAAATATTACTAATTCAGGGTCGAAATAGTCATCATCAACTCACACGAAGAATGGTCACTGTTGAACATATGTACTTCATTTAATGCTATTCTGAGCCACATGAACCCGCGGCTTTATTAGAGCATGCAACAAACAAAAGAGTGAACTGATTTAATTATCATATTGAACAAGTAGTAATGATCTCGAAAGAGTAAATTGTGACTGTGTCACGTGGTGATAAGTTGCTTTGTTGCAGGTTCGGTGCACACGCGGTGCCGCCGCCGCCGTACGAAGAGCCTCGCACCCGAACCTGCGGTTATTGCAACGCGCAACACCCCGAAGCGACCTACAAACAACATCTCTACGACGAACACACGGAACTACTATTCCATTGCGAGGAGTGTGACGCCTACGTTGACAAGAAAGATTTTATTCCTCACATGTCAGTGCATGCAGTTGAATATACCACCAATCAGGAGAGAGCAACGAAAAAAGTTAAGAAAGTTAAAAAGAAGAAAGAGGTGAGAGAAGAAAAGATAGATTCACATAACGCTCAAGACGAAAATTTAAATCAAGGTGAAATAAGTGCTAAACAAGATTCAAAATCTATAGTGACAGAAGAAGTCCGAGAAGATGATATCGACAAAACCCAGGAGGAAAACAAAGAGAAGATCGAAATAGAAATATTCGTTTCTTCAGAAAAGACCACGAATGTAAATACGATTGAACACCAAAACAATAAAAACCTAGCAAACGAATTCTCGGATCATAGTGACACTGATTTTGATTTTGGCCCTTTACCTGAATCGGTATTTGAAGCTATTGAAGATTCCGAAGACAGCGAACCCCTCGAGAGCACTGAGACTACTCCAGTTGTAATAGAAACTAATGATAATTCAACGAATCATGTCAATAATGCTTCAGATGTTACAGAATTTCCAAGGCATAAAGAGAAGAAACACAAAAGAACGAGGACATGTCCTATTTGTGCAAAAGTATACAACGCGTCATCCAGCTATTTCTACCATATCAAATACTTCCACAAACAGATCAAAGAACATGAGTGCAATATTTGTAAGCGTAGATTTGGAACCAAGGGCAGCTTGAATCAACACGCAACTATCCACACCGGGGAATGCCAGTTCGAATGCAAGGTCTGTGGCAAACGATTCAGAGCTAAAGCAAGCCTATACATACACGAACAAACTCACAAAGGTGTCAAGACGTATTCTTGTACTCAGTGCCAAATATCGTTTCGCTGGAGGACACATTTGCAGCGACATATGAAAAGACATTCAGCGGAGAAGTCGCACGTGTGTTCTATATGCGGACGCGGGTTTAGCATCCGATGTGATTTGTTGCGTCACGCTAAAACGCATTCTGCAGGCAACTACACCTGTGATAAGTGTGGAGTGAAGTTCGCTCAGTTAAGGTACCTGAAGGTCCACATGGACAAGAAACACTCGTCTAGTATAGTCGCCGATCAAGCTCAAAATGTGTCCAGTGCTTAGTTTTAGGTTTAGTGTAGGTAGGAGCCATTCTCTTCGATGGATGGTGATGGTTTTTCGCCGCCATTTTGTGTGATTTTATTGTAAGACTGATCTTTATAGATTGTAGCTTCTTTTTTTAACGACCGATGAAGCGGATTGTTTTTTTTTTTGTTTTCTTAAGTCATGAACTGATTTTTTCTATTATATGTATGGAATTTCCTCTTACTATTTTAAGATTTAAATAAAATCAATTTCGTAAATACATTATCTGATTTTATTAATAAATTATTACTATGTACATAATATCATAATTTAAATAACTAGGTATTTAATAGAAGCTTTAACAAATAATAAACAGCAGCAAGTGTAAAACCATTAACAATTTCAGGTAATTAAGTGATTATATTTTTGCTTTCGAGTGAGAAGGTATTGTGATAGCAAAAAAATCTGAGTAATCTCATTAAGTCGAAAAAAATGTATATGTGTTTCTGTGCGTACGTCCGGTGCCGTAGCAAATAAACTATTGAACGGATTGGAGTACAATTTTGGTTTTTCTCCACCGTTAGAACAATATTATGTTTATATCTCCATCTCCAGCCGTTTCTTTTTTCCTCTCTAATATTTTTGAGTTTGCAACCACACATTTTTTTTGTCAAAAATTGCTCAAACAATTTTAATAAAACTTTGTGAGTTACTACATTTTAATAAGATCTACGAAACCCCCATATTATATGCTCAGATAATTTGTAAATTTTCCAAGTCTCAGTGAATTCAATATTATTGCATTACAACATAAAAAAGAAAAAAAACAGAATATATATTATAAAATAGGCGGTCTTATACCTAGGTAGCCATTTCTTGCATATCATTTAATATTGATTTCTGTAAGCCACACAGTGAGTGATGACTACGCAAAGACGGTATGCAGAACGTGTACACAATATGAGATCGACTCATATGGAAATCGACTTATGTGGTAATAATTTGAAGCACGTTTACATGTTTATAAATAATTTGAGTGACCCGGTGGTCGAGTGGTCGAGTGGTCGGCGCTCCTGATTGCTAGGTCGTGGTTTTCAGGTTCGATACGCACACATGCACAGTGCTGACATTTTTACAACAGTAGAACAAACGTTTGTTTAAATTATTTATAAACATGTATGTATGTATGTAACGTGCTTTAAATTATTATCACATAAGTCCTATTTCCATAATTTCGATATCATATTATCTATACTAACATTATAAAGAGGAAAGATTTGATTGTCTGTTTGTTTGTTTTGAATAGGCTCCGAAACTACTGAACCGATTTGAAAAATTCTTTTACCGTTGGGAAGCTACACTATCCGCGGTTGCTATAGGCTACATTATATTTTCAAAAAATTTGGGACCTTTACTAAAACTCAATTAATGTAACCCAAGGTGTAAAAAAATACCTAAAAATTTCTGCAATATCTTCAAAAAGTAGTGTAGTGTAGTGTGAGGCGGTATGAAGATCGCCGGGACAGCCAGTGTACAATATTGTCAGTCACGTTCTGTATACCGTTTATTACAAACGGGTTTGCTCCGTGTACGTGGGCAGCGCGGCCGGTACCACCCGGTACCGGTACGTACTGCGACCCTCGTGGTTAATCTATGCAACTAAAACGTCCAAGAAACTTATACTCAACTAGTGGATGCCCGCAGCTTCGCCCGCGTAGATCCCGATTTTTGCGGTTCCTGTGGGAATTTCCCAAAATCCTTTCTTAGCGGATGCCTACGTCATAACATCTACCTGCATGCCAAATTTCAGCCCGATCCGTCCAGTGGTTTGGGCTGTGCGTTGATAGATCACTATGTCAGTCAGTCAGTCACCTTTGAGTTATATATATTTAGATTTGCAAAAGAAATTGGACTACACATTTTCAATTAGCATATAGGAAATTAAAAAAATTGAGTTGAGTATAGGTTACTTGGGGGGAGTTGTAGTTTCATGAACCGAATCACCACCTCAGAGGTCCGAGTTATGTCAATGATGAGTTACTGGTCACACCAGTCACCCTGTTTTAGTATAACATATCAGTTTCCGGTTCCTATCCATAGTACAGGAAATCTTTGTTGGTTGCTAGATGGCCACATGTAATTTGTCCCTGATTATTTAATTATTATTAATTATAATTTTTACTTTGTACATAAATATTTTTTTAAAAAAACTTGTTTACACATAATATAACAAAAACATAAATAAATTAGTGCACTTAGGATAAATATTTCAGCTCAATATTACACGATATGTATTCCTGCTAAAGGGGCAGACACAAAGCAAACACGATAATAGTGTTTAGTACAAAAGTAACAAATAATTAAAGACCATTTTACAACTGTGCACAATTTATGCCTACTTAAATTTTTTTTCTTTCAATATTAACACACTTAACTATATCACAAATGTATGCATTCCATTTTTCTCCTACTAATTCTAACACACTGATTTAAAAAAAAGTTTGGCATTTTTTTTACGGATTTCACCCACCTTAAATAACAGGTTTAGATGTTAAAAGATGTAACTAGTCTAAGGGCAGGAGTATTCCACTCGTCATATCTGTTCAAGAGGGTCCCCAGGAGGCTCGAGTTTCCATACAAACGTAGTTCCGCTTAAATACAAAAACTACATGCCGGATTGAATCCAAACTTTGCAAATACATATATTGAGTAGACACATATCGATGTTTGTTATTAATTTTCGATGTACTAATGTAAAACGGAAAAAATAAGGGAAGTTTCAAACTTTCAGTACAGAACTAATAAGGACCTTCGTTTAGTTATGTTTCAATTTACGATGAAAACTAATTACAAACATCTATATGTGTCTACTCATTACATTTGCAAAGTTTGGATTCAATCCGGCGCAGTTTTTGTATAAAAGCGGAACTACGTTTGTATGGAAACTCAAGTCTCCTGGGGACATTTAATATCGGATTCACATTCGAATTAAATAAAACCATCAAATTGCTTTAATCAAATTGAATATATGACGAGTGGGACCGCCCTTTAAGCTATCTTTATATTATCGTCCAATCGCTCACTGAATGCCTGAGCGAAAGGGATCACGCTATGTCTTAGACAAAGATGTCTGTAAATTTATCTTTTTTGATTCTTTTTTGAATATTGTAGATGGTCACCTGGCAGAGCCCAAAACTCTAAGGTGGCAACATTTTTACATGTTTAGAAATCATTTCTTCTTTCACATCACATAATTATGACTGCAGTGTACAATCACACAACACTTCTAGTTTTCCTGTGGCACGGCGTCGGCGGGCGGGGTGCTCCGCCCCTGGGCAGTGGGGCTCCCGCTCTCGTTGACGAGCCGCTGCCGTTCTCGGTACATGGACACCTAGACGAAACATAATAATAGGGTATTTGATCATCATCATATCAGCTGAAGGACGACCACTGCTATACATATATAGGCCTCCCCCAAGGATTTCCACGACGACCGATTCTGCGCTGCCCGCATCCAGCGGCTTCCTGTAGTGGCGTGAGAGTAACAAACATCCATACATACAAAATTTCGCGTTTATTATATTAGTAAGGATGCTCAAATGGCAACCGCGCACCGGAAAGCGTAGTGTAGGCAGGCCTCCCACTCGGTGGACCGATGACCTGGTGAAGGTTGCGGGCAGCGCAGAACCGGTCGTCGTGGAGATCCTTGGGGGAGGCCTATGTCCAGCAGTGGACTTCCTTTGGCTGATATGATGACTAAAATAAAGTTCATAGGTGACTGAAGAGAAAACATCGAATGGATTTTTATTTAAGATAAATATGATGAAAATAACAACGAAAAAGTACAAAGGTGAGGTTATTTCCTTCCCTCTTTACACATAAAGAAAAAGACAGACAGATTTTTAAGTACCACGGGGCCTTAAGAAAATATTCTTCAAAAAGTTCTCATATTAAAACTGTCGAAGCGGCCGTTGCTCAGTTTGACTTGCGTGGGCGCATCGATCACGCAGGTTAACTGACTACAAACGTAGTAATAACCTAGATGCGTGTGACTGTTAGAGGTGTTAATCTCGACCGTTTTCCTGCACACATCTAGTGCCAGCAACCGGCGCCAACGGCTTTACGTGCCTTGCGAAGCACAGAAACCGTCGAGATAAATGTCGCTTACTCAATTCCATCCAGGTGATGACCGCGTTTATGGTCAGTGAACCTGAGTCAATCCCATCCAGGTGATGACCACGTTTATGGTCAGTGAACCTGAGTCAAAACCATCCAGGTGATGACCGTGTTATGGTCAGTGAACCTGAGTCAATACCATCCAAGTGATGACCGTGTTTATGGTCAGTGAACCTGAGTCAATACCATCCAGGTGATGACCGTGTTATGGTCAGTGAACCTGAGTCAATACCATCCAGGTAATGACCGTGTTTATGGTCAGTGAACCTGAGTCAATACCATCCAGGTGATGACCGTGTTATGGTCAGTGAACCTGAGTCAATACCATCCAAGTGATTACCGTGTTTATGGTCAGTGAACCTGAGTCAATTCCATCCAGGTGATTACCGTGTTTATGGTCAGTGAACCTGAGTCAATCCCATCCAGGTGATGACCGCGTTTATGGTCAGTGAACCTGAGTCAATACCATCCAGGTGATGACCGTGTTTATGGTTAGTCAATACCATCCAAGTGATTACCGTGTTTATGGTCAGTGAACCTGAGTCAATACCATCCAAATGATGACCGTGTTTATGGTCAGTGAACCTGCGTGATAAACGCAAGTAACACAGGGCTACTGCCGCCTCTCTATGCCGGAAGTACAAATAAACAAACAAAATATAAGCACCTGGATGTTCTCCAGCTGGTGATAACGGCCCACCTTGAGCGTGGAGAACACGGCCAGCCCCACCCACGTCGCGAACCCGGCCCACACTGCGAACTGAGGAATTGAAGGAAACATTTGTACAATACACACACACACAATAACAAAGTAAATGATAAAAGGTACAGTAGTTTAACCGCCTCCGTGGCGTAATGGTTAGTCCATTCGCTACACACCAGGAGGTCGCTTTCATAGCCTCCTGTGGTAGGGCGTTTTCATAGCCCGCCTGGCTAGCTACCACCATCTTATATAAGTCTTGCCGCCAAGCATCAGTGTTCACAGCATTGACATTGATGTGTTCCGGCTTGAAGATAAGATAGCCAGATCCCCATTGCGTTGGGGAATCTTGGTAAGCCCGCCTCCATTTTCGGCATCATCGTCACTTACCATCAGGTGAGATGATGCCAAGGGCTTACCAGTTGTGAATAAAAAAAAAGGTTTTTTGTGTATCTTTGGGTAAATCAAAACACAACAAAACATTTTTTTGATTCTCTGATGACTTTAAAGACATCTTATTTGAGGTTAGTGTATCATTAGCCGAAAAACGTCCACTGCCAAAGGATTTTCACAGCGATCAGTCCTGCGCTGCCCGCATCCAACGACTTCCCGCGACCTTCACCGTGGCTCGGGAGGGGTGTATAGCTCAATGGTCAGAAGCCGTCCCATATATTTTCATACGGTCAAGACCGAATCGTCAAGAAGGTATCGTTAGATTTGTTTGAGCCCTTACATTTTTAATCAAATTTAAAAATTAAATTTAAGATAAATTGGTCGGTAACTGTATTCACGTAGCGTAGGCAAGCCTCTCACTCGGTGGACCGACGACCTGGTGAAGGTCACGGGAAGCCGCTGCGTGTGGGCAGCGCAGGACAGGTCGTTGTGGAAATCCTTGGGGGAGGCCTTTGTCCAGTTTTCAGCTGATATGATTCGTTTATTAACTTACTTGTACAGTGCCAATTTCCATATAGAACCCATCAGTGTGTATTTTATCTTTCGTGTCAATGTCTGGACCGGCTGCGTCTTCGCAGCTGAAAATAGAAGATGCACAAATTAGGGCGACCGCCTCGTTAAGCGGGGCCTAGTTATTTATTATTATTGGCAGTCTATTTTATTTATACACATATAGGCTGTTTGGTGCTTCGTGTGCCAAACTGAATAGGCCGACAGGTACAACCATATTATCATTTCAGCCCCCATAATCCTTCTTTCTTCAGATATTTTTTTATTCAACTTTTTAACTTTAAAAAAAAAGCCGAAATTCTCCAAGTTTAAATTTAATTTTAGTGTGCTCTGTTGTATGTTTCTATCGTATACAAAATTGCTGGCAGTTGTCATCTTGTTTTTTTTTATTAACTCAAAAGTTTTCGAAAAAGGTAAAGATGAACTTAAAATTAAATTTTACATGACTATAAAAAATAAACTAAAAGCGATCGGGATTATCCAACTCCCTCAGAAATTCTCTAGTCTATCCTCTTTCCAACAGTGTGCCACATGCCATTAAAATGACTTCTTTAATTAAATTTCTGTATCGGGTCATATCAAGCTGATATGCAAAATTCAGGTTTTAACTTTTTTTTAGGTAAATAACACGTGCGAAGCAAGTAAAAACTCTTTCAAGTAAAATCTCTTTCTTACATAGCATTATGATAGAAACATACAACAGTACACACGAAAATGAAATTTAAATTTGGCGGCTACACCCATTACATAATTTTTTTTATTCAAGTTTAAACGCAGAATATTGGGTTTTTTAAAAGTTAAAAAGTTGAATAAAAAATACCGTGGGGCATAGGAAAGATTATGGAGGCTGAAGGGATAGCAAATAGCCCCTCCTGTCGGCTAATTCAATTTGGCACACGATGCGACGCATCAAACACCCTGTTTATAAGGCCCTTCTAAAATCTGAAATACCTGAAAAATAATAAACTGGGGTTTCAGTTCACAAAACTAAACAACTTTCACCAAGAAAGCTACGAGTATATTCAGCTTGCCAAAAAATATTATACTTCAGCAATCAATTTTGAATTATTTTTTTATTGCTACATCAATATTTAGACTAAATCATTGATAAATAAAAACAGTAGTTACTTGAACTCATGGGTGACAGATCTGACTTACGAAATAATAAAACAGTTTTCCTTAAACCAGATAACGCTATACTTGTAGGTAAATAGTGGTGCGCCACGAACTTTAATTGTTGCTTAAATAATTATATTTTGAGGTAAGTGTTTTGCTGTGCGATCAGTAACTTTGATGGGAATTGGGATTCTTTTATTATACAAAAAGTAGATTGCGATAAGACCCAAAAACAATTGAAGGTCGGCGTCTAATTATTCTCTCAAGGAGTTTTCCAATCCTGCCGATACTGCAGTATGAATATCAGTGAAATCGCTGATGAGGCCACTCCTGTTCTCCAACCCGGCTAAACCCTTTGAACAGTACATTTATGGCTCCACGAAGATGTGGCCTACTTACTCCTGGGAGGAGAAAGCAACACATAACTCATGCGCCGCGGAACAGTGCTGTTACTACATCTGTCCCTCTCCCACACAAGCGTCAGTCTCAATTGAACGATAGAGAACTATAAGCAAACTAGATTTAACACCTACCTAGGAAACCGCTCTGTGATCTTCTGGCACCAGGTCATGAAGCCCAGCGTGACCAGGACTGCAGCGTTCAACGTCAGGCCGCACAGCAACGTGCACCCAACAGCCTCAATGAACGCCGATAAGAACGTGCTGTCTTGCCCACGGTACATCAGGATTGAGAGCCTGAAATATCAATTGATAACAACAAGTCATCATCCATCACCCAGGCTTGCATCATCTAGAACGGATGATTGAGTGTTGAGGGCCTGTCAAAGAGACGATCTTCACCACATTACCAGACAATAATGATTTTTCCATTTTCTTAACTGCCTCTGTGGTGTTATGGTCAGTCTATTCGCTTCACACTAGGAGGTCGCGACTTTAATGCCCGGCGGAGTCTAACTATGTAAGACTCGGTTTAGTTGGTAGTAGAGCATTTTCAAGCCCATCTGGTTAGCAACCACCATCTTATCCAAAGTCCTGCCGCCAAGCATTGATGTAACAACATTGATGTGTTCTGGCCTCTGGCAGAGGATAAGATAGCCTTAGAATAGGGAATCTTGGTAGCCTGCTTCCAACTTCGGCATCGACGTCACTTACCATCAGGCGAGATGATACCGAGGGCTTACAAATCGTGAATTTTAAAAAAAACAGTTGACCTAAAGGTATCTAACAGTAGTTATCATATCAGCTCATATACGTCCCCACCGAGGGGCTCGATCCTACCCTGAATTAGGGCGATCGGGCCTTAATCGACCACGCGTGCCCAGTGCGGGTTGAAAGCACATAGAATTACTCAATTGATATAATAATCTCTTTTTTTTAATTTTATATTTATTAAAATCACTGAAATAGAGGAATAACGCCACACGCCTGTAAGTAACACAAACAATTTCAGAACATGTCGTTTTTAGGGTTCCGAAGTCGACAAGGAACCCATATAGTTTCACCATGTCTGTCTGTATGTCCGTCTGTCTGTCTGTCTGTTAGCTCAGAGACTATTGGCTGTAATTTTGCATGGGCATAAGAATTACGCCGACAAAGTGGTACAATGAAAATCTTGAAAAAAAATATATTTTTATGGTACCTCCCCTACATGTAAAGAGAGGGTGATTTTTTTTTCGTTGACGTATCCTATCGTGTGGAGTATCGATGTTGACGTATCCTATCGTGTGGAGTATCGATGTTGACGTATCCTATCGTGTGGAGTATCGATGTTGACGTATCCTATCGTGTGGAGTATCGATGTTGACGTATCCTATCGTGTGGAGTATCGATGTTGACGTATCCTATCGTGTGGAGTATCGATGTTGACGTATTCTATCGTGTGGAGTATCGATGTTGACGTATCCTATCGTGTGGAGTATCGATGTTGACGTATCCTATCGTGTGGAGTATCGATGTTGACGTATCCTATCGTGTGGAGTATCGATGTTGACGTATCCTATCGTGTGGAGTATCGATGTTGACGTATCCTATCGTGTGGAGTATCGATGTTGACGTATCCTATCGTGTGGAGTATCGATGTTGAATAGGTCTTTTAAAAAAACTAACCATTTTTCGATTCAGGGATCGGTTTGAAAAATATTAAGCTCAAAGGTTGAAGCAAACATATCAACTGGTAAACAGGTAAAACCGCCTCAACTCGAGGCGTTCAGTATTCTTTGTATGCAATTCCACTCCGCATTCTAGGTATGGAGCTACACGCAAGAGTCGCTATTTATTTAAATGATTTTGCGGAGTGAATTTTCTTTGAAGTAAATAGTCTTTCTTTGGCAACGTACACTTATCAGCAACGTAACGGTATTGCCTCGCCTCGGAACCAGCTCACGAACCGCAGGCGGGGCGTGGTAAACTCGCGGTCCCCGCTCTTACCGCCAGTCGTCGCCGCGCTTACGCCTATCCGTCCCCGCGCTTACGCCTATCCGTCTCCGCGCTTACGCCTATCCGTCCCCGCGCTTACGCCTATCCGTCCCCGCGCTCACAACTATCTATTCCCACCCCGCCGTCTCAACCCGGGGCGCTCCGCTTGCCGCCCCCGCGCGGCCTGATAATAATACATTATATATTTACTTGATAATAATACCTAATATACCTGATAATAATACATAATATATTTACCTGATAATAATATATAATAGATTTACCTGATAATAATACCTAATATACCTGATAATAAAACATAATATACCTGATAATAATACAATATATACATGGTAAAAATACATCACATACCTTATAATAATACCTAACATACCTGATAATAATGCCATAATATATACCTTATAATAATACCTAATATACCTGACAATAATACCTAATATACCTGATAATAATACCGAATATACCTGATAATAATACCTAACATACCTGATAATAATGCCTAAGAAATAAACTCGTCTTTGAGAAGTTTTGGAGTGTACAATCAATATTCACACACGTTTGCAGCACGAGCCTTAACGATGATTCGGATGAAAACCGATTATTTTATAGACTGCGATGAGTTCGGCACGGGGCTGGCTTCCCAAGTTGACAGTTCAGCTGCTCGATCAAAAGTGCTCGTAAAATAATTGGCGCCTCTGTCGTAGCCTCTGTAGGTAGGCTGCAATGTCTTTAATGGTTCGACAATCACAACGATTCTGATTGGCTAACTAACAAGTACCAACACTACCAACTTCCGGGTTCCGGTCTCGCACAGACCACACCTTGGCCAAAGATGACTATTATTACTACCCTAGCTAACCGTTTGACGTTTCAAGATAAAACACATGGTGCTTCGACGGATGCATAGATGGCGCCACGTCCTTGCGCTCCGACATACCTGATAATAATACCTAATAATAATGCCTAATATACCTGATAATAATACCTAATATACCTGATAATAATACCTAATATACCTGATAATAATGCCTAATATACCTGATAATAATGCCTAATATACCTGATAATAATACCAAATATACCTGATAATAATACCTAATATACCTGATAATAATACCCAACATACCTGATAATAATGCCTAATATACCTGATAATAATACCTAATATACCTGATAATAATACCTAATATACCTGATAGTAATACCTAATATGAGCGCGACGTTGCTTACGTTAGTTTGACGCCTGCTTGACGGCCAGGAAAAAGGCGATAAGGTTCGAGACAAATCTCTCCCATTTTCCCTACAAGCTAAACCGCTATTTCAGGACATCTGAATTTTTTTTTAATAGTAGGACATATAATTAATTTAAAAGGAAAACTATCACGGCTAAGTCGGCTTTCTTAGTTTAGGAGTAATAATCGAGCAGCTTAGGATGTGCAGTTGGATTTGTATAAATTTCATAAATTTTCCATACAAAATGTTCTATTACGAACTGCAAATATAATTTTCTTTTTTAAAATTTTATTTTTTGAAAAGATTACGGAACCCTACGTTGCGCGAGTACGACTCGTACTTGGCCGGTATTTAATAGTTGATAGAGTAACTGAAATTACCAGTAGTCTGATTAATGTTCAACTGCTCCTATGTACTTTTTAACTTGTATGTAATCATGGTTACCGAATAAAGTTCATCATATCAGCCGAAAAACGTTCACTGCTGTATAAAGGCTCCCCCAAGGATTTCCACGATGACCGGTCTTCTACGCTACGTTTTCCGGTGCGCGGTCGCAACTCGAGAACTTTACTACCCCAACAGCCATATGTGCAATGCCCACTGCCATTTCAGTTTAGCGATTCTACGAGCTATGTCGGTTACTTTGGTTCTCCTGTGGATCTCCTCATTTCTGATTCGATGGCGTAAAGAAATTCCGAGCATAGCTCGCTCCATTGCCTTCTGGGTGACCATAAAGCCGAAAGTGAATAAAGCTTATTCTATTCTAATAGCTGTTTTGAATAAAGGTCTTGAAGATTGAAGCTCACCTGTAGATCTGTACGCAGCACGTAATGAACATGATTACGCCAAGCACGATGACGTAACGGCAGTAGGAGACGGATGCCCACGACACGAGCAGCTGCCCGTCCTCCTCCTGCCATTCTCCTTTTGAAAACAACAAGCAGTGGCCACTGTAAAACAAAGGTAAAGGCTTGGTGAGAGAGGCAACATCAGTCATTTGCTGTTCAATAGTGCTGTTATTAAGGACAGTGAAGACGTCGAAAGGGAACGGAGAGCATTGTCAGTCAGGGTGAATATGTTGGCTCGCAAAGCTTGATGTTCCAATGAAGTGTAAAATTACTCTCTTTAGAGCCTACTGTACATGTTTTTACACAAGCAGTCTGTGGGCAGACTATACGCATAGGGCTTACAGCAGCGCTCTCTGGGTCCAGTATAACAACACGTTCAGGGTGTTGTTGGTAAACATGCACAATTGAAATCTCATCAAGTCACAGAGATTTATAGATCCTTTTGGTCCGAAGATTTAAATCACTCCTATAAATTTTCCTATTGATCTCCTATTGATTTTGAGCCTAAAGTCGGGGTCTTCTGTTTTGTCCTACATATTTACATACTACACATAACATTGTTTCTCAATTTGTTTATCAAAAAATAAAGAGAATCATAAGGCAGTCAATTATTATTTTCTGCGTAAGTATCTACTTCAATATTGCAATATTAAATTTAAAATATTTACATTTTGTTTTTCTAGCTAACCTAGTTATACTTAATGTAAGGTACTCCTGATTTTCCTTCATACTTTACAGGATAATTCAAATTAAATAGTTCCCTATACAGGCGGTAACGTAAATTCAATTGGTCATTGTACTACGCACACATGCGAAAACTTTTAAAATCATTGTCTGTCTCCTTTTAATAGATCTAAGTCTGCTACAGTCCCCTCGACATACATCTTTTCATGCTTCCATCAATCATAAATGAACCATAGTGTCAATGATTTAAAGTATTTGGAAAACATATGATTTACTGATGTAAGATTCATTTTAAAGGATTTACATCTTTTTCACCAATCACTCCTGAGTTACACATCTCTAGTTGTTGGGGCTCCCGCACTCTTGTAGCCCCTTAGGCATGTTTGTGCAAGCTCGCGTCGATTGCTTTTATGCGAAAAAGATGTGAGTGGCTAATGCGCAGAGTGCGGTCCAGCTCCAGCAGCATCCTGAATCTGATAAAAGATAGACTGGACTGTGTCTACGTGAGTCATTGTTGTAAGGTTCACGTAGTACCAAACATACAAAGGTAAATCCTAACCAATGTAAACTTATTTTAATTTTGTTTTTTTTTTCTCCTTTTTATATTTTATATAGTAACTTTGTAATATGGAATCTGAATTTTTATTATAACTGAAATTATTTCTTTCTGAGTTGAAATGATTTGATTAGGTTTGATTTTAATTAAGTCCGTCCGTCCCACTGGTCCCATGTCTCCCATTGGTTGTGTCAGCGTAGACAAAGCATGAAAAATGGTTATTAAAGCAATATGTTAAAGGTTCTATAATGAAGGCTTGTGTGCAGATTGGTGGAGCATTGGGAGCCCGGTTGTTCCTATCCCTATAATATGGTCAATGGCTGACTCTCGCGTTATACTCGTGAATGGGTGCTGTCCGTATGAACTGGCCTACTCTTGTCAAAGGCAGTAATGACAAATTCAATAATTTTAATGGTTTACTTCTCATGTCATATTGTTTTCATGTCCAAATGTCATTAATTGTTTTATAATATCAATGATTTTATTGACATTATTAACTGATGATTGTTTGTTTTTAATTTTTTCACAATCTGACATAATGACATAATGCTATCTTATAACCATCAGAAAGAGTGTGACTTGCACCTATTTTAAATAAACATTTTGAATATTTAGGCCGGCAGGTTAAAATCCTTAAAAGTTTTATTTGTTACTCTGAGTAAATGATCAGGAACAACATTGAATACTTTTTATACTAGGTATCTGTGAAAAACTAAGTTCAATACTCTTTCACGGTGAAAATAATAAACCTATTTCTCTGAAATTCGGCACAGATCAGAAAACAATATAGAATACTTCTGTCCTAAAAGAATGCAAAGTTCCCAATAACCTTATTAGATAGACATATTTTAATTGTTTTAATTGTTCCTAGTGCCAAGATACAATAGCTCAAAAATCGTATGAAATGGTTCTAGAAAAGGTATTTTACGACTTTATTTAATTTTATATTTTTAGTAGCATAATAAAGTGTTAAATAAAACCCATAGTGTGGTTTTAAATAAATTTAATGATAGGAGATATTTTTTAACAAATAAGTAATATTATTGTTATTACTTTTTTTGCACTAATTGATAGTTATGTATGTTTTAGAAGCAACATATACAAATTTTTTTCCAAAATAATATTAGGACGCCTAACAAAAACACTAGATGAAGAACAACCAAAAAAGCAAGCTGGTTTTCGCAGCTATTTTTCCACTGTAGACCATATGCATGTGGTGAAACAATTAATAGAAAAGCTCAATGAATATGGAAAACAGTATTATATTGGATTTGTTGACTACAACAAGGCTTTCGATTCTTTGTCTCATAATATCATATATGAAGCATTACACAAGCAGGGAATAAACAGTAAATACATAAGAATAATCTATTTGATTTATAAAAGTAGAACAGCAAGGATACAATTAGAAAAACTTGGTAAACCATTTGAAGTGAAAAAAAGTGTGAGGCAAGGAGACCCACTATCGCCTAAGCTCTTCACAACAGTCCTGGAAGAAATCTTTAGAAATCTAGATTGGGAGACCGGAGTGAACATCAACGGCACTAATTTAAACCATCTAAGATTTCCTGATGATCTGGTGCTGTTTGCAGAAGATCCACAAACTTTACAAAATATGTTACAGTCACTCTCAACAGAAAGCTATAAGACAGGTTTAACAATGAATGCATCAAATTTAAAATAATGACTAACAATACCAAGACTAAGATAACAGTAGATGACCATGAAATTGAGTACGTAGAGGAGTACATATACCTAGGCCAACTGATAACACCAAAAGATCAAATCACTAGAGAAATCCAAGAAGAGTGAACAATAGTTGGGCAAGGTATTGGTCACTAAAAGAAGTGATGAAAAGCAAATCTATACCAATATCTGAGAAGAAAAAAGTGTTCAACACCTGCATACTGCCTGTACTGACCTATGGGTGCCAAACTTGGTCTTTCACAGCTACTTCTGTACAAAAACTAAAAGTATGCCAACAAAATATGGAGCGAAGTATGCTGGGCATCCGCTTAAGTGATAGACAAAGACTCGTAGACATCAGAGAAAGAACAGGAGTGTTTGATGTGATTATGAAGGCTAAAAGCCTGAAATGGCACTGGACTGGTCATATGATAAGTTCCAAAACCAAAAAATGTACAAAAGATATAACCGAATGGTACCCAAGACATGGAAAACGGAAGAGAGGTAGACAAATAAGGAGCTGGGAAGATGATCTACCCAAAGGCTGGAGGAGATCAGCACGGGAAAGAGATGTGTGGAAATGTATGGAGGAGGCCTATGTTAAAGGACAGCCTGACTTAGGTGTATGTTGACGGCGTCAACTAATTTATTTTTAATTTTAGTTTGTTAAGCTGATGTATGTAACCTGAATCAGAGAATCATAGGCTTATATTATTATTATTATGTTTTAGAAAGCTACCCTGAGGTACAAATTTGTATCTTTAATATGGAAAAATATAGCAGTTTTCGTAAACGTCGCAACCGAGGGTCAACATGTAGATGCTATTGTTTCTGACCTGCAAATCCAAAGTTCTTTGCCTTCTGAAAGTCTCGCGCAGCAGTATGTAACATAAATTAATTAGGGTGCACCTAGAAGAGTAACTTTAACCCTTATCTGCCTCGAATCGTTGTAAATTGGGATGCGGCATTACCTGTTACCTGGGTGAGACGGTTTACCTGAATTCGTCCTGGTGCATACTCATTGGGACGACAATGCAGATGGACAGTATCAAGCCGATCACGTATCCCGCGATCTGGCTCAACAACAGCACGTTTGTTAGAGCCATTCCGAAGAAAATTCACTAAGAGACACTCCTCACTAATACAAGTAACACTAGGTGATTAAATGCTCACTGAGTAACTCATCAACATCATGATACAAAACATCATCATAGTTGTCATATCATAACAAACTTAGAAGAATGAACCACAGATCACTACAATCTGTAGCAAGCTACAGATAAGACACTAAATATTTTAATTCTGCCACTGCTAGTTTTGGCCCTAGTATCGCTCAATTTTTGATAGATGTCAGTGAATAGTGATTGACGTAACTTAAGTATTCATAGTCGATGTCGATAAACCAGTGTTGTATATTCCATATCGATAAAATGCACGATGTGCGGAGTGGGAAATCAAACCAACTTTATTTTTCAAAATAGAAATAAAAAAAGGTAAGGAAATAAAAGTTTTATTACTAACTAAGCACTAGGTAATAATTGCAAAGATACATACAACCACAGAACTCTACGCCGGCCGTGTCAAGTAGTTTTGTGGAATGAACTAGAACAAAACTACATACATACAAGATAATATAAGGTAATTGTACACGGCACTCTATACACTTCCAATTGTTTTTGTCGCAGTCTTGACAAAACGTAGTTTTTTATATTCTCTTTGGTCTTGATGGGTGTTTACAAGTAGATATAAATCAGTACCTAAATGAATACTCTAAGAATTAGTACATGGGAGTACCACAGTCTAAGAATATATACAGTCTGTGTCGTAGGCAAGTGAGCTATATGGTAACTATATAGATGTATACGAGTATGTGACAAATAGGGATGGGCTGCTGTGTACTACCACCTTAGTTGATTATCGATAGCCAAAGACAAACAGCAGCATAATATAGTAGGTACCTACTATATTATGCTGCTGTTTGTCAATATATAGTATACAAGATTTTAGTATGCATTTGACCATTTTAATAGGATAAATATTTAAAATCACTGCTAGGTGCGACACGGACATTTAACATTATTTTCGTCTTGTCCATGTTCATTCTAAGAACCACTGGTTCGTAGTAGATTCGTTGCGCGACGCCCTGTGTTGTAAGACGTACGTTGTCGGTGTACTAATACAATTAATCTGTTGACCTACCCTCAACATGAATAAATGTGATAAGTGCAATAAAAATCTTACAAAAAGAACTCCTGGATTGGAATGCGCGAGATGCGAAAAATTGGTACATATGAATACATTATGTACTGGTCTTACCAATAAACAACTTACGGCCCTACGTGCTACAGACAACCTTGAATGGACATGCCAGGAATGTCACCTTAACTCCCCGAAGCGGCGTTCGATAATAGTTCCAGATGACGAAGACGAGGAAGATAATGCCCTACCAAGCTCTGGTACTGGGATGCAGATTGATGTGAAACAACTCCTGTGTGATATATCCAAAGAAATGGAAAAAACTATAAGGAAAGAAATGAAAGAAGTACATCAGTCGCTCCAATTTAACAATGAAAAAATGGAAGAACTGATTGAAACTATGGAAGCCTGTAAGCAATCGATCCAAGACTTAAAACGTAAAAACACTGAACTGAATAATAAAAATAGCTTCCTGGAAACTAGAGTAGGTGCACTGGAACAACGACTGCAAGAAATGGAACAACTAAAGCTTTCGAAACACATTGAAATATCTAATGTGCCCTATACCGAGGATGAGAACTTAAAGGAAATGATAGATAAAGTGGCAAACAAACTGAATCTACCAACAAGTGATGTGGAAACATTTAGTAGGCTACCTGGAAAAAAAGAGCGCCCAGGTAACATTCATGTCGTCTTGAAAGAGGAAAGTGTGCAACAAAAATGGCTAGAAAAATCCAAGAAGATCAAATTATGTGTCAAGGATGTATCTACCAACATAAAAGAGGCATCTGAAAACGATAAAATATTTATCCGTGAATCTCTTACAGCCTACAACAAGAAACTCTTGTGGTTTACTAAGCAGGAGCTGAAAGATATCTACAAATATATATGGTGTAAAAAAGGTACTATTATGGTGCGCAGAGATGACAGCGACAAATTCATCAAGATAAGGTCAGAAGACGACGTACAAAAGCTTTTATCGCTTGTAAAACGCTGAATAGGTATTTATTTTTGCCTATTATCAAACTACCTACTTACTTACCTTATAACTGTACAGCCCAATGGATATTGTAAAAGACGATATAACAGAATTATTTCAGTGTCAGGATTTGAATGATTTCCTAAAAAACATACCTACCGCCCAAATTAATTTGCTTTGTATTCATATAAATATTAGATCCTTAATCAAAAACTTCTCTGCCCTAGAACAATACATACACTCATCGAGCTCACCTTTAGATGTTATCGTTATCACCGAAGCTAACATATCAGACTCATTAAGTAGTTTGTATAATATTGACGGATACGATATGTACACAGAGCTGCGGAAAACACGAAAAGGTGGTGGAATTATAATCTATGTTAATAAAAAACACAAATTCTCAGTAATTAAAACAAAAACATCTCACTGTGAATGTCTTCTAGCACAAATAATAACACCAATGAATTATTCAGCAACTCTGTGTGCAATTTACCGTCCTCCAAGCAATAGTAAACACTTATTTATAGAGGAACTTCGTTATGTTATGAGAAAGGTGGGCACTTCTAATGAGCTGATTCTGCTAGGTGACATAAACATTGACTTGAAAACCGATTCCGCTGTAAAACAAAGTTATACTAGTGCGCTGTATAATTACGGTCTTGTGTGTGGGATATCCGACTACACGCGAATTGAACTACGTGAAAATAAATTAACTAAAACTTGTATCGATCATATCTTTGTCAGATCCCGCACGCAGGACCTGTTCTCAGCTGCGCTAGCAACAGTACTGGCTGACCACCGAGCAGTCACAGTAGCATGTCTCGGACCGGCATCACCCCACGTACAGGGTGCTCCTAATTACAAAAGAATTATTGACAACAAAAAACTAAAAAATCTTTTAGGTGAGATTGAATTTGATGAAATAAATAAAATGACGTGTCCAAACCTAATTTACAAATATATACGTAGTAAATTAGATGAATGTTATAAAAAATCGGAAAAACAAATAAAATTAAAATCTAGGAATTCTAATAGACATAATAATTTGTGGCTAACTGAAAAAATCAAAAGAGCATGTACATATAGAGATGATTTATTTAACAAATGGATAAGGGATAACACTAATAAAATTTTAAAACTAAAATACAACAAAGCTAGAAATTTTGCTAATAAATTAATCGAAAAAACTAAAAACCAGTACTTAAAAAACGAAATCACTTCTAACTGGAAGAATCCTAAACAGCTTTGGCAAATACTAAATAAAATAACAGGTAGAATCAAACTGTCCATCGATGAAATTATTATTAATGCTTTTGGAAACCAACACATTAAATCAATTCATATTGCAAATAATTTCGCAAATAATTTTGAAGAAAATGTAAGTAGTATAATACCTAAATGTCACGAACCACTTATAAACAAAAATACGTACAGAGAAATATCCAATGTATCAATGAGACTTCAAAAAGCATCCCCTCGAAAGATTGAAAAAATTATAAAAACCTTAAATATCAATAAAGCACCAGGCAAAGACGGCATAAGAACAGTCGATATAGTAAATACATGTGAAAAAATAAAAATCGCAATTACTCAATTAATAAATACTAGTATAAAGCAAGGAATTTATCCCGATGAATTGAAATCTGGAATAGTTAGACCCATACATAAAAAAGGCTCACGTCAAAGTTACGAAAATTATAGACCGATCACTATTCTTCCCATAATTGATAAAATTATAGAAAAATATATAAGTAAACAAATATATAGACATTATTCCATTAATGAAGTCATTACAGAAAAACAATACGGTTTCCAACCCAAAAAAAATACCACACAACTGCTTTCTAAAATTACAGACAAAATTTATGAGCACCTTAACAACAAAAAACAAGTTCTAGTTGTATTCATCGATTATAGTAAAGCATTTGATACTCTTAGGCACGATCTATTAATTGAAAGACTAGATGACTGCGGAATAAGAGGACCTCTCTTGACATGGTGTAGTGACTATTTGAGGAATAGATCATACTGCGTTAAGATAGGTGATGTTCTTAGTGACATTTCAACAGTAACAGGGGGTACTGCACAGGGTTCTGTACTAGGTCCTTTGCACTACATCACATATGTAAACAGTGTTACAAATATTATTAAGGAATGTGACATTTTCCAGTTTGCTGATGACACGTGTATCTTGTCCGCAGATAAAGATCTGAACTTAGCTCTGCAGAAACTGCAAACAGATTTTACTAATTTAACAAAATGGTCGCATGACTCTGGGCTTGTGCTTAATGCAAGCAAAACTAAACTTATGTACTTTAGCTCAAGTCACAACAGGAATAAAAATCCAATAATACTCACAGCACATGACCATCACTGCCTTCATAACAATACAAACCTGCAACCATGTAGTTGTCCCTCTATTGAGTTGGTGGATAAGGTAACATACCTTGGCCTCGTTATGGACAGTAGACTGATTTGGAAAGACCACATCAACCACGTATGTGATAAATTACGAGCACTGCTTGCCAAATTCTCAATAATCAAATATAAAATTCCCTATCAAAATTTAATTTTACTCTATAAATCATTAGGAGAATCAACTATATCGTACGGATTAAGCAGTTATGGACGTACCTTTAAATCTCATCTAAATCCGATATATCAACTTCAATTACGTATTTTAAAAACAATAGTTCCCGATAAAATAAAAAGAAAATTTAAAGACGACTATAATGAACTTTTTTATTATTGTAAAGTATTACCTGTTCATGAAAAGATAATTTGTGCTCTACTAACTGAAAACTTCTTTAATAACGATTTGCGAAAATTGGTAAAACATAATAAGGAAACACGAAGTGTTAGTAACTTTAAATTGGAAATACCAAGATTTGAGAATACTTATGGTAAACGCGTTCTAAAGTATATAATCCCGTACTTAATTAATGGACTACCTGTTGATATTAAAACAAATATAAATATAAAAAATATTAAGGAAACTTTAAAACAATATTATCTGGAAATGCTTAGCACAAAAATAGTTTAATTTTTGAAAGGTTTTACAAACGTTCATTAACCATAAAAGTATATTATTGTCTAATATGTTTTAAACCACATCAATATCTAACGGATGATTAAAATTACTCATGAAATTTGCGGTAACTAACCATTTAGTTTTATATAGGAAAAACGAACACCCTTTACGCAACGATCTACTTATGACGATGACATAATAAATAACGCATAGCTCATCGCAGCGCGAGGGTACCTGCACAGAATTACAAAATGTATACCTGCCTACCAAACATTGCCGAGCCGTCGCGTCGCGGTGGTACCGACAAATTAGCTAAGATTCCGTGGCAACATCGTGTAAAAGGCGGGTAGATCACCCGCGGGTAGCGCGTGCACTGCACAAACTCATTTCTGTAGGTATATGGTGTTCATGATAGCACAATAGACTTAAGTCTATTGTGATGATAGTGCCCATCTTTTCAAATAGATATATCATTAAGCTTTTACTGTATTTTCATTTATTTATTTTTTCGTATAGGTGGATACATATTTCATTTCATTTTTGTAATACTGATATATTGTCTTATTTTTTTCTTTTTTTTCTTTTTTCTTGTATCTGTTTGATTTTTGATAACATAGGGTAGAAAACTCAGCTTAAGTGTATTTTGTCAGCAACGATAGTAACTAGTACACGGATAAACCTGTAAAGGTTTTTGATGTATTAGTATTATAATTTTTTGTAACATTCTTTTTATCAATTGGTTAATTAAAAAAAAAAAAAAAAAAAAAGGTATCTTTTTTTTAAAATTAAAGTGCGTTTGACTGCAACTCACCTGATGGTAAGTGACGATGCAGTCGAGGATGGTACACGCAAACTCAAATAATGCCTATTCACTCTTGCCTTGAAGATCCCCAAATTATAGGAATCGGGAAACACTGACGCAGGCAAGGATTTCCACTCCTGCGCTGTACGCATAATAAATGAAGAAGCGTAACGATTAGTGCGAAAAGGTGGAACATCAACAACAAAGGGGTGCAACCCCTCCCTGCGTCTCGTTGACCGACGGTGGAATGGAGCCGGGGCAATGAGGTCGTGAAGTTCTTGCGCGCACTCTCCGAAATGAATTCGATAGAATACCGATAGACAGGCGACTTTGCGGCGATGCTCAAGGCTTTGGAGCTTGTCATTGACTAGCTCGTCGTCGCCAATGAGTCTTCGTGCGCGTCGGTCTTTCCTACCACTGACGCACACCGTTAGCAGTCGATTAAGAGTACTAGCGCTTGCGGGCGGAACGTCGCGTTGTTCTCACCCGTGCCCGTGCCTACTGTTCTCACTATAAAAGACGCTCTCTATACCTATATGTATACTCAAAGCTTCCGGTTTTCAATTAAGAAAGTTGCCAGCGCAAAAAAAAATATATTCTTTTAATTTTTATTTTTTAAGAAAACTTACAGCTAATTAACATTATTATAGAGAACTGGGTAGGAAAAGGACATAGCCATTACAAGTTTCCACCTATAAAACGTCGTAATGCCGCTAAGAAGGCTTCCGTAGACAGTTCCGAAACCAATTCGAGATGAATAGCTTTAACTGTCATGCATACAAATACAGACACGTAACACTTTACAATTTTTGCGTTTCTGACCTTGTTCGCTCGTACAAAAAATAGACCTGCGTAATCCACCGCTGTCTTTAAAAAGGGACGTTTAGGCGTTACTCTATCCGCGGGGAGAGGCGCCATACTAGGCTGCATGCGTACTGGGCGCGCTCGAAAGCACGGTACACAACGATGTATACGTTGGCGTATTATGTCACGACTTGAAAGGATCGGTACGACAGATGCAATCGAGCAACTAGTAGACGATGCTGTACACAAACTTAATGATAAGTTCAATGTGGCAGGACTGTTTCTTGATCTGAGTTCCGCTTTTGACACGGTGGATCATAAGCTACTTGTAGCAAAATTGTCTCACTGCGGAGTAAGAGGCAAAGTTCTTAAACTTTTTGAATCCTACCTAACTAATAGACACCAATTTGTTGAACTGAAATACACTGCCGAGGAAGAAATTAAAAGTAGTCAATCAAAAAGAGTAAAGATTAAAAGAGGGGTTCCCCAAGGATCAATCCTAGGTCCCATACTTTTTATTATATTTACTAATGACCTGATAGACTATACATACAAAAATATATCTGACATCAATATTGTGACTTATGCAGATGACACGAATGCCATAATCTCTGCCGGTAACATCGAAGAACTTAATAAAAAACTTTTGACAGCATTAAATATCTTCGGCAATTGGTTTAGAGCAAATAATCTCATTCTTAATGCAAGTAAGACATATACTATGTTATTTAAAACTACGGCCAGAAGCTCCGATGTCATTACAGTAAAGTACAATAATGACACGCTAACCACGGTACGTACAGTGAAATTTTTAGGAATATACATTGATGAGTACTTAAACTGGAAAGAAGAACTAAATAAATTAGACGGTAAGCTTAGCTCTGCCTGTTATGCGTTAAGGAGCTTAAGAGATGTACTGACTGACAGACAACTAAAAATAGTATACTATGCTCTAATAGAATCCCATCTCCGATACAGCATTCTATTATGGGGAAATAGTTATGGATATAATATTCATAAAGCTTTTGTTTTACAAAAAAGGGCTATTAGAACAATTGCACGTATTCCGCAATGGGTCTCTTGCAGAGAGCATTTTAAAAGACTTAAGATACTAACTGTACCGAGCCTTTACATTTTAGTCTTGTTAACGAGTCTGTCAAAGCACCCTGATAGATATAAAACATTGCAGGAAAGAGATATACGCCTAGAAAAGAGAACAAAAAACATGCAACACTCAAGAGTACCCAAATTAGTCGTTGCAAGACATTGTGCACGACATCAGGTGGTCCTGATGTTCAATTCACTTCCAGCAAGGTTGAAATTAGCAATTAATCAGTCAAATTTTAAGATGTTATTAAAACAGTTTTTAATGGAAAAGTGCTTTTATAAAATTGAAGACTTTATTAATAATAAGTAGCCTCAAAACTTTTATATTGCTTTTCGTCTAATGTGACTTGTTTCAGATTTCTCTGTCTTGTGTTATTTGTTTTAATTAAATGTATTTTCTGACATTAATTTTTATAGATAAGGGTGACATTTTATTTAGGAAAAAAATACATGAGATTTAGTTTTTAATTTTTGTTGTACTTTGTGTTGCTGTAGTTTTGTAAGTTCAATTTCCTATACAATACCCTTAGTATTGAACGGCCTGAGCACCAGCATGCAGATTACATCTATGCATATCATCAATCAGTAGCGTCGTTAAAGGATGTTTTTTTAGGTAAAATTAACTGATGTTTGGAGTCATAAGGCAGCATAGACTTTTGTATTCTACCTCCTACACGCAAGCACATTTCGGTATCTAAAAATGGATTTAGCTGCCTTAATTGATTGGAGGGATACTTGCCTTGTGAGATATTTTGTATATCTTCCGTGAAAGCAGAATGCTGGACTATCTTAATAAGTCTATGCAGACAGAAATTATATTCGTGGACTGTCACATGTTTATGAAGAGAAGATAACTTCCTGCATTTATTGTAGAAACGGAACAACAGTGCCGTAACCCGGATGAGTTTTCCTAGAGTGGAAAATCGCGAAATAATATCAATACCGTCGTAAATGGGTGCAGCCGTGGCTGGATTGGATTGAATCCCAGGTAAGTCCGATCTCTTCTCTTCGTTAGTGTGGGGTATGGCCTTTCATATAGGCCAAGACGACTCTGGCATCGAAAGCCACGACGGTCCATAAAACCTTAAGTCATGGAGTAGGAACGTGGTTGGCAACATTCCTCGTGATGCACAATCAGCTGGGTTGTCAGAGGATGGAACGTGACGCCAACAGCTTGCTGGCACGCGTGACAGAATTTCACTAGTACGATTGGAGACGAAAACTTTCCATTCGAGTGGTGGAGAATGTACCCACGCAAGCACGATTGAAGAATCTGACCACGCATAAACATTTTCTAAGTTTATGCGGGTATTGTAAGTACGCATCACCTTCTCTAATAACTTAGATAATAACAGAGCAGCCATCAACTCTAACCGTGGTATAGTAAGTCGTGGTTTTAAAGAAGCTACTCTAGTTTTCCCTAGTAATAGGTAAGTATGACCTTCCCTATTAATAGGTGAGAAACGAATGTAAACACAAGCAGCGTAAGCCTTCTCGGACGCGTCAGAAAAGCCGTGAAGCTGTATAGCACCTGTGTTTGGAAACACATGACGCGGAATAAGTACTTGCGATAAAACATGCAGTTCTTTTATAAAATTATTCCAGGCATTAACTATATCGACGGGCGGAGTTTCATCCTAGTCGACTCCTGAAAGCCAGAGCAATTGTATCAAATGTTTGGCATATAAGGTTACAGGCGAGAGCCATCCTACTGGATCGTATATTTTAGCGATCTCTGAAAGAATTGAACGCTTTGTGCAATTTTCTCTCGAAATATGTACGGTGAACGTAAATTCATCAGTTTGAGGGTTCCACTGAAGTCCTAACACCTTTGTTTTGCTATCATTTTCCATTTTAGCGAATCGTACATTTTCCAACCGCTCACCGTTAGATTCAATAGGCGTTACTGCTGCAAGTATCGCTGGCGAATTACTGTGCCATTTACGGAGTTCAAATCCTGCGGTTGCACATATTGCTATGAGTTGGTTTTGCAACACCAGAGCATCTGGTTCTGAATTCGCACCCGAGACAACATCATCGACATATACATCATTAGACAAAACCTGAGCAGCAAGTGGGTAATGGTCTTGTTCATCATGAGCAAGCTGTTGTATAGTGCGTAATGCGAGATAGGGTGATGAATTGACGCCAAACGGAACTGTGCAAAGACGAAAATCTTGAATAGGCTCGTTGGGTGAAGAACGCCACACAAGACGTAAGAAATCTCTATCAGATTCTCGAACTAAAATGTTTCTATACATTTGTTTTATATCAGCCGTAAAGGCTATGGAATGCATTCTAAATTTTAATAAGACATCTACAATGTCTTGGTGAAGCTTCGGACCAGTGAGAAGGATATCATTGAGGGATTTACCATTAGTGGTTTTGCTACCAGCATCAAACACGACTCGTGTCTTAGTAGTTTCACTGGATTCTTTGATCACACAGTGGTGAGGAATGTAATAGTTATTAGGTGAAATCTTATTAATATCTACTAGCTCCATGTGTTTTAGATGTACATATTCTTGAAGACACGCGTGATAATCAGCTTTGAGGTTCGGATTTTGTTCTAACCGATGTTCTAATTTACGCAATCTAGAGATAGCTATTTCTCGTGATTCTCCCAGGGGAGGAACGTTGGTTTTGAATGGAAGAGCTACTACGTATCGCCCTGACTTGTCACGAGTATGTGTATTTTCGAAAATTGATTCACATAGTTGTTCATCGCGCGTTAGTGTCTTCGTCTCAATCAACGATTCTAGTTCCCAAAATTTTTGAAGATCCATATCCGATTGGAACGTACTAAAACAAACCTGCAATGAAGTTTGCTGTGAAGCCTGAACCGTAGATTCAAAAGAAACTTTCCCCATCAATAAATAGCCAAAGATACTATCCATTGCGATTGGTGAACCAGGCGACCCTGTTATTACATTTCCTAATAATACGTGGGAAAGTATATCCGCACCTAAAAGCATTTCTACGGGTTGCGGTGAGTAGAAATAGGGGTCCGCTAACATAAAATTTTGAATATGAGACCACCCTGTACGTGGCAAAGGTACAGTAGGCATTTGTGAAACAAGCTTCGGTAACACTAGAGCATCAACATGTATGGACGGAGCAACCTTATTTTTAGGTGTTATGCAACACGATACTATAATGTAACATATTATTGTTATTACAGAGAAAAGGAAAAAAGGTTAAAAAAAGTAATGGATACTTAAAAATATATAAATAAGTATTTAAATTAAGCCACGAATAATTTGCGTTTCAGATATAAGACGCTATGCATTAAACGCGTCAGTGGTCCACTCCATTTTGTTTAGACGTCGTCAAAGATGAACTTTTTTGACTATTCAAGTCGTACAGGTTTTCATTCTTTCGTTCTATTCCTTTCATTTTCGTAATTGGGTACGTTCCACTTAACACCCGCAACGCCACCGACCGCGACCGCTGAAACTGCCGTTCCACTAACGGAAAAAGGCCTCGGGCGTTGTAGGCGAATGTTTTAGGTGGAACGCACATCTTGAGCGCTGTGTGCTCGCAATATGGCGGCATGGTGAAAGTTTTCTGTTTTCTCGTATAAATAGTTCAATAAATAATCGATATTAAATCTGAATACTATAGATTTTTTTTAACTGCGTATGAAAACTTACACTATTACACTTACTTTCTAGTTTTTCGAAAATGATCATATAATCTCTCTTAACACGTAAAAAACAGAACTTAATCGATAAAACTAATTACTTTTTATCAACTAATTTAGAAAGTAACGCGAGCATTTTTTCGTCCATTTCCAAGCGCTGTTTATGTCGTTTGGCACGCGCTTCCTCCTCTTCTGATTTTTGCCGGAGTCTCTTCTTCAATAGGGAGGCCACATTCTCTTTGGTGAAAGCCCACTCTGACCCACCAATATTTTGTGGGCGAAGTGGGCGCGATGTGGTCGCGAACAGTGACGTCATCTATGACGTCGAGCGATCGCTCGCGACGACCACGGGCCTTAGGTGGAACGATACAGAGGGTGTTACAATCGTTGCGGGCGTTTAGTGGAACGTACCCATCTTCGTAAATAAATTCATAATGTCAATGTCAAAATAATTAGATGAAATCGGACGTGGATGATGTGTTTCAAATGCGAGAAATCGTGAATATACACAAAAATACTCTATAAATTATGATAAATCTTTCAAACTAATCTCCTTATAGGTTCCGAAAATGAATTTCAATGCGTCCAGAAACGGTAATTCCATATTCTTGTGTGTAATCAGAATGTTCACAGGTCTCTAACCAGATATATTATTTACGGCCTTTACGCGTTCTATTGATGATTTTTGTTGGTTCTAGTGGGCCATGGTGGTGGGCCACGCAAGGCAAAGCGCGTGAGTGACGTAGCAGCGATGGGAGCGCCGGCGCCCCCGCCTGGATTCACGCCGATGCCTGGCGCGCCGCCGCCTGGCTTTACTCCCGGATATACGTCGCCGTCGCCGCCACCGCCACCGCCGTACCAGGAGGGTATCCAGCTGGATACTCCTGACTTCGGCACACCGACACCCCCTGGAAGTATGTTATAGTTTTCAGATGTAAAATACTTACAAGATGCGGAGACTGCAAACTTTAGTTACTTTTGCACACAGATTCTATTAATCTCCCTACCTATAATTCTGTCTACTTGCACTTTCAAAATTTTTTATAGGTTTAAATTGGATTAGTAATAAAATATTTTAACATTTTCAGACTTTGGTTATGGCGGTGCAGGTGGATTCCCACAGCCACCCATAGCATCACCAGCTCAGTTGGGATCCATGCTCAAGCAACCTATTGTTCAGGTATGTATTTGTGAATAGGTAGTTTTGATTCTTATAAGTTACAAAAAGTTACTTTGTTTTAAAGATGGGCGATTGTTACTGATTCCAACAATTACTACTTAATTACTACTAATATTAACAATTGAATAGGAAAACAAACAATTGCTAGTTCACAAATTCGAATGAAACGGCTAGTTCATTCATTCACTTTGCCATACAAAATTAGTCTTCTTTGCTCTTACAATAAAGTCCACTTTAAATTTATATTCGAAGGAACAACGAACGAGAAAGAAGGTTGTCACTGGTCTAGCTATGCTAGGAGGTTAGTCAGTTAAGCCAGTTGACACCGGTGTATATGCATTCTTTATTGACGTAAAAAAAAAATTTACATTATATTATTACCGTTTCCTCTTTATGCATGTAGAAAGTCAATACGAAATGGCGGGAACGAAAGAAGAGCGAACCGAACGCCATGATTGTAAGACTTCTTTCTCGCTTACACACACTTATTTTGTTTAGTAGTTATAGTCTGTTAGTTTGATGGTTTGATTGATGATACAAATTGCCACCCAAAATTGGGTATTATATTATTTAATGTTCATTGCTCAGTACATAGAGTTTACTTTTAATATTTTGAATTCGAATATACAAACTAGTAGTAATGAAATTTGAATCCAAAGGAATGAGACAAAGCTACACATTCTTATTTGCTTCTCTTTTTTTTTTTATTCAAATGATTTGTAAGGTTATTTGAATAATGACTTCTACAATCGAATAATTCGATGAATGTCATTTACAATTGCCCTTCTCTACTATGTTTAAGTGTAAAAAAGACTTACAGAATCAAGACTGTTTACTCAATTTATAATCTTTGGTAGAAAAGGTGCAACAATTCTGTTTAAATATTTAATCAATATATGACATATTTAATGTATCAAAATTATTTTATTCAATATTTCACATTTATTGCGAGTCAAAAGTTAATCCTTTTTTTTTCAATTGTTTTATCTATTACATTATTAATTATGGGTTTTGCTTACGAGTGTGCCTGAACAAACCAGTTTGTGCAGTAAAGAGCGTGCGTGTGGACAGTAAGACGGTAGCTCACGCAAGCCCGGAAACGCAGCTTGTGGAATCATTGACCATCTGAAGATTGGACTGCCAGTTTTGGTTTGGTGTGGCCAGTCATTAAAGCCGTGCTTCACTCTGGCACTATACTGTTCTGTGGTTTGCACAAGCTTACTTGCATGTGTTGCCACTTTATGGTATTCTGTCTTTGTTGTACAATCATGAATGCACAGTTTTATACTGCTTAGGCAAGACGGAGCATGTTGCTGGGACATAATAAGAAAGTATGGAATTTTATATTTGGTTAAAATTAATATGAATATATATTTTTTTAATGACATATCAATGTCAGAATTAAACCATTACCTAATGTCATTTGAAAATGAAAACAATATAAATAATGAATTTATTCTATGGTAAATGCTTTAACAAGAAGCCCATTAGACAGCACACAGTGACTTCTATAATCCAATAGTCAGGCATCGCTCACCTTAACCATATTAGAGGGATAGCAAGGCTCCTGATAAGCCATTACCTGCACCAACATACAGGGTGTCCCAGAAAGAGCAAATCATATTGACACTGGAGATTGAGTGGGTCTATCAGCTCACATCAACATGGCTCTAGCAAAAGTCCACTGGGTTTTAAGATATTTGCATTTATAATTATCTTTTTTTTAAAGAAAAATGCACTTGTTTAAATGTTTTTTGTTGCACCTGCATGCAACGAATCCTCAAATTCTTTGGTCACATGGTCAGGAGTGGATCAGACAGCATGAAAAGCATAGCATCACTGGCCACATGGGCGGAAAGAGGAGTAGAGGACGAATGCCTATGCAATGGACCGATGCGATAAAAGAAGTGACCGGGATGACACTGCAGACTAATATCCACAGAGCTCAAAATCGAGTGGCCTGGAGAGCTGTGGTGGCACGTGCGACCCACGATGGTCACGTCCCTCAGCCATGAGGATACGACAAAGAATTAGAAGTAAATGTTTTATTCCGATTTTCCAAAAAAATGTGGCATGCAAAATACGGTAAAAACTTCTTTTCCAACAAAGTAAAATAGTTAACAAAATACAAATTAGTTGCAACAAAAAAAAAAAAGATTGTTGACAAAAGGTTACCTCAAATCCCTTATTATCTTAAAATAATTATAAAGTTATCTAACAATCCTTGGGGGAGGCCTAATCTAGCAGTGGATGCCCTTCGGCTGATATGATGATCCAACAATTTTCTATGAAAAAAATCAAGTTACAATTTTTTGGATATGAGCTTGTGAATCAAAGTTAGTCAATGATGCTAGAGAGTCGGAGATGTTTGTTAATGCGAAAAACATTATAAATCTTGGAATTAAAAAAAAACATTAAAAAAATCTGTCTTGAAAATTTGTATAGGACTTTGTATTTGCTTTTTCTGGAACACCTGTGTATAATATATTTTATTTGTTAATATTGTAACAGAATAGATAAGCCATTCTCAGAGATAAAATTTATATTCTCAATCAAGGAATATTTGGTGGACCCAAGTCACTACTGAGAAAACACTTCACTAAGGGGTATGCACCATCATCATCATCCTCATCATATTAGCCAAAAGATGTTCACTGCTGGACACAACAGCTCCTAAAAGGAATCCCACAAAAGCTGGTCCTGCACTACCCACATCCAGCAGCTTCCTTCGGCAATCTTCACCAGGTCATCGGTCCTGTCCTGTTGTTTTTTTTAAATTTTCCATACCTTGGGGCAATTTGTGCTCCAAAAATGTGTACTGTAATGTGCTACATTAGTCACAATAATTTGGACTTTATTTTTATCAGAAATGTACTATCACCCTTTTGTTAGGACATGGCCCTACAGTACGGCAACCAGCTGGCTGCTCAAGGTCGCGAGGTGGTGCAGCGAGAAATCAACAAGTACGTGCCCGTATCCCGGCTTCGGTACTACTTTGCTGTGGACACACGATACGTGCTCAAGAAACTCATGCTGATCATGTTCCCTTACACGCATAAGGTTAGCCATAGATTTATTTACTAACCACTGAATGCACTGGTACAGTCGAGTTCATTAATATATTGGCAGGGCCAATGGTTCAAAACATTGTAAGCGTCGAAATGAATGTAAAGTTCTATACAAACAATTAATGAACCGTTTACATGATAACATTTTTTGATATCTACATTATGTTTGTATAGAACTTTATATTCATTTCGACGCTTACAATGTTTTGAATCATTGGCCCTGCCAATATATTAATGAACTCGACTGTACCTACAGCAATTAGGAACAGTCAGATGAAGGAAAAAATAGTTTAAAAATTACTTGTGCAATTATTTCATTTTCTACTTACGAGCGACGAAGGTGTTGAAGTTGATGTTGAAATTTTAATGGGGATCAATATTATTTTTTTATCCACTATTAGTAAGCCCTTGGGGATCATCTCACCGTAAGTGTTTTTTTTTCCCGGAATGCGGAGGAGGGAGGGAGGAGAATGCGTTTATGCATACCAATACAGCCGGCTGTACTGGTTATGTGGGACTCACAGCCCTGCGCCTATATGCATACATACACATATACCTAGAGTATATATTTATAAATATACACAGGCCCAGGACCGCACTACCCACTAACAACCCCCTGTAGTTTGGCAGCTAAGCTGCCTTGAAAGCTAATCGGAGCGACGCTCCCCCCCAAGGTAGTAAGTGAGATTCCACAGTGCAATGGGGAACTGGCTATTTTATTTTCAAGCCAGATCACATTATGGTAGGGGGGGGAGGGGGATCCCAGAGGGTCTGAATAACGTGATAGGTCGAGAAATTGATAGTGGGAGTGAAGCGTTTTTCCATTTCATTAAAGTGCTTTAATAATAACAATGTGTTTAAATTTATCACGCTGTAGGGATATATGAAATTTTTTTTTATAATAAGTTTTGTAACAATTAATTCTCGTCAGATTTGCCAAAAGGCTCCATCTATTCGTTAGATATTTATATACTACTCAAAAGAAAATAAGGGCCACCTAAGTTTTCACATTACATTTTTATACAGAGAGGTTGTATGAACAGCCAGGATTAGTTTATTTTAAATCAAGAAAAGTAAGAAAACTACTAAGCGCCGTCATTAGGTTACATCCCTGACTATAAGTATGTCAATGAGCACAACATTCTGCAGACCCTCGGAAACTCAGTGGACTTATTTTTTTAAATTAAAAATTTGAGTGCGTTTGACTGCAACTCACCTGATGGTAAGTGATGATGCAGTCGAGGATGGTACACGCAAACTCAAATAATGCCTATTCACTCTTGCCTTGAAGATCCCCAAATTATAGGAATTATTACTGCTCAAGATTCAAGATATTTATTCAAAATAGGTGCAAATTACACTGTTTCTGATAGTCATAAAATAGTTATTACTTACATAATTTCATTTGTAAAATATCAAGAAATAAACAATCATTAGTTAATAACGTCGAAATCCAATCCTTGCTTTAAAAAAAACAAGTTATGTCATTAGAACATAAAAACAATATGACACGAGAAGTTACATGTAAGTACATTAAAATCATTGAAGGTCATGAATGCCTTTGACAAGCGTAGGCCAGTTCACACGGACAGCACCCAGTCATGAGTACAAAGAACATTTTTTTTTACCACAAAATGTATGGCAAATTTGCCAATTTACTGTGTGCTCTGTTCTAATCTGAGCAGTCCACTGAGTTTCCGAGGGTCAGCAGAATATGGTGCTCTTCGACACATTTGTGTCCAGGATTCTAACCTAGTCATTAGTTGGAATCCTTCGTAGTTTCTTTACTTTTCCTGATTATTATTTTTTAATCTTGGCTGTTTGGGCCATCTCTTTGTATGAAAATATACTGAGAAAATGTGCTTATTTTGTTTTGAGTAGTAAATATTTACTATCAGGACAAGTAACACTGTCACTGCTTGCGTGTCACATCCCCGGCTGCATCGGCACTTACCACAAAAAAAAGAGAACACTGTTATAGAGAACACACATATACACACACAAATATATGCACGAACTAAATACATACCCCGGGCGCGGCACGCCATACTTTTGATAAAATACTCTGTAACTTCTAGTAGCTAATCAAAATCCCTTTAAGCAAGTTTTAAAGCAGCGAAATTTTGTTATTATATTATGTCCTGCCTCAATATTACGTAGGTGTGTAAGTTATCAAAAGACACACTAACTAATTATACAGAGTGTAGGACCCGTTAACTGGGGATTCTACTCATCATACTGAACAACTTTCCCCAAGGAAACCCAGTCAATACTCAAAAAAAAATTTGGTCTCTCTATACTAAAATGCATAAAATTAGTCAATCAGCTGATCGATTTGTATGAAGAGTGAAATTTTTTTTTTGCGATTTCAGCAAACTTGTAGAACTAAAGTTGTTCAGTATGATGTGCAGAAGCCCCAGTTAACGGGACCTAGACAACTTACCCCACCACTTACAACGTACCTACATTTTATTATTATTTTAAAGATAATATTAAAAGCAATAACACTTAAGTACTTTATAATTCTTAAATTAGGGAAGAGTCTGTTTACCCACAACACAGGGAATCCTAGTGTGGGCACCACTGTGCATTAGCTATGAGTTTGTTTTTGGTGCAATAAAATATATAATATACAGACGTGGTCAACTAATTAGGGACGCGAAAACTCAAGCGTTTCTATTAAGGCCCAGAAACCATTTCTAAACGAAACTATGAAGCTTTTACCGTTGACAACAATTAAATTGACTAGTATTCTAAATATTTAGTGGTCAGGAAAGGAAATAGCTACTAGCCATCACTATTTTTTTAATAAATACGTCACTGCTATTTTCTCATTATTGACTAATATATGGACAACTAATTAGGGACATGTAAAATTTTGACTATAAAAATAAAAAAGCTGGGAAATGTTTATAATATAAATATGTTATTTTACAAAATTTTAACAAAATACAAATGAAAAACCGATATTCTATTAACCAGTATGGTTTCATTTGTTAGTTAAAACCATTTGACATCGGCGTGGCATCGATGCAATAAAATTATTTCAAGTTTCTAAAGGAATATTATTCCAAACAGCTTGGAATTGGTCGTATAACTGATTTTTAGTAGCAGTACGTCGAGTTGCAACTTTTTTCTTGGCTTCGTACCATAGGTGTTCCATTGGGTTTAGGTCTGGGCTGTTTGCGGGCTAATCTAGTACCGTCACTGACTGCTGCGCTAGGAACGATTTGACGGACTGCGCTGAATGTTTTGGGTCGTTATCGTGTTGGAACGTCCACGACACTGGCAACACTTCTTTAGCATACGGTATCATCGTTTCCTCTAATATTTGTTTAAACTGAAACTGGTCTAGTCTTCTTTCAATTTTTTTTATAGGCCCTACTCCATGTCCTGAGAAACAGCCCCAGATTTAAATATTGCCTCCTCCATGTTTCACCTGCTTCTTTGTGTATTTTGGATTCATGGCCGAGTTTATAGGCCGTCGCACGTATTGTCTGCCGTCTGATGAAATCAAATTTATCTTGGTCTCATCAGAAAATAGCACATTTTTCCATTGAACAACAGTCCAATGTCCATACTTCCTTGCAAACGCCAATCTTGCTTATTTGTGTTCTTTCTTCAGTAACGGAACTTTGCGTGCAACTCTTCCTACAAGTTTTGCCTCCATTAAACGCCTTCTGACGGTCCTTGCTGATACTCCAGCATTCAATTCTGGTCCAAAAACTTCGCTCTTGATATGAACGGAACCCTTACAGGGGTCTCTCTTCGCGAGAGCAATCATTCTGCGATCATCTTGTGGGGTTGTTTTTCTTGGTCTCTTCTTTCTAGGTACACTTTCAGTTGTGTAATGCGTTTTGAAATATGCCACGGCATTGTAGACCATGTTTTTGGAACATTCCAAATGATCTGCTATTTTCTTGTACGGCCACCCTCGCTGGTAAAAATTAATAATTACTTTTCGCATTGTTGCGTCACAACTCTTCTTTCTACCCATATTTTTAATTATTTAATGAGTTGACACACACTGTCGCTTTTCAAATTGGCGCCAAAATTAAATAACGCACAAAAGAAAAGCTATAAAATTTTAATTTTTTGAATTTAGAAGGCAAAAATTAAATGTCCCTAATGAGGTGACCCGATATTTTGTACCATCTTTATCGGTGTATGTGTTTTGATAAAGTTGTATACGAGTAGTATATGTATTTATTTATATTTTATTCCAAACACTAGAATACTATCAATTAATATGTTTACAAAGTAACAGACAATAATATCGAATATAGGTAATAATAAAAGGACTTGAATAATTAATATTTCTTGGTGTTTTAACTGGCTATTAAAAACTGTGCAAATCTTAGTTTTAGGAGCTGTCAGATTTAGCGAAGACCCACGGTTTGTTCTTCAGATTTGTCTTTAAATGTCATCAATTTTTTTTTGGCCCTTATTCGCACCCCCTGTGCACAGGGCTCCACTCTGAAACTTCTGCGACAGACTTTCAGTAATCTCTCATCAATCCCCATCTACACAGCTATCACTTTTCCCCCTGATTATCACGTTATTCAGATCCTATGGGCTCCCCCACCATTATTGCTGTTAACGTTGATATTTGAAGGCAAGACTTAAATAACGTCCGGTGAGACATAGGTAACGTCTTTGCAACATTTGACGCCAGCACCATATCTCGAAGGTGTCGATCCGCTTTAAGTCAGTGGTTTTCATGGTCCAAGTCTGTGAACTGTAAAAAAATATGGAAAAGACATGTGCGTATCATAGTGATCTTTATTCAAATTATTGAATTCCTCAATGTGCTCCTTGTGCGCAGGAGTGGATGGTGAAGTACGACCAGGATTCGCCGGTGCAGCCGCGCTACGATATCAACGCGCCCGACCTCTACATCCCCTCCATGGGCTACGTCACATATGTGCTACTCGCTGGGTTTATGCTGGGTGAGTCACTTTACCTCTACATCCCTCCATGAGCTACGTCACATATGTGCTACTCGCTGGGTTTATGCTGGGTGAGTCACTTTACCTCTACATCCCTCCATGGGCTACGTCACATATGTGCTACTCGCTGGGTTTATGCTGGGTGAGTCACTTTACCTCTACATCCCTCCATGAGCTACGTCACATATGTGCTACTCGCTGGGTTTATGCTGGGTGAGTCACTTTACCTCTACATCCCTCCATGGGCTACGTCACATATGTGCTACTCGCTGGGTTTATGCTGGGTGAGTCACTTTACCTCTACATCCCTCCATGGGCTACGTCACATATGTGCTACTCGCTGGGTTTATGCTGGTTGAGTCACTTTACCTCTACATCCCTCCATGGGCTACGTCACATATGTGCTACTCGCTGGGTTTATGCTGGGTGAGTCACTTTACCTCTACATCCCTCCATGGGCTACGTCACATATGTGCTACTCGCTGGGTTTATGCTGGTTGAGTCACTTTACCTCTACATCCCTCCATGGGCTACGTCACATATGTGCTACTCGCTGGGTTTATGCTGGGTGAGTCACTTTACCTCTACATCCCTCCATGGGCTACGTCACATATGTGCTACTCGCTGGGTTTATGCTGGTTGAGTCACTTTACCTCTACATCCCTCCATGGGCTACGTCACATATGTGCTACTCGCTGGGTTTATGCTGGGTGAGTCACTTTACCTCTACATCCCTCCATGGGCTACGTCACATATGTGCTACTCGCTGGGTTTATGCTGGGTGAGTCACTTTACCTCTACATCCCTCCATGGGCTACGTCACATATGTGCTACTCGCTGGGTTTATGCTGGTTGAGTCACTTTACCTCTACATCCCTCCATGGGCTACGTCACATATGTGCTACTCGCTGGGTTTATGCTGGGTGAGTCACTTTACCTCTACATCCCTCCATGGGCTACGTCACATATGTGCTACTCGCTGGGTTTATGCTGGTTGAGTCACTTTACCTCTACATCCCTCCATGGGCTACGTCACATATGTGCTACTCGCTGGGTTTATGCTGGGTGAGTCACTTTACCTCTACATCCCTCCATGGGCTACGTCACATATGTGCTACTCGCTGGGTTTATGCTGGGTGAGTCAATTTACCTCTACATCCCTCCATGGGCTACGTCACATATGTGCTACCCGCTGGGTTTATGCTGGTTGAGTCACTTTACCTCTACATCCCTCCATGGGCTACGTCACATATGTGCTACTCGCTGGGTTTATGCTGGTTGAGTCACTTTACCTCTACATCCCTCCATGGGCTACGTCACATATGTGCTACTCGCTGGGTTTATGCTGGGTGAGTCACTTTACCTCTACATCCCTCCATGGGCTACGTCACATATGTGCTACTCGCTGGGTTTATGCTGGTTGAGTCACTTTACCTCTACATCCCTCCATGGGCTACGTCACATATGTGCTACTCGCTGGGTTTATGCTGGGTGAGTCACTTTACCTCTACATCATGTCAAACTACATAAAGTCAAGGCGAATAAAGATCATTTCATTTCATTTCATTTCATCCCTCCATGGGCTACGTCACATATGTGCTTCTCGCTGGGTTTATGCTGGGTGAGTCACTTTACCTCTACATCCCTCCATGGGCTACGTCACATATGTGCTACTCGCTGGGTTTATGCTGGGTGAGTCACTTTACCTCTACATCCCTCCAAGGGGTACGTCACATATGTGCTACTAGCTGGGTTTATGCTGGGTGAGTCAATTTACCTCTACATCCCTCCATGGGCTACGTCACATATGTGCTACCCGCTGGGTTTATGCTGGTTGAGTCACTTTACCTCTACATCCCTCCATGGGCTACGTCACATATGTGCTACTCGCTGGGTTTATGCTGGTTGAGTCACTTTACCTCTACATCCCTCCATGGGCTACGTCATATATGTGCTACTCGCTGGGTTTATGCTGGGTGAGTCACTTCACCTCTACATCCCTTCATGGGCTACGTCACATATGTGCTACTCGCTGGGTTTATGCTGGGTGAGTCACTTCACCTCTACATCCCTTCATGGGCTACGTCACATATGTGCTACTCGCTGGGTTTATGCTGGGTGAGTCACTGTACCTCTACATCCCTCCATGGGCTACGTCACATATGTGCTACTCGCTGGGTTTATGCTGGGTGAGTCACTTTACCTCTACATCCCTCCATGGGCTACGTCACATATGTGCTACTCGCTGGGTTTATGCTGGGTGAGTCACTTTACCTCTACATCCCTCCATGGGCTACGTCACATATGTGCTACTCGCTGGGTTTATGCTGGGTGAGTCACTTTACCTCTACATCCCTCCATGGGCTACGTCACATATGTGCTACTCGCTGGGGTTATGCTGGTTGAGTCACTTTACCTCTACATCCCTCCATGGGCTACGTCACATATGTGCTACTCGCTGGGTTTATGCTGGGTGAGTCACTTTACCTCTACATCCCTCCATGGGCTACGTCACATATGTGCTACTCGGTGGGTTTATGCTGGGGGAGTCACTTTACCTCTACATCCCTCCAAGGGCTACGTCACATATGTGCTACTCGCTGGGTTTATGCTGGGTGAGTCACTTTACCTCTACATCCCTCCATGGGATACTTCACATATGTGCTACTCGCTGGGTTTATGCTGGGTGAGTCACTTTACCTCTACATCCCTCCATGGGCTACGTCACATATGTGCTACTCGCTGGGTTTATGCTGGGATTGATTTATTTATTCTTCAAAAAAAGTGTTTGCGTATTTTGGAAAATATCGACTCTAGAACTAGTTGTAAACCGTTCTTCATAAAAAACAACCTTTTGACTCTTCCTTCTTTATACATATTGGAATGTGGCCTCCTTGCAAAAAAAAAATTACATTGGTTCATACAAGCTAAAGATACTCACTCCTTTAATCTTCGAAATAAAAACAAGCTAGTCCAACCCCAATTTAATTTAAAAATGTTCAATGACAGCCCCCATTGCAAAATGATAAGAATATATAATAAGATTCCTGAACATATTAAAGCTGAGCAAAAGACAAACATCTTTCAAAGAAAGTTAAAGAAAATGCTAATCGAAAATTGTTATTATAGCTTGCAAGATTTTATAAAATGAACAATGACATTGTAGATACTTGTGATTTTAATTTATGAATAATTTATGAATTTCTTATAAAATGAAACAATTAATGAATTGATGATTTATTTCTTATGCATGCATTTTATTGTTTATTAAGTATTAAAGTATGAATTACATAAATTATAAATGTTTCACAATATGTATATAGGTCGACTCTACTTACCTTAAGTTGCAGTGCCCTAGCCGGGTGTCATATACATACTATAATATGTAACTAAGTACACTTAAGATCTTCTGTACCCTGTATATGACAGCAATAAATTATTGAGTATTGGGTGAGTCACTTTACCTCTACATCCCTCCATGGGCTACGTCACATATGTGCTACTCGCTGGGTTTATGCTGGTTGAGTCACTTTACCTCTACATCCCTCCATGGGCTACGTCACATATGTGCTACTCGCTGGGTTTATGCTGGGTGAGTCACTGTACCTCTACATCCCCTCCATGGGATACTTCACATATGATAATATAGATAGATAGATAAATTATTATATTCAATATGTGTACGTTATTATTACACAGCAAAATAAAATGAAAAACTAAAAATAAGTTTAAAACAGTGACAATTTGACAGCTGTTCCTGTTCACTGGAATGGCACCTTTTCAGCTTTATGATCATGATGATGATTATGATTTTAGTTGCTGTTGAAGAAGGTAAGATCGATATATTAATTAAAAATTACGTAGCGAATTGGCGCTACTTGGAAGAAGGTCGTTCCAGCATTTCGTGAGTTGATATTTGAAACTACCCCCAAATTCTGCAGAATCATGCCTCGAACAACAAAGCAGATATGCAGATGCTCCGGTTCTATAGCTGTTTATTGGGCTTAAACTATTTATATAACAAAATATTTATTTTTACTTAATTATCAATATACATCGGGCTATAAAACAAAACAATCACTTCTGGAAACAGATAGTAAAAATCTCAACTGCAGTCTTAATAAGTGATTCAAAAGATTCAAAATGTCTATTCAAAATAGGTGCATGTTACACTCTTTCTGATGTCTAATGTCAAATGGTTAAAAATTTAAAAACAAACAATTATTATCAGTTAATAATGTCAATAAAATCATTGATATTAAAACAAATAATGTCATTTTGACATGAAAACAACATGACACGGGAAGTAATACATTAAAATTATTAAATTTGTCGTTAATGCCTTTGACAAGAGTAGGCCAGTTCACACAGACAGCACCCGTTCACGAGTATAACGCGAGAGTCAGCCATCGCTCCCCTCGACCATGTTAGAGGGAAAGAAACGACCCGGGTCCCGATAAGCCACCATCCTTTTATTGGCATTCAATGCACAAACTGCTCACAGCATTCACCTTCAGATTTTTTTTTAAGGTCCCGGCCCTGGTCCATTATTATTATATGTTAATTGCTAAACTTAAGTGGCAGTGGGCGGGGCACATTGCTCGTAGAACAGATGGCCGTTGGGGCAGTAAAGTTCTCGAGTGGCGACCACGCACCGGAAAGCGTAGTGTAGGCAGGCCTCCCACTCGGTGGACCGATGACCTGGTGAAGGTCGCGGGAAGCCGCTGGATGCGGGCAGCGCAGAACCGGTCGTCGTGGAGATCCTTGGGGGAGGCCTATGTCCAGCAGTGGACTTCCTTCGGCTGATATGATGATGATGATGTTAATCGGAGGTCGTCGGTTTTTTAGATTATCACGTAGCCCTCTTTTACTCCTTTGTAGCTTGAATGTGAAATTACAGTATTAATTTCAACTCGCGGTAATTTAAGGTCGCGCTAAGCCGTTGGATGCGGGCAGCGCAGAACCGGTCGTCGTGAAAATCCTTGGGGGAGGCCTTTGTCCAGCAGTGGATGTCCTTCGGCTGATATGATGAAAATTTACATTTCCTAAAATCAATTGAGACCTCATAAAATTGTGTTTGCAGGTGTACAAAAGCGCTTCTCTCCCGAGCAGATCGGCATGCAGGCCTCCAGCGCGTTGGCCTACATAGTGTTCGAGATGATCCTCTACCTGGCCACGCTGTACATCACCAACACCACCACCAACCTGAAGACGCTGGACCTGCTGGCGTTCTCCGGTTACAAGTACACGGCCATGATCGCCAGCCTGATGGCCGGGCTGGTGCTGGGCAGTACGGGGTACTACTGCAGTCTTCTGTATTGGAGCATCGCACTATCATATTTCTTGGTAAGCTCATAGGATGCCGCTAGGTGGAGGTAAATTTGGGGCGGCTTACTAGCATTCCAACTGCGGGAAATATTGCTGCCAGGAGAAAAGATTAAGGCACCCTACGACCCTGCACACGTGTGGCCTAGTCCCACACAGAACAGATTGCTGGGAAAATGACCAAACAAAATGAAGGGAAAAATATGCGGTGCGTGAATGAAGTAGCTTTCATGCCTATTTTATATCGAAACCTCTGCGGCAGCTTCAAGGGGAGGGAGGGTAGGTGGAAGCGGTAGAAGGGACCAGGGATTTTCTTTCAACTATAACCGCCTCCGTGGCGTAATGATTGGTCCATTCGCTTCACACCAGGAGGTAGCGGGCTCGATTCTCAGCGCGGTCAACTTTGTAAGTCTCGGTTTGGTTTGTGGTAGGGCATTTTAATAGCCCCCCTGGCTAGCTACCACCATCTTATCTAAGTCTTGCCGCCAAACATCAGTCTTAACAGCATTGATGTGTTCCGATTCCGACTTAAAGATGAGATAGCCAGATCCCCATTCCGTTGGGGAATCTTGGTAAGCCCGCTTCCATCTTCGTCATCATCGTCACTTACCACCAGGTGAGATGATGCCAAGGACTTACTAATTGTGAATAAAAAAAATCATAGAGCTCCGAATTCATACGTTAGAAATTTCAAATTCAAAACAAAGACTCTATAAAGTACTAGGTTTATGCGTCTTCATTCACAAGTAAAAAAAAACGAAACTTCATGATGGCTGTATCAGAAAATAGTGATGTGCTATGAAGCGCAACGTATATTTATCGAGTTTTATATTACAAGGCTACTGGACTCATCTACTTCTCATATACCACGGTGAACTAGGTACTTGCAATAATTATAGGATTATTTAACTGTTGTTGCTCATGTTATTTACTAGTACCTCTTAAATAAATTTAACATGGGTGATTGTATGAATAACATGACATGTCATAGGCGACTTTCAGAAGCTTGTATTCTTTAATTCACTTACCTGTAAGAATGTAATTAACATAATATCATTTAGATATAGACACAAGTATGGATTTATAAAAACGGAAAAAACACTTATTCATTTACCTTATGATATAAGTAAGTACTCAGTTTAAAATGACATCTTTATAATTTTCCGGAAATAAACTGAGCAAATTCGACTGTGTTTGGTAGGTATCCAATTTTAGTGCCGGCCGCATGTTGGTACCCATTTTCGATTTTGCTCCGGATCTTTTTTTTATTTTAAAAATCTGAGTGCGTTTGACTGATCATTACCTGAATGTGATGATGATGTTCTTTTGGAAAACTGCGATAAACAAATAAAATTAAATAATTATACGTGGACGACCTGATTTTATATAATTCTTTATCGACTAAAGTCTCAGCACTAAAAATCAATAATACAAAATTTCGAGTAAAATTTAACTCTGAAAATTTGAAACCCAAACGTTATTACTTATCCGAGTAATGTGATACCAGAAAGCTGTGTATATTGGCTTGCGGCATTATTCCGGCACAATTTAATTATTTTTTTATTGTTTATTATTTTATACCAGAGCAACAGTCGACGTAAACGACTAAAAGAAAAGTGTAAATGGGTGTGTGAGGCGGACTGGTTTCCGCAACCAGGCGACCACTGCGCCCATTGCGTTTTTGGCCGGCATCACTGCCAGCCTAGCTCCTCCAAGAAGCCCACTACGAAGCGACGTCGGCTCACCGAGGTGTACTGTGCTAGCTCCTTACAATCCAGTAGGATGTGGGCAGCAGTCTCCTCAGCCTCCATACACGCTCTGCATAGTGGGCTGTCGGTGATACCTAGAGTGAATAGGTGTTTATTGAAATAGCCATGTCCAGTAATAGCGGTTGTTACCTTGCGGAGCTGAGCTCTCCCAAGTCTCAGGAGTTTCCTGAATAAGCCAGGGTTAGTTGTCAGACCAGTACAAATTGTGTTCGTTGCCTCAGGGTGGACCGAAGCCAGCCAGATGGGAGGGGTATTATAGGTAATTTCGCTTGTAGTCCTACAATCTCCACCAAGCCAGACTTGGTCTCCGTGCGTAGAGTACGGCCTAGTCTTCTCGAATGTGGGAGGAGACACGTGCCCCACCAGTGGGGACGTTTACGGGTTTTTAACCTTCAATAGTTTATTTAAAACTACAGTGTACGCGAGCCGCAAGTGGCTTGCGCAGATTTATACATCTAAACCTTCCTCATGAATCACTCTGTTTATTGGTGACAAACATATGAAAATCCGTTTGTTGGTTTTTGAGTTTATCGCGTTCAGATAGACAGACGCGGCGAGGATGACTTTGTTTTATATGGCCCCGCTTCCATCTTCGGCATCATCGTCACGTACCATCAGGTAATATGATGCCAAGGGCTTACAAATTGTGGATAGATACATAAAATTATCTGTTTCAAATAAGAATTTTCTTCATAAACTGTGTTAACCCTTCCAGGTGAAAACCCTTCGGCTCCAGCTGCTGTCTGGCGGGCCCGCCCCCGAGCAGCAGCCGGCCAACCCCTACGGGTACGGGTACTCCAACCCATACGCGTCACAGTACAAGCCAGCAGGTACTTCCTGTTACTATTGCATTCATATTATTATATAAGGTGTAACAAAATTAGCTGAAACTATTTTAACTGGTGCTTCTACCTAAGAAACTGAACAACTTTCTCCATGCAACCCATGGTCAAATCGCAAAAAAAAATTGAACTTCCCATACTAAGTTGGCTGATCGAGTTAGTATAGGAGAGCCAAATTTTTTTTGCGATTTGACTGGGTTCCATGGAGAAAGTTGTTCAGTTTCTTGGGTAGAAGCACCAGTTAAAATAGTTTCAGCTAATTTTGTTACACCTTATATACATTACTAGCTGGGGTACCCGGCTTCGCTCAGGGAGTACCCACATAAAAAAGTTTTGAATGGCTGAAACTGCACCAGAACACTCCGCAACATTCGAGTGTTCTGGAATGTTGCACAATGAAATGGGATGTTCTCGAATGCTCTCAAATATTCTAGACTGTTGTATAAATTTCTAGAGGGCAAAACTTCCAGCCCTTAATGTACAAAAGCACTCCCTTCAGATAAAAACGGGAACCTTCTTCATGGATGGGGGATAGAGGGCTACCACACCATGTAACTTCGTTGACCGCGCCGGGACTCGTTTCTGAGTTTTAGCGGCACGCACATTGTACACTTTCTTTTATTAATATACAGGGTGACTTTAAACTAGTTCTTGATAACAAAAGGTATGCATGTACTTGTGATTACAAACAACTTTCCCAAAGAAGCGCGTTCTCTGCGCTTATATTCAATGCCTTGCTTGAGCGCAAGCGCTGGCCTTTGATCTCCCCGCTGGATGGGTTAACAGAACAGAATACATCTCCTTTAATTTGCAGGGGGCACCAAACGGCGCGTCTATTTCCTGTTGTTCGTGGCGCTGACGCAGCCTCTGCTGTGCTGGTGGCTGACCTACCACCTGGTGCCCGGCGACACCCCCCTGCCCGTGGCAGCAGCCGCCGGCCAGCGGTAGTGCAGTGACTGTGAACTGGTGTTTGTGCCGTGTATTGTACTATCTGTGGGGCAGTGATGTTAATCAGATCTGTAGAGTGCGGCAATGAGGGAATACTAGCTATGGGTCCAGTTGAGTATCTCTAACTGCATTTTGATTTTTGAACATTTTAAAACAAGTAGGGAGTGAGTAAGAGAAAGAGATTAAAAAGAGCTCTGTGACGTCAGTTGTGCTCCTCCTTCTCACGCCGGTGTTGCAAGTATAGGATATGGTGTTTTAAGCTCTTAAGGAGGCAAGGGTTAGGTCCAGTAAATAAAAGGGCTATGCCGGATTTTGTATAAAAGTTGGCGCCTTTTTTTTCTTGGCGCAGCCATTAAGGCCCAGTGCTACTTAAAAATCTGTCTTTGTCTTTTTCTTTACGTGAAAAGAGGGAAGAAAATAACTACACTTTTGCACTTTTTTTATGTTTTCGTTTTTATTTTCATCATATTTAACTTAAATAAAATTCCATTCGATGTTTTTCCTTCAGTCACCTATGAACTTTATTTAAGTAAATAAATCATATTATCAAATTACTTATTTTAAGAATAAAACCGAAAATAGACGATAAAATGGCTCGAAAAGAGGTACCTTTGCGAAATTATTCTATCGAGCCAACTTTATTTAATCGTGTTTCCATTCGATATAATCCCTCGTAACTGTTCTCAATAATACCAATATGTTTTCCTAGATTTTAAATTTCCTGTTAACTAATTCAAAAATTGAATTCTAAAAACCTGTTTAAGTGGATTTTTAGGTACCACTGCACCTTACCAAACTTTGTTATTTGGAAACACGTTAACGTTATAAACAAAACGTATAGTATAGGATATATATCGCTAATCTCAGTCCGAGCTCAGTTGTGAAAGTTAAAAATAAAAAATAATTTTTTTTTTTTTTTTGCACGGTCACTAACCAAACCTTGTTATTTCTAATCTTTACGACTGAACTCACTGATTTTAGCGATATAGATGCCATAATATGTTTTCTTTGTCACGACTGTATACAAATAACAAGTTTTGGTTAAAAATTATTATAAAAAAGTGCTTGGACTGAGTCTAGCGATATAGATGCCATATTAAGTTTTGTTTGCTATGTTGTCCTGTATCCAAATAAGAAGGTTTAATCAATGGCCGCGCCAACAAAAAAGGCACCAATTTCCGGCATTGGTCTTTACATGATTTACCGCCATAGCTCTATGTTGATTTGTAACCCTGCACTTAATAAAAAAAAAAAAGGCCAACACATCAAGCTAGACACGACTTTGTACAGTTCTTATGCCGTATGCATATGGTTCAGAATCGCACTACGACTGTGTAGTTTCTAAAGGTTGAAATAAAAGTGGGTCAAAAAATAAAATTCGAGAATACAAAATCTAATATATTCAAAATTTGGATATTTCTAATTTAAAAAGAGGTAATAATAAAAATATGGTCAAATATGAAAGAAGAAGTAAGACTTGGTCACAGCACTTCGAGCTGAGGCACACCCTGGACACTTCATACAACAGGCCAGAAATGACATTTCAAAAAAGGAATGACGGAACCAACAAAATGGCGACAACCAAACTGTAACCAATCTGTATCAATCTGGGTGACGAGGGGGTGAGAATCTAGAGAGCGGCAGGGACTGTCCATACTGTATGTTAGAACTAATATATATACTTTGGCTGAGGTCTCCCGTCGCGACAAACTCGCGCTTCCCGCACCGGGCGCATAATGCACGCGAAAATAACTTTAGGAATTAATTAAAAATTGGATACCCGACTGCTTAAAAACTTAACCTCTTTTTGGCCTGTCGGGTAAAAATGTCATCCTCACTCATGAAGACGAATCTAACGATACCTCATACGTTAAAATCCTTTAAGCCGTTCAAGCTGTAGCAGGGAAGATTAAAATATGATATATATAAAGTGTAAAGAAGCGGCACATAATTCACCCGCCCGCCCCCCTCCCCTTGTGAGCATGTCGCCCGAAGTTGAACCGTGCCTACCACTCCGTTGCGACTATATATTGCGGGGGAGGTAAGTGTCGCGATTGGCTTTTTTTTTAATTATTCACATTTGGTAAGCCCTTGGCATCATCTCATCTGATGGTAAGTGACGATGATGCCGAAGATGGAAGCGGGCTTAACAAGATTCCCCAACGAAATGGAGAAATGGCTATCTTATCTCCAAGCCGGAACACATCAATGTTGTTAACACTGATGTTTGGCGGCAAGACTTAGATGAAATGGTGGTAGCTAGTCAGGCGGGCTTAGAAAATGCCGTACCACCAACCAAACCGAGTCTTACAAGTTGACCCCACCGGGAATCGAACCCGCTACATTCTGGTGCGAAGCGAATGGACTAACCATTACGCCATGTAGGCGGTTATATATTGGCTGGGGGAAGTAAGTTTCGCTTCTTCATAAATTAAATAGTATAACTATTATCAAAATAATATGTAAATAAATAAGTACATACTTGAATTATGGATTTGAAATATTGAAACTGAGTTGCAAATTAATGTTGTTAAAATTTTAAATAGACACATCAAAAACCTTACTCTTGACTTACCTATTTTAATTTCTAGGGCATTTACTTAGTATATTTTTTATTCCAATCCAAATATACTTAGTTAGTTGTGTATATTTATAGTCTTAAATTTATGTTACTAAAAGTCTATCCTTTGTTGATTGTAATACTGTTTATAATAATTTCCCTCAAAATATTACGAGTATATAAAAAGTAGCCCTCTCTGTACATATGATAATTAGATTATGTATGACAGTTAAAACTAACCCATAGGTAAGTAATGTAGCATTTCTGTGTGAGCCAATCCTGTAATTTTGTACTAACAATAAAGTCTATTTTTGTACGACATGTCCGTTTCATTAGTGTCAGGTAGTAGGTATATAGTGCAGGCTGATAGTTAATCTTTTTGCAATACAGTTGCTCGAAAAGTGGTTCTTTATGTATGCCAGTTCACTGTGCGCAAAAATGATTTTATCACACACATGTTTATTATAATAATAATAAAAAAAAATATTAGGTCACTTGTAACATCTCAAAATAGAGGTTGAGACCTCCTTTTAGGTTTTTTTGTAAACCTGTGTCAGGAGGACTCGCACTTCCGTAACAAAAGTTTGATAATAAGCAATGTAAACACAAAACTTTTTACTTTCTTTTTTTTTATATTATTTTAACCAAAGATCTTCTTTCAGATGACGCATGAAATCACATAGGTAGGTCATCTTTGGCATAGGTCACGCCAAGGAATAGGTCATCTTTGCCAAGGAGGTTTCATATTTACATTATTATCCCAAGTTTTGAATATACGAATGTATGTATGTAGCAGTGGACGTCTTTCGGCTGATATGGTGATAATGACTAAATCCGTACTGTATTATTCAAAAAAAGTAGTTCAGAAAAAAAACTAGGTAAGTACCTACTCTTTGGCCAATCTGCATCTGCTGACCGATTCCTATACCTGCAAAGTTTGAAGATACCTTTAAATTAATTTACTGAAAATTATTTTTACATTACTAAATAAAAATTAGGGATGCCTCGATACGCCTTTTGCCGATACGATACCGATACTCTTATAAAAATATCGGCGATACTGATACCGATACGCTTATTAAATTCCAAAAGGAAGGTAGAATAAATAAAACACAATTAATTAATAGTTTTAGTAATCAAAATTAACATTTACAAGATTTTTATTTAAAAAAGAAAGCATTCTTAAGTTTTGCGGGCAAAGGCGATTTCGCAAGACTGTTTGAATAAGACCTGCGGTGGAAAATAGTCTCTCAGATGCGACAGATGCCTCGTTTGCAACGAAATAGATGGAACAACACGCGCGTTTACATTACATTTTAAAAGCGCAAAATTTGAAAAGTATCGTTGCATCTGCCATAAAAATATCGCCGATACCGATATATCGGCAAACCCGAAGTATCGCCGATATATCGGTATCGTTATCGGTATCGGATGCATCCCTAATAAAAATGCTTCAAAAATTAAAATTCTTTTGCATTTATTTTAATGCGGCTTACAGTCAAACTGATCCAGCTAATTGCCGCACCTATGGTCAGTTAACCGTAGTAATCGGCGCGACCGTAAGGCACATTCAGCCGTTGTTTCTGGTTGCTACTAGACAAGGTTCTATCTTGTCTATCCTAACATGGCAATCATTTAATAAGCCACCTGTAAACTTTTGACATAACTCTGCAATACTTTCCTCGAGTGAAGCTGTTGCCGTGTCTCTCGATATCTCCAAGACATTTGATAAGGGTCTGGCATGCTAGCCTTATTGGTAAGCTTCCTTCCTACGGAATGCCTACTGGTTTGTGCAACTGGATATCTGACTTCCTAAGGGAACGGTTCATTCGAGTGGTCGTCAATGGCTGCTTGTCTGACCTATTGGCTATTAATGCCAGAATCAGTTCTCTCCGCAACTTTGTTTCTGCTGCATGCTAATGATCTGTTGAAACCCGGTTTTGGGTATGTAGACTACTTCAAATCAAAAATTATTGAAGCGTTTTGCTTCATTGTTCATCATACGAACGGTCAAGGAGTGGAATTTCTTGCTGGCATCTGTATTCCTCGATTCATATAATTTAGGAATCTGACTAGAGTGAATAGGCACTATTTGAGCTTGCGTGTTACATCCTCGGCTACATCGGCGCTTACCATCAGGTGAGTTGCAGCAACATACTCAAATCAATAATTTAAATAACCTTCTGCACATGGCTACTTCATATCGAGTAATACAGTGATCCGGACCCCAGCAAGCACATATGTCCTAGGAGAATCCTACATATCTCAAAATTTAGAGCTTAATTAGGGCATTTATCATGCAAAGTCGAGTTACATGAAAGGTGAGTTTGCTAGGTGGATTCCACCCAGCAAGCTCACCTTTAAGAGCTTGCATCTCGAAAAGTATAATGGCTCAAGTTCTGAGACTTGGCATGATGAATGCCCTAAATATGCTCTAAATTTTGAAACCCATTCACTCCCCCGGAAACCAGCCTCTCCTCTTTTGTATGACTAACCAGATCTATATGTATTCTCCAATGTCGATGAATGAATGATTTGTTGCTTCTTCTAAAAGACATCAACGACCAATGTAAGTTATAGGACATAGCTCTGATAACAGAGAACTCATCAAGACCAATACCATACTTGAAATAGAAATAAATCAATGAAATAAAATACAAGTTTATCTAGTCTTGACATTATCTTCTATGTAGTTATGCTGTTTTTTAAGACACTCGCAGGTTGTGTGTGAAGTCGACCAACCCGCACTGGCCCGCATGGTCGACTAACACCTGATCGCCCACTGATTGCCCTAATTCATGGTAGGCTCGAGCCTCTCGGTGGGGACATATACGAGCTGTTATGATCATGCTGCTTTTAATTTATAGACGGCAGTAGGTATGCATTTATTGCTTCCTTTTTTCTTCCATAACATCCATGTAGGTTTCTTTACTTGTTTCATACCTACTTACAAATTGCTGAACGCTCTACAAGTCAAGTGGCAACTCGACCGACCTGCCCAGCCTAGGCCTACCTACGCAACGCGCATATGATGAAGCGAGATATAACAAAAACCTTGACCTAAGTAGCTTTTCCCTCCTACGTTTTCGGACCAAATACGAAAACCATGAAAAGTGCGAATAATAGGGATGATGGCAGCATCAGAAATAAATTATGAACTCTTGATCACTAAATTGCCCTCCTCCTACTTAAACTTCGGAAAACCTTACTTGTTTTGTTTTCCATCAAGTCTTCGATTTTTAATTCACCAAAATCACAAAATGATTGATTGTCATGATCACCTGGAAATCTCTTAACAGACTCCGGACTCAGGTTGGCCGAAGTAAAGAAAACTTGTTCAGGTGGGGATTCATTGGAGATACGAACCTGGAATGTAGGTGTGGTGCGGTCCCTCAAACGATGGACCACCTCATTACGTGTCCTTGCCCTGTCACCTGCACGCGGGAGGACTTGATGCTGGCCACTGACAAGGCAATTTGCGTGGCTCGGTTTTGGGATGGGGCTATCTGAGTTTGCCATCGACTCGAAAAGAAGAAGTACTTTAATGACGCTGCTAAACTATGACGTCACGCCTAGGTATTTCTAACATTTTTAGAACAAAATGTCGTTCGTTTTTGACAGATGATAAAAAGTAACTCAGATGACTAGCAAAATATTCGTCACTCCTATTTGATGCAGGATGCGTGTGTGTAAAGAAACAAAATATATGTCTTATGTACATAAGTATGATTCATAAAAGAAGTTTGTTCACCTTGAAATTGTTTTTATACTTAGACGATCCTCGTCAACCAATCTACAATGTAGGTAATTTTAAATATACGATGTTGTAGGTCCTGGATCTAAAAGGGAAAGTGTCCTTAATGTTGGAGAATATGGAGCACTTAATGTTATCTTTATCTCACAATAAATGTATAAAGTGAAAAGCTATAATTGAACACGTTCAAAACTGACTTCATTTGCAACAGCTGACTTCATTTTTGGTTAATTTTCAAAAAAAAAATACCGAATGTTAATATTAGTTAAGTTTCTGTAATGCTTTTTCTGGCAATAAAGAATATTCACTTATTTAGTTACCGATTTTGATTCCTAATTTTTTTGGGAACCCACTAGGAGACTTAAGCCTAAGCTATCAATCAGTAAAAGAATCATATACAAAAAAACAGTCGAATTGTGAACCTTTTCTTTTTTTTGATGACGGATGAAAATAAAAGCTTAAAAAAAAGTAAATAAGAAAAGGAAGAAAGGGCCATTTAAAAAGTCCGCGCACTGGTGACAAATCTGAATGTAACTTCGAACTGTAATTGGTTGTTCGAACGACCTTGACGGTTAACGCAGTAGATCTGTGGCTACGAAGAAACTATGTATCTGTGGTTAACGCATTAGTATGAATAGAGATACTACCTAACGCACCTAACGTCCTAACGTAGTGTATTATATTCTCTTTGATACTACCAAGACTACAGCCATAAGTCAATCGACCGTATTAATTTAGCACGCTGAACACGTTAAGAAACCGACTTCGACCACATGAACTAGTATAATTTTGTAACATTTTTTTTATTTTCGATAATTTTCCACAAAAGCGCTTATACAGAATTTGATAAAATTAATATGGGACCATCTAGAAAGCATAAGTTACCAAAAAATAATAATTAAAATTAGTTTGAAACTGGCGAAGATTCATTAGAACAGGGGTTCCCTAACTTATTTAGGCCGCGCCCCCTTTCTACCAAAAAATATTTTCGCGCCCCCCCTTCTACCCAGATAATTTTAGTTACGTTAATATCAGTTAAGAAAAACACTGTAATAACAAAATAAGTATTTTTATTGCTCATCAAAGTTACACAAAAATCAATAATCATACAAAATTAATTTGGTAATACCTACTTATTGGAAAGTGATGGATGTGCACCTGTTCGATAAAATGGATAATGATTTATCCATTTTATCGAACAGGTGGCCCGCGCCCCCCCCTGGGGGGCGCGCCCCCCACTTTTAAAACCGTTGCATTAGAAATTGGCGTAGTCTCGTGGGGGTCACGTATGGTAACACGCAGCACACGGACCGTACTTAAATGGCAATTCTGAGTGAAATAAGGAAGCCTAAAGCTTTTTTTTAATTCACAATTGGTAAGCCCTTGGCATCATCTCACCTGATGGTAAGTGACGATGATGCCGAAGATGGAAGCGCGCTTACCAAGATTCCCCAACGCAATGGAGAACTGGCTATCTTTTCTTCAAGCCGGAACACATCAATGTTGTTAACACTGATGTTTGGCGGCAAGACTTAGAAAGATGGTGGTAGCTAGCCAGGCGGGCTTAGAAAATTCTGGTGATAGACGGGCGGATTTTCTCGCCGTACTTAGGGCTCCATTACCTTTTTTGCCTGTGGATCACCCTAAGCACGTGAACGAAAAAGGTAATGGTGCCCTAAATACGAATTACCAGCATTAAAAATACCGGTTTTCTGTCTATGGCACATCGATATCCGTCATAATGATTTTTCTAGTAACTCATATTCTCTTTCCTCATTATCGTATGTGATCTACCCGAGCAACATACCTGGTTAACGGACTGAAGAATATTATTATTACTAGCATACCTACTGTTGAGACAGCCCAGATAGAAGCGGGCGGTACGGGTCAACTTTTTAACGTGGGGTCCGAAGGTGAGTTGAGGGTCGAGGGTGACTCCTAAGTATTTGGCTGTGACTTGCCAGGGGACAGGGGTGCCTAGCATACGAACTGACTGTTCAGGGTTATGGCGCTTACGTTTGAAGTCGAAGCGAACCGCAGAGATATTTTCCGGGTTCACTTCGATTCTCCATTTCCTATACCATTTGCCTAGCTCATCAACTGAGAGTTGGAGTTTGCTTATTAGTGGTGATAACTGCCGCCCTACGTAGCGGGCATTGTCATCCTAAAAAGAGGGAAAGCTGTACGCCTTTTTGCGAGATGGGAATGTCGTTGGTGTACAGAGTGTACAATGTTGGGGAGAGTACGGATCCTTGGAGGGCCCCGACTTTAAGAGGACGCAGAGAGGAAAGTTCCCCTTCGTGACTGAATCGGAAGGTACGGTTTTGGAGATCGGACTTCACTATACGGACGAGTCGCTCGAGGAGACCTAAAAGGTAGAGTTTTTAGATGAGTCCCGCATGCCATACCTTGTCGAAAGCTTTGGCTACGTCGAAGAAGACAGTGACAGTCTTTTCGCGTTTGGGATAAAATCCGTTCAGTATATATTCTACTATGCGGTAGACTTGTTGTGGGCACGAGTGCTTGGCACGAAACCCAAATTGATATTTGATTATGAGAGGGAGTTCTTCGGGAGAGGGAGGATATGCCTCTTCAACCGAGTGAGTATGACTCTTTCGAGTTCTTTCCCTATTGCCTTGAGAAGGCTTATGGAGCGGTGGTTGGAGTGGTTGTTTATAGGTTTCCCTGGCTTTGGGATGCCTATCACTGTCGCTTCTTTCCCTTCTGTTGAGAAGAAACAGTGGTAAATCAGGTGAAGTTAGGGCTAGTAGGGCGAGAATTTGCTCCGGAAAGTGTTTAAGGGCTTGGTCTAAAATTCCAAAATTCCATCTGCGCCGGGAGATTTCTTTCGTTTAAGACCTCTGATAATAGCCTGGATTTCGTCTGTGAATATTGAAATGGGGTCCGCGGTTAAGGGAAGTGAGCTCCTGAGATGGACCTCCTCCTCTACTCTTTGGATATGGTCGGGGTCGCACTCTTGCATGCTGAGTGTGCATTGAGAGGCAATGCTGTCCGCAAAGCATACCGCTTTCTCATCGTCCTTGAAAGCTATCGTTTTGTCGGGCTGCGTTACAGGCTGCGGTGTGGGTGATTGCGCTTTGCGTCTACGCGGGGTACCTTGGCTACACTAATTTTCTCCATGAGTTTACTCCAATGTGAGTTCCTCATTTCGGGAAGGTGCGACGTAACTTTCGCTAGAGTTTATTGGCTACTTGCCTATTACTGGGTATGGAATAGCATGCGGCTCTACGGAGAGCTGCGCTTTTTGCTGCGATTAGAGTATTTAGGGAGTTGGTGGTCTTTGTTCTTTACGACCCGTTCGTTCTCCATAGTCGTTACTTGAGGTAATGGCATTGGCCGCGCTATCTATTTTGTCAGTATTGTATAAGTAGTCAGGTGAGAGAGGGTATGCGGGGTCAGGGGCGTCTATGGCCTCAGTCAGTGAGTCGATAAAGCCGTCCCAGTTGGTGAATTTACTTGGGGGGAAGGGATGGCGTTCTGGGGCCCTAGTTTCAAGGAGACTGAGCGATGGTTGCAGTCTCCAAACATAATGGTGGACCCGCGCGGGGCGAGAATAGTCTCGAAATCAATTTTTACGGGAGGTGAACCACTCGGGATGTAGGCAGATCTTATAACCAGTGACTGTTGTCCCGTCATGGCAAGTTTGACTATGGTGGCTTCCCTGTTTACGAGTGGGGGGTGGGAATATGAGAGCAATGAATTGCTCTCTTGTAGTAGATGGCTATTCCTCCGCCAAGTTTGTCCGTTATTTCAGTTGAAATCAGGTTGTATTTAGGGATAGTTAGACTTATTTTAAGTAGGGGCTTTAAAGAATAATTTTTGTTCGCGATATTGTAACGTAATCCGCGCGTATTATAAGAAACGAGCGAAACTCCTCTAGGTTTCACCCGACCGGTGTTGATGCTTGGGTTTGAAGCGTAGTTTTACCCTAGGTAGGGGCAATATTATAGCGAGCTAATTAAAGAGCAGTATTCTATAAGACCTAGTAGGCGCTCTTGGGGAGTGCGTGAGGCGCGTAGTTGGTCGGCTATTACCGCTATTTCATTAATGACGACGTTTTTTAAAGCGGCATACACCGTTTGCAAGTTTTCTTGCACGGACGGCTTAGAGCTGCCCGTTTGTAGTCGGGGCTGTGCGGGGGGAGGGGTGGCTTTAGAAGCCTGTTGGGGGGGGGGGGGGCAGTTGGAAGAGCTATGCTCCAGGCTTTGTTAGAGGCCGTATTGGGTTGAACCTTAGGGGTCCTGAGTGGGGGAAAGGTGTCGGCTGACGTCGAAGTCGGCGTCGGTTTAGGAGCTTGAGTAGGTTGAGTGGTGGTTTTGAATTTTAGTGGTGGGTGGCTAGAGGCTCGCGAGTACCTGCGGTATTTGGCCGGGTGGCCGACCTGATTACATATTATAGCACGCACGCTGGAGGGGTGTCAGTGTCGCGCGTAAGTTTGCACTCTTTAGTGCTGTGGGGTTCTAGGCATTTGACACACCTCGGGGTGGCAGAGCTGTTGACCACTGCGTGGCCGTTAAGCTGACAGTGGTGGCATGGGCCGGGGTTACCGCGTTTGTGCGGCGCTTCTACTCTAACGTTGGAAAGCCCACAGATGGTGAGCTTTCCTTTAAAGATGTCGCGTGCGTTGGGGACGTTCATCTAAAGGGTATTTTTTGCCTCTGGTATCAACTCTTGTCGAATGAGTGGTAGGAGCTTTGTTAAGGGTTAGGATTCTAGTGAAACTTCTAAAGTCGTCAGTCGTAGGGACTTCGATTTTTATCGCCTCACCGAAGTTCGACGCTTGTGGCCGGCCACATCGTCTTGTCCCTAAGGAATACGTTCGGGACTGTTTTGCATTTCGGGAGGACCGGGGAGCAATAACTAGATACATAAGTGGCGCGGGAGGGGATGAGTGCGTGTCAGCCGGAAGGGCGAGACGCTTTTGGTGACGTTGATGTCTTTAACTTACGACTGTCTCAAACTGACCGATGAGCCTTTTGCGGCTAGAGGACACCGAGGACACAGTATACATATTAGTACTAACGCCGAGGAGGAGTCAGTGTCCATTGTGTCGATCTTGCCCTGGGGCGTCCTGTGGTCGTGGACCACTTGACCACCTACGTTTTCGATCTCGGGCGGTTGTACGGGGGCAGCCGTGATCGAGAGGACCGAGGGGGAGAGGGGGGAGGGAGCTCCGGAGCCGGGGGCAGCGGCAGGTAGGCTACCAGGGTATCGCGGGAAATTTTCTTGATAAGGGACTCCAAGTAGCGAGGCTCAGCTTGGATGAGAGCAAAAATGCGCTGTATTTAGGGAAAAGCTCCAGCTGGGAGTGGCCGGAGGTGAGTGCGGGTTGCCTACCATGATTGGTGTAAAGTTGTAGCACGACGGTAGGTGTAGGTGTATGTAGGTATAGTAGGGCGTGGGTTAAAACTCCATTCGTGCGCACGTATAATAAAATTTATTGATGAAAATAAGACCCAAAATGGGTCTTTTATAAGGGAGAATTCCTTTATTTAATTTATTTTATTTAGTAATATGAAGGATGAATATAATTTTGATTTCTTAATGATATTGTCAGATGGATGAAAGCGCATGCGAAGAAAAGAAATAAATGGCATGAAAAGAAGGTCGAATGAAAAAAGAACGCATAACAGCGTGCCGCGTTACAAAGGTGTGTCCTGAGCCAATCTTATTGTACTGCAGGTTGAGTATCCTAAGTGTGCCTAAATTATTGAACCGCCGAGGGTAGCCTGAACGAACTGTAACCAGCGCAGACGCCCAACCAAACAGCGCAGCAAGAACAGGATTAGGGATTAGATAGTCGACTAGGGTAGCCCCTAAGGCCGGTGGTTCCAACCCCAACCAAGCGCTCGGGTCACGCTCTATCCGGCTTGGGGAAGCGCCGTGAGGAACCAGTACCGTGAGGTATCCACCAGATAACCACAAAACCGTGGTTTTAGCAAAATTTCGATTCGAGAGTGTTAGAAAAGAGCCGAGCCGTCATCGTGAGTCACGGCGCGACTGGCCGGAAGTCCGGCGAGATACAAGGCGCAGTGAGTGAGCCCGTGAGGGCTGGGGCGCAAGGACGCACGAAGCTCGTCCGGCGGCGGGGCAACGGAACACGCCGTCCGACGAAGATACGCGAATATTATTATGTAGTATAATAGTTTTTTTCGTCAACGGGGAAGGTTTAGTGTGTAAATGACGACACTACTTTTACTAACACTAAAATTGAAATATTGACAGAACTGTCAACCTCCTTGCATATTATAAAATTGATCGTGGATGTTGGCCGTATAACTCCCGGCTTAGAATAGTATCTCTTCCGATAGATGTCGTAAGAGTCGACTACGATGATGGGGCAGCAGTGTCCTTTCCGTGACTTGCAGTCGACCTGCAACAACACTTTGATCGCCAACCCCCCCAATGATATACACAACACAATAACGGCCCCTAGTCCCTGGCGGCCCCGCTATTCCTGGCCCTGGTAGCGGTCAAGGTAACGGCGGGGCATGGGGTGCAAAGACTCCCTGGCAGATGCCAGGCTACCAAACCAAAAGACCGGAAAACGCGGAGTAGGCAGACCTCCCACTCGGTGGACCGATGACCTGGTGAAGGTCGCGGGAAGCCGCTGGATGCGGGTAGCGCAGAACCAGTCGTCGTGGAAATCCTTGGGGAAGGCCTATGTCCAGCAGTGGACGTCCTTCTGCTGATATGATGATATTAGTACGTGTGGTAGGTAGGTACCTACCTACTCACCCACCTACCTATACTATAGTTGGTGCCAAGTAGTACCTACATCACTACTTAGAAACATAATTAGATATAAAATTAATATATGTATAATCGTCGTGGAAATCCTTGGGCGAGGCCTATGTCCAGCAGTGGACGTCTTTCGGCTGATATGTTAACCGTGGAGGCAATTTGCGAGAGGATGCTAATTTCATGACTGCGGATACTGCTGTGAAATTCATGATGTCAAAACTCGATAAAAGAGACAGCAAAATAAGCGGGCAGTTAGTAGAGGCTTTGAAAATAAGGAGCCTTATAATAAAATCCTTAATTCTGCAACGTCGACAACCCGAAATTGTTGCTAATCTTAAGTACCTAGTTACACAACTCCGCAAATTTTTACGCAGAAAGCCCATGTGATGTATTAAAAAAACCACCATATGGTACAGTTACTAGATTCAAAATATAAATTATTAAAAAAATACTTTCATCCATAATCAGAAGCCACAGTTTTGGTCGACGAAACCGATGAAGATGACGTGGCACTAATCCACCATCAGCAGCTGAGTACATCTGAAAAATCTTTAACTGTAAAGGGAACAAATAAGCAAAGAGATCGAAAAGACTTTATCAAATACATTATCAACATCTGCGCCCACTATACCAGCGAACAATGAAGATTTGGAAACTCTTTCCCGAATTCAAATGGCACTCTTTGATACAGGCGGACCAAGAAACATTCATCTTTATCAAGTGTACAATTACTTACTATTGGCAACTCCTCCAACCAGCGTTTATTTAATTTTTTATCACCGATATCCATAATATCCATATTATCCGGATTTATCCAGATAGTTTTAGAGTGTATTCAAAGTATCCAGATAGTAAAATTAGACGGATAATTGCATGCCCTACACGCATACATGACATATTGCTTAAGATGTAGTATATAAAAGCATTTTAATAAATTGTATTTTATGTGCATTATACAAGCAACCACTGAGACGAATTGTCTTATTAACTACTCCCGAACTCCCATCATCGCATCAGAATGCTTCGACTGCTTCAAATAATTCTAACTCTACCGTTTTTTTTCGAAAGAACTAGCTTGTTGTTAGCCGTGAGGGCCTTTACAACTTCACCGGGCAGGGGAGGCGAGTGCGGAGGGCACTCAACCCAGATGCAAAGCAAAAAGATGCAACTGCCTAAGGGCGCCAAGGTGGGTACGGACCTCGGCTTAGGTTTTTGCTTGGACGGGGGAGAATCGGAGAGAAGCGGCCTGGTACGGGCCGGTAGCGCTGGTAACAGCTACGGCTAGCGTGGTCGGGTCGTCGGGGTCAGTGATTACGTGTCTGGGGCGTCGGATTACACGAATGGGGTTCGCGGGTAGTTTTTAAACGGTGGCGTTTACGAGTAGGGGGTTGCGGTGGTGTTCGGCAGACTTAAAGTAGCGGATAGAGGCCTGCTTCAGGTATTGGGCTATGATGGGGAGCTCTAAATCGCAATAAAGATTTTCATTCCATAGGAACCACGGGCAGCCCGTGGCTCTACGCATGAAGCGATTTTGAATGACCTGAAGTCGGTGTATGAGGCGAGGACTGATGTCAGCGAAAGCTACACCGGCGTAGGTGAGAATGGGGCGGACGCAGGTTTCGTAAAGTGTCACCTTATTTCTAAGGGACAGTTTACTCTGCTTGTTGGTCATGGGAGTGTCTACCTACCGAATTATACTGTACAGTCTTTAAAGTCTAAGATGTAATACCTATCTCTATCCAGCTGTCTGATTCTGTCTAAATATTTACATAACACTTAAACCTAAGTCATTCTATACCTATCTATAGCTCCATATTCCGGTCATCCCGTACAAGGTTGTTGGTCACGAAAAAAAAATACTAACCGTTTGTCAGCTAGTAATAGACGGTATAGACTACGAAACCCTAATAACCAGTAGGCCACCAAAGTCGTTAACAAGCGATATGACTGTGAAACCCAACACTGTGCGTGGTCCGACACGCACTTGGTCGGTTTATGTTTAAATTCTGTGTTTCACAATCAAAATTGCGTCGGTAAAAGATTTTTTTGGTAAAAGTTTATTAACACATATTTTAAACTTGCCATTTTCAATATTTTAGTAGCAACCATTTTCTGCATTTCATAAAACTTGTCTCAATAACTGCGTGCACTGCACTCCTAAAATTCGATTACAATTTATTTCTAATCATAATCGAGAAAAGCAAACCTCTATTTTTTTCGTCTTGTAAAGTCAGGCTAAGGTTCCATGACCATACCACCTTGTTTTAGTCACATATTTTTCTGAGTATTTAGTATGAAAGTGTAGGTACATCTTAAGCTAATTTGCTTCATTTATCATTACCTATTGTTTTTGTTTTTTTACGAATGTGTGTAAGTATTTTACATTCACGTCCCAAATACCGCAGTGTCAAGGTCTTCGATCAGTGTGTGTTGCCAGTGATAGATGACATACGCAGCAGAGACATGGTCAAGCTCACTCAAAGGACATTGGAGCGTATTATGCTCGGAGTTTCTCTGCGTGATCGAATCAAAAACGAGGAGATCCGTAGGAGAACCAATGAAACCGATATAGCTCTCAGAATTGCTAAACTTAAGTGATAATGGGCGGGGCACATAGCTCGTAGAACAGATGGCTGCTGGGGTACTAAAGTTCTCGAGTGGCGATCGCAAAAACGTAGCGTAGGAAGACCTCCATCTCAGTGGACCGATGACCTTGTGAAGATCGCGGGAAGCCGCTGGATGCGGGCAGCGCAGAACCGGTAGTCGTGGAAATCCTTGGGAGAGGCCTTTGTCCAACAGTCGACGTCCTTCGGTTGATATGATATGATGATGATTTTATCTTGTAGTCAAATATAAGCAGTTCATAACTAAATAACATTTTCGTCATTAAATATATTATGTAAATTCATTCTCTTGTAACTATCCATTCTATACGAAATGCATTTTTTTTTCAGATATTAAAACAAAGTAGACTCCATAGGTCATCTTTGACTCCGTTTCATCCCGAGGTTTTATCAAATATTTCATATGTCGTCATTTTGACTAACCTGTCTGTTATGTATATCTTTGAGTATACTGTACATTTTCTATGTGAAACAGACAGTTAGCCAACATGACGTCATATGAACTATTTGATTTATGAAACGGTCTACGAGTTTGCACCAAAAACTCTTTCAGCTTTGTGTTCTTTGTGTTCTCCCGTTCTCCCTCTATTATAATCAGCTGGTCGCTGTCAACACGCATTGATGCCAACATGGCGGGTAACATATGCGGATAATTTCACGTCGGCTGTGCTAGACAACGACACTCTACACAACCGCAACAGCAGTATCGACAAACGTTCACAAAACGTTTAGACGTAACGTCCTATAGTGTCACTTCTCTTCTTATTTTAGTCATTTTAGACCTCAAAAATTTTTAATTTCCCCTCGTTTTAGTTGTATAAGTGTTAAGTGTAATGTTTGTTGTTTAATAATGTACAGTGCCACAACCTTGTACGCGTTCTAAAGCAATTACGTAATGGGAATTATGCTAGACAAGTTTAAAGTTTTGCCCTGAAATTCAACATGGCCGCTGACACAGGAATGGATACTTGCCCCAGTCCGGAGATTACGGACTCGAGGAAGCGCCCGCTGGACGGGGACTCCGAGAATGGGGACGTAAAGAGATCCCACTTCAGCTCTGGTGAGTACCTCTCGTCTCCACACCGCATTCTGCACACTGGTTATTATACTTCATTGCGTATTTGGCTAGCAAATACAACATTGACCTACCTATAAGTTCCAACAAGATTCTTATCAGAAAATATACCTACAGCTGTTATCACTATCAGCTTGACCTATTTTAAATATTAAAGTTATTACTTTGGCTACAGTATGATTTCGAATGTTTTATCGCTATGAATTAATGTAGTTTGTGTGAACTCTACTTTTTTCACTGATAAACAGATCCAGGCCTCATAAAAAATATTGTGTGCGATGTAGTTTTATTACTGTCTTTATTGCCACAACTAGAATTCTATAATCTTCAGTCTGATAAGTGCAACACGAAAATTAAGTTTCTTTATCTGAAAAAGTAATTGAACATTGTGATAAGCACTGTAGTGGCTTCTACCCTGTTATACTGTATTGTGTAATTTATGAGATGTTAAAAGAGCGTCGTTGTTTTTTAGTGCAAGACTTGGTGACGGCCTTGCCTCTGGCCAATGGCCATGCTCATTTTGGTGAGTTGTCGTTCTTCAACTTGGTATCGCTCATGGCTTTGTGATTGGTGTAAGGCGGGCTGCCTGCTCACGCAGCTCACCACCTCACTGAGAGTGGCCGGCGGCGAGCGGTGAGCCGGCAGCGACTAGCCAATCAGCTCGTCATTGTGCACAATAAACATTTGATGTCGTGAGCCATGTTGTACGTAGCCGCACCGACCACCCATGGCTTCTCGTTGCATCGTCGGTGTACCATCCCACTCAGTGTACAGACTTTACCATCTACTATTTGGTTTCTCACTGTATTTCTTCTTGAATTTTGTTTCATATCTTTCAAGCTTTAATTTCGCCTATTTATTTGAAAGTCATAGTCATACTAACAGCAACTGGATATATTAACATCTTATTACCATTATTCATCAGTTTATTTTAATACTGTTTACCACAAGTATTTAGGTATAGATTGGCACAATCATTTCCATTCTTTAATGACAAAATTTGTTAGTAATTCATGCCCACATTAATTATATATTTTATAATTATATATTATAGATTTTAGAATTTTTACCAAATATTATCTTACAAAGCATTGATATGCTATGCACACAATATAACAATTATTACTCAAGTACTGTAGCAATGTTACAATAGTGGGAAGGTGTCGGCTAGAGAACTGATGACTGGCAAGGTCACTGCCAACACGCGAGTGAGCTACGCAAGTGATTAGCAGCTATGCCAGTTCACCAAGAATAAGTCGCGTTATTATCGTGACTCGACGTCAAGGTTACAGTGGGTTGCATAGATGATAGATAGGTACCTCTGAGTGATTTTGCGCATTTAGATTACTCAGATGGTTTTGGTAGCGGTAGGTATTGCTATATTCTCTGGAGCTGGGTTCCAGCTGTTAATACTAAAATGGGTGTATCCAGCAACATCCAGGCCATCCTCATTAATTCTTTTGAATTACAAAAACAGTTAACTAATAACATTAGAAAACCTGAAAACTTCCTATTGAAAATATCTAAATCTAAAAAAGAAAAACATTTCTATTGAAGACATCTGATACCATTGAAGCATAAGACAATCCTAGGACCATGATTCCACCTACAAAGTTCATCTTCAGATCAACTTTAAATTACCAAAAGGATCTATTGCCACAGGGAATATGGCTTTATACCAAATTTCAGCTCATTTGCACTTCTGGAGGTTGCTAGAAATTGTTTGCAAGATTTGACCTAAACAAACATACTAACATACAAAAATTCCGAGTTAAATAAAAGCTTGGGCTAATTTTTACATAGGTGATAGGCAAAGCTAATAAATTTATTTACCCTGCAATAACTAATACAATACAATAAGTTTATTTTCTGTGGGTCATAGATTGCCTCAGTTGTGTAGATGTAGCAAAGAGTAAAAAAATGTAACTTTAAGAAGTGTTGTAGGGATCTTTATCTTGGCTTTTATGTAGCCAAACCTAGTTATGGGCTGTTTATTACAGTTGCTTTTAAGGATAATAGGCAAAATAAAGACCCACTTCGTCTTCAAGTGTTTCACCATAAACACTAAAATAAATTAAAAATAATAAAAATTTTGCAGTTTTTTCACTTTTACTATTTTCCGATTTACGTAAAAACGCCTTTACGTAAAACTGAATTACGTAAAGGCGTTTTTAACATTTCATAGTCGCAACTAGCTCGCGTCTTTAAGGATGTGTAATTGTAATGTGTGTGTTTGTGTAATACGTCAACTTCATGTTATATGCAGGTTTCTCTAGTTATTTGTTCGTTTTGCATAAGTTTCACGTGTGTGTTCCAGCCAGCACATATTTTACATTCCTGCATGAAACAGATTTTTCGCTAGTACTGTAATTTTGTTTTTGTGAATTCTTTTTGTTACTTAAATGCTATTGTTTTAGGAATACTTAGTATTCCATATGCGGTCTGTGGTTGCATTGCAACTTTTTGTAGCACAGACAATGACTTAGAATAACTTTCCATTTTAAACATGTTTTAATAAGTTTATTGTTATAAAATAGCTGCAAACTGTAATTGTTCCCCACTGCTGGTCACGGGTCTCCCTTCTTCCATATCTCGGGATGGTTAAGCAATACTCAAACAAAGGTCCGGATTAACTGAATGTCTGAGGTGGTTTGTGGTAAATCTAACGTGACCATTTATTTTTTTCCTGAGAGCGGGACACCAGCAGAAGGATGTAAAATTTTTTTTTAATATATTTTACTAGCGTTCATTAGAAAATAGATAACTGGGCCCGCGTGGTCGACTAAGGCCCGATCGCCCCAATTAAGGGTGGGCTTGAGCCCCCTTGGTGGGGACGTATAATATGAGCTGATATGATGAACACTGAATAATATGATGATGGTTTCTTTTAGTAGATATCATGTACATTTTTGTTGAGTTACAAGCCTCAGTCACATGACTTCTAATGTCTAAGCAGTTGTTTGCGAGTTTGCGAGAGTGCAAAAATTATAGGTATATACATAAATTAATTTATCGTTTGGTCTGTTTGCGAAAGCGGGACGTCTTTGCCCTCGGTGGGGACAGCGGGACCAACAGCCTGAAAGCGGGACTGTCCCGCCCAAAACGGGACGTATGGTCACGTTAGGTAAATCTCATTGTCAGAATTTTTCAATCTTGTAAAGCATTAGGCACTGTTGAATACTTTTTAATAAAAAAGTTTTTGAATTTAAATTAGATCCATACTGATGTTCCAGATCTGGAGCACCTCATAACCCTATCTGAATTACCCCATGTATCTTCCGCAAAATTTAGCAGTTTCTAAGATATTCCCATTTTGATTTTCTGATTTTGTATGAAAAACACCTTTGCCAAGAACCAACTTTCTTATTTTGTTCTTCTTCTTCCTCGGTCCCTTACTGATCAACCACATACAGTGTCTCCATAGACTGAGATTATATTATGTGTGGACGCACAATGCATGCTGCTGTCAACTGTTTCCTTCCTTGTGTCTGACCATCTAGTGGGTGCCCTACCCTGAGCACTTATTTTGTTAACTTTCCATAATAGTTAGAAAATACAATAAGTTATAATAAAAATTGGGAAGTATGACAAACACACAAGTTCATATTTTTCAATTAGTTATATAATTAGGATATCAAAATGACGCTACAGGATTACAGGTGTCTGTTACGAAAGAATGGTAAATCTTAGAAATTAAAAAGTTACGAAAGATAACTTTAGGAATTCATTAAAAATTAAAAACCCTGTTCATTGTCCGTCCCAGTTCGAGTCACTCGGGGTCGGGTCTCCTCACTAATTTGCGCCAGGACAGTCTGTCCTGGGTTGTCACATCTGGCAATTGGTCTTTCTTGAGGTCTCTCTTTATGTTTGACCACGAGGTCTCTTCTGGCAGGTTTAAAGCAATCTTTACCACGTGATCCTCACTGCGCCTTTCACATGGCCATACCATCTAAGTCTGCCTTCGGTGATCTTCTCCGTTATTGTTGCAACTTTAAAGCTTCTGCGAATATGTTCGTTTCGGATTCTATCCAGACGGGTCTTCCCGCCCATCTTAGCGTCTTCATTTCATTTACATGCAATTTTTGCTCATGTACCTTCTTGGTCGTCCAGCATTCAGAGCCGTACAATAATGCTGGGCGGACTGCCGTCTTGTAAACTTTGCCTTTGGTTTGTATGGGCATACAAGGGTCACACAGCACTCCCGTGAGCGGTCGCCATTTTTGCCACGCGACGTTAATATGTTAGCGTACGTAGTGAGTTTTGAGCGCAGGTATTTGAATATCTCCACTGTGGGAATAGATGTGTTTCCAATATTGACTGCTTCAGGTTTTCTGTTTCCGCTGAAGGGGCATTTCAAACTCTGTTTTACTTCTACTGACTCGCAAACCGTACTTCTCCAGTGAATATGTCCACTTATTTAGGCGATCCTGCAGATGTTGTGCGCTATCGGCGGCAAGAAAAATGTCATCCGCGTATAGCAGGGTCCATGGTCTATTATTAAGTTGAATAGAAGGGGGCTAAGGGCAGAGCCCTGATAGACGCCTACTTTGACTTCGAATGCTGTGCTCACACCGGCCAGGCTTCTGTTCTGACTTCTGACCCTTGTGCTGACATTGCTGTAAATGTCTTGTATGAGTTCAATGTAGTTTTCTGGCACGTTTTGGGCTCGAAGTGGCTCCCATACTAGCTTACGGGGCACCCGGTCGAACGCCTTTTCGAGATCTATGAATGCGAGGTGTAGGTCTTTTTTGTTGATTCTGTATTTCTCAGGATTCTGATTGCTTGTATAGCGTCGGTGGTATATTTGGTTGCTGTGAAGCCAATTTGATACGGAGATACGTTTGTTTAATGTTCTCTCCCATATTTTAAGCGTATGAGCTGTTAATTTACCCCTGTAGTTTTCACATTGCGCCACATCTTCCTTATTTTTGTATAACGGCAGCAAATAGCTTTGGCGCCACGATTCGAGGATACGCCTGGTAAATAGAATGATATACAATTTAGTAAGCCAGACTACCAATTAAAACCAGGCTAAAAATTAAAAACCCGACTGCGTAAAAACTTAACTCCTCTTTTTGGCCAGTCGGGTAAAAATGTATCCTATTTCCCTCACGCGATGAAGACGAATCAAACGATACCTCGTTATAATCCTTCAAGCCCTTCAGGCTGTAGCAAGGAACATAGAAATCTACATACATACATACACTCGAAAAATATAACCCTCCTTCTACGGCAGTCGGGTAAAAAATATAGATTTAATTTTAATATACGTGGTTTACGCTACAAACACAAATTAATTTTAAAAAATCATCTTATTTTTTTATAAATTCAATAACAAGTAAGTGAGTACTGTACTATTATGTTACTAACAAAAACATTACCATGTTTTGGAAGCTAATAAGGAAATAAAAGGCTACAATACAATCCTAATACCTAACTACGCTACGCAACGGCTATCTGTTCTATTAGCTACGTGCCCCGCCCTCTGCCATCTAAGTTTAGCGGTTCTGAGAGCTATGTCGGTTACATTGGTTCTCCTACGGATCTCCTCGTTTCTGATTCGATCACGCAGGGAAACTCTGAGCATCAGAAGGAGTGTTATGTTTTTTTCGAGTGTATGTATGTATTTTGATTTAATTCGTAGCCTACACGGCTTGATGGATTTTGAAGTGCGACGTGCCGTTGGATTCGTGTCGATCCCGTGCGTGACGCAGGATATATTTTTACCCGGCTGACTCAATAAGAGGGTTTTAGTTTTTATGCAGCCGGACTTTTATTTTTTAATTAATTCTTGTAGTTACTTGGTTTTCTGTTTTGGCTCTATCGTGAAAATGGTAATGGAGCGTGATATGCTCGGAGTTTCTCTGCGTGATCGAATGAGAAACAAGGAGATGCGCAGGAGAACCATAGTAACCGACATAGCTCACAGAATCGCTAAACTAAAGTGGCAGTGGGCAGGCCCCATAACTCGTAGAACAGATGGCCGATGGGGCAGTAAAGTTCTCGAGTGGCGATCGCGCACCGGAAAACGTAGCGTAGGCACACCTCCCACGCGGTGGACCGACGACCTGGTGAAGATCGCGGGAAGCCGATGGATGCGGGCAGCGCAGGATCGGTCGTCGTGGAAATCGTTGGGGGAGTCCTTTGTCCAGCAGTGGAAGATTTTCGGCTGATATGATGATTATATTTTACTATTGGTCTCTTTGGTATCTTTTATATTGAACTGTCTTTTATGTTGATGTTCTTAGCGTTCCGTATCTAAAGGTGTGGTGGTACAGAACCCTCGGTGCGCAAGTCCGACTCGCACTTGACCAGTTTTTTCAAGGTTATCATTATCGAATCCGTTCAACTATATCGTCGATTCCTAGTAATTAATCCAACTCGAACAGTTGTGAATCATGGAGCAGTGTATAACCGCAAGTGACGATGTCACGAAGTTGGAGAAGCGTCATGGCCATGCTGGACCATTCCAGCGCCTGGAAAACGTGACGATTCGGGCAGGATAGGTATGGAGGGGGGGAGTGAAATATCGGTTTCAAATTTGCGTGGCTCCTGCAGTGTGCTAGTATTAGTAATAGTAATAATTAGTCCTCCTAGTATTTAGTAACTACGAAAATAAAATTATTTACAATAATTAGTTACAAGTCAAGAGAAGGTATCTTTGTAACCATTTAGATTTGAAAGTTGTTGTGGAATCTGCATTTAGTATCGATCACGACCACCGATCTTTCTGGTTTTGTTAGCCTGTGGTCCTACGAGCGTCGCTGGCGTAATGGCAAGGACCGCTACCTCTTGTCCAGGAGGTCGTGGTTCGGGTCCTGCCACGCACCAATGTGTTTTTTAATTTCGATTTCATATAATATACGTTTTTCCGACGCTCTTACGGTGAAGGAAAACATCGTGAGGAAAGCTGCACACGCCTGCGAAGAAACTCTGGTTGTTTGTGAAGTCAACAAAACCGGGCCTGCGTGGTCGACTAAGGCCCGGTCGCCCTATTAGGCTCGAGCCCCTTCGTGGGGACGTATATTAGTTGATAAGATGAGATGAAGTGGTCCTACTGTTCTCGGTGGTGTACTGCTCCAGCCCAGCAGAAGCATCGAGGGAGTGATTCCTAATCAGAGCAATGAAGTAGGCTGTAAAAATATAAAAGGAAGTAAAGTTTTAAATAGGCTTACGAAATTAGTAAACACCACTTATTACTATTTAATATAAGACCTTTGTTTTAGTTTTTACAATGCTGTTAGTTAAGAAGAGGAAATAAACTGTAGCGTTATCTTTGTATAATTAACATATCAGCGACTAGCGTCTATCAGTAAATTGCTAGCTAATAGGTTATCGGATAGCTGTTAACGGAAACTGCTTCAACCAAAAGCATATTTGGTGATAACGTGGCATCATCATCATCATCACATCAGCCGAAGGACGTCCACTGTTGGTCGAAGGTCAAGGATCCTTTGAACAGTATGTATTTTTTCAGTGATGACAAACAGAACAGAACAGAAATATGACAGCTTTTTGACAGTTTATAGCGGTAGATTGATAAGTAGGCTTATATTTTTAAATAATTGTGGAACTCGTTGTTGGAATGTATAGACTTACCTTTCTATTTATATTTCATCACTTAAGTATCAACATATATTACCGTTTGTGTTCTCCTAATAAAAAAAATAGATCTGGAACATGGTCTCTTACTATGGACCTCATAAATAACTCAAGGTCACCCAAAGAGTGATGATGCATGCTATGCTCGAAATTTCCCTACGCGATCGAATCAGAAATGAGGAGATCCGTAGGAGATCCAAGGTAACCGACATAGCTCACACAATAGGTAAACTTCAGTAGCAGTGGGCGGGGCACATATTATGACAGTTGGAAATATACATTTATTTTTTATAAATAAACACGTTAAAAAACCGACTTCCATCGCAAAAATTAGTACATTTTTGCATTATTATTTTTGGTTTTTGTTAATTTTCTACTAAAGTACTACACGGATTTTGATAAAATTTATATGGGACCACACGGGAAGCACTAGCTTTCAAATAAAAAAAGAATCATAAAAATCGGTTCACCCAGTCAAAAGTTCTGAGGTAACAAACATAAAAAAAAAAAACATACAGACGAATTGAGAACCTCCTCCTTTTTGGAAGTCGCTTGAAAATAAAAGTTTAAAAAACTAAAAACCGACTTCAAAATGAAATCCACTCAAAAGTATGAAATAATATTATTATACTTAGTTACACGACATTAACCAACAATAACTCAATCAAAGGTAGGTACGAATTAAATTAGGGAACTAAATTTATTTTTTAAGGTCGGTACCAGCACACAGCTACTCACATTTTACTTAAGGCCTTGTAGACACCGACCTCAAAAAAATTTAACCCCTAAGTTAATTCGTGCCTACCTTTGATTGAGTTATTGTTCATTAATGTCGTGTATCTAAGTATAATAATATTATTTCATACTTTTGAGTGGATTTCATTTTGAAGTCGGTTTTTAGTTTTTTAAACTTTTATTTTTATTTTCTTTATTTTTAGTGATATTTCCATTATTGATATCTATCTAACAAAGTTAAACCACCACACTAAAGTTACCCACTCGGCAATAGGAACCATCAAATCATAATGCATATGTTTCGTTAACAGATACAGATTCCTGTGGTTTCCATCATCATCTCAACAGCATGAATCTTGCATGATCAGCTCATCTAAATAACCTGAAAGAATACAACTATCGGTTTAAACGCACCTAAGTATCTACGTAAAATATTTGAAGAATTATCCTCCAACTCCTAACCGTTAAGGAGTTGTACTTCTTTCATCAGCTCATCAACATGATATGATGACTACCAGACGCAAACAATTTAATAATTTTAGAAAATACATGAATCACGTAAAACGTGCCTATAAAATTTGACGGTTGCCCTCGATTTCCCTGGGATCCCATCATCAGATCCTGACTTGGTGACAATGGGACCCCCTCGGGAGTATACTCTTTCGAATAAAAAAAGAATTTTGAAAATCGGTTCACAATCGGCGGAGTTATCGCGTAACAAACATAAAAAAAACATACAGTCGAATTGAGAACCTACTCCTTTTTGAAGTCGGTTGAAAACTACGGAGCCCTAGTTTGCGCATGGCCAGACTCGCACTTGGCTACCTCTAGTTAAAGCGATCAGCTTGAGGTTTAAGCAAGAAATCTCATTTCAAGTTTACTTTAACATGAACCTCCGTTTTGCTTTGCCTAGTCTTTTTTATTATTATTCACAATTGGTAAACCCTTGACAACATCTCACCTGGTGGTAAGTGATGATGTTGCTGAAGATGGAAGCGGGCTTACCAAAATTCCCCAACGCCATAGGGAACTGGCTATCTTATCTTCATGCCGGAACACACCGATGATATCAACATTGATATTTGGCGGCAAGACTTAGATAAGATGGTGGTAGCTAGCCAGGCGGGCTTAGAAAATGCCCTACCACCAACCAAACCGAGTCTTACAAATGACCCCGCCGGGAATCGAACCCGCGACCTCCTGTGTAAAGCCAGTGAACTTTGCCTCTGAGCTACGGAGGCGGTTATAATATAGTCGGATAAAATAATGCATCATAATCATATCAGCTCATATACGTACCCACCGAGGGGCTCGAGCCTACCCTGAATTAGGGCGATCGGGCCTTCTTCGACTACGCGGGCCCAGTGCGGCTTGGTCGACTTCACACACAACCCGCGAGTTTCTCCGCATCAAATGGATATTTATTTATATTTTTTCTCTATGAATTTGTTTATTTGTTATATTATATATATATATAATATAACATTTGTTATATTATATATATATATAATATAACAAATATATATATATATATTTGCCCAATATCCCACAATAATGATTTCTCATGTTTCCTTCACCTAAATGTTGTATGGAAGAGATCGCTTGTTAGCGATAATACCGCCTATATGTACAACTTCCTTAATCATTGTATCTTTTTTTTCTCTGATGTTGTGCAATTAAGTGTTTTCAATTAATCACTCAATCAAATTGCAAAACAATTCCTCTAAAACTTCAAGTCTTTATCATAATAAATAGAGTTTAAAAAAACTAAAAAACACGCTTTTAAAGTACATCAGACTAAAAAGTAAAAAATAATTCTTAATATAAGTTGAAAATAATAATTAAAGCGTGGGGCGCTCTGTGCCATATTTGTCGTCTATCGAGCAACCCACACTTTTTCACAATAATACTAGTAATTTGTTAATTATTATTTTCAACTTAAATTAAGAATTATTTTTTAATTTTCAGTCTGATGTACTTTAAAAGCGTGTTTTTTAGTTTTTTTAAACTCTATTTATTTTTTAGTTGAAACTTATGAATTTATTATATTGTCGCTGATTCTTGATAAGTCTACAAAGTTTGAATTAAATCTGTCCGTTTAAAGTGGGCCAAAATCGAGTCCAAAGGAGTCGGTTACATACAAACATACAGGTGGAGCTAATAAAAGCGTGATAAAAAAATAGTCGGTTCGTTAAAGTTAATACATGGAAACAATTAGCTGAGTAAAGTAGAAAAGTGAGACGTTGAAATTATCTGTTTCACACCTGAAGACCTTCGGCACAAACACGGGCACTTAGCGAAGTAAACAACCACTTACTATGTATTTCTCGACTTCAAAGTTCCATCTTGACTTCCAGCAGACTAAGTATAGTCTACATCAGATTGTGGGTGTGGGTGACAGTGACAGGCAAGGTACACAACTAAAAAACCCAAGTAGTCAATGACAGTAAAATTGTCAGCAGCTAATGTTAAGGGTGTTATCTATTATATACTTGCTTTCAGTGGTGGTTGAAAATAAGTATAAATAGTGACTCTGTGAACTGTAGACATCAACATTTTCGAAATGGCAGAAATATGTTATTTTTTACGTTTTCATCCCCATGCCGCTATTAAAAAAAATAATCAAAATCTGAATCGACAAAACAATTCCATTAAATAATTAATTAATTAATTTCCAATTACAATTATCGTACCTCCTCACAAAATTTCGTTCGTTAGAGAAATGCGACCTGTAGAGGAGTACAGCTGGACATCCGGACAGACATACGAAAGCATTTTTGTCCAAGTTGAAAGGAAGACGCTTCGCTCGGTCAATAATTAGCCAAATCGGCATTTAATTTTTAATTATATGGATAAAATCATCAATATCTAGATAGATAACAACATAAATACAATGGCATCGATGTGATTATTTCGATGTTTTTTTTTTTAATTGATCTCATATAAAATTTATCAAAATCAGTGTTATAGCGAAGTAACTAGTATCTAATCTGTGGTTATTGGTATACCCAATTTCCACCGACGCTCTTACGGTGAAGAAAAACATCTTGAGGAAACCTGCACACGCCTGCGAAGAAACTCGAAGTTTGTGTGTAAAACCAACCCGCACTGGGCCCGCGTGTTGGTCGATTAAGGCCCGATCGCCCTAATTCAGGTTAGGCTCGAGCCCCTCCATAGGCACGTACATATATGAGCTGATATGATGATCTGATTTTCTTTCAACAAAACGTTTGTTTTAATTATTAAACTCGACTAGTTCCTTCCTAAAAAATGGAAATATTTTTAGAAATTTTCTCATTCCATTCGTCATCAGTAGACAAGGCCTGCAGTGGTGGTGACTGAGAATAAGGGATTATTAGGCTACAGTACTTTGAATAGAGGTTTTTTAATATTTTTAACCATCTTAACGGTCACCGGGAGGTCGCGGGAAGCCGCTGTATGCTGGCAGCGCAGGACCGGTCGTTGTGAAAATCTTTGGGGGAGACGTTTGCCCAGCAGTGGAAGTCTTTCGGCTGATATGACGGATGATGATGACGTTCACCGACTTACTATCGAATGCTGACTGTACTAACTAGCTATGTAGCCTCTCTGAGATGAGATGAGAAGCGTGAAGTGTTGTGTTGACGTTGAGGGAGGAAACGTTGATCAAAGTAACTGGAAACTTCGCTGTCATACGGAGTCTGGCTGGGGCATATTTTCACACTGAAAAAGCACTTACGGAAAATGTTCAAAGTGCTTTTCAACCACACGCGATGACGACTTTACAATTAACTTATTCATTTTTTTTAAACGCCACGTGCGTGTCGGACCACGTGCAGAGTAGGGTTCCGTAATCTTTTCAAAAAGAAAAGCAATTCTATTATGTACTTTGAAAAGCATCTACAACGCACTATCAACATTTCCTTGCTCATAAGCATATACACAAATACCAACCATACACGGTTGGTCCACGGCCGGACCCCAGGCACACCACCTCGCCTGGCTGAGATATCTCCCTTTATTCTCGAGAGTAGGAACACACCGTTCCTACATGACTTACTAGTGTCATCTAGTTTCATGTGTTTTTTGAGTTGCTGGAGTTACCACATTGGTACAGGGACACAAGCAAACCAACGGGCAGGACCGGCGTGTGAGCATGCCTAGTTATTCCAATTGTCTCGCGTCAGGACAGGAATGGCTAATTGCGTGGCGACGCCAACCGAATTGAGTTATTGCGCTAGAACAGTAAGTAATGTGTCTGTCACCTTCAGGTAACAGTGTTGCCAACCTTAGGAAAGCAAAATGCATTGGTGGAACAACAGAAAACAGTAAAATGGTAAATTTGGCTAATTTTGACAAAAAAAAAATCTTATTTTCCACCCCCTCCACCCATTACCACCCCTAAAATCGACGGTCCACAAAGTACACTTTAGCCTCGGGTTTGGCAACACTATTCAGGTAGGCCTTACTTTGTTGAAAAGTCCACATTACGTTTAGCAGGAATTTTGAACAGACCTCTTATACGTAGTAGGGTGAAACTGATACAGAAGGTATATATTGGGGTAATAGAGGTTGTTTATTACATGCATCGTATGGTGTTTTATACGTAGTCGTAGCTTATAAAACGCTGTATTCAATTCAATTCAATATATTTATTCAAAATAGGTGCAAATTACACTCTTTCTGATAGTTATAAAATAATAATAACAATGTCATTTGTAAAGAATCAAGAAATAAACAATAATTCGTTAATAACTTCAAAATTTATTTCTTGTTATAAACCTGATTATGTCATTACATTCGAACATGAAAACAATATGACAAAAAAAGTTATACACATAAAAATCATTGAATGCCTTTAACAAGAGTAGGCCAGTTCGCACGGACAGCACCCGGTCACGAGTATAACGCGAGAGTCAGCCATCGCTCCCATCAACCATATTAGAGGGAAAGGAACGACCCGGCTCCCGATGCGCCACCATCTGTACGAACATTTAAGCGAGCATGCACCTTCGTCATAAGTAGGGATTATGCGACTGGGCGAGGAGGTCCAAACTATACAGCATATTATACAGCGCTGCCCTCTGCACTCATACTCAGGTCAGGCCCCCAGGAGATCTATGCAAGTTGACATCTGACGCAGTTCCGTGACTTAGGACCCTGAATGTGGATTTAAAGAAGTTGGCCTTAAAAAAACCAATACCGCTACGATGTAAAATAAAATACAGTGTAAACAACTAAACACTGTTAAACGTCACTCGATATAACGATTCACTCTATAAAACGTCATAATTTTTTGGCTCCAGTTGGTTTACTTTGACGCTAATTTCTCTCTGTATAACGAAAACTCTCAATAACATCACAAAACGCCCGGTCCCTTAAGTGTCGCTATAGAACTGAACCCTTCCAATGTCTTAAAATACCCCAACAATTATTTACGCTTGCGGGAAGACCAATTTTCGGCTGTGCGTACAAAATGTTATGTGCATAATGTAATATGTACCTACTGTAAATATGAAAATGAGACTTTAAGGGCCTGGTATTCGCGTGTAATTTCATTCGGATTTCCAATAGGATATGAATCTCGCTCCTGGAGGGGGTTAAATTGTTTACGGGGACATATTGCACAGTATTTGGTGTGGGTTGCGGATTGTGTTGTAATAGGCATTGTTATGAAATGTATATTTTAATGAAAATTTATAATATTCTAGAAAATTAATTTATTTGAATTTATTTTTTAATCACTGGTTGAGTTTTTTAAAGTTTGTAAACTGATGGCGTCACAGATTCCACCAGTAAAAAAAACAACCACAGTGTTAATTTATATTGACCTTTATGACATGAATGTCATCCATCATCATATCAGCCGAAAGTCGTCCACTGCTGGAAAAATGCTCCCCCAAGGATTCCCACAACGACTGGTCCATGCGCTGCCCGCATCCAGCGGCTTCCAACAACTTTCACAAGGTCATTGGTCCACCGAGTGGGAAGCCTGCCTACACTACGTCATTACGCACGCTACTCGCCACTCGAGAACTTTACACTTTCGTTTCTTTGGAACTAACGAATTTACTTCTCACTTAGCAAACTGTACCGGAAAAGGCAAACATACGGGTAGGAATGAGGTATCCTAAAACATAAATCCGATTCGAAAAGTCTGTTGTTCTTATGGTTTTGTTCTAGTATTAGCACGCGGGGCTTTAGGAGGTTAAATAGAAATTGAATACGTGATTTCCATTTCAATCGGCTTTTTTAACATTTGGGGCATGAACTAGTTTCAGTAAAAACTCAACAGATGTGCGTAACACACGAGCCACGTACGTAACTACTGTCTATGTCGCAGCTAAATGGTTAAAATAGTCATTTAATCAACGGGCTGGTCCGCTTTTAATAGAATAGAATAAAACCGGCCAAGTGCGGGTAGGGGGGGGGGGGGTGGAATGGGCAATATTATTTACCTTAAAATAATAATTAAAAAAAATTGGATTCTCAAAACAAGACTTTTCATTTGATATGTCACGCAAAATTTTTTTTTTTTTTTTAAATAATATTCTAATTTACCCCCAAAAGTAACCGCCTTGTTTAAAATTCATTTATTAACGTTACACGTCCGTCTTTGGGTCACCGACGTACATATGTGTACCAAATTTCAACTCGATCGGTCCAGTAGTTTCCGAGAAAATTGGCTGTGACGGACGGACAGACAGACACACGAGTGATCCTATAGGGGTTTCGTTTTTACCTTTTGAGGTGGGGAACCTTTATAATAGTATAGAATAATTTTTTATTCAGTTATTAATTTTAAGAAAACAGGCGGTCTACAGTTGGGTTAGTTCAGAATAGACCTGGTGAAGATCGCGGGAAGCCGATGGATGCGGGCAGCGCAGGACCGGTCGTCGTGGAAATCCTTGGGGGAGGCCTTTGTCCAGCAGTGGACGATTTGTGGCTGATATGATGACCTGGTGCCACCGTCAGAAAGACTCGGTCCCAGTCGACTCGGTTTTTAACTGACTTCAAAAAAAGGAGGAGTTTCTCAATTTTACAGTTTTTTTCTATTATGTTACTTGATTTCTCCGCCGATTCTGCTTTTAAAGATATTTTTTTTTTGATGGAGCCTTCAGAATATAAATTTCATTAGACTTTAATGTAATTTTTAGTAAATTATCAAAACAAACAAAAAAACAGCAAAATTTTTACAAAAAGTTATTGAGGTCGGTTGTTTCAACGTGTATCGGATTTTTTGAAGTGGAAACTTCTTTAGGCGCTTTGGGCATTTTTTGAGATGGGAAAAAAACCATTGAACTCGCGACACCGTGAGCGACACGGACACCTTACCAGGAACATTTGCAGGGTCAAAACTTATGAAACAGTAAAATGTTTTCACTTCTGTCGGCACTCTCGGAGTGGTAAGGTTTTTTTTAAGCTATTGCATATCTTCTGTCGCGGGCTTTGAGCGCGGCGACCGAATCAAGAAATTCCGTAACGAAAATAAAACCTAATACCCCACGCTCGGCCGAGTTCTAAAAAACTTACAGTGCCATCTATTAGCGATTTGCGGTACTAAAAGGACTTAGTAAATTTTACTGGTGTAACTTTCTTAGTGTTAATTTATTACATAAACATCCCGCGCCCCAAGGACTATATGGTACTGGTAAATACTGCATACATAAAAAATAAATAAATAATTATAATTGCATAAGTTGATAAAAAATGCTATGCAATAGCTTAACCGCGGCAGTCCTCGAGTGCCACACGTTTTTTTTTTCTGTTGTTAATTAAATGGCTAACTTGCGCTGCGACATCTTAATCAATGTGTGCATTAATGGATGCGCATTTAGAATGGATCTGTCACAATAGAGGCGCGCAGTGCAGGCAGGAGCAGGCCAATCGGCGATGAATTACAATCAAATAGCGCTCTATAGTGTGCAATACTGATTCCATTTCAAGCCATGCGCAGCGCAAGGCGGTGGTGTTTGATTCACTACTAGTCCATAAAATCAATTGTATACTAGTCCGGAAGATCAATTGTAATGATCAATTAAAATATCGTCTATATCCTATACCTATGTGAGCTGTAAGCATGATATACCTACATGTATATATTGGTATTTACATGCATGTATTTTGTTAGGAACAAAAATTGCAATCTATAATCGGGACGCCTCGATAATCCCGCCAGAGCCTGGTTTTTTCCCGTCTGGATTATCGAGGCCCTATCTTTCGGGTCATCACCGTCCATAGTATCAAAATAGCATCCCACGGTGGTGTGCGTTTAGCCGCAGCTTTAGGCTCCCCGCAGACGTCCTACTTTTCAAGCGACTTCCAAAAAGGAGGAGGATCTCAATTCGACTGTATGTTTTTTTTATGTGTGTTACCTCAGAACTTTTGACTGGGTGAACCGATTTTGATGATTCTTTTTTTATTCGAAAGCTAGTGCTTCCCGTATGGTCCCATATAAATTTTATCAAAATCTGTGTAGTACTTTATTAGAAAATTAACAAAATCCAAAAATAATAATGCAAAACTGTTCGAAGTTGTTGCGATGGAAGTCGGTTTTTTAACGTGATTAGCGTTTTTTGTAATACGACTAGTGTGGAAAGTGTACATCACAGGTATCGATATTTCGATTATGCAAAGGCTTTTTAAAATAATCTATACCTATGAGATGCACTTCCCACACAAGTCTACACACGACCTACTTTTTGTAGGACGTCTGCGGATAGCCTTAGTGATTCGGGCAAAGTTTTAGGTGATTCAACGGGTTGTGGGTTTGAATATTAAAAAGAAACTATCGAATGATTAATTTGATCGTCTATATAACGTAGATTTTCAATATATTTTCGACGACTTGTTGATGCTATTCATAACATTTAATTAGTGCTAGCGGTACACCACGAAACTTAGTAAAAAGCTGCAAATGGTGTTAAAAGCATAATATAAACATCGGAACGATTGATTTTTAGTTTAGGCCGTATGAATTAATTTGACCTAAAAACTGCAAATGGTGTTAAAAGCATAATATGAAAATCGGAACGATTGATTTTTAGGAATTAATTTGACCCAAAAGCTGCAACTGGTGTTAGAAGCATAATATGAAAATTGGAACGATTGATTCTTAGTTTAGGCCATATAAATTTTTTGACCCAAAAGCTGCAAATGGTGTCAAAAGCATAATATGAAAATTGGAACGATTAATTTTTAGTTTAGGCCATATGAATCAATTTGATCCAAAAGCTGCAAATGGTGATAAAAGCATATGAAAATCAAAACGATTGATTTTGAGTTTAGACCATATGAATCAATTTGACCCAAAAGCTGCAAATGGTGATAAAAGCATATGAAAATCAAAACGATTGATTTTGAGTTTAGGCCATATGAATCAATTTGATCCAAAAGCTGCAAATGGTGATAAAAGCATATGAAAATCAAAACGATTGATTTTGAGTTTAGACCATATGAATCAATTAGACCCAAAAGCTGCAAATGGTGATAAAAGCATATGAAAATCAAAACGATTGATTTTGAGTTTAGACCATATGAATCAATTTGACCCAAAAGCTGCAAATGGTGATAAAAGCATATGAAAATCAAAACGATTGATTTTGAGTTTAGACCATATGAATCAATTTGACCCAAAAGCTGCAAATGGTGATAAAAGCATATGAAAATCAAAACGATTGATTTTGAGTTTAGACCATATGAATCAATTTGACCCAAAAGCTGCAAATGGTGATAAAAGCATATGAAAATCAAAACGATTGATTTTGAGTTTAGACCATATGAATCAATTTGACCCAAAAGCTGCAAATGGTGATAAAAGCATATGAAAATCAAAACGATTGATTTTGAGTTTAGGCCATATGAATCAATTTGACCCAAAAGCTGCAAATGGTGATAAAAGCATATGAAAATCAAAACGATTGATTTTGAGTTTAGGCCATATGAATCAATTTGACCCAAAAGCTGCATATGGTGATAAAAGCATATGAAAATCAAAACGATTGATTTTGAGTTTAGGCCATATGAATCAATTAGACCCAAAAGCTGCATATGGTGATAAAAGCATATGAAAATCAAAACGATTGATTTTGAGTTTAGGCCATATGAATCAATTTGACCCAAAAGCTGCATATGGTGATAAAAGCATATGAAAATCAAAACGATTGATTTTGAGTTTAGGCCATATGAATCAATTTGACCCAAAAGCTGCATATGGTGATAAAAGCATATGAAAATCAAAACGATTGATTTTGAGTTTAGGCCATATGAATCAATTAGACCCAAAAGCTGCAAATGGTGATAAAAGCATATGAAAATCAAAACGATTGATTTTGAGTTTAGGCCATATGAATCAATTTGACCCAAAAGCTGCAAATGGTGATAAAAGCATATGAAAATCAAAACGATTGATTTTGAGTTTAGGCCATATGAATCAATTTGACCCAAAAGCTGCATATGGTGATAAAAGCATATGAAAATCAAAACGATTGATTTTGAGTTTAGGCCATATGAATCAATTTGACCCAAAAGCTGCATATGGTGATAAAAGCATATGAAAATCAAAACGATTGATTTTGAGTTTAGGCCATATGAATCAATTTGACCCAAAAGCTGCAAATGGTGATAAAAGCATATGAAAATCAAAACGATTGATTTTGAGTTTAGGCCATATGAATCAATTTGACCCAAAAGCTGCATATGGTGATAAAAGCATATGAAAATCAAAACGATTGATTTTGAGTTTAGGCCATATGAATCAATTAGACCCAAAAGCTGCAAATGGTGATAAAAGCATATGAAAATCAAAACGATTGATTTTGAGTTTAGGCCATATGAATCAATTTGACCCAAAAGCTGCATATGGTGATAAAAGCATATGAAAATCAAAACGATTGATTTTGAGTTTAGGCCATATGAATCAATTTGACCCAAAAGCTGCATATGGTGATAAAAGCATATGAAAATCAAAACGATTGATTTTGAGTTTAGGCCATATGAATCAATTTGACCCAAAAGCTGCATATGGTGATAAAAGCATATGAAAATCAAAACGATTGATTTTGAGTTTAGGCCATATGAATCAATTAGACCCAAAAGCTGCAAATGGTGATAAAAGCATATGAAAATCAAAACGATTGATTTTGAGTTTAGGCCATATGAATCAATTTGACCCAAAAGCTGCAAATGGTGATAAAAGCATATGAAAATCAAAACGATTGATTTTGAGTTTAGGCCATATGAATCAATTTGACCCAAAAGCTGCATATGGTGATAAAAGCATATGAAAATCAAAACGATTGATTTTGAGTTTAGGCCATATGAATCAATTTGACCCAAAAGCTGCATATGGTGATAAAAGCATATGAAAATCAAAACGATTGATTTTGAGTTTAGGCCATATGAATCAATTTGACCCAAAAGCTGCAAATGGTGATAAAAGCATATGAAAATCAAAACGATTGATTTTGAGTTTAGGCCATATGAATCAATTTGACCCAAAAGCTGCATATGGTGATAAAAGCATATGAAAATCAAAACGATTGATTTTGAGTTTAGGCCATATGAATCAATTTGACCCAAAAGCTGCATATGGTGATAAAAGCATATGAAAATCAAAACGATTGATTTTGAGTTTAGGCCATATGAATCAATTTGACCCAAAAGCTGCAAATGGTGATAAAAGCATATGAAAATCAAAACGATTGATTTTGAGTTTAGGCCATATGAATCAATTTGACCCAAAAGCTGCATATGGTGATAAAAGCATATGAAAATCAAAACGATTGATTTTGAGTTTAGGCCATATGAATCAATTTGACCCAAAAGCTGCATATGGTGATAAAAGCATATGAAAATCAAAACGATTGATTTTGAGTTTAGGCCATATGAATCAATTTGACCCAAAAGCTGCAAATGGTGATAAAAGCATATGAAAATCAAAACGATTGATTTTGAGTTTAGGCCATATGAATCAATTAGACCCAAAAGCTGCAAATGGTGATAAAAGCATATGAAAATCAAAACGATTGATTTTGAGTTTAGGCCATATGAATCAATTTGACCCAAAAGCTGCATATGGTGATAAAAGCATATGAAAATCAAAACGATTGATTTTGAGTTTAGGCCATATGAATCAATTTGACCCAAAAGCTGCATATGGTGATAAAAGCATATGAAAATCAAAACGATTGATTTTGAGTTTAGGCCATATGAATCAATTTGACCCAAAAGCTGCAAATGGTGATAAAAGCATATGAAAATCAAAACGATTGATTTTGAGTTTAGGCCATATGAATCAATTTGACCCAAAAGCTGCATATGGTGATAAAAGCATATGAAAATCAAAACGATTGATTTTGAGTTTAGGCCATATGAATCAATTTGACCCAAAAGCTGCATATGGTGATAAAAGCATATGAAAATCAAAACGATTGATTTTGAGTTTAGGCCATATGAATCAATTTGACCCAAAAGCTGCAAATGGTGATAAAAGCATATGAAAATCAAAACGATTGATTTTGAGTTTAGGCCATATGAATCAATTAGACCCAAAAGCTGCAAATGGTGATAAAAGCATATGAAAATCAAAACGATTGATTTTGAGTTTAGGCCATATGAATCAATTAGACCCAAAAGCTGCAAATGGTGATAAAAGCATATGAAAATCAAAACGATTGATTTTGAGTTTAGGCCATATGAATCAATTTGACCCAAAAGCTGCAAATGGTGATAAAAGCATATGAAAATCAAAACGATTGATTTTGAGTTTAGGCCATATGAATCAATTAGACCCAAAAGCTGCAAATGGTGATAAAAGCATATGAAAATCAAAACGATTGATTTTGAGTTTAGGCCATATGAATCAATTAGACCCAAAAGCTGCAAATGGTGATAAAAGCATATGAAAATCAAAACGATTGATTTTGAGTTTAGGCCATATGAATCAATTTGACCCAAAAGCTGCAAATGGTGATAAAAGCATATGAAAATCAAAACGATTGATTTTGAGTTTAGGCCATATGAATCAATTAGACCCAAAAGCTGCAAATGGTGATAAAAGCATATGAAAATCAAAACGATTGATTTTGAGTTTAGGCCATATGAATCAATTTGACCCAAAAGCTGCAAATGGTGATAAAAGCATATGAAAATCAAAACGATTGATTTTGAGTTTAGGCCATATGAATCAATTTGACCCAAAAGCTGCAAATGGTGATAAAAGCATATGAAAATCAAAACGATTGATTTTGAGTTTAGGCCATATGAATCAATTTGACCCAAAAGCTGCAAATGGTGATAAAAGCATATGAAAATCAAAACGATTGATTTTGAGTTTAGGCCATATGAATCAATTAGACCCAAAAGCTGCAAATGGTGATAAAAGCATATGAAAATCAAAACGATTGATTTTGAGTTTAGGCCATATGAATCAATTTGACCCAAAAGCTGCAAATGGTGATAAAAGCATATGAAAATCAAAACGATTGATTTTGAGTTTAGGCCATATGAATCAATTTGACCCAAAAGCTGCAAATGGTGATAAAAGCATATGAAAATCAAAACGATTGATTTTGAGTTTAGGCCATATGAATCAATTAGACCCAAAAGCTGCAAATGGTGATAAAAGCATATGAAAATCAAAACGATTGATTTTGAGTTTAGGCCATATGAATCAATTTGACCCAAAAGCTGCAAATGGTGATAAAAGCATATGAAAATCAAAACGATTGATTTTGAGTTTAGGCCATATGAATCAATTAGACCCAAAAGCTGCAAATGGTGATAAAAGCATATGAAAATCAAAACGATTGATTTTGAGTTTAGGCCATATGAATCAATTAGACCCAAAAGCTGCAAATGGTGATAAAAGCATATGAAAATCAAAACGATTGATTTTGAGTTTAGGCCATATGAATCAATTAGACCCAAAAGCTGCAAATGGTGATAAAAGCATATGAAAATCAAAACGATTGATTTTGAGTTTAGGCCATATGAATCAATTAGACCCAAAAGCTGCATATGGTGATAAAAGCATATGAAAATCAAAACGATTGATTTTGAGTTTAGGCCATATGAATCAATTTGACCCAAAAGCTGCAAATGGTGATAAAAGCATATGAAAATCAAAACGATTGATTTTGAGTTTAGGCCATATGAATCAATTAGACCCAAAAGCTGCAAATGGTGATAAAAGCATATGAAAATCAAAACGATTGATTTTGAGTTTAGGCCATATGAATCAATTAGACCCAAAAGCTGCAAATGGTGATAAAAGCATATGAAAATCAAAACGATTGATTTTGAGTTTAGGCCATATGAATCAATTAGACCCAAAAGCTGCAAATGGTGATAAAAGCATATGAAAATCAAAACGATTGATTTTGAGTTTAGGCCATATGAATCAATTAGACCCAAAAGCTGCAAATGGTGATAAAAGCATATGAAAATCAAAACGATTGATTTTGAGTTTAGGCCATATGAATCAATTAGACCCAAAAGCTGCAAATGGTGATAAAAGCATATGAAAATCAAAACGATTGATTTTGAGTTTAGGCCATATGAATCAATTTGACCCAAAAGCTGCAAATGGTGATAAAAGCATATGAAAATCAAAACGATTGATTTTGAGTTTAGGCCATATGAATCAATTTGACCCAAAAGCTGCAAATGGTGATAAAAGCATATGAAAATCAAAACGATTGATTTTGAGTTTAGGCCATATGAATCAATTAGACCCAAAAGCTGCAAATGGTGATAAAAGCATATGAAAATCAAAACGATTGATTTTGAGTTTAGGCCATATGAATCAATTAGACCCAAAAGCTGCAAATGGTGATAAAAGCATATGAAAATCAAAACGATTGATTTTGAGTTTAGGCCATATGAATCAATTAGACCCAAAAGCTGCAAATGGTGATAAAAGCATATGAAAATCAAAACGATTGATTTTGAGTTTAGGCCATATGAATCAATTAGACCCAAAAGCTGCAAATGGTGATAAAAGCATATGAAAATCAAAACGATTGATTTTGAGTTTAGGCCATATGAATCAATTAGACCCAAAAGCTGCAAATGGTGATAAAAGCATATGAAAATCAAAACGATTGATTTTGAGTTTAGGCCATATGAATCAATTAGACCCCTATCACTAAAAAAGGATGAGAAGATGGAGAGTTATGACTTAATTATCACCAAAAAAGGAGAGGAGTTATTATTTAATAATTTTATTTAAAAAAATTCTGCAGCCTATCGTGTGTGGTATCAGATGAAGAATTTTTTGAGCCGATTCATAAAATATATTACATCATTACATTTTAGTCATTTTGTTTAAGACAAATAAAAATAATTTAATAATCATATCAAGTTTGGGCTCTTCCAGATACGGTGCGGTTAAATATTTTTTTGTAAAATATACCTCAAATGGTACGTAATATCCCTATATCTAACTCCAAGAAAGGAATTTTGAGTATATTTACATTAGTATTTTAAAAATTTTTCATTATTTCATACAAAGACAACTACGACAATTTATTCAAATACTGTAATGTTCTAAATGTGTACGACAAAGTGAAACTTGCAATTGTAACACAATATAACAATAACATAAATCAACTAGAAAAACGTGTAAGACCTGGTAATATGCGTAATTTGTCATATCTACCTTTATTTTGTATTCCTACATCTAATAATGTATATGGTAAGAGAGTCTGGAGGTGCACACTACCTTGTGTCCTAAACAATCTACCTAAAGACCTAGTAGAAAAAATAGAAAATAGTAACAACAACCAAACAAAAAAGATCCTTAAAACTTTCCTTGCTCAGAAAAAGTACCTAACTGACGAGGCTGGTGGACATCCAGACGCTCAAGATGCGAGCTGTGCAACAAACATTAAACGCACATAATCTTTTTATCAAGATTTGCGTTTTTTGTGTGGCATCATGTTTCCTTTTTTATTGAAATAAACAGTTTAATTTTTTTTTTATTCCTCAAATTGCATTTTTGTATAGGGGAGTCCAAATTTTCGTAACAAAATTGGTGTAGGAGCCGTTAAATGGGACTTCTACTCATCACACTGAACAACTTTACTTTCCCGAAAGAACCCATAGACAATTTTCCAAAAAAAAAAATGGTTCCTCTATACAAAAATGCAATTGGGTATGCTAAATTTTTTATAAGCCATGAAAATAAAAAAACCATTTCGAGATATTTTTATTTAAAGCCATATTTTTTCATTTTCCACTCGAAAAAGTAAAAGATTGCGTAAAAAAATCGGAAAAGGACAATAACCTTCATTTGACCCCTATGACGTCACGAGTTTACAATAAAACCTTATTTCACCACTGAACGGAACGTGCACTCTTACTTGTCATATCAATTACGGACCTTGCATTTGAGGACGAGCTTTCGTCGAGCACTGAAAAAGGCACTATTTATTTATCATCCACCAAAAACTACGTTTGAAACAATCAAATATTATTAGAACGTCATTCAAATTAAATACTTAAATGGGTAAGATATTCATTAGAGGTCCAATTTTTATTGTTGTTCTAAAAAACATTTAAACTCTGAAGGCCTTGTCCATACATAGATTATGATGTTTGATGACAAGTAAATTTTGACTTTGACGTTTCGTTGTTGGCTTTGTGATAGTTTCGTTTCGGAAAAGGCAAAGGTTACTAAGACCATACAGCCAGGTCTGACGTATTTAGGCTTCCTTAGCTGTTGGATTTGTAATGCTAGTGCCGGTGCAATGAAAAAACAACAAAATAAAACTACGAATGCGTCTACCACAAATCCCGCCAAAAAACCTTTGGGAATGATTGACTTGAGTGACTTGACAGTTGACGTCAAGGCCTATTCATTTCATCGTCATAGAAATAGGGCTGTTCGTTTCATAGTAATGTGAACCGATGACGTCATCAAGGTTTCAAAATTAAAAAAAATATTTAAAAATATCTAGAGGCTTAAAAAATGAAATATTCAAATTAGTTTTTCAAAATGGTCTAAACCATCAGAAAAAAAATTAAAAAAAATACATTTTTTTTTAGCATACCCAATTAAGCAATGAAATAATGAAATTTAAAAAAATACTTAATGTAAATATTTTCAAAATTGCTTCCTTGGAGTTAGATATGAGGATATTACGTACCATCTGAGGTATATTCAAAAAAAAAGATGTTCCGTATCGTATCTGGAGAAGCTCAAACTTGGTATGTTTTTTTTTTAATTAAAAACAAGTGACTGAAATGTAATATTATAATTAGAATCGGCTTAAAAAGCCCTTTCATTGATACCACACACTATAGATTTAAGAACAAAAATACATTTTTTTCATACAAAATATATGTCATTACTCCTCTCCTTTTTAGGGTTCCGTACCTGAAATAACTTTGTTGTCCGTCTGTATGTCTGTCTGTCAAGAACCTTTTTTCAAGAACGCGTGGAGGTATCAAGCTGACATTAATATCAAATACTTAGGTCTAAATTGCCTTTAATTAGGCTGTGAAAAAAAAATCGTAAGTCAACGCAAAAACGCAAAGGTAGGTACAACCATTTATACCGCATATTTTGAAACTACTCGCAAGGGAATCAGAACCTAATGTTATGGATTTCATTTAGCAATAAAAATACCATTACTTTTACTTATATACCTACAGGCTTGTACGGAACCCTCGGTGCGCACTTGGCCTGTTTTTTCTGATGCTACCACCGGTTCAAATTGATTCTGTGGCCTAAAGATCAATCGTTCTAATTTTATTGTTTTTAACACTATTTGCAGCTTTTTTGGCGTACGGCGTACCTCTAGCACACTATACAATTCTAAGTGTAGCCCACCACGATATATCGCAATGCAAATCATCTCTGTATTTTGATTGTAACAAAAATGTGCAACTCAGATCTTCTTGACCTATGCTGAGATCATTTTTACGTAAAAACCACTTTGTACACCGAAGTAAGGTCTTCAAATCTTCTTGTCCACTCAACTAGAGAAGCCGCCATTTGAATGCCGATCGCACAAAGTTATGTAGGAGTTTGATGTTATGTTACGCTAACACACTTTCGTGATCGCCTGTACGGAGTTGCGTAACAGTTTAGATTAGGCGGATTACTGAAGCGGTGCGGTGTGACCTAAAACTGGTGGTTCAACTTAAATGGACGATATATTTAATTGCAGCTCAGCTCATATAATTATACGTCCCCACCGAGGAGCTCGAGCCTACCCTGAATTAGCAGGTTTCCTCACGATGTTTTCCCTTACCGTAAGAGCGTCGGATAAACGTAAATATGAAATCGAAATTCGATAACACATTGGTACGTGGCATTATTCGAACCACGACCTCCTGGACAGGAGGTAGCGGCCCTTAACATTACGCCACCGACGACGCTCATTTTATTTAATGTTAAGAAAAGTTTATTTGCTGCTGACATTTACGTACTGTCATTTCATCTATTGCATTGACATTGACAGAACGGTCACGTCTTCTTTTAATATATTACACCTCAGTCGTAAAAAAGAACTGGCCAAGTGCGAGTCGGACTCGCGCTCCGAGGGTTCCGTACCACCACCCACACCTCTCCACACAACTATGAAAATTATATCTATTTACATTACAAATAAAAAACATAAACGCGAGCGACATAAAAATGCTTTTTATATTCAGTTCCGACTCCTTAGCGTGAGTGCGACTCACCCTTAGCCGGTTTTTGTTATTTGTTGTTTTACTTCAGAAGTAAGTAGTAACACTATAATCACACCAAGTTTCACGCTTGAGTATGCAATAGAGAACAAACTCGAAAATCCTATAAAAAGACGCTGTTTGTATGACCCCTTAATTTTTCACTTTTTCTTATAAGTATTTATTATTTTTTGATAAAGCAGCAATAGAAAACCTCACTCTGTGAAAATTTCAACTGTCTACCTTTTACAGTTCATAAAATACAGCTCGCTGACAGACAGACAGACAGACGGACGGCCGGACAGCGAAGGCTTAGTAATAAGGTACCGTTGGTCAGCCTTTGGATGTACGGAAACCCCTAAAAATTAAACTGCATAGTTCCGATTCACTGGTTAAAAGGCCTGATTTCTTTTTTTGCAATTCAAAGAGAGCTAAATACTTGAGTGCTGCAAAAACATTCCAGTCCGTACTGGACAAACGTACAAATTTCATCTCCCACGTACACTTATAACACTTGCACCTACGCATGCGCATGCGCCGTCACGTCACTTTAACAAATGCACACAATTTGCACATCTCCAATAAGAACACTACTTCACTTCGCTTCGCTCATAGAATCGGGGACACGCTCGTATATTATTAGTCTGACCTTTATGATAATAACTGTTATTTTTAGCGCAATGTGTCGTTGTTATGAAGATTTGGACGATTTCTATCAACTGGAAACAATATGACAGAGCATCTATAATACAAACGGCGTATTCAACTTTAACAAACGAATAGATTTCCACGGCTGCGATACAAATATCATTCTATAATTCGAAAAGGTTAGGGCTTGCTCCACGGACGAGACCCAGTCATTACCCAACTACGAAAAAAGCAAGGTTAAGTTTTTGACAGTCTTCTATCAATTGGAAACAACATGACATAACATCTATAATACAGACGCTGTATTCAAATTTAACAAACGAATAGCCTTCCACGGCTGCGATATAGATATTATTTCATATTTCGAAAAGATTACAGAAGAGGCCCAGTCATTATCCGAGTACGAAAAAAGGAAGGTTATGTTTTTGTCAGTATTTTCTATCAACTGGAAACAATATGACAGAACATCTATAATACAAACGGCGTATTCAACTTTAACAAACGAATAGCTTCCCACGGCTGAGATACAGATATCATTCCTTATTTCGAAAAGGTTAGGGCTTGCTACACAGACGAGGCCCAGTTAGTACCGGAACGTATTCACGATGCTTAAAAATATTTAAATTGATGCTGAACTGGCTGAACCATAGTTTTTCGATTGAGACAGGAATTGTTTAATTATATATGGTGATTTAGCTTAAATTTCGGTGGCTACAGTATTTCATTAACCTCTGTCGTCTGTGTGTAAGAAGCAAAAACGTTGCGTCGCGTTCGATAAAACGGACTTCTAACAAAGTTTTTTAGGGTTCGAACGAAAAAAAGGAACATAGTTGTCCATCTAACAAGACCCTTTATCTCAGGAACGCGTGGAGGCATCAAGTTGAAATTAATATCGAGTACTTAGGTCTGCGGTCTCTGCAATGAAGCTGTAAAAATTAAGCTTCTAAGCTAAAGCAACAAAAATTAAAAAGATGCGGCCATTTTTATTTACATCTATTTTACAAATTCTGACATTCGCACCCTATAGTGTACTTCCCGTTAACCTAGTACCATGAAATTTGGCAAGAAGCAAAATCTCAGAGCACAAGTAATGGAAAATCCGAAAATTGAAAATTAGTACTTATTCTTACTAATATTATAAATGTGAAAATGTGTTTATTTGTTACCTTCAACACGTAGACCAATCTTGATGAAATTTGGCATGCAGGTGGCCTGTGTCACGGGGAATGACATAGGCTACTTTTTATCCCGTGAAAATAGCATATTCCGATGCAGTTCCTGAGGGAACTGAAAAAATACTCTTTTTGGTTAATTTCGTCTCGCAACGGAGCAATAGATTGTTGTGATTTTGTACACAGAGATGGTTGAAGGGGTAGAAAATGATATAATTAACTAATTATCATATTCTGACATATTTCCTGAGGGATCTGGGGAAAAAATATTCCACGCTCGCGCACGTCGGCGGGCGTCGCAACAGAGCAACGGATTGAAGTGATTTTTTTGTATGGTTGAGGGGGTGGGAAGTGACATAGACTGCTAATCAGAATAGCCCGATCTGGGATAGGGATCTGGAGAAAACTTATGACCACGCTCAGAGACAGTCATAAAAACCGGCCAAGTGCGAGTCGGATTTGCGCACGAAGGGTTCCGTACCATTATCTATAAATATCACGTTTCTTGTATGGAAGCCTCCCTTAAATATTAATTTTATTTTAATTTAATTATTTATTTTTAAAGTGAATAATACATCTCAATATTCTGTGAATATTTCAGGCGTCTACCTGTTGCCGTTATCAAAATTGAGCAAAAAATCACGTTTGTTGTATGGGATTCATTCCCCCTTAAATATTTGTTTTATTTTAATTTTAATATTTATTTTTTACTTTAATATATAACTAAATATTCTGTGAATATTTCAAGCGTCTACATGTTGCCGTTATCAATATCGGGCAAAAACGAGCCAAAAAATGACGTTAGTTGTATGGAGACCCCCTTATTTTTTCACTTTTTCTATTTTTCAGTATTTATTGTTGAGCGGTAACAGAAATACATCATCTGTAAAAATTTCAAATGTCTAGCTATCACTGTTCATGAATTACAGCCTGGTGACAGACGGACGCACGGACGGAAAGACAGACGGACAGCGAAGTCTCAGTAATAGGGTCCCGTTTTTACCCTTTGGGCACGGAACCCTAAAAACGATGTCCATGCGGGCGAAACCGCGGGAAAAAGCTACAAAAAAATATTTTTTTGCGATTACAAACCTACATGTGCAGTTGGAGAATTACCGTGGCGTATATCGACGTGCGAGAGAGAAATGTTTCAACTACAAAGTTTAATATGTCGTGTCGCTTCAATCCTATTTTTGTACTCGTTGATGTTTGTAGAGTTTCCTATCCGAATGAGTTCTGGCACGGAACGGAACCCTCAGCGACTCGCACTTGGCCGGTTTTTAAAATTTAAATACGAAAATGTAAATAGTAGGTACACCTCCCTACCTCCCTACGGTGAAGGATTTTAAAATACAGAGAACATACACAGACATACCTTGAACACTTTAGATACTATCAATTTAACTGACCAATTGGCCATCGCGGTCAGTTATGAGTAATAGGAAACGCGGGCGCCATTTTTTCCATGGATAATGACAATAGAGCAAAAATGTTTTTTTTTTCATCAAACATAGTTTTTTGAAGGCTCCTACTTCCCATTATAATTAGAACATGGGAAAAAACAAAACATAGGGGCATGGCCATGGTAGATATAGATCTAATATCCCATATTCTAATTATAATGAGAAGTAGGAGCCGTCAAAAACTGTGAAAATTGCCCAATTGAAACGTCATTTTTAGACAACCGCCAAAAAAAACGCATATTAACAATAAAATTAAAACATAGAGGCATAGGTAAAGCGTTTTTTTATTTAAAAAAAATATTATTCCTCAAGTTTTGGAGGAGGAAATAGGGGACTACGTAATGCTGTTTTGGTAAATTTTAGTGCCTATTATCGGTCTGCGCTGCAGTTCTCCCTTTCTTGCTGTATACGGAGAGGTTTGGGGGAGGGAGACAGCAAAATTTTATTCAAATACCTATTTTTTAGGCCGCGTTTCGGCTTGATGGATTTCGAAGTGTTAAATGTCGTTAAATTTTTCTTGTTGCTCAAAATGTCGGGATACATTTGAAACAGTTGTTTTAATTTTATTTCAGCTAGCAAATTGAAACAGAAATGTATAGTTTTAACCTACACGCTAGTTAAATAATATCACAGCTGCAACATAATTTGAGTAAATAAAGCGAACGAGTTCGGTTTTATGTTTCGCCAGCGAACAGACGCGCGATAAGATACGAGCGTTGGTTCGAGTAATGGCCGACACGGTCCAATGATGGATTTTAAAACCAATTATAGCGTTTATTAACAAGCGTTTTATGTTTGTTTTACCAGTTTCAATCCAGAGGCAAAGTATATATATTAGTACTAACATACAATATGGACACTCCCTGCCGCTCTCTAGATTCCGACCTCACCCCCTCGCCACCTAGATTGATTCAGATTGGTTATCGAACGTATAGGATTTCGCCGCCATTTTGTTTGTTCCTTCTATTGTTTTTTGAAACGTCATTTCTGGCCCGTTGTAATGAAGTGTCCAGGGTGTGCCAGAGGCTAGGAGATTGGAAATTTCACTCAGTTCTTTATAAAAAAAAATACGAGTGTGCTTTAGACCACACGACTGAAGTAAAACGTCTTTAGCACCATCTGTATCTGTACGTATGAAAATAAATACTTAGTCTTCAGAAAACAATCAAATCTTTTTTGCACTATATAGGTATAGACAGTTAATGAAAAGAGTTTTATTATCCTCTGAAAATGATCAAATCTTTTTTATCTTATAAGTTTGTTTTGACAACCGATATTGTTGCCTTGGCAACCGATATTGTTGGTAAACAAAAATAAGAAGTACCTCTCCATCACCACTTATTTATATATATAAGGTGTAACAAAATTAGCTGAAACTATTTTAACTAGTGCTTCTACCCATGAAACTGAACAACTTTCCCCATGGAACCCATAGTCAAATCGCAAAAAAAAATTGGCTCTCCCATACTAACTCGATCAGCTGATCAGCCAACTTAGTATGTGAAGTTAAATTTTTTTTTTATTTGACTATGGATTTCATGGGGAAAGTTGTTCAGTTTCATGGGTAGAAGCACCAGTTTAAATAGTTTCAGCTAATTTTGATAGACCTTATATATATATATATATATCCTCCCAACTTCCGTTCGCCTCGCCCGATCCCACTTCCGTAACGCTCTCGTCACGCATCCACCAGCTTACTCCCCAAGTCAAGCGTGCGTAAAGAAGTTTCGGTCACTCGGTAGAATCGGCGTGTTATAAGTATATAAACAGATGACGTTTTTAAATGTGTAAATGTGTGTAGGGCTGTTCGCCAACTGTCTTTATTATTAGCTAGGTACAACTATTAGGTACTTACCCACGACACATTTTGCTACAATCACTCACTGAATGTACTTATAAAACAGTACATACAAGACCTATTCTCTACATTAACTGTGTCGTACTTCAGCTTTTTAGGGTTCCGCAGTACAACAAGCAACCTTTGTAGTTTCGTCATGTCTGTCTGACATCAGCCGCGGCTTAGCTTCTAGACTATTAGTAGTTAAGAGCTGAAATTTGGCAAATATATAAGATATTTTATAATAACGCGGGGACAACCGTAAAAATTTTTGGGAAAAAATCTTTTTAAGGGTACCACCCCCTGTAAAGTGGGGATATTTTTTTTTCTTGTCAAACCCAGTCGTGTGGGGTATCTTTGGTTGGTGAGCTTAATTCCTAGCTCGATTTTATATTACAATAGGTATTATAGACATTGAGCCACTATAGTCACTACCTATATTTATTTTATTTTTTTATTTATTTATTTGCCAGGAAAAAATACAATACAAGTAAATTTATAGAACGGTGGTCCCTACACTAGGCTAAGCCTGTATCGTAGGGGCCGTGAGTGCAAACAATTTCCATGCTTAAGGTAAGCCGACAGTAAAGAATAAAACTAAAACTAAAATTTTAAATTTAAACTTAATAAACATAGTCATGCATAATAGAAAGTGAGTGAGTTGTGTATGTGTGTGTGTGTGTGTGTGTGATGTGTGTGTGTGTAAACTGTAGGTCACTGGTCACTAGCTATAAAAAGAGTATAGAAATAAACAACATAACCATAATATAGGCACTAAGCCACAGATGAGATACTAGTTACACTGAGCTACTGAGGGACCTAGAATCACTATGAGCACTGAGGGACCTAGAATCCATATGTTTAAGCTGTGACAATCGAATCTCAAGTACTAGTGCGCGTACGCGTGCGTTGCGAGGGAACTACATTCTAGTCTTTTCGTGTTTCAACCGACTTCCAAAAAGAGGGAGGTTCTTAATTCGACTGTATGTTTTTTATTATTTTTTGAATGTTACTCATAAAATTTACCAAGAAATTCCAATGATTAGACGTCGCTCGCGATATATTATTTGTCTGTAGTCATCTGCCATTACGTTCTACAGAGATGCAGTTAAATTTTAGTGTGTTCGTGTTTCAACCGACTTCCAAAGAGACAGGTTCTTAACTCGACTGTATGTTATTAATTATTTTCTAAATGTTTGTATTAGAAATCGCGTAATATCTTCGCAGATTGTGAAACGATTTCCATGATTATTTTTAAGTTGATAGTGTATGCTGCCAGGTTGGTCCCTTATAAATTTTATCAAAGTCGGTGAAGTACTTTTTGAGAAAATAAACACATTACCAAGTTTTTCCATTTCAAGTTGGTTTTACGGTATTTACCGTATCCAATTATACACTTAACAATCGTTCCCGTTTCTGTAAATGTAAAACTATTAAAACATATTTAAAATAATAGTGTGACAAGGTCATGTTGTATGTATATGTCATCGGGATATTGTGAAAACTGCGATATTACAATCTCACTAGTTAGATTATGATATAACGGTAAATTGTGAATAGGGTCACAATATCACGGCCTATTCTTGTGTACCTCCGAATAAAACCGATGATTTCTTTTGCTGCGAACAAAACAGGGGCTTCGCGAGACTCTTCGACTGTTAAATCAATCAAACCTGACCGAACCTAACATCGCTCGCTCCGCAAGCTCATATTTAGTAATTTTCACTTCGCTTAGTGTTATTGTAATGTGACTAGTGAGTTTACAATGTCACTAGTAAAATTGTAAACAATATGTTACAGTTCACAATCTTTCGACAGTTCACAATCTCGTGAAATAAATTCCTTTAGATTATAATGTAACGGAATTTACAATCTCACGGTGACACATCCATATCACTATTCACCATTCGCATCGTAAGTATAAGTACTAGTCGGTCGGTCGGTACTAGAGGGTCGTTCAGAAACTGTGTCACGCGGCGCGAGACGAGAACCCTCGCGGGATAATCGCCTTCCTTCCTCCCGGCCCCGATTCGTATGGAATGCCCCTTGAAACTACTTGAGCCATCATTTATCCCCTTGTCTTACTTTATATTACTCTTTCTTCGTGGTTTTACACGTGGAATGGAAGCTTATGTTAAGGAGGATACATGTAGAAAGCTCTGCCTTCATCATCATATCAGCCGAAGAACGTCCGTTGGGGCAGTAAAGTTCTCGAGTGGCGACCGCGCACCGGAAGACGTAGCGCAGGCAGGCCTCCCACTCGGTGGACCGACGACCTGGTGAAGGTCGCGGGGAGCCGCTGGATGCGGGCAGCGCAGAAGTGTTCGTCTTTCGGTTGATATGATGACAATTAAAAAAGTAAGCTGGTTACGTTCCTCAGCTAACTGATCGCATCTACGTGGCCACTGGTGTCTCGGGTAGATTTCCGGTCGCATAATGGCAGACAGCGATTGCTGATACACTGCCACCGTCGGATGTGCCTGGTAGGTGACAGCGGGAGTCTGAGGTAGCAGACCGCATTTACTCAGGAGTACCGTCGCATGCCAGGTGCAGCTACGGGTGACACGCTTACAACAACGGGTGCCTTAGCCTCGACTGTTCTCCTTTATACGCTGATATCAATTCCCTTGCAGAAGAACTTCTGGTCAGTGAGCCACCGGAACGAAACGGTTACGCTCCTCAGCTAATAAGGGCTCGTCAGAGAAGAAGAATCATCATCATCATATCAGCCGAAAAACGTCCACTGCTGGGTAAAGGCCTCCCCCAAGGATTCCACGACGACCGGTCATGTGCTGTCCGCATCCATCGACTTCCTGCGAATAATACAGAATAAGACAGAATAAGAATGTAGAGTAAGAAGACAGGCTTGAGAATAATAGAGAAACTAAAATAAATAAGAGTGAGCGTTATAAGAGACAACTCAGCAACAGATTGCTGTCCTATTTCGAATTGAGATCTCGTACAATGATAATTTTAAACTGTGCAGTATGTTCCAAAATTCGTTGAGATAACCCCTAGAATATAGGGCTTCGATAATATAATCAATCACCCAGTGGGTCAATGTTCGCAGCGTTTGTTCATACAACGGTTTCATATAATGTATGAATTGACAGTAATAGTATTAGTACAAACAAAGGAAAAAAGGCCGCTTAATACCGAAATTCTATTTTGTGTGTTTAAGTTATATTCTTTGATTGGCACTCGGCCATGTACTAATTTTGATAAGTTCGGACGTGGTTATTGGGCGCAACCAGTTTCTATACATCTCTTTGATGATCCTATACGTTCGATAACCAAACTGTAACCAATCTGTATCAATCTGGGTGACGAGGGGGTGAGGTCGCAATCTAGAGAGCGGCAGGGAGTGTCCATACTGTATGTTACTACTAATATATATACTTTGGTGTGGTATAAAATAAAAGTCCATCTAACCAGAGGTACCGGGTTCAAATCTGGATGGCCAATGTACCAATGAGTTTTTCAAAAAACTTACGTACATACTTACCGATTGCTTTAATGGTGAAGGAAAACATCGTGAGGAAACCTGCACACGCCTGCGAAGAAACTCGAAGGTTGTGTGTGAAGTCAATCAACCCGCACTGGGCCCGCGTGGTCGACTAAGGCCTAATCGCCCTAATTCAGGGTAGGCTCGAGCCCCTCGGTGGGGACGTATATGAGCTGTAATGATTGTATAGAATAGTCAGTTCGTAAGTAAGTTACACATGACAATAGACATTGATGGATATGCATATTGGTTGGCCTCATTGACAAAGTTATATATAAGCAATCATTTGCAGAGTATCTTTCTTTTGCGATGCCGATCTGTGATGTGTTTCAATACCACGCGCACACGCCGCGCCGACCGATTCTTATTGGCTTACCTTCAACAGAATTGTTCGTAACAAAGAGGATATAAGTAGGCATGAGTGGCCTCACGGATCAGATAAATAAGGTTGGATTGCAAATGTGCGCTGGGCAGGCGCGCCTCAAGTATGGTTGGACAATCATACTTAACCGAAGCACGCGTTCAAACTTTTTATTTGCGTGTGGTTGTGTGTAACGTACAGACTCTCGAAATGGTACACAACTGCAGGCCTGTGTTCTAAGTGTGTTTTGTTTATTAGTGCGTGCAATTTGTGTATATGTATTATTATTGCTTGTGTAGTGGAGTTGATGGGTGGGAGACAGGCGGCGACGCTGGTTTTCAAACAAAAGTGTGACTATTGCCAATCCAACCTTATTTATCTTATCCGTGAGTGGCCTCATTCTCGATACGGATTCAAAGAAAAAAACCTCTCAATTCAGAGCCACGGGAGCGTGTCGGTATCGTTGTAAATTGAAATATTGCTTTTCTTACGTTGTTGTTTGCATTTTGTCATGTGTGGGTACAAGTATACTATAAGGAGAAAAACATTTGGAATTGCTTTTCTGGGTTTTAGTTAAATCGTTATTGAGACTATCAAAAATATAAAGGGTGGGAAGGAGTATACCGACAGATTTTAACCAAAGATTCTAATGCCTATTTAGACAAAAAAAAGTAATATAAACATGGGCCAGTAAAGCCTAATTTTCAAAATATTAATTTTTTAAATAATTCACAAGTTCAAAAAATCTTAAGGGTAACACGCCCTAATAATCTTATCTGACGTTTGTTGCCTCAAAGTATCATACTGACGTTGACTTCACTCGTCGTTTATCGTATGTTGTCGGAGTCGTTCGTGAAGTGTGAAGTTTTCTTTTTCACTCTTTAGACTAAGGTTTCGTTCAGAAGGGATTACTATCGTTAATTGATTTTTTGTTTCAGAAATTAAGTAAGTTAATAAGGCAATTTTAGACCCATGTTGACATAACATTATTTACTCATAATACCACCAGGAATCCATGGTTAAAATCTGTCGGTATACTCCTTCCCACCCTGTATAGTTTTAGAGCAATTAAAAAGGAAACAACATGTCGCGTATAAAAGTAAGGTAAGTAAGGATAAAAGCGTCGCCAGACTAGGTCCTTCTATGAGTTTTTCAAAAACTTACGCGTACTTACATATAATTACCGATTGCTTTAACGGTGAAGGAATATATCGTGAGGAAACCTGCACATCTGATTCCAGATGTGTATGAAGGTCGCGTTGCGCACGTCCATAGTAGATGTAAATGTAAATGCCCTACACGTGACCGCGGGTGATGCTAAGTGCAACACCAGGCAACCGCCCCGTTTATACCTTCGATAACAAGGTTAATAATAATTGTGCCACACGATAAGAGAAGAGAGATGCCGTTAGAAAGTACTACTTAATTAAAAAAACTGGCCAAGTGGGACTCGGGGGCACACAAACAGGGTTCCGCACCAAAACTGTAATTTCCAACAGAACAAGACCTCTCATTGCATACTTTGCTCTAAGTGTATAGGGTTCTTTTTATTCTGGACTGTTGAAATTTTATTTTTCTTGTGGAAAAGGAAAGACTTCCGTTTTTTTTATAGGTTTTCCTTTAATTTATGCATTCAACCAAATCAAACAAATCAACAATTCAACCAAATCAAAATCAAATACTGTGTTTTTTTTAAGATTTTAGGCTCAGTTTTTTCGGAGATAAGGGGGCGGGACGGATGTTCAAAATTATGTATCTTAAAACTAGCTATTGCCCGCGGCTTCGCCCGCGTGGACATCGTTTTTATGACTGTCTTAGAGAGTGCGCGGTGCTTGAGCTGCATGCGGCTCTCGAGCGTGGTATGAATTTTCTCCAGATCCCTCGGGAACTATGTCAGGATATACTTATTAGTAAATCATGTCATTTCCCACCCCCTTAACTATCTCTGTGCAAAAAATCACACAATTTCCGTTGCGATGTTAAAGAAATTAACCAAAAATGAATATATATTCAGTTCCCTCAAGAACTGCATCGGGCTATGCTCTTTTCACGGGATAAAAAGTAGCTTATGTCCTTCCTCGTGACACAGGCTACTTGCATGCCAAATTTCATTAAGATTGATCAAGGCGTTGAAGCGTGAGAAAGTAACAAACAAACAAACACATTTTTACATTTATAATATTAGACGCTAGTACTCTTTATTATACTTTGCTATGAGTAAGGATTATTGAAAAAATAATATTGAGATGCTCACAAAAAGCCCTTTCTTATGATATGTCACATATATAGTTTGCAATTATTTTTTTATTGTTTGTACTTATGCCCCAAAAGTGTTTAAAATTCTTTCATTTATACGTCCGTCTTTAGGCCACCGACTTACATACCTGAGGTACTGGACACGATTTTACATATCCTTTACTAAACTTTTGATACTAACGTGAGAATGTTCTGTTCGTTGGAGCTTCTTCTCCTTCTTATCATGTGGCACAATTAACCGCACTATCCGAGGGGTGTAGGGTATTTAGATTTACACCTTACGGACGTGTGCAACGCGACCTTCATACACATCTGGAATCAGATGTGCAGGTTTCCTTACGATGTTTTCCTTCAACGTTAAAGCAATCGGTAGGTATACCTATGTACGTAAGTTTGAAAAACTCATTGGTACATTGGCCACTCTCCATTTTCAACTCAGTACCTCTGGTTAGAAGGACCGAGTCGCTACTGGTTGAGCCACCGACGACGCTTGGAGCTAACTTCGCTTGTAGAGGGTGAGTGGGAGGGCGAGCAGCCAAGAGTATAAAAATCGAATAAGACGTTGCCCCCGTCGACCCGACCACGGTAGCCGTAGCCGCCCTGACCCCGCTTCCCAACCCTCAGAGAAACACTGCACCGACATTCTGCCCTCGCCGGCGAGGGCGGCGTCCCCCCGCTTCTGGCGCTTACCAGCGCTACCGGCACATACCAGGCCGCTTCTCTCCGATCCTGCCCCGTCCAAGCAATGACCTAAGCCGAGGTCCGTGCCCACCTGGGGGCCCTTAGGCAGTTGCATCTTTATGCTTTACATCTAGGTTGAGTGCCCTCCGCACTCGCCTCCCCCCCTGCCCGGTGAAGTTGTAAAGGCCCCCACGGTCAACAACAAGCTTGTCCTTTGGAAAAAACAAGAATTTGAAATGTATGTGTACCTAAAAAATACACAGTCTAATAATATGGCAACGACGCGGGCGCCATTTTTTTTCATACAAACGTAGTCCCTGTTTCCTCCTTGGATAATGACAATAGAACAAAAATGTATTTCTATCAAACCTAAAAAGCGTCGGTGGTTCAGCCGGTAACGACTCGGTTCTTCTAACCAGAGGTACCGGGTTCAAATCTGGACGACCAATGTACCAATGAGTTTTTCAAATACTTACGTACATACTTACCGATTGCTTTAACGGTGAAGGAAAACATCGTGAGGAAACCTGCACACGCCTGCGATGAAACTCGAAGGTTGTGTGTGAAGTTGACCAACCCGCACTGGGACTGCGTGGTCCTAATTCAGGGTAGGCTCGAGCCCCTCGGTGGGGACGTATATGAGCTGATGTGATGATGATGATCAAACCTATATTCACCATGGCCTTACCCCTATGTTTTGTTTATTCCCATATTCTAATTATAACAGGAAATGAGCCTTCATAAACTGAGAAAATTGCCCAATTGAAACGTAATTTTAAGACACCCACCAAAAAAATACCCATATCCTTACTAATATTATAAATGTGAAAATGTGTTTGTTTGTTACCTTTTTACGCTTCAACGCCTTGACCAATCTTTATGAAATTTAGCATGCAGGTAGCCTGTGTCACGGGGAAGGACATAGGCTACTTTTTATCCCGGTAAAATAGCATAATCTGATGCAGTTCCTGAGGGAACTAAAAAAATACTCGATTGTTGTGATTTTTTGCACTGAGATAGTTGAGTAGGTGGGAAACGACATAATTTTCTAATCAATCACCCTTAAAGACAGTCATAAAAACGATGTCCACGCGGGCGAAGCCGCGGGAAAAAGCTAGTTAACAATAAAATGAAAAAGCATAGAGGCATTGGTAAAGCGTTTTTTAATTATTTAAAAAAAATATTATTGCTCAGTTTTGGAGGAGGAAATAGGGGACTACGTAATGCTGTCTTGGTAAATTTTAGTGCCTATTATCGGTCTGCGCTGCAGTTCTCCCTTTCTTGCTGTATACGGAGAGGTTTGGGGGAGGGAGACAGCAACATTTTATTCAAATACCTATTCTTTAGAGCGCGTTTCCTGTTATTTACATCCTGTGATTCCATCATGGTGGAATAGCGAACTGAATTTTTGATCATGTGTGTGTGTGTGAGTGACCTCACTTAGGTAAAAAAAGTTCAAATAGAGTTATGAGTAGCCTTACCAGACGACAGGATTTGTCCTGACATGTCAGGATTTATAAGCTTCTGTCAGGACTCTGGCCAGATTTTGAAAATGTCAGGATTTTTTTGGTCCTCATCAATGTAATGGTGATTTTTCACTGTGTGAAGAGTAAGAAAAAGCCTCTATCAAAAGGAATATCATAAATGGTATTTTATTACTTTGACTGTGCGTCGTCGAACCGCGCGCGCGCCCGTTTCAGTAAAATGTCTGGACTTTTTGATAAAAATCTGGCTTTTAGGTATTTTCAATTTAACATCTGGTAACCCTAGTTATGTGGGTCTGCAAATATGCCTATTTTACTTTTTTGTACTTTCTGACGAATCGATCGGCACGACTGGACCTTTTGCATCTGCATGCATGACATAATGCGCATGGGAGAATCCGCCCCCGGGTCGTATGAGCGTCGCATTTAGGCCGCGAATGACGCGCGATCATTTTTAGATACACGCGATAGCCGGCCTCCGGCGGCGAGTGATCGGATCTCTCGTTATGTGAGTCTGCAAATATGCCTATTTTATTTTATGTACTTTCTGACAATCGATCGGCACGACTGGACGTTTTGCATCTACATACATGACAATGCGGATAGTAGAATCCGCCCCCGAGTCGTATAAGCGTCGCATTTAGGCCGCGAATGACGCGCGATCATTTTTAGATACACGCGATAGCCGGCCTCGGGCGGCGAGTGATCGGATCTCTCGTGATTTATTGCGGGGCTACGAGCGGTGTTGCCACTTTATGGGAAAATGATTTGGTGAAATAAAACAAGCATTGTCGTTTCGAGTGCGATTTAATAGCTACTGAATACTTCTATACTGATCTTGACCATGATGCTATTGGCATATCAACAAAAATAGTTCTGCCTCACTTTAACTTGAAATCTTGTCATACATTTATGTATTAGTTGAACTTAAGATTGCTATGCTTGGAGTTTCTCTGCGTGATCGAATCAGAAACGAGGAAATCCGTAGGAGTACCAAAGTAACCGACATAGCTCTCAGATTTGCTAAACTTAAGTGGCGGTGGGCGGGGCACATAGCTCGTAAAACAGAACACCGTTGGGGTATTAAAGTTCTCAAGTGGTGGCTGCGCACCGGAAAACGTAGCGTAGGCATACCTCCTACTCGGTGGACCGATGACCTGGTGAAGGTAGCAGGAACCTGCTGTATGCGGGCAGCGCAGAACCAGTCGTCGTGGAAATCATTGGAGGAGGCTGATATGATGATGGTGAAGAGCGCTTTGTTCTAATTTCATTCATTTTAATTGCACCGTAAAAAGCCCCGCGTAGCGGGAGTCGTTCCTAAAAAGATGTTTTAAAAAAAATACACAACCCTGCAGTATAATGTGTACAGTTCGACAAGACTCTCTGAATTTTATAATTTATGGATTTAAAATATGTATGGTAATTACTAAATGTGATGCTATGAAGCGCGATACCAACCAAAAAGTACAGTTCTACCCGGAGCTACCCATCTAGGCTTGTTATTAAGCTATACTCAGCTTAGAAATTAGGAGATTCGAAGAACTAAAGCACACCCTGGACACTTCATACAACGGGCCAGAAATGACATTTCTGAAAACAAATGACGGAACAAACAAAATGGCGGCGAAATCCTACACGTTCGACAACCAAACTGTAACCAATCTGTATCAATCTGGGTGACGAGGGGGTGAGGTCGCAATCTAGAGATTGGCAGGGAGTGTCCATACTGTATGTTAGTCTAAGTACTAATATATATACGAGTACTTTGCCACGAGTACGCTGCTCCTGAACAGAGCGAGCTGTCAACCGAGAGTTCTAGAGTCCGCCGCCGTAATAAAATTTCGTTTATTCAAATTAAGAAACAGTCATGTCAAACTGTAAAGTCTGAAATATCTGCTAAAATTATACTAATTGAGCTATCGAGATTTAAAATTTATTAAAGTGAAACTTTTATTACATCGTCTCAAATTTTTACGTCTGTATGTTGCATGTCGCGGGACGGTCGCTTTTGTCTGACGGTATGATCGTTTCGTCCTCTGTACCGTAGCGAGAGCAGCCATGATCGTTTCGTCCTCTGTAAAGTTTCACTTTTACCGTGGTTTCATAAAACCACACACTATTTCTCGTAGTATTTTTTTTACTTCCATAAATTATGTTCGAATGTTTTACACATTTTTCCATTGTTTCTGCAAAAAGTATCGAATAATAGATGATTATGGACATTTTCCTCCTGGTCACATCGGCCCCGCCCTTCGCCATGACATAGCTAGATGTTGCCCCAAATATTGCAATACTCGCGTATTTCGGGAATGGTCGAAGAATTTCCCAATATTTAGTACCGTCATCTATCATCTGTTCAAACGGGACTCCGAATTCCGGATTTTTATGTGGATGTGATTCAAGGTCCGGATAAATACAACGCGGGCTGCTAAAATATTTTGTCGTAAACAAGAAGTTGTTCAGCGTAAACTTTAAGTTATTCAATGAGATCTTAGCTGATTATTGGACAGTTTATTTCTCTACTAGCTTTTTCCCGCGGCTCCGGTCGCGTGGACATCGTTTTTATGACTGTCTTTAAGGGTGATTAGTAAATTATGTCGTTTCCCACCTACTCGGCCATATCTGTGCAAAAAATCACTACAATCGAGTATTTTTTAGTTCCCTCAGGAACTGCATTAGATTATGCTATTTTCCCGGGATAAAAAGTAGCCTACGTCCTTCCCCGTGACACAGGCTACCTGCATGCCAAATTTTATAAAGATTGGTCAAGGCGTTGAAGAGTGAAAAGGTAACAAACAAAAAAACACATTTTCACATTTATAATATTAGTAATTAAAAAGGATTAGATCAACCTATATTTAAATAATTCAAATATTCAACCGAGATGAAGCAATATGCATAGTTTGAGTATCGATCAAACTAAATGCGTGTGCGTTACCAAATTAATTTCACCAAGGTTTCGTAACGCGTACCTCAGCTGATTTAAAATTTCCAACGGTACACGGTTCGCTGTAACGCGTTGCGTTGTTACTTTAAAGATTCTTTAGGAAACAGTTCAATACTAGAAGAAGTGGACAACCTTAAGTGGAACCTGTGAACTGGGGTCGAGGCTCTTCTCATCAAAGTAAACAGTTTTTTCCAAGAGAAACGTAGCCAATTCGCGAAAAAGAGAATTGGGTCTAGGCGTAAGCTCTCTGCTTCATACAAATTACAAATCGATCAGCTGATCGACAAATTCCTATGAAGAAACCCATTTTTTTACTGTCCTCAGAAAAGGGAAAGATTCTCGATTCGACTGAAGTTTTTTGTGTGTATGTTACGCGATTTGAACCGATATGAAATATTCTTTTTATGCCTTGTAAATTGCTTTAAAATCTATTCAGTACTTTTTACAATATATGTTTCGTTTCTATACTATCATCATCATATCAGCCGTAAGACGTCCACTGCTCGTCAAAGGCCTTTTCCACGACGACCGATCCCGCGTCCTATATTAATTTCCACGACGACCGATCCCGCGTCATATTAATTTCCACGACGACCGATCCTGCGTCTTATATTAATTATATTATCATCGTGTTCAAATTAGTTGCTATTGCTTTTCGAATGAACAAAAAAACAACTTTTGTTGGATACATTATTTAGCAAAATATTGCTTTTAAACTAGGTTTGTGATAACTGATAAGTGATAAGTAAACAAACACTAAAATGTAAACATTTGAATTTTGATTTGCAAAAGCTCTACCATCTCTATAAACAAAAATACCTCATCCAATAATAGAAAGCACCGGTGGTTGAAATTGGCACTTTGTTACCCAAAATGTATTCCGTATTTCAATCCCAAACACTGCGATTTGAAAAGTAAACAGAAGAGGCAAACCTAGGGTTACCATCTATGTAAGGGAAATGCCTGTCTAGTAAGCACAAAATACCAGATTTTTCAGTAAAATGCCTGTGTACGGTAACAAAACTGTAAGTCTTAGAATAAATAATATACAACAGTTTAATTTAACTAAGATAGGTTATTAGTTTTACTCGTTTCTTCGCACGCAGCGCAGCGCGCTCTGCCCATATTTAGACAGTTTCATCATCTTGTGTGTTTGGAGCACGTATGCGAGCTTTTGCATTTCACTGAGAGCCGCGAAATTCAAAAATGCCTGTCTGTCTCAGCCTAGCGCCGGCCGCACGCCTGTCTAAACCACAAAATGCCTGTCTCAGCCTAACGCCGGCCGCACGCTTGTCTAAACCACAAAATGCCTGTCTGTCTCAGCCTAGCGCCGGCCGCACGCCTGTCTAAACCACAAAATGCCCGTCTCAGCCTAGCGCCGGCCGCACGCCTGTCTACCACAAAATTCCTGTCAAATGGTAACCCTAGGCAAACCAATTTCTGTCCGCCTCGTTCACAATACAAAGCAGCTAAAGGGCCAGTAATGGCGGTCGAGGGGAAGGGATAGCTCGGCCGAATGCCTATCGGACCGATTCAGACCTTTGGGGCACATTTGCGTAGGAACCCGTATTAATTACAATTTAATCGATTTCGTGGACTATTCTCCTCGTCCGTGGTTCTGTTCTGAGTGGAGTCTTGGGATAGTTGGGCAGCTATTGTTAATGTAAAAGCTAGTTGTACTCGTAATGTAAGTGTAATCGTATGTCTCATGTGGTCAAACGCTCTTAAATTTTAAATAAATAAAGATTACAGCTCTGGTTTATTTTCCTTCTAAACAATTCTTCCAAAAGTAACGTTAAGCCGAATGCGAAATAGTTTTGACCGTTAGCTCTATCCACTCTACCTTTCCATCCTCGGCTTTGTTTCTTTGTGAAATATAGTTAAAACAATAAATACTCTGCTAAATATTTTATTTTATTAAGGAAATTTACAGCTTAAGTATATATGTCACCGGGATATTTTAAAAACCGCGATATTACAATATCACTAGTTAGATTATGATATAACGGTAAATTGTGAATCGGATCACAATATTCTTGTACCTCCGAATAAAACTGATGATTTATTCTGCTTCGCGAGGCTCTTTGACTGTTAAATCAATCAAACGTGACCAAACCCAACTCATTTATTTAGTGTTTTTCACTTCGCTTAGTGTTATTGTAATGTCACTAGTGAGTTTACAATGTCACTAGTGAAATTGTAAACAATATGTTACAGTTCGCAATCTTTCGACAGTTCACAATCTCGCGAAATAAATCCCGTTAGATTATAATTTATAATCTAACGGAATTCACAATCTTACGGTGACATAATATACACTACATATCCTATAATACATACTATATACTACATATTATACTCATAATCATCAAGGCGAAAGTGCTCAGGGCACAGATTACTAAATAGTTACCTCTCAGGGTCTCTAAGTCCCTAACTATTCATCTTTTACATTTGTAGTGTCACCAGTGACGTGCGGTTAACTGTACCACTCCGATATTCCACGTTTAAACCGCACTTTTAAATGGCTTATAATATAAGTCTTGACTCTTGTGAAGATTGCGAGTAGTGGATTGATAGGCTCCTCGGTTTTATGTGTTGTCAGTTGTCACTGTAGTGGTAGTGTCATGGCTCATTTGCACTCAGCCCTGTTGGGCAGGGAAGTGGGCAGCGCGAAAATGTAAACAGGTCACTCGCGCTGGCACTGCTCATGCCGCTGCCGTTGCCACGATTGTCGGCTTTGGTGCGGAAAGTGCGAGTGAATGTTTACATTCAGCCCTCTTGGTCACTTGCCGCCGGGCGTTCGAGTGAGAAAGAACGTTTTGTTGTGTTTGAGATAAATAATGTTGCTTGAAGATCCTCCGTTAAGGATTCCGTACGACTCTCTCTACCAACAGCCCGTCGAGGAAGAAGAGAACACGGAAGTACTCTGTGCTGAGTACATTATAAAGACGACGACGGTGTCTTTATTTCTTTGATTTCTTTTTAAAACATGTAAATAGTTGAAATACAGAGCAGACATAATACTGTCGCCGCAACAACCTCGGCGTCCGCCATTGCTGCGGGTCGTTCGGTAAAGAAGTATACGCGTCGATGCTGCCGCAGAAGTATATTTAGGGCAATACTTCCGGCAGCGGCAGTGGCTCAGTGTAAACCCTGGGTAATCCTCTGTGTATGGTGGATGGTTGTCATCATATCAGCCGAAAATCGTCCACTGCTGGACTAAGGCCTCCCCCAAAGATTTCCACGACGACCGGTCCTGCGCTGCCCGCATCCATCGGCCTCCCGCGATCTTCACCAGGTTCGGTCTACCGCGTGGGGAGGTTTCCGGTGCGCGGTCGCCACTCGAGAACTTTACTGACCCATCGGCCATCCGTTCTACGAGCTATGTGCCACAAGAGGCGAAGTCAATTAACTCAGGCCCATGCTGGGCGTCGCGACGTTACAGCCAAGCTGTCGGCTTAGAGCTAAACAAACGCTTGTATGTCAGTCTACGGAAATCATTGAACTCCCGTTGCTTGATATATTTGGTCTGGCCATTACGAACGACCTTCATTTTCATTTAGTAAGGTTACAGCAGAACCACCAGCGTAGCGTAGCAGAGACATAGCTGAGGCTATGTCTCTGCTAAATATTATGCTGAGCTGGGCTGGGACCTTTTGATGTCGCCGGCCTTATACCTAAATTATCTGTTAAGGTGGTTCGATTATCATACAAAAAACAATTGCAATAATCTGGTTCAGGATACAGAATAAAGCGTAAATTATGTGTGCTACAAACTTTTTTCAAGTATTTGTTTGCGCAAGATTAATAAAAAAACATACTTTCATTTAAAATTATGGAATAAACCAACGCTCAATTTTCATTAAATTTACGAATGTGTGCGAGACAAATGTCGTGTAAATACACAAGATGCGCGACGTTGCCGCTCCATACAACCGACCGACGCGCGTGCATGTTGCCGCTCTTACGTTCTGTCACTGCATCAAGTCACTCGATTGCAAAGAGAATATAACAAACTGTCTTTTATTTGTTTTTCATTTTCATGCATTGAAGAATTATTACTTATCCCTACTAACCTACTATATAGGGATATCCCTACTATAATACTATAAATGCGAAAGTAACTCTGTCTGTCTGTTACGCTTTCCCGCAAAAACTACTGAACGGATTTGGCTGAAATTTGGTAGGTAGACAGATTAGGACCTGGATTAAGACATAGGCTACTTTTTAGCCGCTTGCAGCTCGCGCACTGCGCACCCTCGAAAAGTCATAGAAACGTGGTCCACGCGGGTGAAGCCGCGGGAAACAGCTAGTCCCTACTATAATATTATAAATGCGAAAGTAACTCTGTCTGTCTGTTACGCTTTCCCGCAATAACTACTGAACGGATTTGGCTGAAATTTGGTAGGTAGACAGATTAGGACCTGGATTAAGACATAGGCTACATTTTACCACGCTCGCGAGCCGCTTGCGGCTCGCGCACTGCGCACCCTCGAAGTCATAGAAACGTGGTCCACGCGGGTGAAGCCGCGGGAAACAGCTAGTTACTTATAATTTGAAAAGCCATTTTTCCCATCTCAAAAAAGTTTTAACTTCAAGGTGTCGGTAACGGTGTCGGTAACGGTCTCGGTGTCGGTCACGGTGACGCTAGTTTAATGTTTTTTTCCCATGTCAAAAGTTTTCACCTAGTTGTCGGTGACGGTGTCGCGGTTTCAATGGTTTTTTCTCATCTTAATTTTTTTTTACTTCAAGGTGTCGGTAACGGTGCCGTTGACGGTGTCGGTAACAGTGTCGGTAACGGTGTCGGTGACGGTGTCGGTAACGGTGATGCTAGTTTAATGGTTTTTTCCCATGTCAAAAGTTTTCACCTAGGTGTCGGTGACGGTGTCGCGGTTTCAATGGTTTTTTCTCATCTTAATTTTTTTTTACTTCAAGGTGTCGGTAACGGTGCCGTTGACGGTGTCGGTAACAGTGTCGGTAACGGTGTCGGTAACGGTGTCGGTGTCGGTGTCGGTCACGGTGACGCTAGTTTAATGGTTTTTTCCCATGTCAAAAGTTTTCACCTAGTTGACGGTGACGGTGTCGCGGTTTCAATGGTTTTTTCTCATCTTAATTTTTTTTTACTTCAAGGTGTCGGTAACGGTGCCGTTGACGGTGTCGGTAACAGTGTCGGTAACGGTGTCGGTGACGGTGTCGGTAACGGTGACGCTAGTTTAATGGTTTTTTCCCATGTCAAAAGTTTTCACCTAGGTGTCGGTGACGGTGTCGCGGTTTCAATGGTTTTTTCCCATCTTAAAAATTTATCACTTGGAGGTGTCGGTGACGGTGTCGTTGACGGTGTCGCGCTTTCAATGGTTTTTACCCATCTCAAAAAGTTTTCACTTTAAGGTGTCGGTGACGGTGTCGGTAACGGTGCCGGTGACGGTGTTGCGCGTTCAATGGTTTTTCCCATTTTAAAAGTTTTCACTTCTAGGTGTCGGTGACGGTGACAGTGTCGCAAGTTCAATAGTTTTTCAATCTCAAAAAAGTTTTCACTTCAAGGTATCGGTGACGGTGGTTTTTTCCATCTCAAAATTTCCCAACGCGCCTAGAGAAATTTTCAGTTCAAAAAAGTAAATATGATAATCGATATATACATATAGAGTTGTTAATACCCCAAATTTCAAATTGAACGAATTTAAAATTTTCAGATGATATCTATAAAAAAAGGGAAACTTTTACAATGCCAGTCACGCGAAATTATCTTCAATGTTTATAAATATTATGTAACCGAAGCCAACAGATTAAAAAAAAATTAGGATGATAATGAAAGTAATTATTTTAAGAAGGTTTAAGAGAGTTGCTAATGCCACTGGAATTTCCAGAAGAATTATGAACAATATCCTAAATGAAGTTAGGACTGAAACACATTCCAGTGTAATTACTAATTAAGGTCAGCACTCCGAAAAAAAGGAGACCAAAATAACAATACCCTATTGTCGAACCTTTAACCTTCTCTTTATTGGAAATCGGTTGAAGAGTTATTTTATTTTGTTTATATTTTTATTAATTTCGTTAGTATGTATATTATAAATAATGATAATTTTAGAGCTCTATATAGTTCGTGCGGGAATCTAAACAAAACAACAATAAAGTACTTAGTTCTGAATTCAAATTCAGTTATACGTTAAATCTTGTAATTGATGGACATGGAATCAGCATTCGTTTGTATTCGGAAATGCGATGATTGCCGATTGCAATATTCAATGGATGTGTGAGTGTCGAGTTCAAAACTGCATGAAGGAACACATAATCGAGATTTTTGGATACTACAATGCAATTAATTGTGCAATTTGTTTTTCGACAGTTAAATATTTATGTAAAGAGTGCGCTTAACGTTTTTAAGGTAAAAATGTGGAACCACGACTTCAAAAAAAAATTATAACTAAAAATTTGTGGAGCAGGCGCCATCTAGCGAGAATTGAGCATTGAGGAGCTTCATCGAACCCCCGTAAATGTAGGTATTTACTTCCTCTCGTTTATTTAAAATTGACATGTCTGTCTAGTGTATGTTTTTAACGTACCATTAACTGTATATTATGTGTCTGGTGTCTCAATAAACTTATTCTATTCTATTATTCTATTAGTAACGCCGCCGCCGGTTTCGTTTTCGCGAACAGTTACGTACGGGATTCCCAAATGTTACGCGAACCTGTTTGGAAGTGTTTTAATGTAATATTTCCACTCCGCTGTCCAAGTAGGACAGGACAGGGCACGTGTATAGTCGGACGCGCGATCAACTACAAATTACTTTTAGGCCTACGTTGTTGTTTTTTTTTTGCGTATTCGTCCTACACAAAGTTTCAGACTACGTAAAACTCTGCAAAATCTTCTTTTTAAAAATTCACGTATTTTCTTTTTTTTTAATTCACAATTCATCAGCCCTTGGCATCATCTCACAAGTGACAATGATGCCGAAGATGGAAGCGGGCTTACCAAGATTCCCCAACGCACTGGAGAACTGGCTATCTTATCTTCAACCGAAACACATCAATGTTGTTAACACTGATGTTTGACGGCAAGACTTAGATAAGATGGTGTTAGCTAGCCAGGCGGGCATTAAAAATGCCCTACCACCAACCAAACCGAGTCTTACAAGTTGACCCCACCGTGAATCGAACCCGCGACCTCCTGGTGTGAAGCGAATAGACTGACCATTACGCCACGGAGGCGGTTTCTTCTTTTTCAACCCATTTAATATTTTGTTTGTCCTGCTTATACACCTAGCTTATTTATGTGAGAGAAAAATGCAATGAAATATTCGATAAACGTTTATTGTACGTCATTCATGAGAACCCATAACATCTCCCCTGCTGTGGGGCACGGGGCTCTTCCCAAGCTCGGGCAGGTAAGGTACGTAAAAGTATGTAAGGTATCATCATATCAGCTCATATATGGGGACGTATGGCGACGAGAGGCCCGAGCCTACCCTGCATTAGGGCGATCGGGCGGCGGGCCGTAGTCGACCACGCGGGCCCAGTGCGGGTTGGTCGACTTCACACACAAGTAAGGTTTAATCCCTACTAATATGATAAATGTCAAAATGTGTTTGTTTGTTACCTTTTCACGCTTCAACACTGACCAATCATGATAAAATTGTGAATGCTAGTAGCCTGTGTCACGGGGAAGGACATGGGCTACTTTTTATACCGTGAAATTTGCATAGTCTGATGCAGTTCTTGAGATATCTGAAAAATGCTCTTTGTTTGGTTAATTTCTTTAAAATCGCAACGGAAAAATGGATTGTTGTAATTATTTGCCTGTGTAGATGGTTGAGGGGATGGGAAATAACATAATTTAATAATTAGCATATCCTGACATAGTTCTCGAGGGATCTGGGGAAAACTCATTTCCACGCTCGCGCACGTCAGCGTCGCGACGGAGCAACGAATTGAAGTGTATAGAATTGGTTGAGGGCGTGGTGACATAGACTGCTAATCAGAATAGCCCTATCTGGAATAGGGATCTGGAGATAACTCATGCCCACGCTTACAAGCCGCCGCACCACTCACCCTCAAAGACAGTTATAAAAAAGATGTCCACTCCGGCGAAGCTGCGGGCAAATATTAGTTCGTTTATATACTTAAACGTTTTATTTTATGAAATTCAGTGGATATTTATATAAACGTTTTATTTTATGAAATTCAGTGGATACGCACTACGTCTCGTTACCAAAACAATGAAAGCAGTTTTAAAGGGCCTATGAAGCATTTTATTTCAAGTGTCACACACATAATTAAACTATTTATTTGTTATGCTGTGCCGCGACTTCGTCCGCGTGGAGGTTTTGAATTTTCCCATGATAACTTTTGGATTTTCCGGGATAAAAAGTATTCTATATGTCACACAGCTAAAAAAGATGTCCGTATAAAATAAAAATATTGAATTGAAGTTAACAAACTGCTACAAAATACCGCAGCAATTAAGCACCTATCAGTTAGCTCTGCCGAATTGAACATGATCAGCTACTGCTGCTCGTGTCTCGATTTTAGTGTCGGTCGTGCCGAGTAGTAGGGTACCGTGAAGCAAATAGCCGTTAATTTTAATGGCGTTCGGTATCGATCGCCTTCACGTGGTGGATGGAACAGTGTTACCTTGTGTTTGTAAAAGTGGTAAACGCTCGATCTTATAGTCAGACGAAGGCATATTCTGTAGCACGACTTCTTAAGTAGGTACGGTAGTAGACGGGGGTTTTAAAAAAGATGGGTGCTTACAGATGAAAAAAGTTTAATTGTGAAAAAAAAGTAAGTGTGTGGTTTTATGAAACCACGGTAAAAGTGAAACTTTACAGAGGACGAAACTATCATGGCTGCAATCGCTACGGTACAGAGGACGAAACGGTCATACCGTCAGACGAAAGCGACCGTCACGCGACATGCAACACACAGACGAAAAAATTTGAGACGATGTAATAAAAGTTTCACTTTAGTAATGAACTATAAAGAAATATTTTATTTTAGTTACCTGGTGAAGGTCGCGGGAAGCCGCTGGATGCGGGCAGCGCAGAACCGATCGTCGTGGAAATCCTTGGGGGAGGCCTATGTCCAGCAGTGGATGTCCTTCGGCTGATATAATGATGATGATGACGTTAAATGTATAACACAAATAGCAAAAAATAATTTAATCTTCGGGAAGGGTCTTTTAAGAAAGCAGCAGTTTAATATATTAATAATAACTAGCTGTCCCGGCGAACTTCGTACCGCCTTAAATTACATTACACTGCCCTGCCCTACCCTACACTACCCTACACTACACTACACTACCCTACCCTACACTACACTACACTACACTACCCTACCCTACCCTACACTACTCTACACTACCCTACACTACACTACCCTACACTACCCTACCCTACACTACCCTACCCTACCCTATCCTATCTCTCAAGTTGGATCGAACTGCACATGGTGTGCGAATTTTATTATAATCGGTTAAGTGGTTTAGGAGTCCATTGAGGACAAACATTGTGACACGAGATTTATATATATTAAGATTATTTTATAAAGAAATAAACTTGGATAATAGAAGTTGGATGATAGAATTTTGATTTTTGAAAGTCACACAGATGACAGCGTATGCGTAAAAGAAACTAAAGAAAACTGCGTTACAATTCTATTGAGAAAGCTCCAATATCATTTATCAGTGCTTCATCGTACATAAGTCTCGCTCACTGAAATTACAAGTTTAATGTACAGAGGTGAGCACATCAAGCTACACACTCGTAGTGCGATTCTGATCCATACGCATACGGCAAAGTCCAAAGTGTGTAGCTTTATTTGCTGGCCTCTGTACACAGGCTAGGCACTAGGCAGCCGCGACGTAAAAGATGGGTTTAAGGCGCAGTGGTACCTAAAAATCCACTAAACAGGTTTTAGGAATTCATTTTTGAAATTTTTGAATTAGTTAACAGTAAATTTAAAATCTAGGAAAACATATTGGTATTGTTGAGAATAGTTACGAAGGACTATATCGAATGGAAACACGAATTAATAAAGTTGGCTCGATAGAATAATTTCGCAAAGGTACCTCTTTTCGAGCCATTTTATCGTTTTCTGTAAGGATAAAATAATTCTCTCATTCGAATTCCGACAGATAATATCTTGAACTAAATCAGCATAGTGGGGGTGGGTTCGCGCATGTGTACATACAGGTGCAACATAATTGGTGTAGGGGCCGTTTGGAGGGGCTTCTACTCATCATACTGAACAACTCTTCCTGGGAGACCCATGGTCAACACGCAAAAAACTAATCGATCAGCTGATGAACATTTTTGTGCATTTTGTATCGACCGTCGAATTTATTTATTTTTGAAAATTGACAATGGGTTTCCTCGGGGAAAGTTGCTTAGTATGATGAGCAGAAACCGCAGTTAAGAAGCCATACACCAAGTTTTTTTGTTACCCCCTCGACCTCTATGTATCTTAAATATATATAACTCAAAGGTGACTGACTGACTGACATAGTGATCTATCAACGCACAGCCCAAACCACTGGACGGATCGGGCTGAAATTTGGCATGCAGGTAGATGTTAGGACGTAGGCATCCGCTAAGAAAGGATTTTGGGAAATTCCCACGGAAACCGCAAAAATCGGCATCCACTAGTTACTCTATATGTTTCTTTTCCAAATCGCGGCATAAAAAATTAAGATTGCATCATGGATAGCTCCGTCAACTCTCTTTTTGTGGAGCGCCGCGTGAAATTCTTACTTATATTATAAACGCGATGTATTTATGCACATATGGATGTTTGTTACTCTTTGACGCCACAACAGATAAACGGATCTGGATGAAATTTGGTAGGTAGACAGATTCGGACCTGCATTATCATAGAGGCTGCTGCGGCTCGCGCACTGCGCACCCTTGAAGACAGTCATAGAAACTACGTTCACGCGAGCGAAGCCGCTGGCAGAAGCTAGTCATCAATATTTCTTTTAGAATTTTCCTTTTATTACCGCAAATGAGAATAATCACAAAATGTAAATATATTTGTATCTGAAAAAGGGGAGACGGAAACGAGTATTATTAACCTTTAGAAGTGCTCTTAATGAAGGATGAGTGGAGGGGGATTGAGGGTGGGGGGGGGGGGCAGCTAGCGACATGTTTACTTGTAGAAGCGCTGCGTAAAGAGAGATTAGGCGATTGATTTGTTTACTGCTTTCGCGTCTAATGTGTGGTCGGCCTTATAGCCTGTCGTGTGAGCTCGTTATATTGTCGTTCAAGAGAGAGGTTTTTATTATTTATTAACTTAGCACACCGTACGAAACATTTACGAGGCGCGTGGACGCTCGCTACGTGATGAACGATGTGATGAGTTGATGACACTGCTTTCGCGTGACACGTCTTTTGCCTAAGCTGATCGTATGAAATCGTTTTTTTATGTTTCACATAATGGGTTAATTTTTTTTTCTATACCTAAACTCATTTTCAAAATTAAATTAGCTGTTTTGTAAAAGAAATAGTCTTACAATAAGAGGTATAAAATTTTTGAGCCTTTTGAATACACTGTTACCGGTTTTGCCACACCCTGGACACTTCATACAACGGGCCAGAAATGATATTTCAAAAAAGGAATGACGGAACAAACAAAATTGGCGAAATCCTATACGTTCGACAACCAATGTAAGCAATCTGGGTGACGAGGGGTGAGGTCGCAATCTAGATATCATTGGTGTGTTCCGGCATGGAGATAAGATAGCCAGTTCCCCATTGCGTTGGGGATTCTTGGTAAGCCCGCTTTCATCTTCGGCAACATCGTCACTTACCACCAGGTGAGATGTTGTCAAGGGTTTACCAATTACTGTATGTTAGTACTAATATATGTACTTTGGTTTTTCTAAGTTGGTGGATAAAGTAACTGGTAGTTTCATTCAACCACTGTCTTTCCGTATATAATCGATACTTTGAATGTAGATCAACTTTAATGATAAATGATCGCCCGACGTAAACCGCAAATCATCTTCCTACTTAACTACAGTTTTGCCAAGCAAAATGTGTGATGGATGAACCAAGCCGAATGGTTTTAACGAAGACTTCCTTGTTGAAAACTCTTTTGCAACTAAAACTAGAAAATCTAACACCCGTATGAAGTTAATGACGCGCACAAGTGAATCGTCTAGCCAATATTTTTAACTAGACTCCTTTAAAAAAAATTAGCTGTCCCGTCGAACTACGTTCCGCCTTACACTACACTACACTGCCCTACCCTACCCTATACTACCCTACACTACACTACACTACACTACCCTACCCTTCCCTACACTATACTACACTAAACTACCCTATCCTACCCTACATAAGAACCTTCTCCTGACAATAACGAACTCGACAAAAAAAGAATTAGCGAAATCGGTCCAGCAGTTCTTGAGTTATAAAATTACAACGAAAAGTGGCATTGATTTTTAATTTAAATGCAAAGAAAACCTTAAAATCTAACACCCCTTATTAAGTAAACGACTCAAGAGCACCCTGTTACTAGTGAACTGTGAATCGCCTCGTCAGCGTTCTGCAGAGCAGTCGATCTTCGTCCCGAGACCGTAGAGCCCTCAGCTCGGCTTCTGCTTGGAGCTTCGCCAATTGTTGGAGTACGCGAACCCATTTACGAGACACTATAATCAAGGAGACCGTATAGCCACACCCTGGACACTTCATACAACGGGCCAGAAATGACATTTCAAAAAACGAATGACGGAACAAACAAAATGGCGACGAAATTCTATACGTTCGACAACCAAACTGTAACCAATCTGTATCAATCTGGGTGACGATGGGGTGAAGTCGCAATCTAGAGAGCGGCAGGGAGTGTCCATACTGTATATTTGTACTAATATATATACTTTGGTATACCGACCGCTTTCTGGTAAAGAAACATGCTCAATTATTGATCGTACAACGGATTACACCGAGCGGTACCTATACTTTTAACCTAGAAGTACGCTGAGTATCATTATCATCATGTCAGCCGAAAAACGTCCTACGCTGCCCGCAATGTCCACCAGGTCGTCGGTCCGCCGAGTGGGAGGCCTGCTCAACCTACGTCTTCCAGTGTGTGGTCACCTCTGGATAACTTTACTGCCCCTAAGGCGGTGCGTTTTACGAGCTATGTGCCCCGCCCACTTGAATTATGCGGTTACTTTAAACAAAGTATATATATTAGTAATAACATAAAGTATGGACACTCCCTGCCGCTCTCTAGATTCCGACCTCACCCCCTCGTCTCACCCAGATTGATACAGATTGGTTACAGTTTGGTTGTCGAACGTATAGCCGCCATTTTGTTTGTTCCGTCATTCCTTTTTTGAAATGTCTTTTCTGGCCCATTGTATGAAGTGTCCAGGGTGTGCTTTACTTCTTCTTTAGTGCTTTAGTGGGTAATTTCTAAGCTGAGCATAGCTTAATAATAAGCCTTGTTGGGTAGCTCCGGGTAGAACGTACTCTTTGATTGGTATTGCGCTTCATAACATCACATTTAGTAATTACCATTCATTTTTTTAATCCATAATTTATAAGCCCTTGGCATCATCTTACCTAAGAGTAAGTGACGATGACGCCGGAGATGGAAGCGGGCTTACCAAGATTCCCCAACTCAATAGGAATCTGACTATCTTATCATCAAGCCGGAACACATCAATGCTGTTAACACTGATGTTTGGCTGCAAGACTTAGATAAGATGGTGGTAGCTAGCCAGGCGGGCTATAATAAGGAAAATGCCCTACCACCAACCAAACCGAGTCTTACGAGGTTGACCCCGCCGGGAATTGAACCCGCGACCTCCTTGTGCGAAGCGAATGGACACCATTACGCCACGGAGGCGGTTAAATTCATAAGTTACAAAATACTTTATTGTTGATTGATTCAAACACGATCTTCACCATTGCAGAGAATTTATTTTGCGGAAAATAATGTAGCGCAGTCACACACCGGACACTTCATACAACGGGCCAGAAATGACATTTCAAAAAAGGAATGATGGAAGAAACAAAATGGCGGCTATACGTTCGACAACCAAACTGTAACCAATCTGTATCAATCTGGGTGAGACGAGGGGGTGAGGTCGCAATCTACAGAGCGGTAGGGAGTGTCCATACTGTATGTTAGTACTAATATATACAGGTTGTAACAAAATTGGTGTAGTTCCCGTTAACTGGGGCTTCTACTCGTCATACTGAACAACTTTTCAACGACTTTGCTGAAATTGAAAAAAAAAAGTTTTTACTCTTCATACAAATCGATCAGTTGATCGACCAATTTTGTGCATTTTAGTATGGAGGGTCCAATTTTTTTTTTGAGAATTGACTAGGAGTTCCTTGGGCAAAGTTGTTCAGTATGATGAGTAGAAGCCTCAGTTGACAGGTCCTACACCAATTATTTTACACCCTGTATATTTTGGCACAGTGTTGTCTATCTAGTGGGTATTTAGTCGATGCTGAAGCCCCATATAATAGCCGCACGATACGTAACACTGCGCCAACCACGTGCCGCCCAGCGCCAGGCGGGCTGGCCTGCCGTTTACTGTACGTGTACATACGTACACTAGGTCAAAGGCGACGACCTCGTTTAGACTGCAGATAAAATGGCTCTGAGGTGCGCACATGCTCTTTCTATGAAACGTGTTACTAAATTTTTGTAAGGCCTACTACAATGGGTAGTTTATTGATCCAGAATAAATCGTAATAAGGTACCTCCCATACAAACACAGATTATCTGTAATTTTTTTGAAGTGAAAACTTCTTTAGGCGAGTTGGGCACCAGGACACTCGGAGTGTCAAAACTTATAAAACTGCATTTGAGATGGGTGAAAAACCACTGAACTCGCAACACTGTTACCGTTACCGTAACCAGGAACACTCGGGAGGGTCAAAACTTATTAAACTGTAAAAAGCTTTCACTCCTGTCGGCCCTCCCGGAGTGGTTAGGTTTTTTTATCAACTCTCATACACCTTTTTTATGTTAGTATAGGAAAGCATAGGAAAGCGTTTTTTCGTTGTTGATTTCTGTATAACACACAGTGAAGGCTACGTACATAGCGTGGCTGTACCAAAGTATATATATAAGTATATATAAATAAAGTATATATATTAGAGCAACGCCAAAATATACTAAATGAATCAGACTGTAAGGAAAGCCCCAGAGACAAGACGAAATAAATTCATAGTAAATGTCTCCACTAATAATTCGTTCGACTCCCTAAACAGTGATGAAGAAATAGATGAATATTCAATATTGAACAGAAGTTGCCCAGAGCCAAATGCCTGCAATAGAAGTTACATAGATGAATTAAAAGGGAAAATTGTGGAACTGAAGGAAAAGTTAATGGCTGCGGATAACGAGATTAAACGCTTTTTGTCGGAGAATTTCAAATTAAAGAAAGACATTTCCCAATATAAACAAAGTCAACCATTAGACTATATATAAAATTTTCCCTTTTAATTCATCTCTGTAACTTCTAGTGCAGGCATTTGGCTCTGGGCAACTTCTAAATTAAACATTTTAAATTATAATATTGTAAGATTTGCATGCTAGACTAAGTTTCAGCTGAACAGATGAGACTTTAATTATTTTATGTTATCTTCCAATGTACCTGTTTTATGCAAATAAATAATCTTGAATCTTGAATAACATACAGTATGGACACTCCCTGCCGCTCTCTAGGTTGCGACCTAACCCCCTCGTCACCCAGATTGATACAGATTGGTTGTCGAACGTATAGGATTTCGACGCCATTTTGTTTGTTCCGTCATTCGTTTTTTGAAATGTCATTTCTGGCCCGTTGTACGAAGTGTCCAGGGTATGGCTGTACTATGTATTTCTGAATACCAAATATTTTTTTTATTTTTCTTAAAAATTTGAGTGCGTTTGGCTGCACCTCACCTGATGGTAAGTGCCGATGCAGCCGAGGATGTAACACGCAAGCTCAAATAGTGCCTATTCACTCTCGTCTTGAAGATTCCTAAATAAGACGAATCGGGGAATACAGACGCCGGAAGGGAATTCCACTCCTTGGCCGTTCGCATGATGAAGGAAGAAGCAAAACGCTTCGTGCGAAAAGGTGGAACATTGACGACAAAGGGGTGGAACCGCTCTCCGCGCCTGGTCGTCCGATGATGAAATGGAGAGGGGGGAATGAGTTCGTAAAGTTCCAGGGCACACTCTCCGAAATGAATCCCGTAGAACACTGATAGACAGGTGACTTTGCGGCCATGCTCGAGGCTTTGGAGCCTGTTTGATACAAGTTCCTCGTCGCCAATGAGTCTCCTAGCGCGTCGGTCGATATAATCCAAGACATCTAGCTGGTAACGAGCCGATCCGTCCCATAAGTGAGAGCAGTACTAAAAAAACATCACATCACATTACATCACATAAAAAGCTTGTAGCGTGTTTCAAGGCCTTGTCAAGCCTGTAGTATTTTCCTCTGTCCCGACTAGGCATGATGGACGCATCAGATCGTCCGGAAATATCGGCCAGTTTCCCGCCGCCCGCGCCGGGTGGCGCGTCCCAGCTACGCGCTCACCCACACACTCGACACAATGAGATCAATTGAGCCCCGTCATACAGACGCGGCGGCGGGACTGGGCCAGTGTTGCCAGATGACTTTTGTTAAATGTAGCTAAATAATGTTTAAAAAGTCACTAGAACAATATAAAAATGGCAATTCTGTCACTAGATTGAAGGCAATTAACCAAATGATAATCCAAAATAAAAAAAATGATCTCTTCGGACGAAGCATTCGTATAATTATGATAGAACGTCACTTTGGTCACTAAGTATGTTTGTTCATCTTCTATATTTATTGTTTTACAGTACTTTGTTAAAAAGTGGGGCGTATTACCTAGTTTTACCCTATGGTGTTACAGTGCTTGAAAAGTCGCTAAAATGTACGATGCGTCGATTTTTTTTGTCGCTAGACTGCTCCGAAAATACGTTAGATCTAGCTACTGAGTCGCTAAATTGGCAACACTGGACTGGGCCGACCTCATTTCTGGCCAAAGCACAATAGGGAGGGGGTACTCTGCGGGTAGTTGGAAATTGAAATAGTTTCCCATGTTGTTGAAAGGGGAGGAACTGTAAAAAGTAAGTGTCCTACTACCGGGAAGTTGTTTAGATTCTTTTCCTCCTTCGAGTAGCGCCTCGTGTCGCAGCGTATGCAAAATAGAAAAGTCTAAAGGCACCTGATCTTTTTTCAGGTATTTTTAACCGACTTCAAAAAAGGAGAAGGTTTCTCAATTCGACCGTATATTTTTTTTATGTGTGTGTTCGCGGATAACTTCGTCGTTTATGAACCGATTTTGATGATTGTTTATTTTGTTGGAAAGGAGATATCCCAAGGGTGGTACTACGATAAGAAAACCAGGACCTGATGATGGCATCCCAGAGAAATCGAGGGGAACCTTATTTTCCTGTTTGAAGTCTGTTTTTTTTTGTTCAAAATTATATGGCAAAAATTTAATCTAATAATTTGTCAATTTCGAACAAGTGACTCCATTTTTAGTTTCGAGCGACGAAGGAGAAGGAGTGAAGACTGAAGATGGTAGTGATGGTAAAAAAAATTAAGTTGAGATTTTTATGGGGATCGATTGTCTTACACTAATAGTCTAAAAAAAATATGTGTGTGTGTGCGTCCGTCCGGTGTTCTAGTTCACAAATTACTGGACGGATTTGGATAATATTTGGGTTAGGACAATATTATTTTTATATATCCAGCCGTTTTTTTTATTTATCCTATCTTGAATTTTTAGTTTTGCTACCATTTCCAGTGACCACAGTAAAAAAATTACTAAATGTTTGTTTCTCAAATATGGCTCTAACAATTTAGATCTGTACGTTACTATGACTTTAAATAGCCTTTGATACGCTGTAGTTCGGTAGTCCGGGAAAAATCGGAATAAGGTACCTCCCATCACAGATTTGAACATAAGGATCCGCCCGTCTCCATATTTTATTCAGATTTCCTTGATACAAGCAAAAAGTAGCGCCATCTAACGTAACTCGTACGAACTAGCGTGGGCGAGAGTTGACGTCAGTGCCGCGTTAAAAGAACCTTGGTAGAATTGTCGCTTTAAAAATTCATTTATTTAATTTGTTTACAAGAAAAAATACAATGAAGGGTTACTTAACGGTGATACGACATCCCATGTTTCTTTTTAACCTTTCTTTCATGATTTTTACAGCCTCTAACAACACAATAAGGCATTTTTATATGGAATATCTTTCCACCACACTGTACAATTGCCCGCAGGCGACTGAGTCGCGAGTGTGCGAAACTTTCGATTTTCGCACCAATTCGCTGGGAGCATTAGTCGCGCGCGTTGGCCGGGTCCTTACGCCAGTAATATATAAGTCACTGCCTCCCATACAAATCCGGGGGTTGTTTCAAAAATTACTCTACTCAACGATTTTATGAAACTTTGTTAATAACAAGGACTTGGTAAGGCCTGCTGCAGTGGGTAGTTCTTTATTCCAGATACAATCTGAGTAAAGCTCCTCCAATTCAAACCCAAATTTTATGTAAAATTATCTATCTAATATACCTCTTTTTATTGCTATTAGGTAATTGTAATATTTATTGTTGTTTTGTGTATTCCCGACTACGTCAAACGGTGAAGCCTTCGCGAGAAAGTATAAACAGCATGGCTGTAGAAGTTATTAAAGTGAAACTTTTATTGCATCGTCTCAATTTTTTTCGTCTGTGTGTTGCATGTCGCGTGACGGTCGCTTTCGTCTGACGGTATGATCGTTTCGTCCTCAGTACCGTAGCGAGAGCAGCCATGATCGTTTTGTCCTCTGTAAAGTTTCACTTTTACCGTGGTTTCATAAAAATCACACACTTGCTTTTTGTTTTGTTTTTGGAATTCCTGCAACATTTCTTCCTCATCGTATCAGCTCATATACGTCCCCACCGAGGGGCTCGAGCCTACCCTGAATTAGGGTGATCGGGCCTTAGTCGACCACGCGGGCCCAGTGCGGGTTGTTCGACTTCACACACAACCTTCGAATTTCTTCGCAGGCGTGTGCAGGTTTCCTCACGATGTTTTCCTTCACCGTAAAAGCGTCGGATAAACTTACATATGAAATCTAAATTCGAAATCACATTGGTACGTAGCAGGATTCGAACCACGACCTCACGTATATGAGGCGCCACCGACGCTATAAGCTATTACAAGAAAATTAAAGTACTGCATAGGGTACACATACAGCTAAGAGCATATAAAATTGCAGTGAGGCTGTAACTGCCACTGCGACGCATAGATGCGTTCAATGCTTAGGATACATATACATAACATAAGCGCTAGATGTATGGCGCCGCCGCCGCAGCCAGGTTGGCACCGGTTCAACGTTGGCCCCGTGGTGCAAGTGGAAAGTTTAGCTGCAGCCTTAAACTGGATCCGACCTGGATCTGTCGGGTTGATTCAAAATTATGAGGTCGCCGTTTACCGCTCACTTTAGTGCGGGATGTCGTAGTCTTAAGTCTCAAGTCTTTTAAAGTAATTACGAGTATATTGTAGAATCAGATGCAAAAGTACATATCTTATTACATACATATCTAAGCTACTAAGTGCGGTAATCTTTAGCAGATAATGAGTTTGCTGAGACGAGGACCAATTTTCATATACAGGGTGTAACAAAATTGGTGTAGGTCCCGTTAACTGGGGCTTCTAATCACCAAACTGAACAACTTTTGTTTTACAAGATTGCTGAAATCGCAAAAAACCAACCAATTTTGTGCATTTTGTATGGAGCGTCGACATTTTTTTGCGAATTGACTATGGGATCCTTTGGGAAAGTTGTTCAATATGATGAGTAGAAACCCCAGTTAACGGGTTCTACACTTTATTTTTTTCGTAATTAGAATATGATCAGTATATATTAATAAAAGAAAGTGTACAATGTGCGTGCCGCTAAAACTCAGAAACGAGTCCCGGTACGATCAAGGAAGTTACATGGTGTGGTAGCCCTCTATCCCCCATCCATGAAGAAGGTTCCCGTTTTTACCTAAATGGCGTGCTTTGAATATATGACTGGAAGTTTCGCCCTCTAGTAATTTCTAGAACATTTGAGAGAATTCGAGAGCATTCCCCAACAACATTCCAGAACACTCTTGAATGTTGTGGAGTGTTCTTAAACAGTTTGGACTATTCGAAGCCTTTTACTACTTCCTGAGCGAATCCGGGTACCCCAGCTAGTAATATTATAAGTACTTATATGCTAAACACTAATGAGAATATTATAGAATATAGATAGATAGGTAAATGCTTTATTACTAAGCCTAGCACAGAGTGAAAAGAGAGATTTCTACGTGTACTATACATAAGCTTATTTATACATAGGAACATAATATCTCCTTAAATTAAATAAAAACTCAAACGCACACGCAAACATATTTTAAACATGACAGGCCAATTTAAAAAAAATCAGACTCAGCATTATGTCATATCAGTCAATATGCAAGAATAATGGCTTCGCGTGCAATGTTCTTAGTCCTTGAGGGTCGGCAACGCTACGCACAGACTCCCCTGACTAATAGCCATAATAGTGTGCCCCTGGGCCCTGGTGTCATGGTTATTTCTAGGCGGTAATTGCCGCTTTCCATCAGTCCACATATTTCTCAAACGAACTCGAAATGGATTTTTTTTATTCGATTAGATATCTTTCAACTTAGGGAACAGTGCAAATATCATCAATGTCGGTTCTATAGTTTTCTTTTTTTTATTATTTTCTTTGTTTAAAGGCTGGCACCGACCTCATAAAATGATAGCGTGACCTTCTTAGATGGAAACCCACTTTTGGTTAAAACTTATTATTTTCCCGTTTTTAGTTCTTATTTATTTAGTTTTGTGTTTTGAAGTCGGTTATTTTTTTTTATGACCAATAACCAATCTTCTTTAGCAGGCTTATTGTTTGGCTCTTGATTTTGTTGGTGCACACATTCTGACTTCCCTCTGACTAACCGCATCAAATGGAGACGGCGAATGCTAGTCATCTGAGTTACTTTTTATCATCTGTCAGAAACGATATTTTGTTCTAAAAATGTTAGAAATACCTAGGCGTGACGTCACAGTTTAGCAGCGCCATTTACGTACTCATTTTGTGATTTTGGTGAATTAAAAATCAAAGACTTGATGGAAAACAAAACGAGTAAAGTTTTCCGAAGTTTAAGTAGGAGGGCAATTTAGTGATCAGGAGTTCATAATTTATTTCTGATGCTGTCGTCACCCCTATTGTGAACAGGTTTCTAGCCGTTGTTAAGAGCTTATTCATAAAATCGTTTCCCATAGTAACTTAAAATTACTATTTCTTCACACACAACTCGAAGGTTGTGTGTGAAGTCGACCAACCCGCACTGGGCCCGCATGGTCGACTAAGGCCTAATCGCCCTGATTCAGGGTAGGCTCGAGCCCCTCGGTGGGGACGTATATGAGCTGTAATGATGACTATTTCTTGAAAATAGATGGGCCGATTTATACACTATAGCAAGTCATTTTCGAAAATCCTTAAAGCTTTTAGGTACAAGCTTTTATTTAAAAAGAGTTTTTATGCTTACAAGCTGAATGCTTAAAAGAATATAAATACACGATTCCAAATTAAAAAAAAAACTATTTCCTACGATTCTATTGAAAATGAAAGCGATTCTGGGACCATGATTCCACTTCCAAAGTTCATCATCAGATCAACTTCAAAACACCGAAAGGATCTATATTGTCACCGGGAATACGGCTTCATTCCAAATTTCAGATTAATCGGACCCCTGGAAGTTGCTCTAAAATCGATCGCAAGATTGAACTTAACAAACATACATACATACGAACAAACATTGCAAGTAAAATAAAAGCTTTTTCAGTAAATAATAGCGATTAAAGGTTTTCTAAACTTAAAATTCGGTGGCGTAACGGCTAGGGCCGCCGCCTCTTGTCCGGGAGGTCGTGGTTCGAATCCTGCCACGTACCAATGTGATTTTGAATTTAGTACGTTTTCATATGTACGTTTAGCCGACGTTCTTACGGTGAAGGAAAACATCGCGAGGAAACCTGCGCACGCCTACGAAGAAACTCGCAGGTTGTGTGTGAAGTCGACCAACCCGCACTGGGCCCGCGTGGTCGACTAAGGCTCAATCGACTTAATTCAGGGTAGGCGCGAGCCCCACGGGGGTGACGTATGTGAGCTGATATGAAGAATCTTAAAATTTGCTAACCTTTTTTTAAAATAAAGTATGTGTTTCGAAAATATAATCTATTCACAAACTAGAATTTCGTGGCTTGCTTAATTGCTTATGTGTACAAAGTTTCATTAGAATCGGCCCATCAATTTTCAAGAAGTAGTAATAGTTTTGTGAATATGCTCTTAACTGCTAAACTGACAATTTTATTATGGTCAGTATAACACGTTAACACGGCACAGTGGACCCGACCGACCGTCCTCGCTACTTGTTTAGATATCGTTAACGACGATGATTTGATTGCCTATTACACTACTTCAGTATTCCCCGCTCTTTGCTCACACTATACAAGTATGAATTAGAGTGATGGTATGACCAGTGTCTTTTTATGGTAGACTGAAGTGCTCTATTTCTTCAATTTTAAGTAGATTTTTATTAATCCGTTTTTGTGGTTCATTTAATAAATATTTGGTAATTCAAAATTTCACCAATATCGATTCAGCCGTTTAGGCATAGAAGTGGAACAAACAAACACACATCCATATTTTCGCGTTTGTAATAAAATTAGATAACCTGACTTTATTTCTAGAAGGCCTACGTATTTGGGCTATAAAGTTGGGATCTTAAGACACTTGCGTTTTAGACAGGCTACAATACTAATATAAATTTCAAAGTGTGTTTGTTTGTCTGTCCCTCTCATGTCCCTCCCCCTCCACATAACGTGTTTTTGCACAGAGATAGCTGACGGAGTGGGAAGTGATATAGGCTACTTTTTTCCCGGTAAAATATAGTTACCGCGAGATCAAGAAAATGCGCAATTTAACGTTTCCGAGCCGCTATGCGGCTCGCCCACCGCACACCCCACAAGAATGATATTCACGCGGCAGCGGCAGAAGCCGCCGGTAAAAGCTTGTATTTAATTATATGTCTGCTTGTAAACTGTTATTAAAATTAGTTCAGTGATATCGTGATCGTGGAGATACATAATAAAAGCTTAGTTACGACCTAACTGTTAAGATCACACGGATTCTTCATTTCATTACGAATTCTAAAACATGATTACCGTTCTAAGAAATATTGTTGAAACCTGCCCATAATTTGATTGAGTCTTTTGATATTCCATTCGCTTTATACAACCACTTAGCAGGGTGAAGCTTTTACATTATCCATTTAAGGGCATGCCTTTCGTCTTGTCGCGAAATTCATTTTGTTTGGACTTTTTTGAAATTTATATCACCACTAGCTTTTGCTCCCGAGCGTGGTCATGAATTTTCTCCAGATCCCTCGGGAACTATGTCAGGACATGCTTATTAGTAAAATATGTCATTTCCCACCCCCTCAACCATCGTTGCAAAAATCACACAGTCCATTGTTCCGTTGCGATGGTAAAGAAATTAACCAAAAAAGAGTATATTTTCAGTTCCCTCAGGAACTGCATCGGGCTATGCTATTTTCACGGGATAAAAAGTAGCCTATGTCCTTCTTCGTGACACAGGCTACCTGCATGCCAAATTTCATTAAGATTAGTCAAGGCGTTGAAGCGTGAAAAGGTTACAAACAAACACATTTTCACATTTATAATATATTACTAAGGATTTGATGTTCTTTCTTAATTGTGACCTATTTCTTCGAAAGAAAAGAATACATAATTTTCCTTCAATGTGAATGTGTGAAATAAAGAATTACCAAAAGATTCGACGCATTCATCTCGAATATAGATATCGTGAGGAAACCTGCACACACCTGCGAAGAAACTCGAAGGTTGTGTGTGAAGTCGACCAACCCGCCTGCACTGGGCCCGCGTGGTCGACTGAGGCCCAATCGCCCTAATTCAGGGTAGTGTCGAGCCCCTCGGTGGGGAAGTACATGAGCTGATATGATGATGATAGATAGATAGATAATTTATTTATTCATTGAAAGTTAACTTACAAGGAATAATGTAAAAAAGTTAGGTACTTAAAGCTTATTATTATTACACAAAGAACAAGATTAAAAATAAGAGACGTAATAAACAAAATTAACAACTAAATTTATTTATTATTGTTACATAAAAAGTATGTACACATTTACCATCACCAAGTACAAAAAGCAAACAAAGGATTAAAAAACCAAGATAAGCGCCACAGACAGCGCATGCTAAGCATGTGGTGAAACACAGTAGTGTCCCAAAAAGACCAAAGCCTGTGTTAGGGGACACTACAGAACATTTACATAGTAAACCTTTCAATTAGCTAGGAAGAACGGTCAGTGCAGCAATCCAGTTAGAGTTATGGTAATAAAATAATATAATAAAGCAGATACAGAAAGCTTTTCAAGAAACTAAACTAAAAATAAAATGAACTTTAGGTATAAGTAACAGTAATCTAAATCAATCTATTATAAATGTCATTAAATTGCTTATTATTGTATTTTAATAGATATTTTTTAATATTAAATTGAAACACAAACAGGACGAACGAAGTACTGCCAATGAAACGGCGCTGACTCAGCATAAATGTTGTGTCAAAGTATATATTATATTATATTAGTACTAACATACAGTATGGACACTCCCTGCCGCTCTCTAGATTCCGACCTCACCCCCCTCGTCACCCGGATTGATACAGATTAGTTACAGTTTGGTTGTCGAACGTATAGGATTTTGCCGCCATTTTGTTTGTTCCGTCATTCCTTGTACGATATGTCATTTCTGGCCCGTTGTATCAAGTGTCCAGGGTTTGGTTCTGGGTTGTGTTCCCACAGCTGCACAATAACAATTTAGGTGTTCTTTTGGCGAGATGAGTCATGATAAGAACAAAATGGCCATAAATTGCAACAAAAACTTTAAAAATACATAAGTTCCGCGCTATAGGAGCAATCACCTCAAAGGAAATTATTATAACATTTGGCTCTTCGCCGCGGATCTGATGGAAATTTTTCCAATCTTATTTCCATTTTTCTAATATCAACTGAAAATGTACAGTCAACCGCACTTCAATGGTAACACTACTGATAGTGTTACCATTTAAGTTTTTTTTAATTCTTTTTATTCTCAATCGGTAAGCCCTTGGCATCATCTCACCTGATGGTAAATGACGATGATGCCGTAGATGGAAGCAGGCTTACCAAGATTCCCCAACGCAATGAGAATTCTATAAAGAAAATTTCTCAAATAGTGAAACCCGTTTTTTACCAGAACTGCCCAACACGAAGGCAATGTTTTTCGGGTGTGTGTGTGTGTACCTACAAGTTGTAATACAGAAACTACTCTTCTCAGTAATACTGAACTAAATCAAGCAAACCCATAAATATATAATAACTAGATTTGGCCCGCGGCTTCGCTCGTGTGGGCATCGTTTTCATGACGATCTACGAGGGCGAGGCTTGCGGTTTGCGAGCGTAGATAGATACGGATATGTCAATCAGGAATAACGTAGCTTTCTAGTGATGAAAGGATTTTAGAATTCGGTTCAATAGTTCTAGAGGTTACTTTCCACAAACTTGCAAACTTTTCCTCTCTTTATAATATTAGTGTAGATGACTCCGTACTGAGTCAGCTGATCGATTTGTATGAAGGTTTCAAATATTTTGTTATGTATTGCCTAGGGGTCTTTTGGAAAAGGTTCACCAGTATGATGAGTAGTAGCGTCCCAAACTAAATCATTCATTGCATTGGGGAATCTTGGTAAGCACGCTTTCATCTTCGGCATCATCGTCATTTACCATCAGATGAGATGATGCCAAGGTCTTACCAATAGTGAATAAGAAAAATGATTTTATAATTACGATTTTCACTATTTGACTTGCAAATCAGCCTGCTTGCCATGTGATGGATGATGATAATCACATCAGCGAAAAGCCGTCCACTACTGAACATTGGCCTCCCCGAGTGGCGCCGTATTGGCCCGCCAAGCTTGGCAGCGGGTTGGCAATCTCAGTATGCAGTATGCAGTATGGTGGCAGAGTACGCGGAAAGGACGCTTAGTCGCTTCTTATGACACCCTTGAAGAAGAGGAGTGGTGCTATTCTTCTGCACCAAAGGCCAATTTATTTGACTTATCAGTATCTCTTGTTTGAGCTTGTCTATTTCACCCCTTTGTCGTTAATGTTCTACCTATACGCACGAAGCGTTTTACTTCTTCGTTCATTATGCGAACGGTCAAGGAGTTGAATTCCCTGCCCGGCGTCTGTATTCCCCGATTCGTATAATTTAGGAATCTTCAAGACGAGAGTGAATGTGTACTTTTTTGAGCTTGCCTGTTACATTCTCGGCTGCATCGACACTTACCATCAGGTGAGGTGCAATTCCTCTCGTATATCTACCAGATACGCTTAAACTACCAGGTTTATGATATAGCGTCCCCACTTTCAAGCAAAAAGAAAGAATTTTTATCTTTTGAGGTGCAGTCAAAAGCACACACATTAAAAAAAACCGTCTTAATGTCATATTACGCCGTCCAAGCCAAACACTATTACTTTCGGCCGACTTGCAGTTGCCACTAAAAAGTAAAAAGCGATTCGAGATCTTTCCGTTTATCGGTTCTGCCAGCTATACCTATTCTGTAGATCTAGATAACGAGTCCACTAGATATTGAGCTAATTTAAATTTAATCTGATAACTGATTTCCGTAATAAAAAAATCCAAACTTTCAATTTCATTGTCTTCAAACCTCCTTGAAACACCATAACTGCGTACTTAAAGCGCCATGGAACGATAATGAATGATCACTATCGCCACTCGCCACGTAGTATACAAGGTGTAAAAAAATTGGTGTGCGACCCGTTATCTGGGGCTTATACTAATTATACTGAACAACTTTCCCCAAGGAACTCAAAGTCGACGCTCCATACAAAAATGCACAAAATTGGTCAATCAGCTGATCGTTTTGTATGAAGAGTTCAATTTTTTTTGCGATTTCTGCAAACGTGTAGAACTAAAGTTGTTCAGTTAGATGAGTAGAAGCCCCAGTTAACGAGACCTACACCAATTTTGTTACATCCTGTGTATTGCGCTCGTGATACGATTTACGAATAGCCAGATGACACTGCGCAGTGATTGTATTACACGCTCTGTTGGGCAATTATTATGTGGTTGGTGTTTTTTTTTATTAGATTATGATTTTTTTTATTCACAATTGGTAAGCCCTTGGCATCATCTCACCTGATGGGAAGTGACAATGATGCCGACGATGGAAGCGGGCTTACCAAGATTGACCAACGCAATGGGGATCAGGCTATCTTATCTTCAAGCCGGAACACATCAATGCTGTTAACACTGATGTTTGGCGGCAAGACTTAGTTAAGATGGTGGTAGCTAGCCAGGCGGGCTATGGAAATGCCCAAAAGTACAAAGTTGACGCCGCCGGGAATCGAACGCGCGACCTCCTGGTGTGAAGCGAATTATATTAGTATCGTTTGTATGCACTGGACGCTTAAACAAAGTAACTAAAAATCAGCGGAGATATTTTTAAATATAAATACTTCATTGTTTTTCTTTTTCTAAGCCCGCCTGGCTAGCTACCTACCACCATCTTATCTAAGTCTTGCCGCCAAATATCAATGTTGATATCATTGGTGTGTTCCGGCATGAAGATAGGATAGTCAGTTTCCCATTGCGTTGGGGAATCTTGGTAAGCCCACTTCCATCTTCGGCAACATCGTCACTTACCACCAGGTGAGATTTTGTCAAGGGTTTACCAATTGTAAATAAAAAATTTAAAAAAAGTAACTGTGCCTAAGTGACTCCTTACTTAACGTACTTTTGTTTACGTAGTAACTATAGTATCTCATCTGTGCTTTTGTTTAAAAGTGATTTGAAAATAAAATTAGCATTCGTCTTTAATGAAGCAAACACTCGAGGTCATTGATTGGCATTTTGATAACATTTTACAAATTCGTGGCATATTATCGCGTTCCTGATGCAACATGCGAGAGGCAGCAGCAACGGCATTCTGAAAGCCATTGGCAGCAAGCCGCACTGTCCTATACCTACTTGGCCACTGGACAACGCTACACTAGCCGCTGGCCACTTGGCCATTGTCCAGTTATAGAAACTTGTCACTGTACATATACTGATCTGCATTTTTTAAATTTTGTAATGTCATTCTTCTTTCTTATCGTGTTTTTTTTTATTCACAATTGGTAAACCCTTGACAACATCTCACCTGGTGGTAAGTGACGATGTTGCCGAAGATGAAAGCGGGCTTACCAAGATTCCCCAACGCAATGGAGAACTGGCTATCTTATCTTCATGCCGGAACACACCCATGATATCAACATTGATATTTGGCGGCAAGACTTAGATAAGATGGTGGTAGCTAGCCAGGCGGGCTTAGAAAATGCCCTACCACCAACCAAACCGAGTCTTACAATTGACCCCGCCGGGAATCGAACCCGCTATCTTATCTTCATGCCGGAACACACCCATGATATCAACATTGATATTTGGCGGCAAGACTTAGATAAGATGGTGGTAGCTAGCCAGGCGGGCTTAGAAAATGCCCTACCACCAACCAAACCGAGTCTTACAATTGACCCCGCCGGGAATCGAACCCGCGACCTCCTGTGTAAAGCCAGTGAACTTTGCCTCTGAGCTACGGAGGCGGTTACAAACGGCGTGGCACAATTAACCGTGCTATCGAAGGGATAGACGGCGCTTGCCTGGTGTTGCACTTAGCATCACCCACGGTCACGTGTAGGGCATTTAGATTTACACCTACGGACGTGTGCAACGCGACCTTCGTACACATCTGGAATCAGATGTGCAGGTTTCCTCACGATGTTTTCCTTCACCGTTATAGAAATCGGTAATTAACATTATGTTATGTAAGTAATTGTGTTGCACTAAAATTTATGGACTATGTGGCTTGCAATAAATTTATTTGATTTGATTATATCATAACAAAAAGATCTGGCAACACTAATTCATTTTGCTCTGAGGATTTCGCGTCGGAGGTCGAATTACGTGACTCCGAAATCGAGAATTATGACCCGACTTATTTTGGATGTTATCTGTTTCGTAACGAATTTCTATTGTGTTCGTGGGTTTCACTGTTTCGGCCGAATCGTAATTTATTTGAATTTATTATAATTGCATTATGTAATGTAGGTCAAGCACTTAATTTAAACCCTTTCAGAGATAGAGCAGAGGTGCTCTTTAGGGTGTACCCCAACGGGACCCTATTATTACCAATGTATATATATTAGTACTAACATACAGTATGGACACTCCCTGCCGCTCTCTAGATTGCGACCTCACCCCCTCGTCACCCAGATTGGTTACAGTTTAATGATCGATCGTATAGGATTTCGCCGTCATTTGTTTGTTCCGTCATACCTTTTTTGATATGTCATTTCTGGTCCGTTGTATGAAGTGTCCAGGGTGTGCTATGCTATTACTAAGCCTTCGCTGTCTGTCCGTCTGTCACCAGGCTGTATTTCATGAACCTTAATAGATACACATTTAAATTTTTCACAGAATATGTATTTCTGTTACCGCTATAAGAACAAATACTAAAAATTAAAAACAACTTCACACACAACCTTCGAGTTTCTTCGTGGGGTGTGTGGAGGTTTTCTCGCGATGTTACAATAAGAAAATACATTGGTACGTGGCAAGATTCGAACCACGACCTCCCGGATAGGAGGTAGAGGCACCTATCCGGGAACTTACACTATGCATTCATACATTTCAGAGTATGCAGATAAATCTAAACTTTGGTCGCTCTTAACGCAGTTTGCTAAGACGTAGCTTTGTCTGTTTTATATCTTTGCCTGGGATATAAATTATCTGGATTCTGGTGGGGCAGAGGGTGTGTCTCCACCAGCGGCCATTAAATATAAATCTGGGTTATAATTCTGGATTATTTCGAGTTTCCACTCGCACCCTACCTAATTCTACTTGGGTTGCAGGAATCGCTAAAGTTGCTCTTGGGAATTTGTGATAAGTATTAACTATGTTAATAGTTTTGTATTATGCTTGTAGTAACAGCTGGCTTTTACTAAATACAATTTAAGGATGATATGAATTTTATTATTATTTACTAGCTTTTGCCCCCGACTTCGCCCGCGTGGACATCGTTTTTATGACTGTCTTTGAGGGTAAGTCCTACCCCCTCGGCCCCCTCTGTGAAAAAAATTGCAACAATCCATGCGGCTGCCCAATTTCAAAACATAGTAACTGACAATTCTCAGATTTTTTTAATTTTATCTTTTAAAAAAAAAAATTCCCCGCCAAATTGATATAAAAAATTATTCATGAACAGAAAATACTGCAATAAAAATATTTGGAAGAAAAAAATACTTGAAATTAAGTCCTAAAAGTAATGAAAAATGCAATCATACCAAAAAAATCTGGTATAAAATTTTTGCAGTTACTGTGTTTTAAAATGGGGCAGCCGCATTGTTCCGTTGCGATGTTAAATAAATTAACCAAATAGACACTTTCTTTTTCAGTTCCCTCAGGAACTGCATCGGGTAATGCCGTTTTCACGCGATAAAAAGTAGCGTAATACAGGCTACCTGTATGACAAATTTCATCGAGATTGGTCAAGGTGTTAAAGCGTGAAAAAGTAACAAACAAACAAACTTATTATATTAGTAAGGATTCTTTTTGTTCTCAGAAAGTGCTTGTTTTGTCTTTTATTTTACTTTGCATGAAAAAGGAGACACGCCAAGGTGGCGGCCGGGCCCACCTACAGTTTACAACATATACTTAGGTCAAATTATCTTCCTGTCCTTATCATTGGTACAATCTAACAATTATTAATGAGAACCTTAGACGACATTCCATACTCGCAGACATGGTGTTTCCTTATGCCAACTCTATAGATATTGACAATATGAAATAAGTAAGAAACTGTTTACTCTGTTGCGTAAATTACGCGTCAATAAATCATTAAGGCGAGGTATTGCTTAGAACAGTAGTTGTCTCTGTCTTTTTCTTTACGTGTAAAGAGTAAAGAAAATAACCACACTTTTTCAATTGTTTTTCGTTTAAATCAAAAACTACAATGAAAGTATATAAAATAATAAATTTACTCACTTTGTATTATCATATGTAATATTGTTGTATATTTTTTAAAATTTATACTTCAAAATATTAGTCATAACTAGAGTTGAAAGTAACGGTGTGGATCTATCTTTGGATTTTTTTTTCTATCGAGCCGAAACTGCTCAATCGTGTTTCTAATAGCTTTTGACTTTAAGGAACATCATCAACAATAAAGGTATTTATTTTCAATATTGGGTTTTCTATCGTTTAAGAGTAATTGACGTCAAAAATAACGAAAATCTGTAATATCACCGCCTTAAGCTCGACAAAAGCCCCGCGTATACAAAAAGCTAGTTTACTTAAAAAAAACTTTATAAAAAACCGGCCGAGTGCGACTGCGGGTCACACAAACAGGGTTCCTCACCAAAACTTAAACTACTAATAAACAAAACAAGACGTCTCAGTACATACTTTGCTCTAGGTAAATAGGGGTCTACTTTTATTTTTCTTGTGGAAACGGAAGGGCTTAAGATTTTCTCATAGATTTTCCTTTAAAGCATTCAACCTTATATACAGTGATTTTTTAAAGATATCAGGCACAGTAATTTCGGAGATAAGAAGGAAAAAGTTGGTAAATTTTCGTCTATTGTCTTAAACAACATCAAAACCATTTATCATAAAATTATTAAAAAAAAATATTCGAGATTCTCACAACATTTCACAACATTCATTTGATATGTCACATGGAATATTTTTTCTTATTTACCCCTTAAAAAGCGTCGGTGGCTCAAGCGGTAACGACTCGGTCCACTTAACCAGAGGTGCCGGGTTCAAATCCGGACGGCCAAAGTACCAATGAGTTTTTCGAAACTTACGTACATATACTTACCGATTGCTTTAACGGTGAAGGAAAACATCGTGAGGAAACCTGCACACACCTGCGAAGAAACTCGAAGGTCGTGTGTGAAGTCGACCAACCCGCACTGGGCCCGCGTGGTCGACTAAGGCCCGATCGCCCTAATTCAGGGTAGGCTCGAGCCCCTCGGTGGGGACGTATATGAGCTGAAATGATGACCCCTTAAAAGTGGCTCCCAGGTTTAAAATTCATTTATTTACGTTCGGTACACTACGTTAGGTCTTTGGGTACCGACTAACATATGTGTGCCAAATTGCAACTTAATCGGTCCAGTAGTTGCAGAGTGAATTGGCTGTGACAGACGGACGGACGGCCGGGCAGACAGACAGATACGCGAGTGATCCTATAGTAGTTTCGTGTTTACCTTTTGAGGTAAAATTATGAAATATATAACATGTCCGTCCAGTCGTTCTATCCGGTTGTTTGTCTATGGTTTATATCAACCTTATATCAACCAAAAAAAAAGCACTATGTAAATTGTAAACAAACTTAGTAGGGATTTGCCAGTTTCAAATGTCAATTCCATAGTACTTTTGTTTACATTTTGCTTTTTTTGATGTGTAACATCTTTGCTCTCGCTTTCCTGCAATTTGTGGGAGTGATTTCGTGAAATGGGACGGAAATGTGTCCCATGGGACGGAAATGTGTAACAGGGAGTCGCGTTTTTTCAGGCTTTAAAAGCGCGGAAAAGGCAAAGGTATCTATGACCATACAGCCTAGTCTGCCGTATCTTTGCCGTCCTTTTATAAAATATTTTGTCACATGTTACACATCATATGCGAGTACTGTAGGTCTCGCTCGAATTTTTTTGGTTGGTAAATGGTATGTGCAGATGTGCTGCTCTGTGTGTGTACGTCTATAAAGTGCAACGGCAAATAGCAGACACTAAACATTGCAACTTTGGCTTGGACGCTGTCGTATCAATAGGAATAGCTGTTGCACGTGTTAAGGCGCCATTTGAGCGTCGGCCAATGTTGGAACAACGTTTATACAGGATGTAAAAAAAATGGTGTAAGACCCGTTAACTGGGGGTTCTACTCATCCTACTGAACAACTTTCCCCAAGGAACCCATAGTCAATTCTCAAAAAAAAATATTTAGGACCCTCCGTACTAAAATGCACAAAATTGGTCGGAAGAGTAAAAAAAAATCACTTTCATATGTTTCGTAATTGCTGAGAAAAATCGAGATGTGGATCGAAACTGGTGTTTTGAGCCGTTTTGTTTTTATCTTGTTCGTTTATTAGTTTTTATAACACTAAAAATCTTGGTATGTTTTGTGCGACATAAAAAGTATCTGCTGAACTAGAATCACAACATGTTTTCGACAGTTTTGTGTCCCTCGCTCGACATGTAATCCTTCATAGTAATTTTAACCGGGAGACGTCTACTGCTGAACATATCCTGAACCACATGTTTCTACTAAGTCATCACTTTATCCTGGTGGCTATCATCTAGACCTGCACATCGACATCGCGTCATTCTTTCATCAGCTGCAAGTTTCAGACGACGATGTGGCCGACTACGTCCTGCCGGGCAACGTGCCCGTGCAAGGTGGAAGACCCGGACATGTGGGAAACAATAAGATTTTAGGCGTCTTGGCGGCAAGACCTACCGTAACTGGTCCTTGTCTTCACCTTATGGTGTCGGCTGGAATAGCGGCCCTCACTATATGACCTTGCTGTCGGTGAGTGTGGACGTTATATCATAAACCTGGCAGTTTAGCGTATCTGGTAGATATACGAGAGGGAATGCTCCGGGACCTATCTGGACAGTAGGTAGTGGTCCTCTTCCACGAGGCACTCGCCTTGCAGAGTACCGGGACAAGCGTCTTGGCGGCAAGACCTACCGTAACTGGTCCTTGTCTTCGCCTTATGGTGTTGGTAGGAATAGCGGCCCTCACTGTTATGCCCTAGGGTAGGTAAGTGGGGACGCTATATCATAAACGTGGTAGTTCTAGCGTATCTGGTAGATATACGAGAGGGAATGCTCTTTGACTTCATCAGCAAGTCCATCTACTCAGTCAGCTACTCCAACCCTAAGAGACGCTTTTCTGCATGGCCGCGGTCGACTTGCGGTCGCCACTCGAGAGCACCATTCGAGACTTTTCCTTTCATTATTTATCTGTTCTGCAAGGTCATGTCTATTATACGTGCAAAATCGCCTAGTTGTGGATTGATTTCAATGTTTTCTTGTTTTCTACCTATCTGCCCTGTCTTCGTCACGTGCCTTCCAAACTTCTGACATAGTCAAAAGAAAGAATAATAGCTTATATCATACAATGGTACACAGGCCAGCACATCGAGCTACACACTTTGGACTTTGTACCGTTCTTATGCCGTATGCGTATGGATCAGAATCGTACTATGAGTGTATAGATTGATGTGCTGGCCTCTGTACATCACGCGGTTTGTGTGTGTGCGCGTCAGTAGACGCGCACGCACACTACAATAATAACAACGAGTTCTTTAGTAACTACTCGTTTTTATCCTTATTTCCTTAGTTTTTATTATTGTAGAGTGCGTGCGTGCCTACTGACGTGCACACATACAAACCGCGCGATGTATGTAACCATTACCATTGTATGAAGATAACTTACTATCTTTCTTGGTACTATGCTTCTGAGCTCAGCAAACCTTTAATTTATGAGTTAATAAAATGAGTTAGTAAAAATTGTCTAAAACCAGCACTGCCCGAGCATGCCTAACCTGTTGGTCAACTCACTTTTGAGATTCAATGTCACTGTACACGGTTACATCAGCACGCGGAGGAGTGCTCACGACCACGCATACATTTGAATATTTATCGTGTTATTATCAAATGCACTTCACACATATTAGAAGGTATCACTTATATTGTTTGAAAATATTTATTTAATTACATATTTACAACATACTGTGTATAAGTAAGAAGGCCTTGCTTGATCCTTGGCATTTGAAAGGTTACGTGACGACTATAGTAGAAAACAATACTTTATTTTTTGGTTATAAAAAAATAATTTGTCTAGAATTTAAATTTTTGTGTTCGCGTCGTACAAGTATACTTAGCATTTTATTTTTTATTATTAACTAACATTTTTAATATAATAGGCGAATGATTCCTTGAACACAATAGACAATAGGAGTGATGGCTCACTCTCGCGTTATACTCGTGAACGGGTGCTGTCCGTGTGAACTGGCCTACTCTTGTCAAAGTTATCAATGACATTCAATGATTTTTATGTATAACTTTTCGTGTCATATTGTTTTCATGTTCTAATGACACTAATCTGGTTTATATCAACAAGGATTGAATTTCGACGTTATTAACTAATGATTGTTTATTTCTTGATTATTCACAAATGACATTATTATTTTAGGACTATCAGAAAGAGTGTAATTTGCACCTATTCTAAATAAATATCTTGAATATTGACAAGTACAAGGTTTTATTGGATTTTATTTTTGTCAGTTTGTTGGTGTCATAAATAGTTAAACTCCAGAAAATTAATCCTTCAAAAGTAGAATGAAAATCCACCATCAGACGTCATGTAAGTGCGCACATTTTAAACCGATTTCAAAAAAAGGAGAAGTTTTCTCAATTCGACCGTATATATATATATTTTCTGTGTGTTCGAGCATAACTTCGTCGTTTATAAACCGATTTTGATGATTATTTTTTGTTGGAAAGTAGATATCCCAGGGGTGGTACCATGATAATGAAACCAGGATCTGATGATGGCATCCCAGAGAAATCGAGGGTAACCTTAAAAAATCGTAGTGGCGACTAGTGCGTTTAAAGTCTGTTTTTTATGTTTAAAATTATATTTATTGTGATGAAACCTTTCCGTTGAGTTAAATAGCTTTTGTTCAAGATGTTGTTGAACAAAGCAGTTTGGTTCGGGATATTTCTTCCAAAATCTGTTTGAAATGTCAATATCTATCAATTAATCATTTTCACCACAGCAATAGTATTGATTTATCACAAAACTTTGATTGAATTTAATTCTTTATTCACGGCAACGCACTTAATCATAACATTTCAGACATTTCAGTGACATAACAATTCGCATCACCACTCACAAATAATACATAACTGTATACATAAGTTTAGCACATAACGCACGCACGCGTGGTATGACGAGTTTCCTACTATACACCTAATTATACTACACCGAAATTCATTTGGTCAGTAACGCATTGTCGAGTCTGGTAAATAGACCTGACTATTAAAAAGTTCTGAATGTACCAATTAAAATAAATAATTTGAGTTTAATTTGTTTGTAAATTCCGAATAAATCGACTTTTACGACAAATAAATTATACGACACTGCGTCGATAATTAGAATTATCCATTAATAATTAATAATGACTGTGGCAAAACGGTCTATTGCAAACATGGACTAATACAAACTATTTTTCGGTAATATTAAAGTTTAAAGCCCAACGTAAACTTGAACTTCGCACAGAAAGTTCTGTTTAAGGCCCAGTGGTACTTAAAAATCTGTCTTTGTCTTTTTCTTTACGTGTAAAGAGTTAAAAAAATAACCACACTTTTGCACTTTTTCGATGTTTTCGTTTTTATTTTCATCATATTTATCTTAAACAAAAATCCATTGGCTGTTTTCCCTTCAGTCACTTATGATCTTTATTTTAGTAAATAAATCATATTATCAAATTACTTATTTCAAGAATGAAACGGAAAACAGACGATAAAATGGCTCGAAAAGAGGTACTTTTGCGAAATTATTCTATCGAGCCAACTTAATCAAATCGTGTTTCTATTCGATATAATCCCTCGTAACTATTCTCAATAATACCAATATGTTTTCCTAGATTTTAAATTTACTGTTAACTACTTCAAAAATGAATTCTAAAAACCTGTTTAAGTGGATTTTTAGGTACCACTGGGCCTTGCAAAGCCCATCGACGTCACAGTTTCATCACCAATCGACCAAATGAATTTCGGTGCTGAGCTGAGTGGTGTTCGAGTTCACATCGGTCATTGCACTTTTAAACATTTCTGAAATCACAAAAATGCATTCAACTTCTTAATACTAGTTTGTACGTACGTAACAGCGATCAGATTCTTTGTTTGCTGTCTGTCACGCGAATGTGCCGAGCGACTGTCGTTATTAAAAACTCTACTTTTTTGTTGGGCGAAAAATACGAGCGTTATGATAAAATGGGATTAACGCGGCTGCAGTTTTAAGTCAAATTTTCATTGTCTTGAAAGGTTTTGTAATCTCAAGATTAATGTCGCGCAAAAAATGCAGATTGCTTCGTTCGTTGATGTCGAGACCCACGACGACGTTTCCTTTTCACGCGACTTAAGAGCCCGCTGGAGTTCATAAATCACATACAAACGTAGTATTTGATTCATTGGTTAACCAAACAACCGATTTTGAAATAATTTATATCGATAATCGGATGAAGTATACCTTTGTCTGTACCGCATTACTTTTTTGAAAAATTGAACAGGAATCCGTTTAATACCAATAAACTTGTTTTCCGTCTTTTACCTTAAAAACAAGTTTATTGATTAATAATGGATTCCTGTTTCGTTTTTCAAAAAAGTAATGCGGTACAGTCACAGGTATACTTCATCCGATTTATCGATATACAATTATTTCAAAATCGGCTTTTTGGTTACCAAATTAATCAAATACTACGTTTGTATGGGATTTATGAAATCCAGCGGGCTCTTACAGTCCCCAGCTTGACTTGAATATGTTTAAAGCCCTCAAAATTCTCCTTAAATCCAATTATAAGAGGATCTTTTCGTGAACGTCAAATTGTTTTGCTATTGAAATAAATTCACTGTTACATACTGAGATGTGTTGTACAGTTCCCAGATTTAATTTGGAATCCGATACACGAACAATCGAATGGATATGAAAGTAAAATATAATATCCGTGAATCGGGGGGAGGATTCCATAACTCAAGATCCTGAAGCCACTGAAGGGAGGTTGTGGGATCGAATCTCAACGAATGCGACATTGTCTACCTGACTAGTACCACCCCGGCTTCATCATATCAGCTCATATACTTCCCCACCGAGGGGCTCGAGCCTACCCTGAATTAGGGCGATCGGGCTTTAGTCGACCACGCGGGCCCAGTGCGGGTTGGTCGACTTCACACACAAACTTATCTAAATTAAAATGTTTTGTAGGGTGAACTCATCTAACTTCGTGACAAAGGCATTTGAGTAATAAAAAACCAATAAATTATTAATTAATTTAATTCAGACTTAGCATGAGTTTTAATCAGTCTTTTATGAGGAATATAAGCACAAAATAAGCTCTAACACTAAAACAACGCAGAACTATGACAATTTTTTTACTGCCACATCAAAGGAATATCAAATACAATTCACCTTATTAGAAAGAAGCTAAGAAATTTGTTAAATACTTACATAAATACAGCAAAGTTCGCCACCAATTCACAAACACTGCCAAAACCGTAGAGATTTGCGCGCGAACTGACAAAACCGTTATTTGTTGCCATCTCGCTTACTCGAGCGTCCCCAAACTTTACAAACTAATTTGAACTTTATTACCGAGGCATAAGGTTGCATTACAAGTCATTGATTTTAATCGTACAGCCTAATGGTAGCGCTCAAACCAAATATCACAGAATTAGGTGAGTCACAGAATTAGATGAGTTCACCCTATGTCTTGTTGCCGAGCATCATTACAAAGTGCTTTGATGTGTTCTGGCATCAGAGATAGGCTACCCACCCAGGTCCTCATTGCATGACATTAACACATTGAAGAATCTGGTCGCAAACTCTTACAAAACTCTTACACTCTTAGGAGCTCTTGTGCACTGTACCACCCGATCAAAATAATATTAATTTTAACGAGTAGAGCCTCATTTTATTTCATATAAAAATGAGTGAATTTTTTTTGGTATTCTCCCCAAAATAATACCAAAGCATTAGTATTTCGTCATATAGCCACTATTTAGTAATCTGTGATATAGCCGCTTATTCTTAAAAGGTCGCGGGTTCGATTCCCGGCGGGGTCATTTGTAAGACTCGGTTTGGTTGGTGATAGGGCATTTTCTAAGCCCGCCTGGCTAGCTACCACCATCTTATCTAAGTCTTGCCGCCAAATATCAATGTTGATATCATTGGTGTGTTCCGGCATGAAGATAAGATAGCCAGTTCCCCATTGCGTTGGGGAATCTTGGTAAGCCCGCTTCCATCTTCGGCAACATCGTCACTTACCACCAGGTGAGATGTTGTCAAGGGTTTACCAATTGTGAATAAAAATAAAAATAAAGTATACAAGCAGCGAAATACCAATCGACGTATCACAAAAAGTAGAGCAATCTAAATACGCCAAATAGCTGAGTATGTGGCGCCAGAAAACTTGTGTACTTTTGCCTGCAGGTACATTAGTACTAATATATATACTGTGCTGCAGATGACATGTACTATCGGCAAACGTCCCGCCTAGCCACTTTTGGTTGGACTGTATTACATGACGATAGATTTCAAAAGATACAGTGCACAATTGCTCCAAGTCCACCCATATCAGCATTTCTTTCCGTGACTAAACCTTGTTTCTCCCCGCAGTGGAGCCAACGTACCACTTCAAAGTGCTGGTGCCCTCAATGGTGGCCGGCGCCATCATCGGCAAGGGTGGTGAGACTATCGCCCAGCTGCAGAAAGAAACGGGAGCGAGAGTCAAGATGTCCAAGTCGCACGACTTCTATCCTGGTGAGTTCAATTGAATTAATTGAATATCTAGATTTTAGGTAGACTAGTACTTGCATGATCGAATCAGAAACGAGGAGATCCGTAGAAGAACCAAAGTAACCGACATAACTCTCAGAATTGCTAAACTTAAGTGGCAGTGGGCGAGGCACATAGCTCGTAGAACGGATAGCCGTTGGGGCAGTAAAGTTCTCGAGTGGTGACCGCGCACCGGAAAACGTAGTGTGGGCAGGCCTCCCACTCGGTGGACCGATGACCTGGTGAAGGTCGCGGGAAGCCGCTGGATGCGGGTAGCTTAGAACCAGTCGTCGTGGATATCCTTGGGGGAGGCCTATGTCCGATTGAGATTGGACTTCATGGGAGCCAGTTCAGTCAGTTACCTACGGTTTTAGATCCTGGGGGCACCTGATGGTGGCACGGCTATTTGACTCGCCTTGACTCTACTTTAGGGACTAATATTTGTAATCTAAGAACTTAAAGGGTTGAGTCGATCCAAACCACTAGATGGTTTAGTAAGATATCTTGGCAGAAACTGTTGCCAATAATTTTATTTAATTACATGTTTAAACCAAACATCAAAATTTTGTCTGCATACCGTTCTCTATCACGGATCCGTTGCGATGTAGTTTGTAGAGGCACCTGCGGCGCGGCCTGCGCATGCGACGGCTGATGACGTCACAGCTGCGCAAGCGCGAAGCGTGAATCTCTAAGCTGTGTCAAGGCCGCGTTGATGTTGTGGTTGTATGTACCAGCTCTATCGAGCGAACGGAGTGACTCGAATCGTAGCAATTTAGTTAGCGTGAGGCCTTCTAGATATTTACACAGTTAGCGGGCTTCGAATCGATTTACGAGTACCTATGTGGGGCACAGGTTTATACAGTTTAGTTCAGCTACCTATTTCTTAACACATAGGTGCTTTAGGGGTCCCGAGGAGGCTAGAGTTTTTATACAAACTAATTCCGCTTTAATACAAAAACTACATGCCGGATTGAAACCAAACTTTGCAAATATATTGAGTAGGCACATGATGTTTGAAATTTGTTTTCATCGTAGTAAATTTGAATATAACTAAACGAAAGCTTAAATTAGTTTTGTACTGCAAGATTGACACTGCTCTTATTTTTCATCTTTGTTGCATCGAAAACTACTCAATCTATTTGCAAAGTTCGGATTCAATCCTGCATGTAGTTTTCGTATTAAAGCAGAACTCGTTTGTATCGAAATTAGGCTCCTGCGGACCCTTAATGAATGTTTTAATTTTTAATTAAATTTATTTATTTATTTCGTAGGTATAAAGCTATGTACACTTTTTAATAATTCTTTATATTCTACATAGTACCCAGGTCGTTATTAGTTATTAGTGATCTCAGGTGTTCATGCCCTACTTTGGGACCTTTGGCTATTAAAAGTAATAAATGATTTATTAAATTATTTTACCTACTTCTGGCGTGAAGATTCACGATAATATACTAGATATAAATTTTGAATTTTGGTGTTTATTATCATCATCATCATATCAGCCGAAAAACGTCCACTGCTGGACATAGGCCTCCCCCAAGGACTTCCACGACGACCGGTCCTGCGCTGCCCGCATCCATCGGCTTCCCGCGATCTTAACCAGGCATGCCTACGCTTATTATCAAATCGCTTAAATACACCACCTCTTAGTATAAAGCTTGTTTTTTACAAGTACTTATGTTTTATTATGATTGTTTCATTGGTTTGGTTTCATACATCGAATCAGCTTATAAATATATAATTATGTAACGCGGTACTCTGTGATTCTTTCTTCTTTCATTCGACCTTTTTTTCATTCCATCTATTTGTTCTTTTACTCATGCGCTGTCGTCATCTATCTGGCAATATCATTCAAAAATCCTATCCTTCAATATTTTTCATTTCCATTTGAAACTGAAACACTAATAAACTGAAACTGAAAATAAACTGAAATACTATTTTTTGAAACTGATACTTTTTTTACTCTTAGATCCATCTCGGGTCTTTTGTCTTTATTATAAACTAGCTTTTGCCCGCGGCTTCGCCCGCGTGGACATCGTTTTTGTGACCGACTTAGAGGGTGCGCGGTGCGCGAGCGTGGACATAAATTTTCTCCAGATCCCTCGGGAACTATGTCAGGATATGCTTATTAGTAAATCGTGTCATTTCCCACCCCCTTAACCATCTCGGTGAAAAAAATCACACAATCCATTGTTCCGTTGCGATGTTAATTAACCAAAAAATAGTATATTTTCAGTTCCCTCGGGAGTTGCATCGGGCTATGCTATTTTCACGGGATAAAAAGTAGTAGTATGAAATTTGGCATGCAGGTAGCCTGTGTCCTTGTGACACAGGCTACCTGCATTCCAAATTTCATTAAGATTGGTCAAGGCGTTGAAGCGTGAAATGGTTACAAACCGTATCCGTACAGGATATCCGTGAGTGCGCATCTTTTTTAACTTTACGTCCTTACCATACCTCCTACCTGTCGTGCTACAATTATAGCGCAGTTGAAACTCGATTAGTCACACTTGACTGCCTTTGATTCTGACGCAAGTGTCTACAACTATTCGATGCATTTTAAAACTGCAACACGAGCAAGTGTGTAAAGTTTTATGCAGCTAAAAAGAGATAAATTAACTTGCGTTATAAAAAAGGCCTACACCGATTTTGATAACATTTATATGGGATCAACCTGGCAGCATATCCTATAGAATAATAAAAGAATCATGAAAATCGCTTCACAATCTGCGAAGATATCGCGTAACAAATGTATAAAAAAAACATACATTTGAATTAAGAACCTCCTCCTTTTTGGAAGTCCGTTGAAAAAAGAAGGTTCTCAATTCGACTGTATGGTTTTTTTGTATGTTTGTCACGCGATATCGTGAACCGATTTTCATGATTCTTATTTTATGTATGTATGGGTATGTTTCCCGGTTGGGCCCATATAATTTCTATCAAAATCGTTTTAGTACTTTTATAGAAAATTAACAAAACGAAAAAATTTTGCTAAATAACGAACTTAAAAATAACGATTTCTTGGTAGCTTGATTCTTTGGTTTTTATTTCGCGAAAATTTTTCGGAACGCCTCCGGGCATACAAGTTCAAAGTTGTAAGAACATTGTATAAGGGGGATAAGGAATCGTCTTTAAATAAGTGTGTTCAAAAGACGTTCTAAAACTGCAGTACCTGGCCCGAGGCCTTTTGCCAATTTTTTTTTAAATTGATTGAAACTACTCAGCGTCAACTGCCGCCTACCGCAATCTCCAAATACCTGTAGTCTGAGCACCTTCTTTTTTATAAAGAGTTTTAGCTCCTGTCTCGTGATCGTAGAATGACTGGCTTGGAGAACACTGAAAAAATCCTCGATGAAGCTGAGTTGCTTGGATTAGCCAACTACATCTGGACGATAATGAACTGAAAAAGACTACAGAGGAGTCTTATACCAATAGAGTCAATAATATGGCCGCAAATAAACGTTGAATTTTTAGTGTATAACTGTATTGGGACAGATTGAAATATTTTTTTTATTAATAATTGAAAACGTTAAACACGTTAAAAAACCGACTTGTACATTTTTGCATTATTATTTTTGGTTTTTGTTAATTTTCTACCAAAGTACTACACCGATTGTATTGGGACAGATTGAAATATTTTTTTATTAATAATTGAAAACGTTAAACACGTTAAAAAACCGACTTGTACATTTTTGCATTATTATTTTTGGTTTTTGTTAATTTTCTACCAAAGTACTACACCGATTTTGATAAAATTTATATGTGATCACACGGAAAGCACTAGCTTTCAAATAAAAAAAAGAATCATAAAAACGGTTCACCCAGTCAAAAGTTCTGAGGTAACATAAAAAATAAAAAATATACACGAATTGAGAACTTTTTGGAAGTTGCTTGAAAATTGGAGTGCGTTTGGCTGCACCTCACCTGATGCTAAGTGTCGACGTAGCCGAGTGTAACGCGCAAACACGTTTATTTGGCGTACCGTTAATCATCATCATCATATCAGCTCATACACGTCCCCACCGAGGGGCTCGAGCCTACCCTGAATTAGGGCGATCGCGCCTTAGTCGAACACGCGGGCCCAGTGCGGGTTGGTCGACTTCACACATAACCTTCGAGTTTCTTCGCAGGCGTATGCAGGTTTCCTCACGATGTTTTCCTTCACTATAAGAACGTCGGATAAACGTACACGTGAAATTGAAATTCGAAAACACATTGGTACGTGGCAGGGTTCGAAACACGACCTCCCGGACAGGAGGCAGCGGCCACCGACGTTGTATATATGATAGTTACTACAGTTCCTGAAACAGAAAAGCATTACTCTGAGTAATATATACTTTACGTCGTCCTTCAACCCTTCAAATGTCACTAAATCTATAAATACATTGATTAATGAAGGCGGTATCAATTACTAAGCGAGGCGGGTGATTGGCGCCCGCGGTAGCTAATATCCAGCTAATATTAATATTACGCTTGATGGATAGCGGCCCTGAGCGCGAAGGTCGCTGTTCGGCAAGTCATGGCTGTGTCAGGTTTTATATTCTTCTACACTTGGAGTAAACTACAGGGTTACTGTTCAGCGGCGATATCTCCTAAGGTAGACGCTTATGGTGAAGGATGACAGCAGCACATGCGCCCCTTTCCGTCTCATCGCACACGCCATGTCTCAGCGAGTGATCATCACATCAGCTCATATACGTCCACACCGAGGGGCTCGAGCCTACCTTGAATTAGGGCGATCGAGCCTTAGTCGACCACGCGGGCCCAGTGCGGGTTGGTCAACTTCACACACAACCTTTAAGTTTCTTCGCAGGCGTGTGCAGGTTTCCTCACGATGTTTTCCTTCACCGTAAGAGCATCGGACAAACGTACATATGAAATCTAAATTCGAAATCACATTGGTACGTGGCAGGATTTGAACCGCGACCTCCCGGACAGGAGGCGGCGGCCCTAGCCGTTAGCCACCGACCGACGGTCAAGCGAGTGATGGACTTTCATAATTCAACAATATACGTTTTTAGGAAGACGGAGTAAAATGACGAAAATGCTTGCTTGCGTCAGTGTTTCTAGATTTTCTCAATTTGGGGACCTCCGAGAATGAATAGGCATTATTTACATGCGAGTTCCATCCTTTACTGCATGGTCATTTCCCATCAGGTGAGTTGCAGTCAAAAATATGTTGTAAAAAAGCACTACTTCATTTAAAAAGACGAATTCAGAAATAACCACACGGGGTTTTCAATTTTTTTTCCCGCTTTTACTTGTATGGGAGGCACCCATAAGGACTTCTTTTTCTGTTCTTGAAATGTACCTACAAAAGTATGAAGATCTTATGGATGAGGAGATGCAGTTAAAAACCACTTTCATTTGTGTGGCAGGGGGAGACAAAATAATGTTCATTTGCTTTTTGAAGGTTATGTTTTTCGAGTGTATGCATGTATGTTTGTATGCATATTTCTTTGACATGCTCTGTAGCCTAAACGGCTTAATGGATTTTGGAGTGCGTGGTGTCGTTAGACTCGTCCTAATCCCGTGAGGATACATTTTTACAGGACTAGCCAAATAAAGTTATTTATTTCTTTGACATGCTCTGTAGCCTAAAGTGCTTAATGGGTTTTGGAGTGCGAGGTGTCGTTAGATTCGTCCTAATCCCGTGAGTGACATAGGATACATTTTTACAGGACTAGCCAAATAAAGTTATTTATTTCTTTGACATGCTCTGTAGCCTAAAGTGCTTAATGGATTTTGGAGTGCGAGGTGTCGTTAGATTCGTCCTAATCCCGTGAGTGACATAGGATACATTTTTACAGGACTAGCCAAATAAAGTTATTTATTTCTTTGACATGCTCTGTAGCCTAAAGTGCTTAATGGATTTTGGAGTGCGAGGTGTCGTTAGATTCGTCCTAATCCCGTGAGTGACATAGGATACATTTTTACAGGACTAGCCAAATAAAGTTATTTATTTCTTTGACATGCTCTGTAGCCTAAAGTGCTTAATGGATTTTGGAGTGCGAGGTGTCGTTAGATTCGTCCTAATCCCGTGAGTGACATAGGATACATTTTTACAGGACTAGCCAAATAAAGTTATTTATTTCTTTGACATGCTCTGTAGCCTAAAGTGCTTAATGGATTTTGGAGTGCGAGGTGTCGTTAGATTCGTCTTAATCCCGTGAGTGACATAGGATACATTTTTACAGGACTAGCCAAATAAAGTTATTTATTTCTTTGACATGCTCTGTAGCCTAAAGTGCTTAATGGATTTTGGAGTGCGAGGTGTCGTTAGATTCGTCCTAATCCCGTGAGTGACATAGGATACATTTTTACAGGACTAGCCAAATAAAGTTATTTATTTCTTTGACATGCTCTGTAGCCTTAAGTGCTTAATGGATTTTGGAGTGCGAGGTGTCGTTAGATTCGTCCTAATCCCGTGAGTGACATAGGATACATTTTTACAGGACTAGCCAAATAAAGTTATTTATTTCTTTGACATGCTCTGTAGCCTAAAGTGCTTAATGGATTTTGGAGTGCGAGGTGTCGTTAGATTCGTCCTAATCCCGTGAGTGACATAGGATACATTTTTACAGGACTAGCCAAATAAAGTTATTTATTTCTTTGACATGCTCTGTAGCCTTAAGTGCTTAATGGATTTTGGAGTGCGAGGTGTCGTTAGATTCGTCCTAATCCCGTGAGTGACATAGGATACATTTTTACAGGACTAGCCAAATAAAGTTATTTATTTCTTTGACATGCTCTGTAGCCTTAAGTGCTTAATGGATTTTGGAGTGCGAGGTGTCGTTAGATTCGTCCTAATCCCGTGAGTGACATAGGATACATTTTTACAGGACTAGCCAAATAAAGTTATTTATTTCTTTGACATGCTCTGTAGCCTTAAGTGCTTAATGGATTTTGGAGTGCGAGGTGTCGTTAGATTCGTCCTAATCCCGTGAGTGACATAGGATACATTTTTACAGGACTAGCCAAATAAAGTTATTTATTTCTTTGACATGCTCTGTAGCCTTAAGTGCTTAATGGATTTTGGAGTGCGAGGTGTCGTTAGATTCGTCCTAATCCCGTGAGTGACAAGTTATTTATTTCTTTGACATGCTCTGTAGCCTAAAGTGCTTAATGAATTTTGGAGTGCGAGGTGTCGTTAGATTCGTCTTAATCCCGTGAGTGACATAGGATATTTTTATGCAGTCGGGTTTTTGATTTTTTATTAAATCCTAAAGTTATTAACAATATCTCATATCTGTATTTTTTAGAATTTTAATGGCATAGTTAAAAAGTTAGAGCTCAATATTTTGTAAATGCTACTTTAGGAGGCTTCAGTAATTGTTTTTGACATATTGACTTCATTTTTCATTTTTAGTTGCAATTTTACATTTGTGTACTAAATTTAATTACTCTGTAGTAAGAAGAGTTAGACCTATTTCTAACACTTACGGAGAAAATTGGCTATGACAGACGGACAGACAGAACTTGCGAGTGTTTTTTTCCTTTAGAGGTACGGAACCCTATATCTTTTGAAACATTAGAACAACAGCAACAAACTGACACTTAAGTTAGATAACAGCGCCATTCTTGAATAACGTAATGTCAGAAAAGAAAGTAAAGTGTTGTCTAAGAAATTCAATAGAGATTTAAGTTCGATTCGACTCAGTGTGATCAATAGTCCGCTACCGGTCACATTTGAAGAGAGTATCCTTTGAAAAGACCCCTAGTTCGTAATAAATTCTTTTTCATACCGTCCGCCAGGGAATTTTACTCAACGCTTAAAAACCCTCGCGTTAGGTTACTTGAGGAAAAAATATTAAGTTGCGTGAAGAGGATGGCTTTTAGTGTTTTCACTTCCCTTTGGGGAAACACAGAAAATATTGAGCCGAGGGCAACTGGAAAAGTGATTTAGTTAAAGAATGAGTTTTATTTATGAGATAAAGGACAAGAAGAGAGAATGAAATAAACTGGAAGACAACGGCTTTATTTTTGTAAGCATTATATTCAGAAAAGGACGTTGTTTCAGTTTTGGTAACTGCGTCTGTCTGATAAAGATACGTTTGTAGATGAGAGATTTATTTCATTCATAAAGATAGACCCAAAAGTTGTCAGGGAATGTGGATTAATTATCATAAAATTTAGTTCTTTTATATACAGTGTAAACTCTGGCGAAAAACAAGAGACTGAGTTTTATACTATATTGCGTTATTTAGAGTTTTCGTTAAAAGGAAAGTATAAAAAACTGCAAAACGTTACAAATTGTTATAGGAGTTCGTTATGTAGGGTTTACACTTTAATGGAAGTTTTTTTGTTAAATAGGAGTTCGTTTTGTAGAGTTTACACTTTAATGGAACTCCTTTCGTTATTTAGAGTTTACACTTTATGTATATCTCACTCGGGGTCTTTTAATATAGTATTATGTTTGTTTCTGAAGTAAATTACGGCTGAGCATATTATTAGATTGGGATTCTTTTAGCTAAGAAATTCCTTTTGTTTTCTTATAAAATAAACGTAATAGGCTTATTAACGTAATCTTTGCAATATACTTGTACATATTTCGGCGCACTCATAACCGTCCTATTTTGGAAGCGCGTCAATTCAGGTCACCCACGGCATAATATCCTGTTTAACATTAGGACAATAGCGTTGTCCTTAATTTGATCGTGCCGTTGTTCTCGTTGTCATTTCCTCGTTTTGGCTGAAGCACAGCCGGGACTCCGGTAATTAACGGTTGATGAGTTGGCTATTATTTGCAAAACGACTTTTTTCAGATGGTTGTAAACATTTTATGCCATAGCGCCAGATTCTTTTCATATTTACGGTAAGCCAGCCTAATCCCGCTTCTGATTAATCCCCCTCTCTAAAACTTGCGGTTTACACAGATTATAACTATTAAAAGTTTAATATATCTTCGAAAAGCGTCGGTGGCTCAACCTGTAAGGACTCGGTCCTTGTAAACAGAGGTGCCGGGTTCAAATCCGGACGGCCAATGTACCAATATGTTTTTCAAAACTTACGTACATATACTTACCGATTGCTTTAACGGTGAAGGAAAACATCGTTTTCACACCTGCGAAGAAACTCGAAGGTTGTGTGTGAAGTCGACCAACCCGCACTGGGCCCGCGTGGTCGACTATGGCCTAAGCGCCCTAATTCAGGGTAGGCTCGAGCCCCTCGGTGGGGACGCATATGAGCTGATGTGACGTGATATCTTCGAAAATCACTTGTTTCGTTACTGCTTCATATTTACCCGACTGCACTAGGAGGAGGGTTATGTTTTTCGAGTGTATGATGTATACAGGGTGTAAAAAAATGGTGTAGGACCCGTTAACTGAGGTTTCTACTCATCATACTGAACAACTTTCCCCAAAGAACTCATAGTCAATTCGCAAAAAAAATATTCGACGCCTCATACAAAAATGCGAAAAATTGGTCTATCAGCTGATCGTTTTGTATGAAGAGTTCAACATTTTTTTTACGATTTCATCAAACTTGTAGAACAAAAGTTGTTCAGTTTGATGAGTAGAATCCCCAGTTGACGGGGCCTACACCAATTTTGTTACACCATGTATATTTCTTTGGCACGCTCTGTGGCCAAAACGGCTTGATTGATTTCGGAGTGCGAGGTGTCGTTAGATTCGTCTCGATCCCGTGAGTGACATAGGATACATTTTTACCCGACTGGCAAAAAAGAGGTGTTAAGTTTTTATGCAGTCGGATTTTCAATTTATAATTAATTCGTGTAGTTATATTGAAACTGTATAATAGAGGGCGTGACATCTATGTCTATGGGGATGTGGAAAGATTAGAGTGACTTATCCTATTTTGTTTTGTTGTGTTAATCATTGGGTTTCTGCCGAAATTAAAATCGCTACGCTTGGCAGGCGGGTTGGCTATCGCAGTGTGGTGGTTGGTACCTGTAAAATCCGAATTAACTTATTTACTGCCCATCTTTTGGTTTTATTCCCTCACCGTAAGTGGCACAAACGTTCATGTACTTTAAAGTGTCACAAGTGTATGAGTAGGTACATCACATTAGCGATATATAATAAAACCACAGCACCATGCTGAGTCTTGGACCTATTCGGCATAAAATTTAATTTTAGTTTTAATCTTTAGCTATAGTTTATTTCAATTAAGTACCTAATATTGTAATTATTTTTCTATTTTTTGTTAGTTCCTCATTTGGACATTGGTTTCGAACAAGTTGATGGTGTTTACTGCGTGCTATTCATATTATTTGTCGTACTTTTCAGTTTGTTTTCAAAAACGTTTCACTAAGAAGAATAAAGCGGAGCTAAAGAACAAACGATAAACAGATTTTTCATATGTTAGCAGCGATACTTTACAAAAACCGCTCTTTACCTTGAAAGCCGCCGTAAAAGTTTCGCGAGATACAGCCGAGCGTTGCGGTCCACAATGGCCTCCTATTTACCGATGTAATCGCGTCCGGAACTCTGGAGACCGGCCGGGCCCGGGTTTTGTCAGGAAAGCGCCCTTTTTGCCGCCCTCATTAAAAAAAATGTAGCAGTGTAGAATCTTCTTGCTCATGCGCAAACTGGACGTTTTTTTTTCGGCTACTAAAATTTCTCGTCGAAGTAGATACGTGTGTTGGGTGGGCCCAGCTCGGTACGGAACGCACCCTAGATCACCGGACTGAGCGGCCTGGGAAAACTCCTACTAGCAGGATTAAATGTTTTTGCTCGTCGGTCGAGCTTTGTGTGTAGGCGAATGTTTATTTGAAATAAGGCCTTTTTCCATCTCTGTGGCCTAGGTTTTGTCGAGAACGTGCCCTGTTTCCCGAATACGCAATATCTTGCAGGTGCGTGGACCAGGCGGCCAGGGAAATCGAACCCAGCGTAGGATCTTTTTGTTTGTCCATTTAAGAATCAAATTAGTGTAGAAGTGTCAAAAAATGCTTGTGCTCTAGAGGATATTATAAAATAATAGATTATGTAAATGACAAAGATATATATGTTGATTCTGAAACAAATACCATTACCTGAGACTGTAATCTGAATCATGACATTATTTGTAATATTCAATAAGTTTTTTTGACTATTTAAAAGTGTGTGTAAACCACACCTATTTAAAATAAATTACTTTGATTTGATTGATTGACCCGTTAAATGGGGATTCTACCACTATACTGAACAATATTTTCTAAGGAACGAATTAATAAAATTCCCAAAACAATGTGTTTGACACTCCATACACAATTGGTTAAACAGCTGATCGATTTGTATGAAGATTCCGAAAAAAGTGTTGTGAATGGACTATGGGTTTTTTGAGGAATGTTATTCAGTATGCGGGTCCTACACAAATTTTCTTACAACCTGTATAAACTATTACGTATCAACGAAAAAATACCTAAAGGACAAAGCTCGCAGAATTGCTAAACTTAAGTGGCAGTGAGCGGGGCACATAGCTCGTAGAACTGATGGCCGCTGGGGCAGTAAAGTTCTTGAGTGGCGACCGCGCACCGGAAAACGTAGCGTAGGCAGGCTTCCCACTCGGTGGACCAATGACCTAGTGAAGGTCGTAGGAAGCCGCTGGATGCGGGCAGCCCAGAACCGGTCGACGTGGAAATCCTTAGGGGAGGCCTTTGTCCAGCAGTTTGCTTTGTCCTTCGGCTGATATGATGATGATCAGTGAAAAAATATTTTGCTCGTCAGTAAAATAAATCCACTCGCTTCACATCAGGAGGTCGCGGGTTTCATTCCCGGTTTCATTTAGCTGGTGGTTGGGGTATTCTCTAAGCCCGTCTGGTTAGCTACCCCAAGTTTTCTAAGTCTTGCCGTCAAACATCAACTTTAACAGCATTGATGTGTTCCGGCATGAAAATAAGATAGTCAGTTCCTCATTGCTTGGGGAATCTCGGTAAACCTGCTTTACTTCGACATCATCGTCACTCACCATCTGGTGAGATGATGCCAAGAGCTTACCAATTAATAGGGTATTTGACAGTGTTTATAATAAATTATAAAATATTATTCACTAAATAGCATTTCTCCTAAAAAAGCATAAAAACTTATTTTATTCTAATTTCAATTTTATATTTAAATTTATCAAAATCACTAAATTAGTTCTTTAAAGACAATGACGTCACAAGTTTGTAATACGAACAATTTCAGAACAAAATGTCGTTTTTGACAGTTGATAAAAAGTAACTCGAATGACTAGCAGTCAAATACCGGATTGTGGATTAAAAAAAACCTCGAATCATACGTTAGAAGTGCCATCCTATCGATATCATTTGCTAAAATCAGTAAAGTTAATATGGCGCTTAATGCTTATACCGCCGCCTACGACCAACTTTTTAACCTCTTTTTACTTCAATTAATGATTTTTATATCAAAAAATTTTTTTTATTGTAATTTACTGACTATGAGGAGTGATGTTGATTTCCTCGAATTCTATTATTAAATTATCTTGTTTTCTTACTTTTTGGAAATTCTTATTATTTTATTTATAATAAATTAAAAACCACAATTATTGCACGATTCGTCCGCTGCGATTGACGTAAAACAGTAACAGCCACGTTGCAGTACGAGCTGACACGAACTTTATTCCCAAGCTATTTCGTTCGATGTTCGAAACATCGTGAATCGAGTTGCTTATTTTAGGGTCGGAGGAGCCGTAATATAACAATCTCTACTTTCTTGCGGGTGACGATCTAATGAATTTAATTTGAGCCTCCGTAACGCGGTCTGACGCGAGATAAGATTGATGACGTCACCAGCCACGACGTGACAATTTGTCGTCATCCTGCGCGCCTCGCATTTACATATCGCTGGAAAACTCGGGCAAATTTATTGCGAAAATTGTCGCGCTTTTACTGGGAAACTTTGGAGTTGTGTACGGTACGGGGGGGGGACATCAAACTTGTAACGGGAATCGTTGAAATATTTACCAACTAAACTGGCCTGGATGCGGGTAGCGCAGAACCGGTCGTTGGGGGAGGCCTATGGCCAGGAGTGGACGTCCTTCGGCTGATATGATGATGATGAAACTGGCCTTCAGTGCCAGCTTTCCATACTTGGGCTTTTCGTGAAATGCAAGGAGCCGATTTGTTCTAAAGCAATGGGTTTTAGTGAGAGTGATCATATTCTTGATCTGAAAGACACGTTCTTTTTTTTATTAAAAATTTGAGTGCGTTTGGCTGCACCTCACCTGACGGTAAGTGCCGATACAGCCGAGGATGTAACACGCAAGCTCAAATAGTACCTATTCACTCTCGTCTTGAAGATTTCTAAATTATACGAATCGGGGAATACAGACGCCGCCGGTAGGGAATTCCACACTTCAAGAAGATATATACGGGTATATTTGGTCCTTGTTTAGTTAGTTGTCCTATGGCAAAGATTTACACACAATCGAAGAGTCCCCATCATAAAACTGAAGCGTAAATCAATTCCGTAAAAGCAGAATAGCGGCAACAAAGGCTCGCCTCCATAAATACAATTTCCATAAATACAATTAGTGTCTCTTTTAGAACAAACAAAAGTGTGAGGTGTGCGATATGTCCAGTTGCAACGACGCAGGCGCGGCGTGGTGTAGCTGTAGGACCTTGTTCCGTTACGTCATTCTCCTGGGCAGTGTTGGCAATTTAGCGATTTAGTAGCTAGATCTAACGTAGTTTCGGAGCAGTCTAGCGACAAAAAAAATCGACGCTTCATACATTTTAGCGACTTTTCAAGCACATTAACACCATACATCTAGCGACAGAATTGCCATTTTTATATTGTTCTAGTGGCTTTTTAAACATTATTTAGCTACATTTAACAACAGTCATCCGGCAACACTGCTCCTGGGGTTACATGTGCCACGAAGTAGACAACTCCTTGCGCCCAATTTATAACCACCTCCGTGGCATAATGGTTAGGGCCATTCACCTACACATCAGGCAGTTAAGTTCTCGAGTGGCGACCGCGTACCGAAAAAAGGTAGCGTAGGCAGGCCTCCCGCGCGGTGGACCGACGACCTGGTAAAGATCGCGGGAAGCCGATGGATGCGGGCAGCGTAGGACCGGTCGTCGTGGAATACTTTGGGGGGAGGCCTTTGTCCAGCAGTGGACGTATAAAGTCTGACATGCTCTCTGAGAAATCTTTGCTGTTTCTTCGGTCACAGTTTTGCCTCGCTGTGCTGTGTATATCTTATACTATATACATACAACTAACAGCAGGGCCGCCACATGTACGATTTAAATCGTATTCGTACGATCATATATCAGCCCGTACTATTTAAATTTTGGTTGATTTGTATGGGATTACGATTTTTTAAATGAAAACGTACGACTTTTTTTTGTTATGTTTTGTATTTTTTGCCCCTTTTGTACGATTTTCTCCAAAAATAAAATGGCAGCCCTGACTAACGGTACTAAAAATTCTAATAATATTCTAGCCATTCCAAAAGTTTGTCAGCACACCAACAGAAAACTTGAGGAGTAATAATTACATTTACTTATAGAACGTTTGTTACTCCGCCGCGGCACTTGTCGGCTGCAGCGGCGGTCCCCGGGCCTCTGTTTGCATCATCAGGTGATGTCACCCGCGAAAATACTGTTGTGGAGCCGTTAGAATAAAGAGTGGTCGCCACGCCAGCCCACATTGTGCAAGTTGACATAAATACTATGTTCTTTCAATTGTGGCTCTAACCAATTTCAATTGTACGTAATTCATGTTTTGATATGTATGAGGAATCTTTCCAATTGTAAACTGAATAATCTTTAATTAGGTTCAAAATAAATTTAAGGCAGTAAAAGCATGTAGAAAGTAGAGACTAATAGACAGTCAATAAGGTTTTATCTAATAATATTTGTTACGAATTATTTGTAGAACCGGTGGGATGAGAAAAAATTATAAAAAATCGGCAAAGTGCGAGTCGGACTAGCACTCCGAGGGTTCCGTACCTCCACACCACTCCACACAACTACATAGTAATAATGACAATGATACCTATTCACATTACAAACAAAAGACATCAACGCGAGCTACAAAAATATGCTTTTTTTTTCATTCAATTCGGACTCCTTAGCGCGAGTACGACTCACACTTGGCCGATTTTCATTATTTGTTAATTTACTTCAGTTTTATTACTATAACCACACCAAGTTTCAAGCTTGTATGTATTACCGTTTTTACAATAGAGCTAAATAAAAAATCCTTCTAACGAACATTATACAAAAAACGCGTTTTTAACTTTTTTCTAATTTTTGGTATTTGTTGTTAGAGCGGCAACAAAAATCACATTCTGTGAAAATTTCAATTATCTACCAGAGATATGCTATATATAAGGGGAGGTAGATAGGTTACGTGCATCCAAAAAGTGAAGCAAAAACAAGATGCCAATTGGCATCTCTTTTCTTAGTAACATTCGGTGCAATAGAAGGGAACTACCTATAACATTGTGTGTGTAAATGGCTTCGATTTTCAAATGTTGTTTGTTAGTGCATAACCCATCTATGGTAACAAATCTCTGTTCTCTACCTATTAAGGTTCATTAAATACAGCCCGCTGAAGGACGGACAGACAGCGGAGGCTTAGCAATTGGTTATACGGAACCCTAAAACTGAGGAAATTAAAGGACACCAAAAATGGAACCCCGCATCTCCAGCAAAGCCCTTACAGACAACGGAACGATCAATAACTAGAACAAGTACTAAGAACTGATTAAATATAAACCGCTTCACACGCGTTTGACACAGTTACCTAAATTCAAACGACGATGCAAGAAATATTACAGCGTCACAGAACTTTCATAATCTTCGGTCGGCAAAATATTTGACTAAAATACGAATGCCGTGAAATCTGTCACGGAACGCCCACTAGAACATCGCTAGTTTAAAAAAACGCCACTTGCAGTTGAACATGTTGACAGGCGAAAATTTCAAAGTGCGAGTGGGACTCGCTCACTAAGGGTTCCGTAGCACGAAACCTTAAAAACTAAAAAACCTAAGAATCTTGGTAAGCCCGCTTCCATCTTCGGCAACATCGTCACTTACCACCAGGTGAGATGTTGTCAAGGGTTTACCAATTGTGATAAAAAAAAAAGTCTGCGACAATGTAAAATTAAACAATTTTTCATAATTTTTTGGCCGTAATTTGAACCATGGCCTCTAGGCTTGTGCACAAAACACGCGAGATGATATTTGGTGAGGTTCTTGACTACCCCCCCTCACAACCTCACGAGTATTTTTTTAATTCAACATAATTTTAAGATTATTGGTATTGTATATTAGCGGGCGGGGTTTAACAAGTGAAGATTTATTTTTAATAAACCGATAAAAACTATCTACTGATGTGGTAGATTTTTTTCGTTGTTCGTTCACTGTAGAAAAATATACGTGAGGTATCCTTATACCCCCCCTCCCCCAACGTGTTCTGTCCCCCCCTATCGAATCTCACGTGATTTGTGCAGAAACCCTATGGTCTAATCTAAGGTCCTAGGTCAGACGAACGACAGACAGATGGTGTAGATAAAATGGTCCCTTTTGGCACCCTTTGAATATATATCTGTAAAAAAAAACTCGTGAAAACTTTGAACTTAATATCTGGACCTACTTAATTATGGATAATTATGCGTCGGTGGCGCAACGGCTTGGGTCCTTCCTTAGGGAATTCGACAGATTAATGTAAGCCAGCTACGCAAGTCTAATGGACGAAATACCAAAAATACAAAATTCAGAGATGAGTTGTTTGAAACTTGTGTATTATAGGTTAGCCCTAAACCATAGACAGTCTCAATGTAGAGTCAAAGCAAGCTATGTACTATTTCTATCTTCTTGCCACTTGCTTGGTTCAACCTGTACTAAATCGGGCCATAGTACCGATACAGAAGAGAAACTTGTTTTTCTTAATAACAAGTCACTTGTTCAAATGTTAGTGACGGAGTAGGTTTGGTGTCTCTTGGGAAATTTAGCTGCTATTTGTCTTCGCAAACTCGTCGATTTGATGCTTTTTATAGCTCGACTGGGAGAGTAACGACCCTCACAAGTGCCACACCCTGGACACTTCATAAAACGGGCCAGAAATGACAATTCAAAAACGGAATTATGGAACAAACAAAATGGCTGCGAAATCCTATACGTTCGACAACCAATCTGTATTTATATGGGACCACACGGGAAGCACTAGCTTTCAAATAAAAAAAAATCATAAAAATCGGTTCACCCAGTCAAAAGTTCTGAGGTAACACACAAAAAAAAAAGACGAATTGAGAACCTCCTCCTTTTTGGAAGTCGCTTGAAAAAGGAATGACGGAACAAACAAAATGGCGGCGAAATCTTATACGTTCGACAACCAAACTGTTCTGTATCAATCTGGATGGCGAGGGGGTGAGGTCGGAATCTAGAGAGCGGCAGGGAGTGTCCATACTGTATGTTAATACTAATATACTGTGTAATAAAATTGGTGTAGGTCCCGTTAACTGGTGCTTCTTTCTACTCATCATACTGAACAACTTTTGTTCTACGACTTTGCTGAAAACGTAAAAGTTTTTTCTTACGCAGTATGGAGGGTCCAATATTTTTTTTTAAGAATCGACTATGGGTTCCTTGGAGAAAGTTGTTCAGTATGACGAGTAGAACCCCCAGTTAACGGGACCTACACCAATTTTGTTACAGCCTGTATATACTTTGCAAGTGCCAATGTAAATGTTTCTGGACAGGCAAATAAGGACTGAAAATATTTGCAAACATTAAAAAGCTGACGAACAAGTTTTTAAGCTGTCAGCCTTTTTGATACCTCTGACCTTTTGCAATAAAAAAACGGCCAAGTGTATGTCGGACCATGCACAGTGTAGGGTGTGGCCTGTACTCAATTCTTACTAATATTATAAATCCTAAAGTGCGTTTTGTCTGTTTGTTACTTTTTAACGCTAAACTGACTGGACCGTTATCGCAAAAAAAAAATATTTTTGTTACTCTTTTACGCAAAAACTACTAAACGTATCTGGCTGAAATTTGCTAGGTAGACAGATAAGGACCTTATTAACACATAGGCTACTGTTTTCCACGCTCGCGAGCCGCATTGCGACTCGCGCACTTCGCACCCTCGAAAAGTCGTAGAAACGTTGTCCACGCGAGGGAAGCCGCGGGAAACAGCTAGTACTTAATAAATATTGTATAATCTATATATATTAAAATGAATCCCTATTTCTCTTGGTCACGGCATCACGCGTGAACGGCTGGACCGATTTCGTTAATTCTTTATTTGTCGAGTTCGTTATTGTCAGGAGAAGGTTCTTATGTAGGGTAGGGTAGTGTAGTGTAGGGTAGGGTAGAGTAGGGTAAGTTAGTGTAGTGTAGGGTAGGGTAGGGTGTATAGTGTAGTGTAATTGTGGTACGAAGTTCGCCGGAACAGCTGGTACTTTATAAATATTGTAGAATGCAAAATAATTACTAGTTAATTAGAGGTGTGGTAGTCGATCAAAGTGTCCAATTTCCCAGCCGAGGCGCAGACGCTCCGGTGCGGGCGGCGGGCGCGGCTGGTGCGGCGGGCGTTTGATTGCGTTTATAGAGGGTGTCGGGAGTCGGGAGTCGGGAGGCGAGGAGATTAGCGACATTGAAGTGGCGACGATGGAAAGTGCTCATGTTCCCTACAGATTTACATTGTAATCATCGTGTTTCCCTACGAGAAAAAAACATAAGGCAAGGAAGGAAGAGGCACACGAGTCACAGGAGTCCTATTATGTCGAATAAGAGTTAAGACTCAATAACCTCTCCAATAAACACGTTGCAATGGCTAAAAGCAATGACCAGTATCAATGAGCCATATAGGTTTTAACCACGGATAAGATAAATAAGGTTGGATTGGCAATAGTCACACTTTTGTTTGAAAACCAGCGTCGCCGCCTGTCTCCCACCCATCAACTCCGCTACACAAGCAATAATAATACATATCCCTTTTGCAACCAACCTTGTTGGGAATGTAATTTTAAACTGAACCCTATTGTTGCATGATAGTTACGTAAATGTATAGGTCACAAAAATAAAATAATTCTAAAGTAAAACAAAAGGTTTTGTTTGTATAAAATTATTATAAGTTTTATATTTGTATAAAACTTTAAAAAACTAATTTTGATGCAATAATGAAATAATTCTTGTAAGTTTTTTCTAGATTTCAGTGAAATACACTAAGTGTATAATGAGGTTCAAAATTGTTTGTATTTTGAACGCACGATCGTATTATTAAGGTTCGAAAGGGACACGAATTGCGCGCACTAATAAACAAAACACACTTAGAACACAGGGCTGTTGTGTCTCACACCATTTCGAGAGTCTGTACGTTACACACAACCACACGCAAATAAAAAGTTTGAACGCGTGCTTCGGTTAAGTATGATTATCTAATCATACTTGAGGCGCGCCTGTCCAGCGCACATTTCCAATCCAACCTTATTTATCTGATCCGTGGTATTAACCGTTTAGAGATATAACTTGGCCGGTTTTTTTCCTTCATGCATACTGTTGTCCGTGATCTTTGGGGATCGAGGGGAACTCACTATACATATTGAGGTTATTTTGAAGGGAACTCTTCGTGATGTATGAGTGCTTTCATTTTATTTATGCGAATTTTGCGTGAGTGTCTTAACGCGACTTACGTCCTTTACTTTCGTTTATTGCGAGCTTAGTAAATATTCTAAGAAAATTTCGTCTTAGCCGTTTTATTAATGCCTTCATTCTCTTACTGTCGGTGTTTATTTCGTGCCCCTAACTTATGTCATTTAGTAGAAAAATCCAATAATATCTCAAAACTACACAGTTTGAAGGTTGTGTGTGAAGTTGACCAACCCGCACTGGGCCCGCGTGGTCGACTAAGGCCTGATCGCCCTAATTCAGGCAGGGTAGGCTCGAGCCCCTCGGTGGGGACGTATATGAGCTGATATGATGACACAGTTTGAAAAAATAAAAAAGTATCCAGCGAAGTATAAATCGTGTTTTTGTATTAGCCTTAGAAAAGAAGAAAGTTTAAAGATTCGGCTGTGTATTTTTTCGTGTTCAGCAAGCTTACGGCCGATTTAACATATTCTAGCAAAAATGCACCAATTTTAGGAGCCTGCTCTTAAATAAGTTTTTCAATTTCATCAAATACTTTCACGATAAGTCTTTTCAGTAATCCCCATAGTTTAGTGGATGGGCCTAGACTTGTAGAGGCAATTCGTGAGTTGGCCTAGCAAAGGCTTAGAATAATCATCACATCAGCTCATATACGTCCCAACCGAGGGGCACGAGCCTACCCTGAATTAGGGTGATCGGGCCTAAGTCGACCACGCGGGCCAAGTGCGGGTAGATCGACTTCACACACAACCTGTGAGTTTCTTTGCAGGCGTGTGCAGGTTTCCTCACGATGTTTTCCTTCACTTTATAAGAGCGTCGGATAAACGTACATATGAAATCTAAATTCGAAAACACATTGGTACGTGGCACGATCGAACCACACCTCCCGGACAGGAGTTAGCGGCCCTTGCAATTACGCCATTGACGATTAGAATAATATTATAATCAAATGTAACTTTAAAATTACTATTTAAATGTAGTAAGATGTTAAAATTACTGAAGTTTTAATACTTGTCACATAGTTAAAGGATCAGATTAAGGCTCCCCCGTCCCTAAAATTAGCAACTCGATTCACGATGTCTCAAACGTCGAACGAAATAGCTTAGAAATGAATTTCTCGTCAGCTCGTACTACAACGTGGCTATTATGTCAATCGCTGCGGACGAATCGTGCGAAAATTGTGGTTTTTAATTTGTCATAAATAAAATATAAAGAATTTCAAAACAAGTAAGTGTGTGGTTTTATGAAACCACGGTAAAAGAGAAACTTTACCAGAGGACGAAACGATCATACCGACCGTCAGACGAAAGCGACCGTCACGCGACATGCAACACGCAAACGAAAAAAATTGAGACGATGTAATAAAAGTTTCACTTTAAAAAGTAAGAAAATAAAATCATTTTATATTGTTCACATATTATCGTAATGTTTCGATTAATTGCAGCAGTTGTATGGTTACAACTCGAATAGAAGGCAAGGATATGTTTTAGTTGTATGGTTACAACTCTAATAAAAGGCAAGGATATGTTTTAGTTGTATGGTTACAACTCTAATAAAAGACAAGGATATGTTTTAGTTGTATGGTTACAACTCTAATAAAAGGCAAGGATATGTTTTAGTTGTATGGTTACAACTCTAATAAAAGGCAAGGATATGTTTTAGTTGTATGGTTACAACTCGAATAAAAGGCAAGGATATGTTTTAGTTGTATGGTTACAACTCGAATAAAAGACAAGGATATGTTTTAGTTGTATGGTTACAACTCTAATAAAAGACAAGGATATGTTTTAGTTGTATGGTTACAACTCTAATAAAAGGCAAGGATATGTTTTAGTTGTATGGTTACAACTCGAATAAAAGGCAAGGATATGTTTTAGTTGTATGGTTACAACTCGAATAAAAGACAAGGATATGTTTTAGTTGTATGGTTACAACTCTAATAAAAGGCAAGGATATGTTTTAGTTGTATGGTTACAACTCGAATAAAAGGCAAGGATATGTTTTAGTTGTATGGTTACAACTCGAATAAAAGGCAAGGATATGTTTTAGTTGTATGGTTACAACTCGAATAAAAGGCAAGGATATGTTTTAGTTGTATGGTTACAACTCGAATAAAAGACAAGGATATGTTTTAGTTGTATGGTTACAACTCTAATAAAAGGCAAGGATATGTTTTAGTTGTATGGTTACAACTCGAATAAAAGGCAAGGATATGTTTTAGTTGTATGGTTACAACTCGAATAAAAGGCAAGGATATGTTTTAGTTGTATGGTTACAACTCGAATAAAAGACAAGGATATGTTTTAGTTGTATGGTTACAACTCTAATAAAAGGCAAGGATATGTTTTAGTTGTATGGTTACAACTCGAATAAAAGACAAGGATATGTTTTAGTTGTATGGTTACAACTCGAATAGAAGGCAAGGATATGTTTTAGTTGTATGGTTACAACTCGAATAAAAGGCAAGGATATGTTTTAGTTGTATGGTCACAACTCGAATAAAAGACAAGGATATGTTTTAGTTGTATGGTTACAACTCGAATAAAAGACAAGGATATGTTTTAGTTGTATGGTTACAACTCGAATAAAAGGCAAGGATATGTTTTAGTTGTATGGTTACAACTCGAATAAAAGGCAAGGATATGTTTTAGTTGTATGGTTACAATTCGAATAAAAGGCAAGGATATGTTTTAGTTGTATGGTTACAACTCGAATAAAAGGCAAGGATATGTTTTAGTTGTATGGTTACAATTCGAATAAAAGGCAAGGATATGTTTTAGTTGTATGGTTACAATTCGAATAAAAGGCAAGGATATGTTTTAGTTGTAGGGTTACAACTCGAATAAAAGGCAAGGATATGTTTTAGTTGTATGGTTACAACTCGAATAAAAGGCAAGGATATGTTTTAGTTGTATGGTTACAACTCGAATAAAAGGCAAGGCTATGTTTTAGTTGTAGGGTTACAACTCGAATAAAAGGCAAGGATATGTTTTAGTTGTATGGTTACAACTAGAATAAAAGGCAAGAATATGTTTTAGGTCTGTGTATTAATATAGAATTCGAGGAAAACAAAATAACTTCTCACATCCTGTAAATTACAAAACATTGTTTTTTCGACAGGAATTCCTTAATTGAAGTAAAAAGTGCATAACTAACGAAACAACGAAACAACTAAACAAATAAATTAAAAAAAATATATATAAAAAAATAACTAGAAATAAATAACTAGTATCTCATCTGTGGTATAAGCCTTAACTCCTAGTCTATCTAGATACAGACCACATGTCTGATAAGCCAAGCACCTATTTCATTCCATTTGCGAGTTAGCAAGGCGCGTGACAGACAAATGGGCGACAGGAGCTTATTGGGTCAACCTGGTCCGCAAGAATTACTGCGTGCCAGCTCGCCTTTGTCTGGTGAAACCTTTATTCGAAGTGTACACACATACGTCGTCTACAACAAAATTAAAGAATTTGAATCTAGAATATTCTTCTGTTTATATTTATAACTGGTGGATGCCCGCAGCTTCGCCCGCGCAGATCCCGATTTTTGCAGTTCCCGTGGGAATTTCCCAAAATCCTTTCTTAGCGGATGCCTACGTCATAACATCTACCTGCATGCCAAATTTCAGCCCGATCCGTCCAGTGGTTTGGGCTATGCGTTGATAGATCACTATGTCAGTCAGTTAGTCACCTTTGAGTTATATATATTTAGAAGATAGGCACACTAACGTTTCTTAAACATAATCATTTTTTTTACCTCTGTGACGACAACATTCACATATTCAGATCTTAGAAATGGTAAACTAGCTTTTGCGTTCGTTGAGGGTGAGTGGTACGCGATTCGCAAGCGGCTCGCGAGCGTGTACATGAGTTTTCTCCAGATCCCCCTATATAGGACTATTCTGATTAGCATTCTATGTTACTTCCCTCAACCAATACTGTACAAAAATCACTTAAGAGTCTCCAGGAGGCTGGAGTTTACATACAAACGTAGTTCTGCTTTAATACAAAAACTACATGCAAGATTCATCATATTATCATATCATGATGATGACAAAAACTACATGCCAGATTAAATCCAAACTTTGTGAATATATTGAGTAGACACATACCGATGTTTGTAGTTAGTTTTCATCGTAATAAATTGTATCGTAACTAAACGAGGGCTTAATTTAGTTTCGTACTGAAAGTTTGAAACTGCTCTTATATTTTTCCGTTTTATATTAGTACTTCGAAAACTAATTACAAACATCGATATGTGTCTCCTCAATATATTTGCAAAGTTTGGATTCAATCCGGCATGCAGTTTATGTATTAAAGCAAAACTACGTTTGTATGGAAACTCGAGCTTCCTGGCGGCCCTTAAATCCGTTGCTCCGTTGCGACGCCGATGTGCGCGAGCGTGGAAATGAGTTTTCCCCAGATCCCTCGCGAACTATGTCTATGACCGGTCGTCGTGTAAATCCTTGGGGGAGGTCTTTGTCCAGCAGTGAACGTTTTTCGGCTGATATGGTGATTAAAATGATGCTAATTAGTAAATTATGTGATTTCCCACCCACTCAACCACCTCTGTGCAAAAAATCACAACAATCCATTGTTCCGTTGCGATGTTTAAAAAAACAACAATAAAAAGAGTATTTTTTCAGTTCCCTCAGTTACTGCATCGGGCTCTGCTATTTTCACGAGATAAAAAGTAGCCTAGGTCTTTCCCCGTGACACAGGCTACCTGCACGCCAAATTTAATCAAGATTGGTCTAGGTGTTGAAGCGTGAAAAGGTAACAAAGAAACACATTTTCACATTTAAAATACAAATATTAACTAGCCGTCCGCCCGCAGCTACGCCCGCGTTCTTTTCCATTTTCCCGTGGGAATAAGACTTTTCCCGGGGTAAAATGTAGCCTTTGTCCTATTCCAGGACCTAATCTATATGTGTGCCAAGTTTCATCCCGATCCGTCCAGTGGTTGAAGCGTGAAAGAGTAACAAACAGCCATACATACATCCATACTTTCACATCTATATATATTAAAAAAGTCGTGTAAGTTACACCATTTATAACTCAAGAACGGCTGGAGCAATTTTTTTGATTTTTGTGTTTGTCTTCGTCCGGAATAGAATAATCCTTAATCCATAATAATATAATAATATTATAAATGTGAAAGCGTGGATGTTTGTTACGCTTTCACGCAAAAACTACTGAACGGATTTGGCTGAAATTTGGTAGGTCGACAGATTAGGACCTGGATTAAGACATAGGCTACTTTTTACCACGCTCGCGAGCCGCTTGCGGCTCGCGCACTGCGCACCCTCGAAAAGTCATAGAAACGTGGTCCACGCGGGTGAAGCCGCGGGAAACAGCTAGTAAGTATTAAAATATGATATTCATCAATAAAAAAAAATATCAGTCAAATAATAATTGGTTTTAGGGTAGGGTAGGGTAGTGTAGTATAGTGTAAGTTTAGTGTAGTGTAGGGTAGAGTAGGGTAGTGTAGGATAGGGTAGGGTAAGGTAGTGTAATGTGTAGGGTAGTGTAGTGTATGGCAGGGTAGGGTAGTGTAGTGTAGTGTATGGTAGGGTAGGGTAGTGTAGTGTAAGGTGGAACGAAGTTCGCCGGGACAGCTAGTTTATAATATTATTAAGGATGTTTCTTTGTCTACCTAGGGAAACGTGCCGACTGTGTGAAAGTAATACAAATTAACAAGCGTTAGCATGCATGCATGTGTTAGCTAACACTACACTAGCACACTAGCCCAGCCGCCGACGCGACGCGACAACCTTGACACAAAATAACCAACATTCGTCTTCGTGACACCGTGACACACAACTAGAGCTCATTTTTTTGCCAACACGGCGGCTAAGTGTTTGCCGCTCGCGAAACTATTAGAGCTACGACCGTAGTACAATCAGCTACATCTATCGAACTAGTTTAATTCTATCAATTGCTTAAGGGCAAGGCTCGAGTTTCCATACAAATGTAGTTCCGCTTTGATACTAAAACTACATGCCGGATTCAAACCAAACTTTGCAAATATATTGAGTTGACACATAATATCGATGTTTGTAATTAGTTTTCGATGTACTTATATAAAACGGAAAAAATTAAGAGCAGTTTCAAACTTTCAGTACAAAACTAATTTAAGCTTTCGTTTTTTTTCTTTATGAGTTGCCTTTCTTTATGTTTAAATTTACTAGGATGAAAACTAATTTCAAACATTGATATGTGTCTACTCATTATATTCGTAAAGTTTGGATTCAATTCGGCATGCAGTTTTTGTATTAAAGCGGAACTACGTTTGTATGGAAACTCGAGCCTCCTGGGGCCCTTAAGTAACTTTGTTGATGCTAAATGACATGTACGAAGTAAGTATCTGTTACAGTCGGTGTGACTGTTATGATGTGAGCAGGAAGGTCGAGTTTGATGATGATGACTGTCAATGATATTGATTGTAACGTCTACTGCCCGATGACGTCTACTGTCAGATGACGTCTTGTTGTTCCCTTGACAATAAACAGTAAATAGTGGAATCACAATTTCCACAAGGTACATCGAGTACACATCGAAAACTAATTGCAAACATCGATATGTGTCTACTTAATACGAGTATATGTATTTGCAAAGTTTCGATTCAATCCGGCATGCAGTTTTTGTGTTAAAGCGGAACTACGTTTGTATGGAAACTCGAGCCTCCCGGGGCAATTTAATATTTGACAAAAACAATATACTTTTTACTTAACCAACAAGACAAAAGCCTTAGCAGTCTCAGTATTTCTGATGATTCTGAATCTCCGTTCTTACATTTTGTTGACACAACAATTTCGTCCAAAATTTATTCTCTAAGTAAAAAAATAACCAATTTCCGACAGCCAAAGTTTTCTTTAGATGACATTTCAACATCAGGGCCCTCTGTGGAGCTGGTGTTTAATGAGAATCACAAAAACAAGTCGCAAGAACGAAGTCGCTGCTGGAGTGTCTAGTATCGAGTTTCCTGTTTGTTGGCCGTTCGTAATAAACAACAAACGAATACCAGTGAATGTTCAGCCGAGCGAGAAACTTGGAGTTGTCGTGTTTCTTACGCGATGGAGGCTATCAGCGGTCTGAGGGCAGTGCCGTATTTTCATAATTATTATTACTAGCTTTTGCCCGACGCTTACGAAGTAACTATTTAGTAATCTGTGCCGACGCTTCGCCCGCGTGGACATCGTTTTTATGACTGTCTTAGAGGGTTCGCGGTGCGCGAGCCGCTCAGACATGGATTTTCTCCAGATCCCTCGGGACTTATGTCAGCATATGCTTATTAGTAAATCATGTCATTTCCCACCCCCTCAACCATCTCTGTGCAAAAAATCACACAACCCATTGTTCCGTTGCGATGTTAAGGAGATTAACCAAAAAAGAGGATATTTTCAGTTCCCTCAGGAACAGCATCGGGATGTGCTATTTTCACGGGATAAAAAGTAGCTCATGTCCTTCCTCGTGACACAGGCTACCTGCGTGCCAAATTTCATTGAGATTGGTCAAGGCGTTGAAGCGTGAAAAGGTAACAAACAAACAAACAATTTTCAAATTTATAATATTAGTAAGGATTATTTTTTAGGGTTTCATACACCCAACGGGTGACCAACGGGACCCTATTACTAAGCCTCCGCTTTCTGTCCGTCTGTGCGTCTGTCAGCGGGCTGTACTTCAAGAACCGTAATAGGTAGACAGTTGAAATTTTCACAGAATGTGTATTTATGTTGCCGCTATAACAACAAATACAAAAATTTGAAAAAGTGAAAAATAAGGTGGGGTCTTCATACAAAAACGTGTTTTTTTATAGGTCTTTAGATGTATTTTTATTTAGCTCTATCTATCGTAAAAACGGTAATACTCGTACATAAAAGCGTGAAACTTGGTGTGATCATAGTACTATACTGAAGTAGGACAACATTTAATGAAAATTGGCCAAGTGTGAGTCGTACTCGCGCTAAGGAGTCCGAACTGAATGATAAAAAAGCATATTTTTAAGATGGAAGTGCGTCGGATAAACGTACACGTGAAATCGAAATTCGAAAACACAGGATTCGAACAGGATGTAGCGGCCCTAACTGTTACGCCATTGACGCCCTTAGTCTTAAAAATAGTGTTGTATAATCCCGCAATCTGCTCAGCATGATGACACGGAAACAATCCGTGTCAGCCTATGTGCGTGCACATCTCTATAACATTGGAAATGCGGGGCAGACCCATTAACCCGCTGCAAGCATTATTGTATTGGATACTAGAGGCATAGAATTTAAATAGTGACATTTCACTTGGTCAGTACAGCGAGCGAACCTACCTACCTATTGGTTTATATTATGTGTCTTGTCTATCCTAATTGAATTGAGTTCAATATGGTTCAAAACCTTTTGCAGCAAGTACCGATGACCGGCTGTACTTTTCTTGAAATATATATGCATAATCTTGCAAAGAACTTGGATTGATCAATGGTCTAAGGGACTGCAATTTTCATCTATTTTCACCTAGTCGGGTCACAAGTTCTGTCAAAACAACCAACTCTGTTATATAAAATTTTCGAATACTGGCTAGATGAACTTCACCAGTTTAAAAATAGAACGTTTGCGCATGCCGAAAATAAAAAAGACATTCATTTTCATTCATTTTCAAATATGGAGCTCAAAAAATTCTTGCCTGCGTCAGTGTTTCCCGATTCCTATAATTTGGGGATCTTCAAGGCAAGAGTGAATAGGCATTATTTGAGTTTGCGTGTACCATCCTCGTCTGCATCATCACTTACCACCAGGTGAGTTGCAGTCAAACGCACTCAAATTTTTAATAAAAAAAAATTAAAAAAAGCAGCGGCAGAATACTCGTATGTGGTGTTTGCTGCGTGCGATTGATGATTGGCCGCGTCGATTAAGGGCATGTATTCAAAATAGGGGAGGAAATTTTGAATACTGTTAATAAAAATGTATTGTAAATTAAATTACCCTTCATTTCATATATAATTTCTATATAATTATCAAAAAGTGTATCATTAATTTTAAAAAAAGTTTTTGACAGGACTTATGACCTGACTAAGTATTGTTGCTGTAATGTTCTGCTTTCAAGTCCTTGATGATATTGATAAAGCGAAATTTCTAAGCAGATTGACTCCGCCAGTCCGTCCCTGTCGGAAAAAGAAGTTCTATAATAGCGCGTTTAATTGGATAACATCGATAATCTGTGCGCCTACGGCCTTGGCTTAAGTCCGTCGAGTTCAAAAGGCAGCAGTGTCTTAACAAGTGGACGATCGCTCCGTGCTTTCAATCTGGCCAGGTTATATCGATGTGACTATTACCACAGAGTACTATATAACGCTGCTATTACTAACAATGTACAGAAGGCCCGAAATAGAATGGTAATTGTTTGAACAACTGTCGCTCCGCATGCGAAGTCTGCACAGGTTAGTGCACGGATCAGATAAATAAGGTTGGATTGGAAATTTGCGCTGAGCAGGCGCGCCACAAGTATGATTAGACAATCATACTTAACCGAAGCACGCGTTCATACTTTATTTGCGTGTGGTTGTGTGTAACGTACAGACTCTCGAAATTGTGTGAGACACAATTGAAGCCCTGGGTTCTACTAAGTGTTTTTTGTTTATTAGTGCGCGCAATTCGTGTATATGTATTATTATTGCTTGTGTAGTGGAGACGGAGTTGATGGGTAGGAGACAGGCGGCGACGCTGGTTTTCAAACAAAAGTGTGACTATTGCCAATCCAACCTTATTTATCTTATCCGTGGGTTAGCGGTTGGAGTGCAACGTGACAGGTTTCCTTGCGATATTGTTGTACGAATTGCGTTGGTAAACGTGCTGATACTTTAATTTCGCTTTGTCGTAATGTGATGTAAGTATATGTGCAGCAGAGGGGGGACGGGACACGATAAGCATCACTTTGGAGCTCCAAATCTTGTAAAGGCTAGTTTAATTTTTTAAAAAACCGGCCAAGTGCGAGTCAGAACCGCACACATAGGGTTCCGTTCCATCATACTAAATTGCGCTGGTTTCTACATGTTTAAAAAAAACCAGGTTTTTTGTATACAGACCCTCCTTATTTTCACTTTTTTTTATTTTTAGTATTTGTTGTTATAGCGGCAACAGAAATACATTATCTGTGAAAATTTCAACTGTCTAGCTGTTACGGTTCATGAAATACAGCCTGGTGACAGACAGACGGACAGTGCAGTCTTAGTAATAGGGTCCCGTTTTTACCCTTTGGGTACGGAACCCAAAAAATCTTCTAAAAAACCTTGGATTTGTTTGCTCGAGGGGTTACACTTAAAAAATCATCTCCCTCTTACATATAGGGGAACTTTCTAAAAAAATATTGACATATTAACTTCATTTTCCACTTCATTACTGTGCGTCTTATAATAGTAGAGAAAATTGAATGTGACAGACGGATGGACATGACGAAATTGCGAGGGTTCCGTTTTTTGCCATCTGGCTCCGGAACCCTAAAAATGATAGAACGCGGATTAAACATTTTTGTCTATGCATTGCGAATGCCAACCTTGAGGTTTGAGATGAAATGCCTCATTACAAGTCAGTTAGTGGTTATGTACTCGCTTCACATCTGGAGGTCAAACGCACTTAAATTTTTAATTAAAAAAATAGGTTACAGGTTCGATTTTCGGCGGGGATCTAACTTCCCGCCTGGCTGGCTACCATCATCTTATGTAAGACTTGTTGCCGAACATCAATGTTAAAAGTGTTATTGAATGTTCCGGCACGAAGATAAGATAGCCAGTTCTCCATTCCGTTGGGGAATTTTGGTAAGCCCGCTATCATCTTTATCTTTGGACATCATCGTCAATTTATATAATTATTTATTTATAATTTTTCACTTTTGATATAATGTCAACAATAAGCTACTATGTAAACATGTTTGTTTAACCCTATACATTTTTCAAAAAAAGGACGTAAATTTTTCTCCTACGAGCATTGGTTTCCGAGATGTAGCTCTCAAAGTGGAGGCATACCTACCCGGACTATAGTTTTTATGCTAGGTATAAAAAAATTGGTATTGATAACATAAAAGGCTTCCACTTATCACATTTTAAAAAATCCATGAAACTCGTAAGGAGACCAGTTCAAGTATTAAGTAACGCAATTTGAGGGGAGTGAGGGTCTTGTAAAACGTTACGATCAACACACTACGTGACACTGGTTTTATTTAATTTAAATGAAAATCTACGATTCAAAATGAACCCTTTTTATTAATGCTTTTTACGGGGAATCCCTTGACTGTATAAATTTTGGGTAAAAATGGTCACTTGGGTGTTTCTAGGGAGGGGGTGGGGGGGGGACAGAAAAACGTTACGGCGCGTTACATAGGGAATAGGTACTTGAACGCCTCCTAATTTGTAAATAAAGGATGTTTTTTTTTACACCGAGCAAGCCGTTAAAGGTGGGCTCTACTCATGAAACTGAACAACTTTCCCCGACAAACTTGTATATTTTTTTTAATTTTCATTCAAAATTTTTTGATTGGATATTAGATTTGGTCTAGACGCTCAGTTTTTTCATAAAATTGGCCAAAGCCATATGGGAAAAGTCAACTTTTACCTACAATATGATATACATTTTTTATGTACGAGAATGGTTCCAGAGTTGCTCACCGCACCTGACGCCCGCAACCCGTAAGCAAAGTATATATATTAGTAGGTACTAACATACAGTATGGACACTCCCTGCCGCTCTATAGATAACGACCTCACCCCCTCGTCACCCACATTGATACAGATTGGTAATAGTTTGGTTCTCGAACGTATGGAATATCGCCGCGAATTTGATTGCTCCGTCATTTGTTTTTAGAAATGTCATTTCACGACCGTTTGTATGCAGTGTCCGGGGTGTGCCGTAAGCGTGTTTTGTGGCACGGTGCTATGGTCTGGCGTGCGCTGAATATACAAGGTGATTTTTAATTAGTTCTTGATAGCAAAGGATATGAATGTACTCGTAATTACAAACAACTTTCTTAAAGAAACTATGTTAAATCAGAAATAAAATATTTTGGTCTTCGATACATAATAAAATAAGTTATCAAACGGCAAAAATGTATAAAGGGCCTAATTTTTTTTCATATTTGACATATAGTTTCTTTGGGAAAGTTTTGTGTCATCACGAGTACATACATTCATATCCTTTGCTATCAAGAACTAATTAAAAGTCACCCTATTTATATTGCCGGACACGTCCATCTTGAAAAACAACGTAATCAGAACTGAATTCCGCCATCGTATAGATTCGTTGCTACCATCGCATGGCCATCTCCCCATGGCCTATCACGTATAGGAGCCATTCATTCATTACTCACTCAACGAACAAAGGAGACAATATAATTATAAAAAAAAACAAAAATTTGAGACGATGTAAAAGTTTCACTTTAAAAGAGTGTGTGGTTTTGTGAATCCACGGTAAAAGTGAAACTTTTTTTCACATTATAGACATTTACAGAGCACGAAACGATCATGGCTGCTCTCATCTTGGAGCTACGGTACAGAGGACGAAACGATCATACCGACCGTCACGCGACACAGAGAAGAAACAAATTGAGAGTGTAATAAAAGTTTCACTTTAATAAAATGTACGGATCATGCAGTCAACCTGTCATAGAGTGTACATTGTTCGCTGCGCGTCGCGCGTCGCGCGCGTCGTCTGCGTCGGCGCACTTGTCCTAGTCGGTCCAAAACCGTGACCGTAACTATATACGTTTTTTGGCCTACTGTTCTCAATTGCTTTGGACTGCCACCAACTGGCAGTGTCGAGCTGAAGTCAGCACTAACAGTTATGTTTTACGTTTGAAACTCGCACGGTGAGGTCTCGGCACTCAAGGTCAAGGGAATTACTCAATACATAACCGGTTATAAATAAAATATTATGTACAGTTGTGCGCGTTTATGTTGTAGGAAATTGGTTTTATGTGCGTAAAGGTTTTGCTTTATTTGTATTTATTACTTGTTATAAAGAGATTGAATTGAAACAAATTGAATTGAATTGAATTCTTTTATTTCTATATTAAATTCGATTGTGTGCACGTACGGAGTTGTTTCCACACGCCCTACCTTACCTTTCCTGCTCCTAGCCGTCGCCGGTCGCGCCACAAACTTATCATTTACGTGAAGGGACAATCACAAAAGGAATTTCTGTATTCCGGTTGGCGGAATTTTTGTTTCCACAATTTTGGGTGCGGTGATCTCTACAAGGGAACCGCTTATCCTTACTAATATTATAAATGTGAAAATGTGTTTGTTTGTTTCTTAACTTTTCACGCTTCAACGCCTTGACCAATCTTTATGAAATTTGGCATGCAGGTAGCCTGTGTCACGGGGAGCTACTTTTTATCCCGGGAAAATAGCATAATCTGATGCAGTTCCTAAGGGAACTAAAAAAATACTCGATTGTTGTGATTTTTTGCACAGAGATGGTTGAGTAGGTGGGAAACGACATAATTTACTAATCACCCTTAAAGACAGTCATAAAAACGATGTTCACGCGGGCGGAGCCGCGGGAAAAAGCTAGTTTCCTATAAAGATGAACAATATTATTGTTTGCCTACGAAAATCCATAGATTTATCTAAAAAAAATTATTAGATAGATAGATGACTCATATTAAATATATTCTTTACTACAGCACAAATACAGAATGGTAAACTATCATTAGGCATAAATGCGGTACACTTATATAACTTAAAAACCGGCCAAGTGTGTGTCGGGCCACGCGCAATGTAGGGTTCCGTAGTAGTTGCCATTATCGCGTCCATATCTTATATTCAAATTTTCAAATACAGTGGTTTAGTTGTTAGTGGGTAGGGACACTCGACCTATTTTTTCGAGAAAGAAACCCTAAATTATTTTTTAAACTACTACTACTACTACTAAAAATAGTCTAGCTCTAACCAACGATACCCCTACACGACTGGGTTTGACGAGAAAAAAAAATGATCCCACTTTACTTGTAGGGGTACCTCCTCCTTAAAAAGATTTTTTTTCCAAAATTTTTTTGCAGTTCTCCGCGTTATTATTATATATATCTTTGCCAAATTTTTAGCTCAGTCTAGGATCTAGGCCGCTTACAGACAGACATGACGAAACTGTAAGAGTTCCTTATTGTACTACGGAACCCTGAAAACTAAAATATTTATATATAATTAAATCACAAAATTAGTTCGTCAAAAGCTTTACATATTTCTGAAGTCATATTTGAGTACCACGGATAATTTTAGAACAAAACATCGTTTCTGACAGTTAAAAAAAGTGACTGATTTGACAAGTGGAAAATGCTCTAATGAAAAAAGTTACTGATTTGACAAGTGGAAAATGCCCTAATGAAAAAAAGTGACTGATTTGAATAATGGAAAATGCCCTAATAAAAAAAGTGACTGATTTGACAAGTGGATAATGCCCTAATAAAAAAGTGACCGATTTGACAAGTGGAAAATGCCCTAATGAAGAAAATTAACTGATTTGACAAGTGGAAAATACCGTAATGGATATCAGTTGGGTAGGCCATCAAATATTTAAACAGTTGAAGTCTAGGGCTGCGATGACAATGTTTTCACCATGCTTTAGTCACTGAACTTGGAAGTGTTAATTGTCTCCATTTTCAAGTTTTCGACTATATTCAAGATTCAAAATATTTATTGAAAATACGTGCAAATTACACTCTTTGTGATAGTCATAAAATAGTGATTACATAATTTCATTTGTAAAAAATCAAATCATTAGTTAATAACGTCAAAATCCAATCCTTGAAAAAACAGATTATATGGCATTAGAACATGAAAACAATATGACACGAGAAGTTGTACATTCAAATCATTGAATGTCATGAACGCCTTTGACAAGTGTAGACCAGTTCACACGGACAGCACCCGGTCACAGATGAGATACTAGTTCACGAGTATAACGCGAGTGTCAGCCATCGCTCCTCTCAACCATATTAGAGAGACGGGAACGACCCGGCTCCCGATGCGCCACCATCCGCACGACCACTCATGTCAATGCTAAGATAAAACATTAATTAAAAGAAGTACTACTTATACTTGTCATGTCTCGTAGCTTTCACGTCAATTTTTAGTTTGATCTTCATTTTATTCCTATTAGACATGATGAGTAGCGTTGATAGAAGAAACACTGTCTACCTATACATTTTTGTCACTTAAATATTAGGATATCTTATAATAAACTTTTTAACACAGAGTTCTTTTGACACAATTTTTAAACTGTTTTCCTGACAAATTTAAGTCATCATCGGGTAATTTGTTATACATGAGTGAGCATTGACCCAGTGTATTGTGCTAGAAGTCTGGTAGTTTTTACCAGATCGCATAAGAAGGGAAGTAATGTTTTTAGGGATGTGTGTATGTATGTATGTATGTATGTATGTTGTTTCCTTGGCTGAGCCTGTAGTCTAAGCGGCTCGGCTCGGCTCGATAGATTTTAGAGTGCGGGGTTTTGTTGGATTTGTGTCTGCCCTTTGAGTGTCCACGAGTACATTATTGTAAGCAGTCAAGTTTTAATTGTTACATTCTATAACTTACGTCACATTCACACATTCGCAAATAGCACCTAACCATTAGACTGGCCTTGGCTACATTTATAACACAATTAGAGTCTGATATCTGACTGATGTCAAATAATGTATTGTTATTTGTAAGCTATACTAATATCTACATAATATTAGTATGTAATAACGTTTCCACTAGGGATGCCTCGATACGCCTTTTTGCCGATACGATACCTATACCGATACTCTTACAAAAGTATCGCCTCGATACGCCTTTTTGCCGATACGATACCTATACCGATACTCTTACAAAAGTATCGGCGATACTGATACCAATACGCTTATTGAATTCAAAAAGGAAGGTACAATAAATAAAACACCATTATTCAATAGTTTTAGTAATCAAAATTAACATTTATAAGATTTTTATTTAAAAAACAAAGGATTCTTAAGTTTTGCGGGCAAAGGCGATTTCGCAAGTCTGTTTGAATAAGACCTGCGGTGGAAAATAGTCTCTCAGATGCGACAGATACCTCGTTTGCAACGAAATAGATGGGACAACACGCGCGTTTACATTACATTTTTAAAGCGCGAAAATTGAAAAGTATCCTTGAATCTGCCATAAAAATATCGCCGATACCGATATATCGGCAAACCCAAAGTATCGCCGATATATCGGTATCGGATGCATCCCTAGTTTCCACGAGGCGCGCGGGGCACGGGGCGTGGGGCGCGGCAGGACGGCATTACTCATAATTATTGCGTGGCCCAAAAAGAAACGACGGGATTACATTTTATCTACGAAATGAATGGTTTTTTTTATTATCTTTTATTTTGTTGTATTTGTGGTAACTTAAGTGGCAGTGGGCGGGGCACATTGCTCGAAGAACAGATGGCCGTTGGGGTAGTAAAATTATCAAGTGTCGGACGAGCACCGGAAGACGTAGCGTAGGGAGACCGACGACCTGGTGAGGAGGCCTTTGTCCAAAAGTGGGCGTTTTTTGGCTGATGTAATGATGATGTTTTGAAGTGAAATTTTTATATAGACGGGGGGGTATTAGTATTTTTCAATCACGAAACAGCGTTGCGGCAGCGTGGAGGAAGTAGACAATATATCGCGTGGTGACAGGCGGCAGTGGCGGAGGGATATTTTTTTGAAATATTTTTTAAATGTTTTTTTAAAATATTTTTTTCATTTTTTTGTTTTTTAAATATTTTTTTGAAATTTTCCACTTGTCTGTTACGATTCGTTTTTCCACGAAGTATCACTTCTTCTATGTGTCCCAGCACATATTTAGATATTTTTTTTAATTGTGATTATTTTAGCCGGAAGATCTCCTCTCCGCTCTGTGCAACCTTACCAGTTGCCACTTGCCACATACATTCTAGAGCCGTTTGCAAGCTTCACTAGAACCCATCCCACACGGCGGGGGCCGTCCAGCAACAACACTGCGACGACGTCCCCTACGGCCGTCGTCGTCGTCGGCTCCGCGCGCTTATCGTGTCTATTGCCACTGTTACTTGCGATGTATCTTTTGGATGTATCTCACCGTTACCGTTGCGCTTGACTATACTTCTTCTTCTTTTCGAGTCGACGGCAAACTCAGATAGTCCCATCCCAAAACCGAGCCACGAAAATTGCCTTGTCAGTGGCCTGCATCAAGTCCTCCCGCGTGCAGGTGACAGGGCAAGAAGGACTATACTTTTAACACGATTCACTATCTTTTACTTTTAATTATCATCAAATTTCAAACCACAATAAAGACAACAAATTTTCCCTTAAAATATTAAACGGCAAAACATTTTTTTTTTTAATTCTTCAAAATTTAAAGTAGGTACTCCACGAAATAACAGTCTTTGTGAATTTGAAAAATTGTTGTCCGAACTATAAAGTAGCTTTGCTCGGGGCATAGGTAGTACCCGAGCCGTTAAAAACATTAAAAAAAAATACGTTACCTATGATACACATTGCGCGGCATACTTTCAGTGCGAAAATCTCGGAAAATAGCGTTTTCTGGGGGTTCTACTCATCATACTGAACAACTTTCCCCAAGGAGTCCATATTCGATTCTCAAAAAAAAAATTGGACTGGAAAAAATTGTATACGAGGATTTTTGGAGGCGAAAAATCCCAAATGAGCAAAAGTAATTATCTTACGTAAGTAAGTCAACACTGCAAAACACATTCCCAGGCTAACACATTTTAGAAAAATACATGTAGGTAAGGTCACCTACGAGTAAGTGGCACAAACAAAACATCACGTAAAAGGCTCCGACCCAATTCGTTTGGAGTTTTCCAGGAACATACAGGATTATTCACGTTATATTAGTGCGCTACTTTTGTACTGGTGCGAGCTGTTGCCCGCGCCTTTTTTGCCTATATTCATCATCATCATCATATCAGCCGAAGGACGTCCACTGTCCACTGCTGGACACAGGCCTCCCCCAAGGATTTCCACGACGACCGGTTCTGCGCTATCCGCATCCTTCACCAGGTCATCGGTCCACTGAGTGGGAGGCCTGCCTACGCTACATTTTCCGGTGCGTGGTCGCCACTTGAGAACTTTACTGCCCCAACGGCCATCCGTTCTACAAGCTATGTGCCCCGCTCACTGCCACTTAAGTTTAGCAATTCTGAGAGCTATGTCGGTTACTTTGGTTCTCCAACGGATCTCCTCGTTTCTGATCCTTTCATGCAGAAAACTCTTATATTCTCTTATATTCATCCTGAAAGTTTATTCTATCGATTGGTAAAAGGATTTTTGAAATCGGATCAGTAGTTTCAGAGAATCCAAACTTACATACTTTACCTCTTTATAATATTGGTACAGAATAGCTGTTGCTCACTTGATCGGGATAATTCTTGTTTCCGAATTCTACAAGGAATTCCAGGTAGTTGACAAGAATATATCTAATAATATAATTCGCAAGGATTATAATAATATGTATAACTAACCTTTTAATTTCTTGAAAAGATTTCATGTTAAATAATCTGTTCATTTCAGCATTAAATTATTACCAGAAGAAAACCTTTAAATAGAAACTTGAGAATAATTTTCAGCTGTTTAAGTAATGTTTAACGCGACGTGTAACAGACAAGCGGAAAAGTGCTCTTTTTTACAATTTACGAATAACTTAGTGTAGGGAAATATCCTAGGCCAGATTGCTGTTTCCACAGTTTTTCTAATTATTGAGAAAACTTCATCGTCATCATCATCATATCAGCCGAAAGACGTCCACTGCTGGACAAAGGCCTACCCCAAGGATTCCCACGACGAACGGTCCTGCGCCGCCCGGCTTCCCACGATCTTCACCAGGTCGTCGGTCCACCGCGGCGGGGAAGGCTTGCCCCATCGGCCATCTGTTCTACGAGCTATGTGCCCTGTCCACTTGCCACTTCAGTTTAGCGATTCTGTGAGCTATGATGGTTACAACTTCTAATGTAGAATTTCCAACTTTTAGAGGAGTGGGTGCGACACGGACATTTAACATTATTTTCGTCTTGTCCATGTTCATTTGAAGACCCACTTTTTGAGAGACTTTACTGAGGCCATCGAGCATTGTGCATAGGTTTTCCATAGTCTCAGCCATGACCACGATATTAGAAAACTAATATGTATATTAAAGAAATATTTTCGTTTTATAATAGGGATGACGACAGCATCAGAAATAAATTATGAACTCTTGATCACTAAATTGCCCTCTTACTTAAACTTCGGAAAACCTTACTCGTTTTGTTTTCCATCAGCTCGTCGATTTTTAATTCACAAAAATCACAAAATGAGTATACATAAATGACGCTGCAAAAGTATGACGTCACACATAGGTATTTCAAAAATTTTTAGAACAGAATGTCGTTTTTGACAGATGACAAAAAGTAAATCAGATGACTAGCATTCGTCATCCCTATTAAAAGAAAATAAAAATGCGTGTGACAAACTAAGCGTCCCCCATCAATACCCAAAACTGGAATGGTTGGGTAATACTCCACACCATGGGGGCTATGTCTCGATTGGTAAAGGTTGTAGGGCTGGCTAGTGGCAAACCCACCAAGTTCTTCAAACCGGCTTGGCCTCTAGTAACTAGTAACCGACACCAACGCCCTAACGCGCGTTGCGAAGCACGGAAACGGTCAAGATATAACAGGAAAATTCATCCAGTTATTGACCGTGCTTATTGGTCAGTAACGCGAGCACGCAAGTCGAACTGAGCTTTTTTTTTTATTCACATATGGTAAACCCTTGACAACATCTCACCTGGTGGTAAGTGAAGATGTTGTCGAAGATGGAAGCGGGCTAAACAAGATTCCCCAACGCAATGGGCTCCAGTAAAAATCGTTTATTGCCCGTGGTCCATAATGAATCATGGGTAAAAAAAAATAACCACTCCGGGAGTGCCGTCAGAAGTAACCTTGTACAGTTTTATAAGTTTTGACCCTCCGAGTGTTCCTGGTACGGTGGCGGTTACATTACATTACAGTGTCGCGAGTTCAATAGTTTTTTCCGATCTCAAAAATGGCCAAAACTTCAAAAAAAAATTTCCGTGGTTCACCGGTATGTTGCGAGTAGCCTGAATACTCGTAGCGACACAGTGTAGCGCGAGGGCTACAAACAGGACGTAGTGCTACCGGTTGGCTACGCGCCGCCGGTGCGCCACCACTGCGCTGGTACGATCCTTACTAATATGTATTATAAATGTGAAAATGTGTTTGTTTCTTTGTTATCTTTTCACGCTTCAACGCCTTGACCAATCTTTTTTTTTTTATTATTATTTTTTATTCACAATTGGTAAACCCTTGACAACATCTCACCTGGTGGTAAGTGACGATGTTGCCGAAGATGGAAGCGGGCTTACCAATATTTCCCAACGCAATGGGGAACTATGAAACTTGGCATGCAGGTAGCCTGTTTTACGGGGCAGGACATAGGCTACTTTTTATCCCGGGAAAATAGCATAATCTGATGCGGTTCTTAAAGGAACTAGAAAAATATTCGATTGTTGTGATTTTTTGCACAGAGATGGTTGAGTAGGTGGGAAACGACATAATTTACTAATCACCCTTAAAGACAGTCCTTAAAACGATGTCCACGCGGGCGGAGCCGCGGGAAAAAGCTAGTATCTCATAAATAAGTAATAACGAATTTTAATTAAATAAATAAGCACCAAAAACTTAAATTACAAATATTAAAAACGTTTAACGGGGGTTAAAAATATGGTCATTAAATCAAATTATCTTGTAGTGGAAATCTTTAAGTGTTTCATGTGTATCTCAGTAGCCTGTATTTGTAAGACATTTAGTCCCTCGTAGTTCGTAGTATATAAACGGCTAGATGTATTTTGAAGTGTCAATTACAGTTTTATTTCGTCTTTATTTAGGTCATTGCAGTTAATTCACCAAAATCATTCATCGCGTGTGTGTCATCATATCAGCTCATATACGTCGCCACCGAGGGGCTCGTCGAGCCTACCCTGAATTAGGGCGATCGGGCCTTAGTCGACCACGCGGGCCCAGTGCGTGTGTGTACTGTTACATAATATCATTTAAATATAATCTACTAGCTTTTGCCCGCGGCTTCGCCCGCGTAGAAATCGTTTTTATGACTGTGTTTGAAGGTGAGTGGTGCGCGAGCCGCAAGCGTGGGCATGAGTTTTCTCCAGATCCCTCGGGAACTATATCGGACTATTATGATTAGCAGTCTATGTCACTTCCCACCCTCTCAACTAATTCTATATACACAAAATCACTTCAATCCGATGTTCCGATGCGACGCCGTTGTTTTCGATTTTCCCGTGGGAATAAGACGTGTTCCCGGGGTAAAAAGTAGCCTATGTTCTATTCCAGGCCCTAACCTATATGTATGCCAAGTTTCATCCCGATCCGTCCAGTGTTTGAAGCGTGAAAGACTTAGAAACATCCCTACATACCTCCATACATACAAACTTTCACATTTATAATATTAGTAGGATAAGTACCTACTTAAAAGTAAAAAAAGGGAAGTCTTTTGTAGAAGTCTTAATAGAAAAACAAATGAAGGCGGACTATAGGATGAGTTCATTGCGCCTGGCAAGACGAGCCAGAAGCTAATTAGTTTGCTTTGTTTTGTTATTCTGACAATGAATCTGAGACTTTACCACAGCTGTTCTATTACTACGTCACTTTACTGGGACGTCGCCGCCGGACGGCAGGCTTGTGCGACAGGCGACAGACAGACACAGCGACAGCACTGTCGCGCGGCACGCGAGTGTCGTGTCGCGCCGTGCGCCGCCCCTTCATTTAGTTACGTTTACATGACTAGATAGGATAAAGCTATATATAGTGCCAATTCATATTTATACAAAACTCCGTCCCCTTCGTCCGTTAAAGAATTCATTCAACTCATATACGCTTCCACCGAGGGGCTCGAGCCTACCCTGAATTAGGGCGATCAGGCCTTAGTCGAACACGCGGGCACAGTGCGGGTTGGTCGACTTCTCACACAACCTTAGAGTTTCTTCGCAGGGCGTGTGTTTTCCTTCACCGTAAGAGCGTCGGATAAACGTATCATATGAAATCGAAATTTTAAAACACATTGGTACGTGGCCGGACTCGAACCACGACCTCCCGGACAGGAGGTAGGGGCCCTTGCCATTACGTCACCGACGCTCTTTGTACATCGAACACTAATTACAAACATCGATATGTGTCTACTCAATATATTCGCAAAGTTTGGATTCAATCCGGCATGTAGTTTTGTATTAAAGCGAAAACTACGTTTGTATGATAGCTCAAGCCTCCTGAGGACCCTTAAGCTATAAGTAGATTTGATATGGTTTGTCTCTCCGTTGCTGCCGCGTAGTTTTTCTCTCCGTTGCTGCCGCGTAGTTTTTCTCTCCGTTGCTGCCGCGTAGTTTTTCTCTCCGTTGCTGCCGCGTAGTTTTTCTCTCCGTTGCTTCCGTGTAGTTTTTCGCTCCGTTGCTGCCGTGTAGTTTTTCTCTCCGTAGCTGCCGTGTAGTTTTTCTCTCTGTTGCTGCCGTGTAGTTTTTATCTCCGTTGCCGCCGTGTAGTTTTTCTCTCCGTTGCTACCGTGTAGTTTTTCTCTCCGTTGCTGCCGTGTAGTTTTTTGCTCCGTTGCTGCCGCGTAGTTTTTCTCTCCGTTGCTGCCGTGTAGAAAGCTGTGAAAGATAACTCAAATACTGAAAAATATACTGTTTATTTCACTTAATTTCGCTCCAATCGAGAGAAGACAAGATAGATAGGCAATCCTTGTGTCCATCAGATCCAACTTTCACTCTGCACGTTAAAACTTTCATCTTGAAAAAATAACGAGACATTCATACACAAAAATTACACGATTCTCCCTGGGAATGTTATTTGTACCTCCATCAACATCTGGTAATCGCCCGGAAACCGAAAAGGCTGGATGGAAGCCGTTACTCCAAATGGTTATGGCCCCATTTTTCGCGGCCATTTCGAGGCTATAATTTGAAAATTTTCCCTCGCGCAGCGATTTATCGAAGCGCTTTGTATCTCTTGACCTTAAAATTTGTAGTGCTTGAAGAAATAGTCATAAAGAATAATATGTTATCTTTTCTTTGATCTATAATGTTGAAATTAGAGATGAAACGGATAGTTGTTTTGCCGGATACCAAATGCAGGATATTCGGCCAACCTTGAATTAAGATAGCCGCATATCTGACCTCCGGTAATACGGCCGAACATTACATATTCGCGCATCGTAACCTCGCGTAGGTGGCGCACGAACGATCATTTCATGGATTTGGGTCTTGTCGTTTAGGAGCGTAGTTAGAGTTTCGTTGCGTCTTAATGCAGATAAATTGGTGTTCATTTGCCCTTACATTTGCAATACAAGTACTAATTATTGTTGTTGTAAAATGTAAATATGGCGATTATATTTGTATTAAAAAAGGTACCGAAATTGTAAATTTAGTTTTTTTTAATCCGGTATACGGCCGAATACTCGCGTATTATCCGGTATCTGGTCGGATAGTAAATTTAAGCCGTTAAGGCGAGGCATTTGTAAAACAGTTGTCTCTGTTTTTTCCTTTACGTGTAAAGAGTCAAGACAATAACCACACTTTTGCACTTTTTCAATGTTTTACGTTGTTATTTATCTTAAGACTTCAATTTAAAAACTAAAATGTAGCAGGTTCTCTGTAGTACCTAAAAAGAAATATCTCCATATAAAAACTATGTGCAAATTTGGAAATTTTATTAATAAACAATTCGTTTTAGACAATTTTTTGACGTTTTAGATCTGTTTTTGGGGTTTTTTATGATCGAGCAAAGTACACACTATCGTGTAACATATTAGCACATTCCTCAGACAAAATATTTTTTGCAAGAACGATATTTAGTAGTAATTACCCAAATAAAATGATCTAGCAAAAGGGTTTCTCCGCTTCTCCACCGGTGCCTCGCCTTAGCAGGCGGAATAGCAGATAGTTACCGGATATCCATTTCATCCGACTTTTCATACAATCGGCGGTAACGATTTTCACCTGTTAAATGTTAACCGATTTGGACCAATTTTTGATAGGTTGTCAATCAGAACAAAAGCTAGGCTTATACTATTTTGTTTTTTCGATAAAGTTAAGAAGTTTAATTTTATTGTCGTTCACGTGTTTTCATACAAAACTAATTTCGGCCATTATTTTTTTAAAATTATAATCAGTATTTTAAAAAACGAAACGTATAAGCCTAGCTTTTGTTCTGACTGACAACCAAAATAAGTTAACGTTTAAGAGGTGAAAATCGTGATCGCCGTTTGTATGAAAAGTAGAATTTTCGCGTTGGGTTCACAGTCCCCTTAAAGTGTTGAATCACGGCGCGGCGGGGCGTGGGTCAAACTCCTTTTGTGAAGCCACGGACTACCGACTACAATGATTTGAAATTCAAATTCACACGAAACCTTCAAAACAATCCTTTAATCCAGATTGTAATCATTGTAAAGCCAACTACGGATAATGTGCGTAATTCCTATAAGTTGGCGCGAGGTTGCGCGCGCACTACAAGTACATGCTAACGAGATGTTTGTTCTACTTCTCTGATGTAACAGTTGTGCGCTTAATCCTCTTTAAATTAACAAATTAAGCTTCCATCGTATTTCTATTTCACTAAAGTAGCGATGTTTTATTGGATATGAAGCGTCGGTGGCTCAACCGGTAACCACTCGGTCCTCCTAACCAGAGGTGCCGGGTTCAAATCCGGACGGCCAATGTACCAATGAGTTTTTCGAAACTTACGTACATATACTTATCGATTGCTTTAACGGTGAAGGAAAACATCGTGAGGAAACCTGCACACACCTGCGAAGAAACTCGAAGGTTGTGTGTGAAGTCGACCAACCTGCACTGGGCCCGCGTGGTCGACTAAGGCCCGATCGCCCTGATTCAGGGTATGCTCGAGCCCCTCGGTGGGGACGTATATGAGCTGATATGATGATGATGACAGTAGCGATGTTTTCACTCGAGTGTCCAAGAAGGAATTTCTTTGATCGCCTTGATAGATTTAGGAGTGTGAGATCTCGTTAGACTTTTAGCCCCCGGCCCCCCGGCCCCCTGGGTCCCTGGGTGTCAAAGGATAAAAGTTGTTTTTAGGGTTCCGTACCACAAAAGGTATAACATTAGGAATTCATTAAAAATTTAAATTCCGACTGCGTAAAAACTAAACCCCTCTTTTTGGCTAGTCGGGTAAAAATGTATCCTAGGGATCAAGACGAATCTACGATACCTTTAAGCCGTTTAAACCTTTCAAGCCGTTCAGGCTGTAGCAGGGAACATAGAAATCTACATACATACACTATAAAACATAACTCTCCTTCTGAGCCATTGGGGTAAAAAAGGAACCTTTCTAGGCTCACTTCGCTGTCTGACTGTTTGTGTGTCTGTCGCTCTGTTAAGACCCTTTATATAAAAAACGCGTAGAGGTATATAGTTCAAATTATCTTATACTTAGGTCTACAGTTCCTTGGAGCTGTAAAAATTCAAGCTTCTAAAGCAATAAAAAGATGCGTTTATGACGAAAAGTAAATCAAAACCTATAGAATTACTTACTTCCCGTTACCTATAATCATGAAATTTGGCAAGAAGCATGGTCTCGTAGCACAAGTAAAGGAAAGAATCCGAAAATTGTAAAAATTTTGTTAAATCACATTTTTTTTTTGCTATAACAATCTTCCAATTTTGCAGTTGGAGAATTGACCGTGTGATATATCAATGTATGGATGAAAAGCTTGTTAAAATTGTAAATAGTAGGATATCTAATAAATTTAAAAGAAAAACTATCACGGCTTAGTAGGTTTTCTTAGTTTAGGAGTAATAGTCGACCAACTTAGATGTGCAGTAGGTTTTGTCAAAAGTTGATAGGTTTTCCTTCCAAATGTTCTATTACCAACTGTAAATATAATTTTGTTTTTAAAAAAAAACATTTATTTTTTGAAAGGAACTCTACTTTGGGCGAGTCCGACTTACACTTGGCCAGTTTTGTCTTAATCTTCCATCTCTCTTGTATCAGGTACAACAGAGCGAGCATGCCTGATCACCGGATCGGTGGAAGGCATCATGGTGGTGCTAGAGTTCATCATGGAGAAAATCAAAGAGAAGCCCGAGCTGGTGAAGCCGTTTCCCGAAGGCGTCGACACCAAGATGCCCCAGGATAGAGATAAGCAGGTATGGCTTGAAATCAAAATGTAAGGTACAGTCGATTGCAAGACAAGGGCACAGTATTGCAAAAGGGTTACAAGATAAGGTAAAACTTATCTACAAACGTCCTAGCCAGAATTTTTTTTTTCGGATATCATAAAATCTTGATCACAGTTTTAGATTAAAATTACCTTTGAATACTAATTTTAGGCAATCGACTGTACAATCTTAATAAAAATTAGTACAAATCAATTTTATTTAAAAAATCTGTTAATTATTTATGGAGCAGACTCAGTAGCGGCGGGAGATTTTGTTTGAACATTCTCACACCCCCTCTTACTTTTAACCGCCTCCGTGGCGTAAAGGTTAGTCCATTCGCTTCGTCGCGGGTTCGAATCCCGGTGGGGTCAACTTGTAAGACTTGGTTTTCTATGCCCGCCTGGCTAGCTTTTCTAAGTCTTGCCGCCAAACATCAGTGTTAACAACATTAATGTGTACCGGCTTGAAGATAAGAAAGCCAGTTCTGCATTGCGTTGTGGAATTTTGGTAAGCCCGCTTCCATCTTCGACATCATCGTCACATACCATCAGATGAGATGATGCCAAGGGCTTACCAATTGTGAATTGTGAATATGAGAACATAAAATCTTCTCCTCACCGAATCAATCCTTTGGCTTAACAATCAATCATTTTTCCAGCTAGTTTTCTGCCACCGTTATATTGTACATGTCCTCGCGCGTAGACAGATACTAGGTTATTGAAACGCAAACTAGCTGATAGTTCAACACCGATCCATGGCTAATCGAAACGTCCAACTGACACTTCCTCGAGCAGAGATAAGCGGTGGGTGAAACAACACACTCAGGAAAGCCCAGTCATAAGCCAAAAAAACGAGTATTTGCCCAGGTTCAACCCCATGTTTCGCCCCATTGGGTGGGAATTTTGGAATGAATCCGGAATTCCACCGGGTTAAAACCCAGTGTTTGCTTGCCCATCTCTGCCTCTAAGGCCAATTGTATTAGATCCTTATACTAATATTGTAAACGCGTGTTACAGCGCCATCTAACCTGTAACTCATTTTCTACGTTCATCTCGTAACGCCTATCTTACTATCGATACAATATGTAAATTCTATTTGTCTTTCACATAAATGCCACAGAGGGCGCCTGATTAACATTAATATATAAAAACACTGTACTGAGTTGTTCGTCCATTCTCAATCTGTACCTACCGAACAAAATATAAAAACGTATCTGTATTTCAAGAAGTGTTTCAATCTCTTGGTCCCCAATTCTTCAACGCGAAAGGTTGGATCGACGTTTGTTACTCTTTTTTGTTGGTTACCCTTGAGGTACTCTATCAATGGTTTCGTTTGATCCATTTGAAACCCGACATTCTGTATAGTGCATGCATATATCTGTTTCAGGAGAAAATAGATCTAGAATGTGTGAGATGTTTTCTGTGGCTCTGATCAATTGTAACAATTACGAGCCCAGTTTAAGTATATGAAACAAAGTTAAAAGTAATTGAAATGGACTTATCTTATTTAAATTTGACACTTAATTATTTAATAAGATTACCATGTTGGAAAGTTGTTAGGTCTTCTCGCTAAATTCTGTAGCATTAAGGTAATGGTTGCTGAACGAGCCAGATTTACCTTGACAAGGGTACGATAGAGGTACAGACAGACAGTATCTTTGAGATTCATTGTCCACATTATGCGAGGTTTAACTAGGATTACTCCTAGACAGATTTGTTTCACCCTATCTTTAGTTGATCAGAATGTATGCCTGGTATTTTTGCCTGTTCGGGAGTTGTCTTCCGGACGACCTCGTCATTTTCTTAAAATTAATCATTTTCTATCCTTCCGGACGACCTCGTCATTTTCTTAAACTTGATCATTTTCTATCCTTCCGGACGACCTCGTCATTTTCTTAAACTTGATCATTTTCTATCCTTCCGGACGACTTCGTCATTTTTTAAACTTGACCTTTTTCTAACTTGTCTATTTCCTAACTTGTCACCTTTTTAACTGGTCTCTTTTGTAGTCTACACGTTGTGGATATAATATATAATTGTGATTCAAAAATTGCAGATTCATCGTAGAAATGTCTCATCTCCAAATTGTTAAACTAACCATTTAATCAACGGGCTAGTCGGCTTGTTAACTACTGTATAAGAAACTCCGATAAAACCGAGTTGGCAGAAAAACCACGAACTCCTTTTTACAGTGGCACCAGGAATGCGGGACTAACTTAACCGTTCGTCCATTGGACTCAGTTTTATTAGGAGTTTTTTTACGTTTGTTCCCGAAAAGATACAATATATAAGGTCTAAAAAAATTAGCTGAAACTATTTAAGTGGTGCTTCTACCCATAAAACTGAACAACTTTCCCCATGAAACCCATAGTCAAGTCTTAAAAAAATTGGAATTTCCCATACCAAGTTGGCTGATCAGCTGATCGAATTAGTATGGGAGAGCAAATTTTTTTTTTTGCGATTTGACTATGGGTTCTATGGGTAAAGTTGTTCAGTTTCATGGGTAGAAGCACCACTTAAAATAGTTTCAGCTAATTTTATATGTTTATATAGTATTTGTTTTGTCTGTTACTTCGTGTATAGGTAGGGTTAAGAACACAGTCGACGGTCAGTAGGTAGCGTCACGTCAGCGACCGCCAGGATGGACGCCATAAAATGATTGCGGTGTTAGCGAGGGATCGGAAAGGACGCTATTTAAAGGAGGAGGCCTGTACCCAGCAGTGAGCGGACATGGACTGTGGAAGAAGAAGACACGATCGATAAACCTACCCTTTTTTATCCACTCTTGGTAAGTCCTGCTTTTGGAATCATCTCACCTGATTGATGGGTTCCCATTTTCAGTTCTTCTGGTCGAATAAAGAGCGGCATATTTTGCTCCCTTATTTCATGTCTTGGCCTTCATGAATATTTCATATCGACCCACTCAATCATCTTCATTGTCACTTCACACTGTAACAATACCAAAAAGTGTTATTGTGCGTTTGATAAATGCTTCTTCATCCTTTCCGCGGTAATCCGTGCGCTGCCAAGTGACAAGGTCGCGGTAATCGCCATTCGAATCTGGGTTATTGGGCCGTAGTGTTGGCTAGACTAAGCTTCGTTTAGGTAAGACTTTTCACATTGTGATCGGGTAGTGTGATAGTGAACTTTTTAATTTTAATGATTACGCAATACCTATAGGCGGCGATAGCCACTTCTTCTCCTGTGAGTCTTATCAGCCTTTTTGTTGTTTATGTTTCTTTAAGGACCATCAGGAGGCTCGAGTTTCCATATAAACGTAGTTCCGCTTTAATACAAAAACTACACAGATTCAATCCAAACTTTGCAAATATATTGAGGAGACACATATCGATGTTTGTAATTAGTTTTCATCCTAGTAAATTTTAACGTAACTAAGCGAAGGCTTAATTTAGTTTTGTGCTGAAAGTTTAAAACTGCTCTTATTTTTTTCCGTTTTATATTAATTAATATTAACTTCGAAAACTAATTACAAACATCGATATGTGTCTTCTCAATATATTTGCAAAGTTTGGATTCAATCTAGCATGTTGTATTAAAGCAGAACTACGTTTGTATGGAAACTCGAGCCTCCTGGCGGCCCTTAAGTTCCTATTTCTTTCTGAATCTGACATACCTAATTACTAGTCCGCGGAGAAAAAAAATTCTCATACACTTTCATACTATTTTGCAGAATAATAGTCTGCCGCTGTTCCTGTAATGTCCACTGGTGAAACTCCACTCCCTTGAAACTTCGTCTGTCGTTCACTCTCACTCCGGACCTCGCTCAGCCCGGCAATAGGGATGGCGAATGCTAGTCATCTATCTGAGTTACTTTTTATCATCAGTCAAAAACGACATTTTGCTCTAAAAATGTTTGAAATACCTAGGCGTGACGTCATAGTTTAGCAGCGTCATTTATGTACTCATTTTGTGATTTAGGTGAATTAAAAATCGAAAACTTGATGGAAAACAAAACGAGTAGGGTTTTCCGAAGTTTAAGTAGGAGGGCTATTTAATGATCAAGAGTTCATAATTTATTTCTGATGCTGTCGTCATCCCTATTATTCAATGTGCGACAAATAGGGTCTAGCCCTGAGCGCGTTTTACACAAGAAGACCTTATTTCTACATAAATGTATTGGTGGTCCTATGTCCCAAAAAGGTCCAACAGTCTCAACGGGTGACGGGAGTTTCATGTTATTTTAGGTTGTTATATTTTTATCGTAGCTTCTTTTTGTAGGTTTGGGACTTTTGTAGTTTAGTTGTTAACCGACATTTAAAAAAGGAGGTTTCTCAATTCGACCGTACATTTTTTTATGTGTCTTCGCGGATAACTTCGTCGTTTATGAACCGATTTTGCTAAATCTTTTTTATTGAAAAGGAGATATCTTAAGGGTGTTACCATGATAAGAAAACCGGGATCTGATGATGGCATCCCAGAGAAATCGAGGGAAACCTTAGTTTCTTGTATAAAGTCGGTTTTTTTTTGTTTAAAATTATGTGGTCACAGAAGTGGTAGTAGGTTCGTCGGATTAAGTTTGTTCAATTTTCTAACACTCCATGGTATATCGGTTTGTACTGAACAACCACAACACAAGCTTTCATCGCCATGAGAGTAACAGTATTTTTGTACCAGTATCCCTTGTGGAAATATATTGCCTACGATCTGAACCTTAACTTTATGTAATACACATTTATTTTCTTCTTATTCCGTCCGGAAACTAAAATCCTAAAACACACGCTTTACGTCATACCTTTATGACTGTATTTTTCCTTCTAAAACAACTACAAGCGTCCCATCTAATCATACCATTTAACCACGGACTGGAGTCGCCACCTAGTTATTATATTGCATTACAAAATCCAATACACTCTATTTACAGAAACTCCAGTGTAGCACTTATCTAAACTAGTCCATATTTCCTATACAGGGTCGTGATTATGTCGTTCGCCGCCGTGGCGTAATGGTTAGTCCATTTGCTTCACGCCAGGAGGTCGCGGTTTCTATTCCCGGCGGGTTCAACTTTGTAAAACTCGGTTTGGTTGGTGCTAGGGCATTTTTCATAACCTGCCTAGCTAGCTACCGCCATCTTATCTAAGTCTTGCCGCCAAAACATCAGTGTTAATAGTATTGATGTGTTCCGGCTCGAAAATAAGATAGCCAGATATTGCGTTGGGGAATCTTGGTAAGCCCGCTTCCATCTTCGACATCGTCTTCACTTACCATCAGGTGAGATAATGCCAATAGGGGTGTCGACAGCATCAGAAATAAACTATGAACTCTTGATCACTAAATTGCCCTTCTACTTAAACTTCGGAAAACCTTACTTACTCGTTTTATTTTCCATCAAGTCTTCGATGTTTAATTCACCAAAATCACAAAATGAGTACATAAATGACGCTGCTAAACTATGACGTCACGCCTAGGTATTTCTAACATTTTTAGAACAAAATGTCTGACTAGCATTTGTCATCCCTATTGCTAATCAATTGTGGAAAAAAAAACTAGTCAATATTTTTTATTCAAGGTCGTGATTTTGTCATTCGGTTCCGGTACATGTTCGACTATGCCCGGAATGAGTTTTTTTTTTGTTTTAATGTTTATTTTCTCCATATAATGTTATGCATTAACATGACTATGGCTGGAGCCTCCTTTTAAGCTAAAAATGCCTGTGTCGGGAGGCACAATGATCCGCTTTTCCCAAGGGACAATACGAAAATGCTTTTCCCAAGGGACAATACGAAAACGCTTTTCCCAAGGGACAATATGAAAACGCTTTTCCCAAGGGACAATACGAAAAATTGATACAGATTGGTTACAGTTTGGTTGTCGAACGTACAGGATTTCGCCGCCATTTTGTTTGTTTCGTCATTCCTTTTTTGAAATGTAATTTCTGGGCCGTTGTATAAAGTGTCCGGGGTGTGCTGTGGCTGTAGGCGTCGTCGGTTGTCGGTTGAAAAACAAATGGAAGCATCCCGTTGACAGCGTCACAGAGTCCGTCACTCGGTGATTCAGCAGGCAGTGATGAGCGTAAATCATTTATTGTGTTATCATACTAGTAAAATGAACATTCTGTATGTGTTACCGAACGAACCAATACATTTGGCATGTTATCGGCGGCGCGGGCGTTTGCACTATCTGCGGCATAACAGAGTGTACGCGTAGAGATAGTATTTGTTAATTTGGTTGTTTGTTTCATAATATAGTCATTATCTTCTAATTTTAAAGTGTTGTGATTTGAGAAAAAACATTCTTTACAAAATAAACTTTAAAATCAGTTCCTGGAAATTAAAAAACAGGTCGATTTGAAAGATCTTGGCCTTAAGAGGAAACGCGGGGAAATTTTTTCCATACAAATGTAGTCCTCTGTTTCCTCCCCGGATAATGACAATAAGAGCAAATTTTTTTTTTGACATCAATCATATCTACCACGGCCATGCCCCTATGTTTTGTTTTTTCCCATACTCTAATTATAATAGGAAGTAGGAGCCTTTAAAAACAGAGAAAATTTTAATTATTTTTGAAAAAAAAAATTGCTCAAGTTTTGGAGGAACTACGAAATGATGTTTTGGTCAATTTTAGTGCCTATTATCGGTCTGCGCTGCAGTTCTCCCTCTCTTGTTGTATACGGGGAGGGAGACAGCAACATTTTATTCAATTAATTAGCTTTTCTTTAGACCATGTTTCCTCTTAAAGACCACCGTTATTATAATAATACAGAAATAATACGACGCGTCTTTCCTGGCGAGCATTCTCCCGTATTCAGCTTCCATAAGCTCGGCGAATACCTTGATTTGCATAAGGGAATCCGCCGCCACTGCCGCTGCCGGTACAGGCGAGCGCACTGCGCACTGCGCACTGTTTGAAGAGCTGAACACACTGTACAATCGCAAACATACGAGCTTACTATCTGTTTTAATTGGTTACAAACAGTGCGATGGAGGGTAAAACGGAAAAATACAAGGAGAAATCTCGGGGTTGTTTTTGCGAGGAATTGTGACGTCACTGGAGTGATAAAACCTCCTTCCTTCCTCCTCCTTTCTTTTGAGTTGGACTAGACTTTCAGTTGCAGGAAATACAAATCATTTGTTGTCACCAGAAGTTAAAAACCGATCAAGTGCAAGTCAGAACCGCACACATAGGGTTCCGTACCAGCATACTAGATGGCACTAGTTTCTTCATGTTTAAAAAAACAGGTTTTTTGTATGGAGACCCTCCTTATTTTTTCACTTTTTGTAATTTTTAGTATTTGTTGTTATTTGTTGTTATATCATGTGTGAAAGTTTTAACTGTCTAGCTATCACGGTTCATGAAATACAGCCTGGTGACAGACGGACGGACAGCGAAGTCTTAGTTATCGGGTCCCGTTTTAACACTTTGGGTTCGGAACCCTAACAATTCAATTCAATTCTAAAATGTGTTGGTATGCGACAATGGCCTTTGGACCCTGCAGTTGTGTTGCAAGATGTTGGTTTGTTTTCTCACGATTTCATAACAACCATAATATGAATAACTTATTAGTTACCTAGGTATATGCTATTTCGTATGCTAACAGTCTTACGAGTACATCGGCAAATAATTGATTTAGTAATAATTCAAAACATGTCTACATTTAAAAAAAAACCATAGCTATAATAATGGAATAAAAACATTTAGTAGTCTGTGCTCTTTTTTTTTATTTTTTTATTCACAATTGGTAAGCCCTTGGCATTATCTCACCTGATGGTAAGTGACGATGATGTCGAAAATGGAAGCGGGCTTACCAAGATTCCCCAATGCAATGGAGAACTGGCTATCTTATCTTCTAATCTAATCTTAATTATATGCGGGGGGCTTTGTTTAGAGTGGCAAAGTGGGAAGAGACGTCGTACCTAGGAACTCATTTCAAGTATTTTTTCTTAAGGCTTTAAGACGCATCAATCCGAGCAGGTTGGTACGTGTTAAAATAATATCGAACGTAAGTCTATTCATTTTAAGTTCAAATCAATGCGGGCTTCAGCGCGGCTGTTACGTTGAAACCGAACGCCAAATTCTCGATTTTTACATATTTTATTACTTTTCTATACTTTCAGATAAGTTTAAAAAAATGTGTCCAATTAAAATGAAAGGTCTTAAAGTCACTGATTTTTGTGCGTTGGTTTCATTCAACATTAACTTTTTATTTCCAGAAATTTTGCAATTAATGACAAAAACAGGGTCTGCAGTATATTTTTTTACATCAAAAGTGGTAATATTTTTAAAATTGTATTCAATTAAATCGATTTTGTGTTACTTTAAATATATTGATATTTTTTTCCATAGTGATAGCTTCACACCGTCTTTAAATAATTTGAATTGAATATTGGCATTTGACCTATATTAAGAGCCCGCTGGAGTTCATAAATCCCTTACAAACGTAGTATTTGATTCATTTGTTACCAAAGAACCGATTTTGAAATAATTTTATTTCGATAATAGGATGACGTATATCTGTGTCTGTACCGCATTACTTTTTTGAAAAACGAAACAGGAATCAGTTATTAATCAATAAAGTTGTTTTTAAGGTAAAAGACTGAAAACAAGGTTATAGTATTAAATGGATTCCTGTTTCGTTTGTCAAAAAAGTAATGCGGTACAGACACAGATATACGTCATCCGATTATCGAAATAAAATTATTTCCAAATCGGTTGTTTGGTTACAAAATGAATCAAATACTACGTTTGTATGGGATTTATGAACTCCAGCAGGCTCTTAAGGCCTTAACTCTAATTGACCTAATTATTGTGTAAGCTGATATTATTTTCATTTATCTTATTTTCTTCAATTAGTAGGTTTATTTGTTCTCATTAGGTTCACTAGTTAGATCGCAAACATGTCGGAGACTAAAGCTAACAGACAGAGTAAACAAAGCTTCACATTAATGCGATCGATCTTCAGAAACAGTGTTCCAATAGTATACAGTGAGGTGCTAAAGTACATATCCAATTTCGAACCTAAATCGCAAATCATGTGTTTAGGTAGCATTCTGATCTTAGCGACGACGACGTGGGGACCGGCTGTAACGCGGCAACGCGCTGCTGGTATTCGTTCTTCTTTCATTCGACCTATTTCATTTCATGTATTTGTTCTATTTCGCATGCGCCGGCACAAAACAATCCATGTGTCACAATTTGAATAAACTGTCACACATGGGATTCAAAATTATTCTTAAATATTTCAACTCAAAACTTCAAAATTTTTAAATAAAATACCTTGTATATATATTTACCGGCTGCTCTCTTTAAAAGACCCATTTCGGTTAAGACATAATTATATGTATAATTAATTAGTTAGTGTGTATAATGTTATATTTCTTTTTAGGTCTTATTTTTATTATTAAACTATTTATGTGTGCACGTACGGTTTTAAACCCACGCCCTACCCACCCTACACCGTACCCGCCGTGTCACACGGCAACCGCGTCCGGCGAGACGAATGCTAGCATTAAAGCAACCGTGGAAGTATAGTTTTGGGTGGCGATCACACGGCAACCGCGTCCGGCGAGACGAATGCTAGCATTAAAGCAACCGTGGAAGTATAGTTTTGGGTGGCGATCACACGGCAACCGCGTCCGGCGAGACGAATGCTAGCATTAAAGCGACCGTGGAAGTATAGTTTTGGGTGGCGATCACACGGCAACCGCGTCCGGCGAGACGAATGCTAGCATTAAAGCGACCGTGGAAGTATAGTTTTGGGTGGCGATCACACGGCAACCGCGTCCGGCGAGACGAATGCTAGCATTAAAGCGACCGTGGAAGTATAGTTTTGGGTGGCGATCACACGGCAACCGCGTCCGGCGAGACGAATGCTAGCATTAAAGCGACCGTGGAAGTATAGTTTTGGGTGGCGATCACACGGCAACCGCGTCCGGCGAGACGAATGCTAGCATTAAAGCGACCGTGGAAGTATAGTTTTGGGTGGCGATCACACGGCAACCGCGTCCGGCGAGACGAATGCTAGCATTAAAGCGACCGTGGAAGTATAGTTTTGGGTGGCGATCACACGGCAACCGCGTCCGGCGAGACGAATGCTAGCATTAAAGCGACCGTGGAAGTATAGTTTTGGGTGGCGATCACACGGCAACCGCGTCCGGCGAGACGAATGCTAGCATTAAAGCGACCGTGGAAGTATAGTTTTGGGTGGCGATCACACGGCAACCGCGTCCGGCGAGACGAATGCTAGCATTAAAGCGACCGTGGAAGTATAGTTTTGGGTGGCGATCACACGGCAACCGCGTCCGGCGAGACGAATGCTAGCATTAAAGCGACCGTGGAAGTATAGTTTTGGGTGGCGATCACACGGCAACCGCGTCCGGCGAGACGAATGCTAGCATTAAAGCGACCGTGGAAGTATAGTTTTGGGTGGCGATCACACGGCAACCGCGTCCGGCGAGACGAATGCTAGCATTAAAGCGACCGTGGAAGTATAGTTTTGGGTGGCGATCACACGGCAACCGCGTCCGGCGAGACGAATGCTAGCATTAAAGCGACCGTGGAAGTATAGTTTTGGGTGGCGATCACACGGCAACCGCGTCCGGCGAGACGAATGCTAGCATTAAAGCGACCGTGGAAGTATAGTTTTGGGTGGCGATCACACGGCAACCGCGTCCGGCGAGACGAATGCTAGCATTAAAGCGACCGTGGAAGTATAGTTTTGGGTGGCGATCACACGGCAACCGCGTCCGGCGAGACGAATGCTAGCATTAAAGCGACCGTGGAAGTATAGTTTTGGGTGGCGATCACACGGCAACCGCGTCCGGCGAGACGAATGCTAGCATTAAAGCGACCGTGGAAGTATAGTTTTGGGTGGCGATCACACGGCAACCGCGTCCGGCGAGACGAATGCTAGCATTAAAGCGACCGTGGAAGTATAGTTTTGGGTGGCGATCACACGGCAACCGCGTCCGGCGAGACGAATGCTAGCATTAAAGCGACCGTGGAAGTATAGTTTTGGGTGGCGATCACACGGCAACCGCGTCCGGCGAGACGAATGCTAGCATTAAAGCGACCGTGGAAGTATAGTTTTGGGTGGCGATCTCACGGAAACCGCGTCCGGCGAGACGAATGCTAGCATTAAAGCGACCGTGGAAGTATAGTTTTGGGTGGCGATCTCACGGCAACCGCGTCCGGCGAGACGAATGCTAGCATTAAAGCGACCGTGGAAGTATAGTTTTGGGTGGCGATCTCACGGAAACCGCGTCCGGCGAGACGAATGCTAGCATTAAAGCGACCGTGGAAGTATAGTTTTGGGTGGCGAGCAGATCGCGGTCGCCAAGATCAGAATGCTACTTACTATAAGTGCCCTGCCGCTTATTAAACAAAACATTAGAAGTATAATATTACCAAGTGTACCTTCTTAGAGCTGGACATCAGTATTTTAGCTGTAAACTACAGTCATCTTACGTTACACGTTTTTAAGAATTCTTTTACGTTAATATTAATAATTTTAAATTTTATTTTCTCAAACACGCTTGGAAATTGGAGCGCTATTTTGACAACCTTCTTCGAGTTAAATCGAAATTGCTGTTACTATGTTAACTCATATCTGTCGTGTAATTTAAAAATTGAACTATATTTTACGCCGAAACATGCAACCAAGGTAAAAAAGGTAAAGGTAATTATAAAGGTTTTATTTAAATTTCGAACTGACTTTCAACTGAACACTTTGGCGTGTGAAAAATTTTTGTTGTTCGTTGTTCATCATTGATTTTGAAAAGTAATTATTGAAGTTTTAAGTTTTAGTTTAAGTTTAAGTTTTAGCAATTCATTGCCGCGCATTCTTTGAGAAGCCATGCGAGCAGCGGCCGGCAAAAGTTGTATAAAAATCCATATCTATCGTGTTTAGCGGCCAAATAAATTACTATGTTAACTCATATCTGTCGTGTAATTTAAAAATTGAACTATATTTTACGCCGAAACATGCAACCAAGGTGGTAATCTTATAAAGGTTTTATTTAAATTTCGAACTGACTTTCAACTGAACACTTTGGCGTGTGAAAAATTTTTGTTGTTCGTTGTTCATCATTGATTTTGAAAAGTAATTATTGAAGTTTTAAGTTTTAGTTTAAGTTTAAGTTTAAGTTTTAGCAATTCATTGCCGCGCATTCTTTGAGAAAACTACTATACAAGCCTTGGCCACAACAAGGCTTTGATGGACTTACGTATGTGTGCTTCGGCTTCGCCTCGGCCCACATTTACACGTTCGTCCATCAATGCCTCTTTTTCTGGCCGCTGCAGTAATTTACTACTTTTTCACATGAGTTCACCTAACTGTACATGCGAGTAGATACTGGGACTTATGTAAGCAAACATTATAGTATATAGTAGCGAGTAGAAAACTGTTTACTTTGCCACCCGAATCGAATACGAATATTTGGCCGACCCTATGCCCTAGCTAGGATACTTTTCGGCCGAACTGACCGATAATCTCCTCTATCACTGAGCAACAAGAGCTACAACAGTGTCTTATAGTGGTTTTGTAGGTTCGTTGGGCAGTGTTATGACAACTTTGGTTGTTAAAAGCGCTTTGTGGTCGTCTTGCCAAGTCTTGGCTGTTTCGGCAAAATTGGAAGAAAGTTCGAGAATGGGATTTTATTTGTCTACTAGAAGAGTGGATCGGGCCTTAGTCGACCACGCGGGCCCAGTGCGGGTTGGTCGACTTCACCACACAACCTGCGAGTTTCTCCGGAGGCGTGGGCCGGTTTCCTCACGATGTTTTTCCTTCACCGTAAGAGCGTCGGATAAACGTACATATGAAATCTTAATTCGAAATCACATTGGTACGTGGCAGGATTCAAACCACGACCTCCCGGACAAGAGGCGGCGGGGGCCCTATCCGTTACGCCACCGACGCTCAATTCCCGATCGCCCTTATTCAGGGTAGGCTCGAGCCCCTCGGTGGGGACGTATATGAGCTGATATGGTGACTAGAAGAGTGTTTATTTTTAGATAAATCTAAGTGAAAGTGTGGGATGGGAGTATCGTTCTACCCTAGCGAAGTGGAGCGATGATCTGGGCAAAGTATACGAGTATGGAGACATAAACTGATGATGTTTAAACCTTGGCAGATATCTTATCACACCATTACTATAAGTAAGCCAGATGCTGATGTCCAGGAGTTTAGTGCAGCTCTACCGCCTTGAACAGCATACAGCTTGTATGTTTCTTTTCAAGTATACACAAATCATCATCATGTTAGTCGGAAGATGACCACTTTTGGCTATCCCCATATACTCCCGCTTAGCAGCAGCCTTATGCAAGCTTCGCTTCTAGCCTATATTATAACAAAAATGCGACTGATTTCGTAAAGTTTTTGTGAATGAAACTTATCTCACTTGTGTTGGTGGTCTGTGTCATGAAAAACCGGTCAAGTGCGAGTCGGACACGCGCATAGGAGGGTTCCGTAGTCTTTTCAGAAAAATATTGTTTAACTAAAAAAACAAAATTACATTTGCAGTTGGTAATAGAACATTTTGTATTGAAAATCTATGGACTTATTACAAATCCAGCTGCACATCTGAAGTTTGTCGACTATTACTCCTAAACTAAGAAAGCCTACTTAGCCGTGATAGTTTTCCTTTTAAATTGATTATTTGTCCTACTATTTAACAAAAATTTCAGATGTCGTGAAATAGCGGTTAACTTGGAGGGTGGGGGGTTAACTTGAGTGTAATGTAAATTAGCACTTTAAAGCTTAATAATTAGCAAACCGGTCCCTGAATCGAATAATGGTTTCAGCAAACCCTCAGTTGTTTTAAAAGACCTATACAATGATACCCCACACGATAGGGTACGTCAACGATAAAAAAATCACCCCCTCCTTACATAAAGGGGAGGTACCCTAAAAAAAGTTTTTTCAAGATTTTATTGTACCACTTTGTTGGCGTAAATAATATGTATACCCAGGCCAAATTACAGCTTTCTAGTACTAATAGTCTCTGATCTGAGCCACGGACAGACAGACAGACGTATCGAAACTATAAGGGTTCCTTGTTGACCTCGGAACTCTAAAAAGGATAAAGACATGCCGTTTAAGGGCTCGAGTTTCCATACAAACGTAGTTCTGCTTTAATACAACAACTACATGCCAGATTGAATCCAAACTTTGCAAATATATTGAGGAGACACATATCGATATTTGTAATTAGTTTTCGATGTACTAATATAAAATGGGAAAAAATAAGAGCAGTTTTAAACTTTCATTACAAAACTAAATTAAGCCTTCATTTGGTTCCGTTAAAATTTACCACGATGAAAACTAATTACAAACATCGATATGTGTCTACTCAATATATTTACAAAGTTTGGATTTAATCTGGCATGTAGTTTTTGTATTAAAGCAGAACCAAGTTTGTATGGAAACTCGAGCCACCTGGAGACTCTTTAAGTGGCTCAAGCAATCGATTCCCTATCAGCATACTTAATTCCCTAAATCGATCAAACTGTACCATGTGACACAAGAGAAAATCGAGAACCCAATTTAGATTTGCGTTACCTCCCAAATCCCTACCGCAACCTTTCAAGATGATCAAATTATACTGGAAACAGCCTTTCCCTAAGAGGAAATAATTCAGCCATTCTCACTTACCATATTTCTGGGCGTCTTTAACGCTCGACACGACACTTTCCATGAGCGCTTGATCAGAATCAAAATCAAATTTTTATTTATAATGTTAATTATGAGCTTTATATCTATATACATATATAAAAAAAGTCGTGTTAGTTACACCGTTTATAATTCAAGAACGGGTGGACCAATTTTTGTGATTTTTGTATTTTTGCATTTGTCTTCGTCCGGAATACGATAATAACTATTAAAATATAATATTCATCAATTTAAAAAAAATGGTTTTAGGGTAGTGTAGGGTAGAGTAGGGTAGTTTAGTGTAGGGTAGGGTAGAGTAGTGTAGTTTAAGGTGGAACGAAGTTCGCCGGGACAGCTAGTAAGTTTATAAAGATAATCTTCAATTTATACAATACGTCATTAAAAATCTAATTTAAAACCAATACTTAATCGCTCAAATGTTCGTGCGGATGGTGGCGCATCGGGAGCCGGGTCGTTCCTTTCCCTCTAATATGGTTGAGGGGAGCGATGGCTGACTCTCGCGTGAAACTCGTTATCGGGTTCTGTCCGTGTGAACTGACCTACTCTTGTCAAATTTCATTAATGACATTCAATGATTTTTATGTATAACTTTTCGTGTCATATTGTTTTCATGTTCTAATGAATGAAATTATCTGGTTTATACCAAGGATTGAATTTTGACGTTATTAACTAATGTAATGATTGTTTATTTCTTGATTTTTAACAAATGACATTATGTTATTATTATATTATGACTATCAGAAATAGTGTTATTTGTAACTATTTTGAATAAATATCTTGAATCTTGAATTATGTTAATCTAATAATAAAAATAGTAATAAAGATCGACTCCCCGAGTCGAACCAGCCGCAATCGCAAAGGAGCCCATGGCACACATCGCGTTGCCGCGCTGGATAGCAATATATCCTTTGCAGCAGGTAGGACCCGGAGCTGTCGTCACACCCCCTCTCTCGAAGACGACAGCCAATCTCCTTTATGAAGGCCAAGGCCTCTGATCTCCAGCAGCCCGTTGTCTCACACGCCAGCGGCACAAAGCTGTAATTTGCCTTCAAGACCGAGTGCTTATCGTGGCTTCTTGGCCGCCGCGAATTCAGCAACAGCCTCAGCCAAACGCACCGTGCGGAAAGTGCTGAAAGACGTGGTGGTTCACACAGGCACTTTCGTTTCTGTCATGGTACCCAGGGTTAAACCGTTCGGCCTTTTTGTGTATTCAATATTACGTTATTCCGTACGTTAGTAGCCTTAGATGCCAAGACATAGATTTTAATCTTGTCATTGTTTTAGTACGAGGAAGTACCGTGTAGACTGTAGAGTGTAGAGCTAATTCCTAACCTAAACATTGAAGGTATTTTAATAGGAATGACGACAGCATTAGAAATAAATTATGAACTCTTGATCACTAAATTGCCCTCCTACTTGAACTTCGGAAAACCTTACTCGTTTTATTTTCCATCAAGTCTTCGATTTTTAATTCATCAAAATCACAAAATGAGTACATAAATGACGTCACGCCTAGGTATTTCAAACATTTTTAGAACAAAATGTCGTTTTTGTTTGACAGATGATATAAAGTAACTCAGATGACTAGCATTCGTCATCCCTATTGTGGGTTGTTTTCAAACATTACTAATTCGTACCGTACTAACTGACTTTGCCAAGAAAAACGATAGCACTTCACGTTTTTGACTAAGACGGAGCGGGTCGTTTGTTTCACCCACAAAGATATTCCAAATGTGTCACGGCTGTGCCACTGTTGTGTGTTTTGCGGTGGCGTAGTCCCGGGGTAGGGCTGCCATGTGCCATCACCTAAATTACGGACCCGGATAAAAATTTCAAAAACACCGGACATTTGAGTGAAATAAAAAAAGTACACAGCACTGACTGCGACTGACTATCCGAACCGAACCAGACCATCTCTCGGCCACAATTGACTTAACTAATAAGTCTATTGTGACTCGGCAGCGGGGGGTTTGCTTTGCCGTGCAAATAGTTAGTTTATTGCAAATCATTCAATCAAACGGATTTCCTCTAACACAAATAGTGTTCGGGTTTTACCCGGACACCATTTAAGAACCCGCCCGGACGCTCGCCGGACGCTCTATAAACTAGGACAAATCCGGGGAAACCCGAACAGATGGCAGCCCTATTCCAGGGCCTTAACTAGAGGCTATCACTCGCAGGAAGGAGCACACAAGAAACAAGAATACTAAACTAACGTTCTTGGAGGTGAAGTTATACAAGGTACAAAACATTATCGATAACATAAAATTTAAATCATCTTTCCGTGTTTGTTCGATTATTAACTCGATGCATTAAATATAATCGCTTGTCTCGCTTGAGAGACGTCACTTGGCATAATCCTGAGAAAAATGCTTAGGAATCATGTCCTGAAAAGTTTGCAGCTGGAGACGCAGGGCCTAGAGATCAGTAGAAGTGGTCCACTTTTGGGGAGGACTGCATGTGAACGTGCGAGCAGTAGGAAAGCACTCTCCGTCCTTCACGATCCTCAGTATTACGGGAACGACGGATTCTTGCTTCTTCTTTCGTGTCGACGACAAGTCATCCATCTCTCCTGCCCAGTATGTGGCCACCTGAACGACGGATTGGATTGGAATGTAAACGTTCCGTAGAGTATGCTCGTGTACTGATACGGCATGATTTTGTTGTCGCGCTCAATTTTATCAAACGGCTATCTCGCTTTTTAACTGTGTGTAGAAAACTGAAACTGTAAACTCCGAAAAAACTAAGCCCGACGGATGGACTGACAGACTGTTAAGAGTCCCCAGGAGGCTCGAGTTTCCATACAAACGTAGTTCCGCCTTAATATAAAAACTACATGCCGGATTGAATCCAAACTTTTCGAATATATTAAGTAGACACATATCGATGTTTGCAATTAGTTTTCACCGTAGTAAATTTAAACATAACTAAACGAAGGTCTAAATTAGTTTTGTATTTAGGCCTTCGTTTGAACCTGCTCTTTTTTCCGTTTTACATTAGTACATCGAAAACTAATTACAAACATCGATATGTGTCTACTCAATATATTTGCAAAGTTTGGATTCAATCCGGCGTGTAGTTTTTGTATTAAAGCGGAACTACGTTTGTATGAAAACTCGAGCCTCCTAATGCCTGGTGCTACTGTAAACAAGAGAATAGCCGTCATCACACTTATCATCTAATCTATAGTATATGCAGACTTCCTCAGTTTTTATCAAAGTTGCGTTCATAATATAGCGGTAGGCAATAGAGTGGCGCCGGCGACCTTGCCTTGAGAGGTTCGACGTGGGTATGTACCGCGGTGCAGTGGCTGTCAAACCTTTTTTGCGTACTAACCTATGTATTATTATTAGTCATTCATCTGCGAAGGAAGTATCTATTTTACAAGCTTTAATTTAACATGCAATGATGTATGTTTGTTCGGGTGTAATCTTGCCACTCAATTTTTAAGCAGATATCTTCAACCGATTGAGATAAAATTTTGTATACACGTTCAGTTTCGATGACAATGCATGGTTAACTGTGTGACGTCATTCTAAATCCAACATGGCGGCACACTCAAGATGGCGGACTAGTTATTTTTAATTCACTCCTACAGTATGGGTGTCAAATGAAAGGTTTTGCTGAGAACAATACGAAATAATTGAAGTTATTTTCAAATTAAAGATTTTACCTAAAAGTTTTTAGGTTTTTCGAAAATTATTTCATTGGCCACTTGCAATTGACGCATTTAATAACATTAAAGAATTCCCTTGTGCGGAATAACAGAGCTAATGTGATTAAATGCGAAGAGGTGTGAGGCTTCTATCTCTGTATCTCTGAAACAGAGCTCTCAACTTTGGCATAGCAACATATTCTTATCATGTTCGTGTGCTACGGAATAGAGAATATGTGAATATGTCATACTTCAGACCCGTGTTTATCAACAGCTTAATCCTACTGTTAAGTTTGACTTGAACCCGTGACATATTGTCAACTCTTGCATTTATCTACCTAAGTTGGGTACCTAGTACCTACTGACGAAGTTACTTTAAAATCTACTAATTAGCTTGTATTATCGTCGTCGCAGCTCGTATGTCTCCACTAAAGCGAAGTATATATATTAGTAGTAACATACAGTATGGACACTCCCTGCCGCTCTCTAGATAGCGACCTCACCCGCTCGTCACCCAGATTGATACAGATTGGTTGTCATACGTATAGGATTTTGCCGCCATTTTGTTTGTTCCGTCATTACTTTTTTGAAATGTCATATCTGCCCTGTTTTATGAAGTGTCCAGGTTGTGACTAAAGTTTAATTTTGACACAATATAACGTCACTTTAGTTTTTTTTTTTGTTTAAGTTTATAGGTAGAACGGACAGCCGGATGTATGGCTGGGGTGACGTAGTAGGGTTCCGTTGACACCCTTTTGTTATGGAACCCTAAGAACAGAGAGCGGATGTTCAGTTTAGTTTCAACTTCCGGAGATTCTAACTATCTTTGCCCAAAGTGATTTGCAGCCCAAACGTCTTCCACGCCAGAACCACACCCCAGACACTGCATACAATGCAACGGTCGTGAAATGACATTTCTAAAAACAAATGACGGAGCAAACAAAATCACGGCGAAATCCCATACGTTCTAGAATCAAACTGTGTATAACCAATCTGTATCAATCTGGGTGACGAGGGGGTGAGGTCGCAATCTAGAGAGCGGCAGGGAGTGTCCATACTTTATGTTAGTACTAATATATAATTATAGTATACTTTGCCAGAACTACACAGTTTATCAAAATCATATCAACCAATGTTGTGAAAAACAAACCTTATTTTTAACAATGAAATCAAGGTTATTTGTTCCGTTATGATTTTTTATGAACTCGTAAGATGTCGTTAATTAAACTGGGCTTTGATTTATTTCTCTTTGTTTATGCTGTGTACTTAAATAAAAAAAAATATCGTACCAAACAAATATTTTTGTCATGTTTCTTAATTAAAAATCCAATTATGAAACGAACTCCCATTTTACGCGGGACCCCGTTATTTTCCTCAGTTATTGCCAGTTGAAAAAAACGTGAAGAAAAAATTAAATACTGAAATATCATCAATCATTCTAATTTTCATTCGTTATACAGGGGTGAACTTTAAGTCGCTAAAAAGATTAAATGGGGATGCTTAACTGAATACTTAAACTGATCAAAACGGGGTACCGAAGCTATAGGTGAAGAGTGAAATTAAAATTATCGGCTAAGTTGTAAAGTCGGGATCTACTGATGAAACGGAACTATTTTCCCCAAGGCACCCCATACACAATTTTAGCACATAAATTTACCTCATACAAAAAGGGCTTCTCGTACTGATAGATCTTTGTATGGGAGGGTCAATTTTATTTTTCTACTCATCATATCAGCTCATATACGTCCCCACCGAGGGACTCGAGCCTACCCTGAATTAGGGCGATCGTGCCTTAGTCGACCACGCGTGCCCAGTGCGGTTTGATCGACTTCACACACAACCTTCGAGTTTCTTCGCAGGTGGGTGCAGGTTTCTTCGCAGGTGTGTGCACTGTGCAGGTTCCCTCACGATGTTTTCCTTCACCGTTAAAGCAATCGGTAAGTATATGTACTTAAGTTTCGAAAAACTCATTGGTACATTGGCCGTCCGGATTTGACCCCGGCACCTCTGGTTAGGAGGACCGAGTCGTTACCGGTTGAGCCACCGACGCTTTTTCTACTTTTCTACTATTGTAAAGTTAAGTTTTATAACTAGATGCTTTAACGATTACAATATCTGTGGCACGACGGGAAGGAGCAGGTGTACGGTATAGGGGCGTGGGTTTTTAAAAATTCCGTTCGTGCACACGTAAATTTAATGATGAAAAATAAGACCTAGAAAGAAATATGTAAAAATTTTAAAAGGATTACACACGTTAATTTATAACACAAATCATAGAAAAACACAATTATAACTTACCCAAAATGGGTCTTTAAAGAGAGAATAAGTTTTAAGAATTTGATTTTGAAATATGATGGTGAATACATGGTCGTTTACTATGGGCTAATAAGAAGGCTCAAGGTCAGCCAAAGGGCAATGGAGCGAGCTATTGGTGCTATGCTCGGAGTTTCTCTGCGTGATCGAATTAGAATCGAGGAGATCTACGGAACGAAAGTAACCGACATAGCTCTCAGAATTGCTAAACTTAAGTGGCAGTGGGCGGGCATATTAATAGCTCGTAGAACAGATGGCCGTTAAGGCAGTAAAGTTCTCGAGTGGCGACCGCACACCGGAAAACTGCCACTTAAGTTTAGCAATTCTGAGAGCTATGTCAGTTACTTTCGTTTCGTAGATCTCCTCGTTTCGTTGATAGATTCTTCTTCTTAGCTCATATACGTCCCTACCGAGGGGCTCGAGCCTACCCTGACTTAGGGCGATCGGGCCTTAGTCGACCACGCGGGCCCAATGCGGGTTGGTCGACTTCACACACAACCTTCGAGTTTCTTCGCAGGCGTTTGCAGGTTTCCTCACAATGTTTTTCCTTCACCGTAAGAGCATCGGATAAACGTACATATGAAATCTAAATTCGAAAACACATTGGTACGTGGCAGGATTCGAACCACGGCCTCCCGGACAGGAGGTAGCGGCCGTAACCGTTACGCCACCGACGCTCTAGAAACGCTCTAAAACGTAGCGTTGATAGATTACGTAAACTTAATTAAAACTTAGTTGTTAATGTAATGGAAAGAGCTATTTAGTAACTATCTGAGTATGTCTATAAAAAGAAAGTAGATACCGAGTAAATATTGATTTTTCTTCACTCGAACAGTATTAATCTAGAATATGTCGAGCTCACTGTTTCTAGCTGAAATGAAATGGAGATGTTAGTTAAGTTTATATTTTAAATTTATAAACAAGCTAGCTTTTGCCCGCGGCTTCGCCCGCGTGGACATCGTTTTATAACTGTCTTGAGCACAGTATTACAATGTAGCGGCTTACAGTAGCGCAACGAATGTATTTACGAAGAGCAACGGTAGGGTACTTGCGGGGCAGCGGGCGGCGGGGCACAGCCTGGCCAACTCCGCGAGTTTGCCAGGCTGGCTACAGGCTAGTATGGGCTAGTACTTACGCCGGTGGTGCATCGTGCGACATCAAAGGCGTTGCGCTACTGTAAGCCATATCGTAATACTGTGCTCTGAGGGTGAGCGGTGCGCGAGCGGGGACATGAGTTTTCTCCAGTACCCTCAGGAAGTATATCGGGCTATTCTGATTAGCAGTCTATGTAATTTCCCACGGGGGTTGAGTGGTCAACCAATTGTACACAAAAAATCACTTCAATCCGTTGCTCCGTTGCAACGCTGAAGTGCACGAGCGTGTTATTGAGTTTTCCCCAGATCCCTCGGGAACAATGCCAGGATATGCTAATTAGTAAGTTATGTCATTTCCCACCTCCTTAAACTTCTGTGCAAAAAAATCACAACATTTCATTGTCCCGTTACGATGTTATAGTACATCTGCGGCGGCCAGCAAAAGAGGCATTGATGGACAGACGTGTAAATGTGGGCCGCACACACGTAAGTCCACCGATGCCTAGTTGTGGCCGAGGCTTGTAAAGTAATTTTCTCAAATAATGCGCGGAAATTAAAATTTCAATAATTACTTTTCAGAATCAATGACGAACAACAATATTTTTTTTACGCGCCACAGCGTTCATTTGTTATTTTTTTTTTCAATAAATAGCGTTCTATTTGCAGGTCTGTTCGAAATTTAAATAAAACCTTTGATAAGTTACCTCCTTGGTTGCCATGTTTCGGAGTAAAATATAGTTCCATTTTTAAATTACACAACATATATAAGTTAACATAGTAATTTATTTGGCCGCTAAACACGACAGATATCGATTTTCATACAAATTTTGCCGGCCGCTGCTCACAAGTATTTGGCCAGTACAGCAATTTCGATTTATCTCGAAAAAGGCTGTCAAAATTATGTTAAAATTTCCAAGCATGTTTGAGAAAAAGAAATTAACCAAAAAAAGGGTATTTTTTCAGTTCCCTCAGCAACTGCAACGTACTGTGCTATTTTCACGGGATAAAAAGTAGCCTTTGTCCTTCTCCGTGACACAGGCTACCTACATGCCAAATTTCATCAAGATTGGTCAAGGTATTGAAAGCGTGAAAAGGTAACAAACAAACACATTTTTAACCGACTTCAAAAAAGGAGGAGGTTTCTCAATTCGACCGTATATATTTTTATTTTATGTGTGTTCGCATATAACTTCGTCGTTTATAAACCAAATTTTGATGATTCTTTTTTTGTTGGATAGAAGATATCCCAAGGGTGGTACCATGATAAGGAAACTAGGATCTGATGATGGCATCCCAGCGAGAAATCGAGGGGAACCTTAGTTTCCTGTTTGAAGCCTTTTTTTTGATCATAATTACATTTATAACATTAGTAAGGATTAATTAACAAATAATAAAGTCGCACAACGTTGAATGTTTTATGTCTGCACAATAAGCTTTATCAACACGGCTAAATAACACAAGCGCCACTAGATTATGATAATGATACCGTCGTGGAGCCATTCAGGTCACACATGTACTGGCTCGAACAATTTGTGTTAAATTGTCGGATTCCTGCACGCACATACAAACTTATAGCAAAGTATATGTATATATTAGTACTAACATACAGTATGGACACTGCCTGCCGCTCTCTAGATTGCGACCTCGTCCCCTCGCCACACAGATTGATACAGATTGGTTGTCGAACGTATTTCGCCGCCATTTTGTTTGTTCCGTCATTCGTTTTTTTTAAATATAATTTCTGGCACGTTGTATGAAGTGTCCAGGGTGTGCTTATAGACTACCTACAATGATCCTTTATCTATGGACGAGACCTTCTGAACACTTTAAATGGCATGGTTTTTTAGCCTATTTGGAGCACTGAGTTTAAATGCTTCAGTTTGAAAAATCACTTTAAGCCAATTTCTCTGAAAATGCAAAAAAGGACTCATTCAAAATACAGACTTTATTTAAAGTACGTAATCAGTTATGCAAGGAACGGTGGTCCAAATTTTGAATTGAGTTAACCGTGTCATGTGGGGTATCGTATGAAAGGGCTTCATTGGCACAAGCAAACAGATTTTAAATTATTTATGGCGAAGAATGAAAAAAAAATCTTCCCCTTTTTAATGTACCTAATAATTTTAGTGTACATGTAAAGTAACTATTTAGTAATCTGTGATGTAGTACCTAACAGTTAGCATGTTATTATTTATAATATGTACCTACAAATTTGTACGGAACCCTCGGTGGGCGAGTCCGACTCGCTCTTGTCCGGTTTTTAGAATAATGGTCCACTTTAAAAAGAGCCGACTGCAATCGCAGCAACCAAGTACTGCGATTAGCTATTTTTATTTGTTTTTGTTACTTTTCTGAACAATTTCCCAAGCGATTTTGATAACATTTATATAAGATCACCCTGGAGGTAATTGATTCATAATCATACAACTTACATACAAAAAAACATACATTCGAATTGAGAAACTTCTCCTTTTTTAAGTCGGCTGACTAAAATGAACTTAATCTTTCAAAATGCATATTACATATCAGACGAAGGTCATCCAGTCTGGTCTCCTGGACTTGAGAGGGTCTACTTTTTTGGTACGACAAAAACCATTTAAATACCTACAAAGCCTAGTCCATGGATATAGTCATACATAGCAGCTATCGTTACAGTTGTGCAGCTTTTATTAAACTTTTTGACAGAAATATTGCTTTCATTGTTCGTAGGTATGTATGTACATAGGTTTGGTGGTTGTAGGAGTTGTTGGGTCTGACCTTGCACAGAGCATGAAAACAAATCATTAATTTAAAGGGTGTTTTAATTTCACATTCTAGGTCCTGTCGGGTCTTGTTTGCGTACTTTATTAGTTTATTTATTATCTCCAATGTTGTGGTAATTTAGTGTGGAGCGGAATGTGTCATTTTCGCTTGTTAATTTGGAATATAAAGTGAAATTCCGTTCGGATCCGACATGTTAGGGAGTCCGGAATTCTACTAATTCCTGAACTTTTGCAAATCAATCTCAATAATGCAACATCGTACAACGTACATATCTCTTTTAGGGCCTTAAGATGTGTCAAATGACAATATTCAATTCAAATTATTGAAAGACTGTGTAAAGCTATTCACCATGGGAAAAATATATAATATACTTAAAGTAATAAAAAATCGATTTAATTGAATACAATTTTAAAAATGTTACCACTTTTGATGCAAAAAAAATATATTGTAAACCCTGTTTTTGGCATTAATTGCAAAATTTCTCGGAAACAAATATTTAATATTGAATGAAACCAACGCACAAAAATCGATGACTTTAAGAACTTTCATTTTAATTGAACACAATTTTTTGATGGTGGTGAAAAGTAATTAAAACATTAAAAAATCGAGAATTGGGCGTTCGGTTTCAACGTAACAGCCGCGCTGAAGCCCGCATTGATTTGAACTTAAAATGAATAATATACTTACGTGGATATTATTGAAACACGTATCAACCTGCTCGGATTTAGTGATCTTAGCGCCTTTATTTACTTTTCATAGATTTAAAAGAATAAAAACTGCTCGGATTGAGTGATCTTAGCGCCTTTATTTACTTTTCATAGATTTAAAAGAATAAAGTGAAATACTTGACTCTGTTATGTGTAGATTTAACACGCTAAGAGATTTGCTAGTGTACCCTAAAGTCCTGAAGTAAAAGCTAAATCTAAAATATGGTAACACTGTTCCTACAAATTAAAACAGAACAGTATGAGCGTCTACCAAATACTGACAAAACTCCAAGAATTTCTAATCTAAACCCTCGCAACGCCACGTCTCAAACAAAGACGTGTCGAGGCGTTACTGAGCCCCGAGCCACACAGTGCATAACTACAGAGGGTCCACTTCGTTACGTATAAAGTGATCAAACTGCTGCAAACACATAAACCGGTGTATAATTACGAAGTAACTAGTATCTCATCTGTGGTATAAGACTTTATTCTTTGGGATAACCAATAATCGTACTTCTCTGGCGTTTGGCCTAGCGTCAGCGTCTAGCGATGCCACCGGCGTGCAGTGCACTAAGATGACGTGTTAGATAGGTGTTTCGGCCACGTGGATAGTTTTATGACTGTATTCGAGGGTGCGCTGTGGGTGGCGGCTCGCGAGTGTGGACTTCACTTAGTCCCAGTTCCCATTTATCCCATGGAACAGTGCATTTTTTCCGGGATAAAAGTATGTTGTTCTCCTCCCTTTACTTTGTCTCTATGCTAAATTGTTTCAGCCGTTTATACGTGAAAATGGAACAAACAAACATACATACTCTCGCGTTTATAATATAAATAGGATGTGTGCGGCCGTTTCGAATTATAAGTCTTCGTTTTCATTGGAATCCACGCAGGTTTTACCCATTTTTAGGGTTCTGTAGTCAAACTAGGAATCCATATAGTTTCGCCATGTCCGTGTGTCTGTCTTTCCGGCGGTATGTCACAGCCGTTTTGCTAAAAGACTATTACAGATATAAAGCGGTTTAGTATGTTTATATACATCTGTGAAGTATAAAGTTATGAAAAAAAACAATCAAAATATTTTTTTTACGTTACTTCCCCTACATTTTTGTTCACGTACCCTATCATGTGGGGTATTGTTAAGATTACATGATATTACAACTAAAATTATATTAAAGAATAATTATGCAGTAATTACTGCAGTAGGTATTTGGGATAAACGATTCGTTTACAAACTATTAAGTCATTTAATTCTTAAATATCAATTGAAAACATGTCATATATAATTAGTTTTTCAAAACCCATTGTGAACTGGGTCACTCGTCAAAAATGCCCCCCCGGGTCATACCAGCCGCAAAAGAGCCCATGACACACATCGCGTTGCCGCGTTGGATGGCAATGGACATCCTTTGCAGCAGGTAGGCCCCGGAGCGAGCGTCACAACCCCTCTCACGAAGCCGACGACCCACCTCTTTTATGAAGGCTAAAGCCTCTGATCCCCAGCAGCCTGTAGTTTTACACGCCAACGGCACAAAGCAATAGCTTTCCTTAAGAGTGCGCCCAATGCAAAAATTTTGATAAACGGTCTACTTTTAAACACATAGGTTAATGGGAAAGAAACTAATAATTCAGATTTAAAAAATACTAAAGGCTGGCCAAAAACATGTAGAAGCCGAGTATCCGAATAAAATTTTGGGAAACAATCTGGTATTCTTTCAAAAAAATACAAACTTCGCACCAAAAAAAATAACAGTTTTAAATCAAATGCTCTAAATTATCAGCGACGACACCACATTATTTTGTACGAATTGCATAGCTAGACTAATGTTCTAGTAAAGTAACCGACTATTTTTCTTATTTTATGCCTATATTTTGAACAAATAAATAAAATTACAACTAAAATTATAACCCGGAGCTCAAAGCCAACTCATCATTGACTGTATCATACGATTTTCGACTATAAACAAAGCGGGGTAGAAACTGAATATACTGTGCGTCAGTTGTCGGGCAGAGCTCGACGTGTTCAGTTGTCTCCGGACGCTCTGTATGACAATCCATTCCGGCGGAACGCGTAATTTATTTTATTATTTATAAAATTCTAGTGTAAATAAATATTGTAAATTAGACTGTTTTACGTTTATATAGGTACTTACCTAATGGTTTAGTGGTTATTAGTGGTAATATTATAAATATTTAGCTGTTTCCCGCGGCTTCAACCCGCGTGGACAACGTTTCTATGACTTTTCGAGGGTGTAAACGTCCCGCCGCCCGCACAGTATATGTAAAATCATTGTTAGTTAGACGACAAACATTTGTAACCACTTTTTGATGAAAATAAATCAATAAATGTCAGCTATCAGGTTTCTATAGTAGGTAAAAGCTAGGAGGCGCTGTGTGAAATGAGTTGATATTTTATTATTTTGTATACTCGCATATTACTTATATTTACCTGTACAAACATAGCTTCAGGTGTTGCAGTTATAGTATTTTTAGGGTTCCGTTATCCGTAGCTGTATCCGAATTGTGAATATAACACAATTTCAAAAACTGCGATTGTTACTTTTAAATTCATGTCATCACCACCTACCAAACCGATTCTTACAAAGTTGACCCCGCCAGGAATTAAACCCGCGACCCCGATGTCTGGCGGCAAGACTTAGATTAGATGGTGGTAGTTAGCCAGGCGGGCTATAAAAATGACCCACCACCAACCAAACCGAGTCTTACAAAGTTGACCTCGCCGGGAATCGAACCCGCGGCCTCGATGTTTGGCGGTAGCTAGCCAGGCGGGCTATAAAAAGTCACAACTTTGTAAGACTCGTAGGTGGTGGGGACTTTTTATAGCCCGCCTGGCTAGCTACCACCATCTTATCTAAGTCTTGCCGCCAAACATCGAGGTCGCGGGTTCGATTCCCGGCGGAGTCAACTTTGTAAGACTCGGTTTGGTTGGTGGTGGGGAATTTTTATAGCCCGCCTGGCTAGCTACCACCATCTTATCTAAGTCATGCCGCCAAACATCGAGGTCGCGGGTTCGATTCCCAGCGGAGTCAACTTTGTAAGACTCGGTTTGGTTGGTGGTGGGGAATTTTTATAGCCCGCCTGGCTAGCTACCACCATCTTATCTAAGTAATGCCGCCAAACATCGAGGCCGCGGGTTCGATTCCCGGCGGGGTCAACTTTGTAAGACTTGGTTTGGTTGGTGGTGGGGCATTTTTATAGCCCGCCTGGCTAGCAACCACCATCTTATCTAAGTCATGCCGCCAAACATCGAGGCCGCGGGTTCGATTCCCGGCGGGGTCAACTTTGTAAGACTCGGTTTGGTTGGTGGTGGGGAATTTTTATAGCCCGCCTGGCTAGCTACCACCATCTTATCTAAGTCTTGCCGCCAAACATCGAGGCCGCGGGTTCGATTCCCGGCGGAGTCAACTTTGTAAGACTCGGTTTGGTTGGTGGTGGGGAATTTTTATAACCCGCCTGGCTAGCTACCACCATCTTATCTAAGTCATGCCGCCAAACATCGAGGCCGTGGGTTCGATTCCCGGCGGGGTCAACTTTGTAAGACTCGGTTTGGTTGGTGGTGGGGCATTATTATAGCCCGCCTGGCTAGCTACCACCATCTTATCTAAGTAATGCCGCCAAACATCGAGGCCGCGGGTTCGATTCCCGGCGGGGTCAACTTTGTATGACTTGGTTTGGTTGGTGGTGGGGCATTTTTATAGCCCGCCTGGCTAGCAACCACCATCTTATCTAAGTCATGCCGCCAAACATCGAGGCCGCGGGTTCGATTCCCGGCGGGGTCAACTTTGTAAGACTCGGTTTGGTTAGTGGTGGGGCATTTTTATAGCCCGCCTGGCTAGCTTCCACCATCTAATCTAAATCTTGCCGCCAGACATCGGGGTCGCGGGTTCGATTCCTGGCGGGGTCAACTTTGTAAGAATCGGTTTGGTAGGTGGTGGGGACTTTTTATAGCCCGCCTGGCTAGCTACCACCATCTTATCTAAGTCATGCCGCCAAACATCGAGGCCGCGGGTTCGATTCCCGGCGGGGTCAACTTTGTAAGACTCGGTTTGGTTGGTGGTGGGGCATTTTTATAGCCCGCCTGGCTAGCTACCACCATCTAATCTAAGTCTTGCCGCCAGACATCGGGGTCGTGGGTTCGACTCCTGGCGGGGTCAACTTTGTAAGAATCGGTTTGGTAGGTGGTGGGGACTTTTCATAGTCCGCCTGGCTAGCTACTACCATCTTATCTAAGTACCACCAACCAAACCGAGTCTTACAAAGTTGACCCCGCCGGGAATCGAACCCTCGGCCTCGATGTTTGGCGGCAAGACTTAGATAAGATGGTGATAGCTAGCCAGGCGGGCTATAAAAATTCCCCACCACCAACTAAACCGAGTCTTACAAAGTTGACTCCGCCGGGAATCGAACCCGCGACCTCGATGTTTGGCGGCAAGACTTAGATAAGATAGTGGTAGCTAGCCAGGCGAGCTATAAAAATGCCCCACCACCAACCAAACTGAGCTTACAAAGTTGACCCCACCGGGAATCGAACCCGCTACCTCGATGTTAGGCGGCAAGACTTAGATAAGATGGTGATAGCTAGCCAGGCGGGCTATAAAAATTCCCCACCACCAACTAAACCGAGTCTTACAAAGTTGACTCCGCCGGGAATCGAACCCGCGACCTCGATGTTTGGCGGCAAGACTTAGATAAGATGGTGGTAGCTAGCCAGGCGGGCTATAAAAATTCCCCACCACCAACCAAACTGAGTCTTACAAAGTTGACTCCACCGGGAATCGAACCCGCGACCTCGATGTTTGGCGGCAAGACTTAGATAAGATGGTGGTAGCTAGCCAGGCGGGCTATAAAAATGCCCCACCACCAACCAAACCTAGTCTTACAAAGTTGACCCCGCCGGGAATCGAACCCGCGACCCCGATGTCTGGCGGCAAGACTTAGATTAGATGGTGGTAGCTAGCCGCGTTGGGGAATCTTGGTATGCCTACTTCTATCTTCGGCATCATCATCACTAACCATCAGGTGAGATGATCCTAAGTAAGGGCTTATCAATTTTGGATTACAAAAATACTATCGGGTCGATTTATAAAAATAAATATTTGATTAAAAATACATATTCGATTTTTCTGACTGTATTGCATATACTGTGCTCTAGCTCCACTCACGACTCACGTTCTCGATGGCGGCTGCCGGCTGGCCGCTGGCGATCGTAGCTATTCGCAGCGCCGCCGCGTGTTTGGTTTTAGAACTAGAGCGGGGGGCGATGCAAGACGCGCGGGTGAAATCTGATTTTTTCACGGCATTAGGCGCGTTCTTAAGAACTGAGTACTTGTCGTGCTTTTTTTTTAAGTTCATATAAAAGGTATTTCAAATATCAGGGCTTCTTAGTGTTATATATTTTAGAAGGACAATTACCACGGCCAAGTAGACTTTTCTCTCCAGAAAACGTAGCGTAGGCAGGCCTCCCACGCGGTGGACCGACGACCTGTTGAAGATCGTGGGAAGCCGATCGATGCGGGCAGCGCAGGACCGGTCCTCGTGGTCCTCGTGGAAATCCTTGGGGGAGGCCTTTGTCCAGCAGTCGACGATTTTCGGCTGATATGATGATGAGTAGACTTTCTTAGTGTAAGTTTAATAGTCGAATAACTTAATTTGGCTAATGGATTTGTAAAAAGTTAATATGTTTTCCATACAGAATGTTTTATACGTGATTACTGCTAAAATAACTTTTTTTAAAGACTACGGAATACTACTTTGCGTGTGGTTTGACACTCACTTGGCCAGTTTTTGATTTTAATTTGAGATAGTCCATTTAAAAAGCGGACCCTCTGCACCTACACTAAAGCCTACTGTGTGTCTGAGCTGAGCGCAGTAACTGTACCTCTTTGTTGCCAGTTGATTAATGTCTTCCAGGAGACACCCAATATTGCGTTTCAGACGGGATTTAAAGTAAAAATAAATAGAATTCGAAACTAAGAAAAATATCGTAACATTACAACTATACTAATAATAAAGAATAATTATGCAGTAATGCAGTTGATATTTATTATTAAGGGACAAACCACACAGGGTCTTCTGAACTTACTTACCTACCTATTTATTTTTGATGATTATATTTTTTAAGTAGTGATACTATACCTTTATGTACATACATATACAGGGATGTCCCGGGATGTATGGATCAAATCGAACAGGGGCACGGCGGAGGCAAAGTATATATATTAGTATTAACATACAGTATGGACACTCCCTGTCGCTCTCTGGATTGGGACCTCACCCCCTCGTCACCCAGATTGATACAGATTCGTTACAGTTTGATTGTCAAACGTATAGGATTGCGCCGCCATTTTGTTTGTTCCGTCATTCCTTTTTTTGAAATGTCATTTCTGGCCCGTTGTATGAAGTGTCCAGGGTGTGGCGGAGGTAAACCGTAGCAACTTTGCACACCTGACACCGTGTCGCTCCCCTGACAGACGACCCTGCAGTCCCTCCAGAAACGAGAGTTGAACTATGGCGCAGGGTACTTTACAAATGTACAGGGTACAGTGTTCCATTTTTGAAGGTCCAAAAGTTGAGAACTTTTTTGGTTTTTTATAAAATCGTAGTGCTGAAAAAAAAAACTATCAAGGCTATCAATTTTTTTTTCTCAGATCGTTGTAGGAGAATTTGTCTTATCTGAAGTAGAACATATAACTTTTGAACCGTCTAAAATGGAACAGGCATTCATAGGGTAAAAAAATTTGGAAATGACTTTTTTTTTATTCACAATTAGTGAGCTCTTGCCTTGGCATCATCTCACCTGATGGTAAGCAACGATAATGCCGAAGATGGAAGCGGGCTTACCAAGATTCCCCAACGCAATGGAGAACTGGCTATCTTATCTTCAAGCCGGAACACATCAATGTTGTTAACACTGATGTTTGGCGACAAGACTTAGATAGGATGGTGGTAGCTAGCCAGGCGGGCTTAGAAAATGCCCTACCACCAACCAAACCGAGTCTTATAAGTTGACCCCGCCGGGAATCGAACCCGCGACCTCCTGGTGTGAAGCGAATGGAATGACCATTACGCCACGGAGGCGGTTAAAAACTTCCGCCATGCCTCTATTCGATTTGAGCTATTCTGCTCGAGACTCCCTGAATAGATAGAAATGTTTGCCCTGGCTAAGAATCGAACCCACCCTCGGCTTAGCAAGCAGGAACGCTGCTCCCTGGACTACCAGGTCAGCCAGTCTTCTCAATTCAGCTTTTTAGATGTGTCCTCTAGGTAGGCTCCGTAATCAACATGGCGGACGGATTGCCTCATTTTTGCCGGCATTTTATCCATTTCTTTTAGAATTTTCCTTTATTATACACAGCTAGAATCAAGATGATGGGATAACAATAACGAAGCGAGCTTTGAAACGTAACCCATTGTTGCGAGTAGATTAATGTCCCCCAGAGGGCACCCGCTTTCAGCTGTTCTGCCGGAGAGATGCGTTACACGCAGTACTAGGTATTCAGAGTTCGTTTTTTGGGCTTCGTAGTCCCAACGAGAAAGGAAGGTTTTAAAGGAAGTACTTAGTGTTTACTTGGAACAACTATTTTTATTCGGTGTGCCATTGCAAGAGTCGGCAGCAAGGTAGTGCTTTAAGGCTGAATCCGAGCAGGTTGAAACGTATTAAAATAATATCGAACGTAAGTCTATTCATTTCAAGTTCAAATCAATGCGGGCTTCAACGCGGCTGTTACGTTGTTACCGAACGCCCAATTGTCGATTTTTACATGTTTTTATTACTTTTCTTCACTTTCAAAAATGTTTTCAATAAAATGAAAAGTGTAAGTCACCAATTTTTGTGTGTTGGTTTTATTCAACATTAACTATTTGTTTTCGAGAAATTTTGCAATTAATGCCAAAAACAGGGTCTTACATTTTTGAAATTGTATTCAATTAAATCGATTTTTATTACTTTAAGTTTAATATATATTTTTCCCATAGTGATAGCTTTACGCATACGCAGTCTTTCAATAATTTGAATTGAATATTTTCATTTGACCCATCTTAAGGCCTTAAAAGGCGGTTCTATTATAAAGTTATTGACATTTGAAATCTTCTTTTTGAGAGGGCCTTAATAGAACCTCTGTCGTATGATAAACTGTTACTAAATTGTGTTTTTTTTATCCACAATTGGTAAGCCATCTCACCTGATGGTAAGTGACGATGATGCCGAAAATGGAAGCGGACTTACCAACATTCCCCAACGCAATGAGGAACTGGCTATCTTATCTTCATGCCGGAACACATCATTGGTGTCAACATTGATGTTTGGCGGCAAGACTTAGCTAAGATGGTGGTAGCTAGCCAGGCGGCCTTAGAAAATGCCCTACTACCGACCAAACCGAGTCTTACAAAGTTAGACGCGAATAGACTAACCATTACGCCACGGAGGCGTTTAATGGACTACACATAGCATGTTTCCGTTGTACAAAATGTTTTGTAATAGAAAAGGATTCGGCATAGGCCCATTCTATTAAAAGATGTGTGAATTGCATTAATTGGATTGGTTTTCGAAACACAGCTTGTTATCGACTTCTGGTAGTATTCTTCTTTTTCTATATTATGTCATTAGTAATCATAGGTAATTATACCTGAGGTTGTAACAAAATTGGTATAGGTCCCGTTAACTGGGGCTTCTACTCATCAAACTGAACAACTTTTGTTCTACAAGTTTGCTGAAAACGCAAAAAAAATTGAACACTTCGTATAAAACGATCAGCTGATTGACCAATTTTGTGCATATTTGTATGGAGCGTCAATTTTTTTTTTGCGAATTGACTATAGGTTCCTTGGGGAAAGTTTTTCAGTATGATGAGTAGAAGCTCCAGTTAACGGGTCCTACAGCATTTTTTTTACACCCTGTATATTGTTGGACCTGTACTCTGCGATGCAAACAGCACTTTGAGTTGTTGCGAGCAGGTCCTTTCGAGTGCAGGCGTTGGGACACGCTGGGCGCTATAGTAAGTGCGTCATCCTTTGTGGGGATGCAACACATATATTATTTTTATCACCCGTGTGTCATCATCATCCCACCTGCACAGTTATCCTTACATCGGCCGACATGGGTCCGTAGTCTAATCAGCTACTTCCATGTCGGCCACGTCAGGTCTTGTCCAGGAGATAGCTTGGAGTGACGCCGCAGATTTTTCAACTTTACCCCATTTTCACGTTAGTTCCAAGTTTCTTCCTAGGAAGTACAATAATTTCTTCTTTTTAACCTGCTAATGTTGTTGTGATGTTGTCCGCAGGTGAAGATCCTGGTGCCGAACTCGACGGCAGGCATGATCATCGGCAAAGGCGGCAACTACATCAAGCAGATCAAGGAGCAGAGCGGCAGCTACGTGCAGATCTCGCAGAAGGCCAAGGAGCTGTCGCTGCAGGAGAGATGCATCACTGTCGTAGGTGAGACCTAGCACTGTTGTACATTTTCATACCTTGATAGAGACACAACGAGAAATAAAGAAATGGATGGAAGCTACCAGCTAGACTGTTGCGCATGGTTGCGCTCTTGCTGAAATATTATACCGTCAATGGTAGCTTCGTGTAGATCGGGCTGAAGCTATCGTTGGACAGTCGTATGCGAGCCCTGGTTTCTATAATCCTTCGATAGGGCTACATTGTTTCATATCCATCGCATTTGAAAACTGATTCGCAGCATACATTGAGGTTGTTAGTTAGCCAAAGTTTTTTTCGATTACAGCTGTTGGAAATCGATTCCGTAGACCGTTACTGTTTTGTCCATCCGTCACAGTGACATAAATTATATGAACCAAAATATGGAACCGAAAATAGTTCATATACTTATCTTAAATTTGAATGTTTAAAATATTACAATTTTAGTTTATTTATTTACACTTATAGTACACCAAACCTCTCAATGGGAGAGTTTGGCAGCAGAACGGCCTGAATGGCGCAGAATTGTGAATAGGCTTATGCGCGAGTTCGAGAATCAGCGTAAAGCTGACCTTGATACCAAACGCGACCAGTTAAAGGCCCGACCACCTGCGACCATTTCATACAATTACGAGGGTGGCATACTTAAATGCCCTCAGTGCGCGAGGAGTTTCGCTCCGAAGATTGGTTACATAAACCATCTTCGAGCGCACGCGCAGCAAACCGACTAGGAGTCGAAGTGGTCGCCATGACCGAAATCGGTCGGATAGGTCATCATCATCATCAGTACACCAAAAACAATTTCGTAAAGATAATACATAGAGATATTATAATATAGAGTACAGTAGGCGGTCTTTTTGCTTAAAACAATCTCTTCCAGACAACCTTTTACAGGAAAGCACGAAATATTACAAAAAGGGCAGAGAAATAAGCAACTTAATTAACTGACTAAATAAAAATAATACATGCTAATATTATTGTTCTATACATATATAGTAACAATTATATAAATATATATAAAAATATATGGACATGTATTATATACATACAAATAAATATATACTAATACATATTTAAATTTCATGATAAATTACGAAACAAATTTAATTTTTAGGAGTACAACCGATACATGTAAAGTACTGTAATGAAAATTTTTCAAGTTATGAAGTATTGACTGCAGGACCCTACACTATGCGTAGGTACTCCGACAAGCCCTTGGCCTGTTTTTTTTCTGGGGCAAAACGGCTAAAGAACGTTTTGGTGCGGTCTTCAACCCTTGTCAGTCCTACATAGCACTATCCTTAATTTGGCTGAATTCGATCCGAACAAAATTCCCAAGTTTTTAGGATCAACTATATCTATAGGATACTTCTTGAGATCGATAAGCCATGTAAGTATTAAGGATCATATTATAGGATACTTCTTGAGCTCGATAAGCAATGTAAGTATTATATTATGTTTTATATATATTATATATGCTATATAAATAAACCTATATAAGTATTTAATAAAATTATTTATCCAAATTATATGAATTTTACACAATTGTATTCTTACTTATATATATTTTTTAATAGTTTCTTTATTTGTGTACATGTCTGCCATTTCAACTAAAACTTACTCTTTCCCGGGTTTGCTGGAAGAAATTTCTAATTAGAAATAAGTAATTGCATAATTTTATTTTCTGTCTCTTATGTATTTTTTTTGTAAACAATAAACTGTTTAAATAATCAACTGAAAATTAAATGAAATTAGTTAGGGTGGACTATGGAACTAACATTTTAGTTGGGGTGGACTATGGAACTAATATTTTAATTGGAGTGGACTATGGAACTAATATTTTCTGAGTAGCGTCTCATGATCTGTCAAACCTGATGTATAGCCACGTTGGACTGTACGGTATCTACCTGCAGCATTGTCTAATCTAACCTCAAAACTCCCACTTTCAGGCGAAAAGGAGAACAACAAGAAGGCCTGCATGATGATACTGCAGAAGGTCGTCGACGACCCCCAGTCGGGGTCGTGCCCCAACGTGTCCTACGCGGACGTGGCGGGCCCGGTGGCCAACTACAACCCCACGGGCTCGCCGTACGCCGTGCCGACGTCTGAGGTGACCTCCGAGGTGACGCTTGAACACGCTTACTCGATCTCGGACTGCATCCTGGCTGCCCGGCCGACGAGGCCGGGTGCTCTTCTAACTGTCGCTTTTTGGGTGGCGCTTAACAGATTGCTATTGGAGATACAGAAAAGCGAGTGCTAGTTAAAGTTCACCAGTTCAACAACTTGAACGGCTTGAAGATAAGATAGCCAGTTCTCCATTGCATTGGGGAATCTTGGTAAGCCCGCTTTCATCTTCGGCATCATCGTCATTTACCATCAGGTGAGATGATGCCAAGGGCTTACCAATTGTGAATTTAAAAAAAAAAACTAAAAAATATTCTTTGTCTATATTCTTGTAATATTAGAAATTAACTAAGTATATAAATCGTGCCTCTAAACATTTTAAGTTATTTCCTTGATGACTTTTCAGAAGATGATGTACAGATTTGGTTGCCTTCTAAAACGTAGAGAAACATCTCCAGTGTGACATGGCTAGACTCCGGTTGTTGAAGTATCATTTTGTTTATAGTTAAAAAATAATTTTTAAATTCGTTTTTCTGTGTATAAATCTGGTAAGCGCCAACCCTGCTGTGCGGTGATCGTATCGCGGGCGTGTTCAAGTGGTGTCAACCCTTGTCGTACCCCGACGCACTCGGCAGCTCCCACGCTTATCTCCTGCTTAGTTCTACTGTACCCTAGCACTCCACTGGGGCGCCAAGAGGCTCGAGTTTCCATACAAACGTAGTTCCGTTTTAGTACAAAAAAAAACTACATACTGGATTGATTCTGAACCTTGCAAATACATTTTGTGTATTGAGTAGACACAAAATAAAGGCTTAAATACAACTAAATGAAGGCTTAAATCATTTTTTAACCGACGAAAAAACGGAGGACGTTTTCAAGTCGACCCGTGCATTTTTTTTCATGTATGATCATTGATCAATCACGCATATCTTTTTACAGAGTAGTACGATTTTCATAATTATTTTTTTGTTGGATCGGGTTGTTCGAAGTTAGTCCCATTTAAATTTGACATCAAAATTTTCTACCTAAGGGTAGAAAAACATGGAATGATTGATTGATGATTGATTGATGATTGATGTTCACCCACTGAATTTATTTACATCTGTGAACCGATTCTGTTGAAACTTGGCGCACATAATTAGTTCTAATGATGGATGACACTATTAGGCTTATGTCTGGGATTATTCACTCATCTTAATGAGAATTTTATACCTAACTTATGATTTGTGGGTTACGACAACCATCGAATGGATGGATGGATGATGGAGACGGAAGTCTGTTAGAAGTAAGTCATCAATAATTAAGTGTGTAATATTTTAGCCACAAAAAAATAAAAAAATTAACAAAAAAATAAACCGACGAAAAGGGAACTGAAATGCAAAAAATAAAAATAACTTTTTTAGTCTAACTAATCTCATATACTAATAACGTTCGGCAAATTTCAGTAAAGAGACGCATCACGTCGCCGTCGCCGCCTTTCCGCCAACATCACTTAACGTATTAAACGTACGTAATAATTTACCATTGGCGCCGACTCAAAATTATTTAGGTAATTGGTGTAGGAGCTAAGTTAGACTAAAAAAGTTCTTTTTATTTTTCGCTTTTCAGTTCCTTTCCTTTTTCGTCGGTTTATTTTTTTGTTAAAATGTTTTTTTACTAAAAGTTTCAAGTAACTCTTACTTTTTTCTGTTTTAATCATCAAAAACAAAGTCTAAAATATTTATTTTAAATAGGTGTTAAACACACACCTTTCAATAGTCAAAAAAATGTCATGAGTCAGATTATAGTCTCAGTTTATGGTATTTGTTGGAGGATCAATACATATCGATCGATATATCATTGTCATTCACATAATCTTTTATTTTATAACTAGCTGTTTCCCGCGGCTTCACCCGCGTGGACCACGTTTCTATGACTTTTCGAGGGTGCGCAGTGCGCGAGCCGCAAGCGGCTCGCGAGCGTGGTAAAAGGTAGCCTATGTCTTAATCCAGGTTCTAATCTGTCTACCTACTAAATTTCAGCCAAATCCGTTCAGTAGTTTTTGCGGGAAAGCGTAACAGACAGACAGAGTTACTTTCGCATTTATAATATTAGTTGGGATAGTAGGGATTAGTAGGGATATCATCTAGAGCACAGACATTTTTTGACATGAGTCGTTTATTTTCTTGCAAACTAGTAACTTTTTCTGGAATTTTATTGTAGAATCTTATACACTGCCTCTCACATGACTTTTTAAAACCTTAATCAGCCTTATTTAGCTGTACAAATATTTTTACACGACTCCCCACAAAAAGTTTTCAGAACTCATGTATGTATGTTTGTTTATTCCACGGTATCTTCTAAACGGGATTGTAGAGTGCGAGTTATCGTTAGATTCGTCTTCATCCCGTGAGTGACAGAAAACATTTTACACAACTTCCCCAAAATATTTTTATGCAATTGTTTTTATTATTATTATTAATTAAAGTTACACAAATTTAAGAAGTCGATGTATGTTTCTCAATATAGTATTTGCAAAGTTTGGATTCGATCCGACAGCCTGTTGTTTTAGTTTTGAAATGGAATATAATATGTTTATATACGAAACTACGTTTGTATGGAAACTCGAGCCTCCTGAAGACCCTCAACTCTCAAAAGACTGGATACTAAATTGAACCCAAACACTCTGGTGTAGTTGCATTTGCTCGCCAGCTCAGCTAACTTAAAGTCACCCTCACTACATAGTCTGGCTCTCCGATCAATTATAAAAAGTAGATGTAGTGTTAGCGCTAAGAAAACGGGGTATAAAAACTCTGCTCCAATCACGACGGAGCAGAGTTTTGCTTACAGTCACGCGTTGGCAGACTTACCGGCAACATGCCGAAATGTGCTGTGACATGTCTCAACCGGCAAAGACTCGGTCCTTCTAACCAGAGGTACCGGGTTCAAATGTAGACGGCCAATGTACCAATGAGTTTTTCTAAACTTACGTACATATACTCACCGATTGCTTTAACGGTGAAGGAAAACATCGTGACAAAACCTGCACACGCCTGTGAAGAAACTCAAGGTTGTATGTGAAGTCGACCAACCCGCACTGGGCCCGCGTGGTCGACTATGGCCCGATCGCCCTAATTCAGGGTAGGCTCGAGCCCCTCGGTGGGGACGTATATGAGCTGATATAATGATGATGATTTATTTAGACAGATAGATAGATAAATTGTTTATTTGTCACTGCAATCAAAATTACATTGTACACATTTAAAAAAAACATAACAAATTAAAAGAGCAAAAAAGGAAGAGAGAGAACATTAAAAATTATGATTAAAACAAATAAAATAAATAAATAAATGTACATAGTGCGATGCAGTGCAAATGGGACATAGCTCATTGAATAGCTTTGCCCCTGTAGGAGCAAGACACAGATTTTCTGCCACGACCCTCTGGTAGACAGGACAGGTTATGAAGTCATAAAAAAAGAAAAATAATCGATACTGTACAAAAACAAATGAGAGAAAATTTAGTATGAATGGCGACGAAACTGTGTATGTATGTCTAGGGTTAGTGCAAGTTCCAGATATATCAGAGTTTTATGTGTGTGTGTGCGTGCGTTTGTGTGTAATAGTAGGAGGGGTGAGTGCAGATTCCAGATAGATCAGAGTTTTATGTTTGTGTGTGCGTATGTGTGTGTGCGTGTATTTGTGTGTAAAAGTAGGAGGGGTGAGTGCAGATTCCAGATAGATCAGAGTTTTATGTTTGTGTGTGCGTATGTGTGTGTGCGTGTATTTGTGTGTAAAAGTAGGAGGGGTGAGTGCAGATTCCAGATAGATCAGAGTTTTGTGTGTGTGTGTGTGTGTGTGTGTGTGTGTGTGTGTGAGTGCCTGTGTGCGTTTGTGTGTGGGTGTGTAAAAGCAGAAGGGGTGAGTGCAGATTCCAGTAGTTCAATTTTGTATGTACTCGTATGTGTATCATATCAGCCGAAAAACGTCCACTGCTGGACAAAGGCCTCCCCCAAGGATTTCCACGACGACCGGTCCTGCGCTGCCCGCATCCAGCGGCTTCCCGCGATCTTCACCAGGTCGTCGGTGCACCGCTTGGGAGGCCTGCTTACGCTACGCTCGTATCTGTATGTATGGATTGTATTAAAGGTTTGGCAGATTCCTTGAGTTCACACAGCAAAATCCGCTACTGATTAACCTGGGCAACTAATACCTGATTTTGTTTCCATCTAAATCATTTCGTCAACTACGATGGGCAGCTAAATATGATCGTTGACTGTCGGCAGGAGTTTTTTAAAAAGAAGATGCGAAAGTTCCTTTATGTAATTTTAATATAAGTTTCACAAATGAAGCTTAGTTTACTGGATTACAACTAGTGACTTAACCTATGTGTGTCCTTTCGTTACGGCGGTTCGTGGACAAAAGGCGCCGCTGTAGTAAAAAACTGTTTCACATCACTTCCCTTACACAAAATTGCGTCGTCAGCTCTTTCACACGGGCACTCATATGTTCTGGCAAGTAAACGGTTGGGCAATCGGTTGTTCAGCAGCAGGTGAAGGTACCTATGGCCGTCATCATCATCATCATTACAGCTCATATACGTCCCCACCGAGGGGCTCGAGCCTACCCTGAATCAGGGCGATGAATATGGTCCCACCTGAATATGAATATGGTACCCTGAATATGGCCGTAACTAGTTAATAAATATTGATATTAACATTACGTTAATGGGGCATGCCGCGGCGCCGCCAACGCGCCAACGTAAACACGCTAAACTCATAAATACTTAGCTAATTAGGTTTTTAATAATTAATAACTCATTAAATTTAGTCTAATTGTTTTTTGGGTTCCGTATCCAAAGGGTAAAAACGGGACCCTATTACTAGGACTCCGCTGTCCGTCCGTCTGTCTGTCTGTCTGTCCGTCTGCCACGAGGCTGTATTTCATTAACCGTGATAGCTAGACAGTTGAAATTTTCACAGATGTATTTCTGTTGCCGCTATAACAACAAATATTAAAAGTAGTTAAAATAGTAAGTTATTTTTTTAGCTTTATTCCTTAAAAAGAAAAGGTATCGTAATACAAATAAGTAGATAAGTATCGAAGCAGTAAAACTGAAGCACACAAATTAGAATATAAAAACTTAAAGCGCATGGTAAACGTATGTATGTTTAGTGAAAAGAAAGCATACTTTGCTGACAATATTAACAAAAATATACGCAATCCTAAAATTTTATGGAGTAATCTTAAAAAGACTGTGCTTCCTAATGTTCATAAAAATCATGATTTACCTGATCAGTTCAATGACCCTGACTCTATTAACGACCAATTTCTTAATATTCCTGGCATGAACGTTTCTAGATTATCCGACCTAACTTTCTTCGAATTCAATAGGTTTAATGATAACACTTTTTCTTTTCAACTAGTTCATGAAAATTATGTGGCAAAATGTATTCAGTCTATTAAATCTAAAGCTCAGGGTATCGATGGCATCGGCATTGACATGTTGATTCTTACTCTACCTCATACGCTTTCTGTAATAACTGATATTACCAACAAGTCTATTTCCGCCGGTGTGTTCCCATCACAGTGGAAAACTGCAATTGTGAGACCCATTCCAAAAACTACTGAACCATCTGCCATTAAAGATCTACGTCCTATCAGTCTTTTGCCTATTCTTTCAAAGATATTAGAAAAAGTGGTTTACCAGCAAGTCCTTCAGTATTGCAATAAAAACAACATTTTACCTGAACACCAGTCTGGGTTTAGAAAGGGTCATAGTACTGCAACAGCTCTGTTAGATGTCGTTGACAATATACTCGCAGCTCAAGACTCTGGACAAGGCACACTTCTCGCTCTGCTAGACTTTTCTCGTGCATTTGACTCAATTAACATTTCTATGTTTCTTTCTAAACTTTCGTATTATGGTTTCGATGTACCCGCAATTAAATGGTTCAACAGTTATCTAACTGGGAGAGGACAACAAGTAGTAATAGATAAGAAAGATGGCACTAAACTTAGATCTTCTCTCCGTGCTGTCGAACGTGGCGTCCCTCAGGGATCAATCCTGGGTCCTTTACTATTTATTTTATACAGTGCTGATATTGTCAAGTGTATACATCACTGCAAATTTCATTTATATGCAGATGATTTACAAATTTATATTTCATATAACCCCAGAGACAATTTAACTTCAATTCAGTTAATTAATGACGATTTGGATCGTATTTATAGGTGGGCTTGCTCTAATTCTCTTGTTCTGAATCCCTTAAAATCTAAAATAATGGTTTTAGGCTCGGCAAATCAAATAAGTATCATAAAATCTCAAAACCCACGCATCATGATCGCTGGTGAGCAAATACCTCACGTGGAAGTGGCCCGAAATCTTGGCTTGGTTATGGACAGCCGGCTGCGGTTCGAAAATCATGTCACTGAGCTTGTCCGAAGTTGTCTGTATCGTCTTAAGGTCCTATACAAAATTAGGGCCTTCATTAGCACTGATCTCCGTATTGCATTAGTTGAAAGTCTTGTTCTATCCAAATTAAATTATGGCCTAACGGTTTACGGTCCTTGTTTACTTAAACGGTCACTCCGTCAAGTACAACGTGTACAAAATGCCTGTGCACGTTTTTGTTTTGCTATCCCCTTTAGGACTCACGTGACACCATATTTGGATGGATCCAATATTCTAAAAATGGAGGGACGGTTAAAACTTTATTATTCTTCTCTACTGTTTGACATTATTAAAACCAAAAAACCAGCTTACTTGTTTAGTAAACTTACTTGGCGTTATTCCAACTGTCACTATTCTACTAGAACGATTTCTTGGCAAATTGTCGGACCCCATCACAAAACCACTGCATTTAGGGGTAGTTTTAGGTATGCAGCGTCCAAATGTTGGAATGATCTTCCTCCACCGATACGTAACCTCACATCTAAGCTTGCTTTTAAACTTCAATATCGAGAGTTTCTACTTACCAAGCAAAAATCCCTTGGACTAGGTTCCGTACCTATTCCGTATTTAACTACCCCTAACTGATTAGCGGCAACATCATTATTATTATTATTTTTTTATTTATTTATTTATTTTTATTTATTCTTTTTTTTTATCATTAAAATAAGTAAGTAGGTAGTGCTTAATATTTATTTATTTATAAATTGATAATTTTTTTTGGCAATTGTTATTATCTGTAACTTCCTGATTATGTTATTTTCTTTTTGTTTTTACGTTCTGTTTTATATTTTGCCCTGCGATGGCGCGCGCGACGATTCCTCTCGGCACCGGCAGAATAACAGCGCAGTAGGTAGGTCTTCCTGCTTGCGGCATTATGCTGAGTCGGGGCCAGTTCGGCAAAGTGCACATTGACTTTTTCATAACTGTAGCGTACTTATATTTGTCTACTTTTTTTGTTTTGGGTGTTATTTGTACCTTTTTGTTATTTTAATTTTGTCTGTGTGTATTTTTTGTCGAATAAATGTTATCTTATCTTATCTTATCTTAACTTCAACCAAATCGTTTCGTTCCAAAAATTTCCTGTCGTTTTAAACAAGAACATCATATATGTATTTCAGAGTGTGCGTGAGAGGTCTATACATGTTGGATACGAGTGTAGCAAAGTAATCTTGTACGGTTCAGATTTATCGTACTGTGTGCAATCTAAATAATAAGTATTATTGGACGTTATTCAGTAATAGTATTGAAATGTCAATACGTATTATTTGTCACTTTAAATTACAGATAACTTGTTTACGAAAAGTTATCATTTGCTTTTCTATATGTCAGTGTCAATCGAAAATAGCTCTTATGGTGACAGTTTGCCATACGATGTTGAACCTTAGGTGGGTTGGAAATTAAATTCCTTGACTGTACAAGTTAAATAAGTAACATCTTTGTGGTAACATCGTTTTCATCATGTGATGTCATTGGTGTGTTCCGGCATGAAGATAAAATAGCCAGTTCCCCATTGCGTTGGCGAATCTTGGTAAGCCCGCTTCCATCTTCGGCAACATCGTCACTAATCACCAGGTGTGATGTCAAGGGTGCACCAATTGTTAATTTAAAAAAATGTGAGATTAAATTTTTAATTCGTTTCGATAGTCATCCGTCATGTTTACCTACGATAGGTGGGTAAGGTCAGCATTTCCTGAATGGTGGTCCACCGGACTCTGGGGTTCCGTAGACGGGCCACTAGGGTACCGCGTACTGACCAAAAATGAAACTAAACTTTCTTAGAAAAAAATGACAACCGCGCCGCAGATGTTTGCGTTTTTTTAATAATAATATTTTTTTAATTGACTGACTCGGTGGCTCAGTGGTTAGTGCTCTTGACTACTGATCCGAGAGTTCTGGGTTCGATTCCCACGCAGGGCAAACATTTGTGTGATGAGCAGATTTGTTTGCTCTTTGTCTGGGTGTTAAATATTTATACATGTATGTATTTAAACGTATATAAGTATGTGTATCAGTATCTGGTTCCCATAACACAGGGAATCCTACTTTGGGACCAGATGACCATGTGTGATTTGTTCCAGAATATTTATTTATTTACATTGTTTTTCTAATCAAATCAAAAATGAAAATATAGACACACGATAAGATACTAGTTACTTCGATATAGGTACAAACTACAAGGTAATAATTTTATGTTGCAAAACTATGGTTCCTCTAGAAAAAGTATAATCAAAAAGGGTTTCGTGGCAAAAAAATAATTGGGAACCTCTGGGTTAGGTAACCATTTAGGTAGGTTAGGTTTGACCGATGACCTGGTGAAGGTCGCGGGATGCCGCTGGATGCGTGCAGCGCAGAACCGGTCGTGGAAATCCTTGGGGGAGGCCTACGTCCAGCAGTGGACGCCCTTCGGCTGATATGATGATGATGTACTATGGACATTCATGATTAGAGCACACACAAATAAACTATTAAAACATAGATCTCTATAAAAAGAACTTTTAATTTACGTCGATGAACGATATTAACTAATTATTGTTCAGTAATTTGTGATCCGTGTGTGATTCGGGATTTTTTAAAAGTTAAAAGTGATTTTATTATAGCGGCCAGTGTATTACTATGTCATCATTATCATATTCCTGAGAAGACTTCCACAGGCCTCCCCCAATGACCTCAACTTAGGCTACATGTATCCTGCTGCTTCCTTCATCCATTGTTGAACATGAGCCTTCATCATTAACCTCCTTTTAGTGATAAAAGTTATACGTATCCAGCCGCTATCTAGATCATCCATCAGTCCACTGGTCAGGGGCGGTTCAAGTACCTTTACAGAATGTTAGTCTATATGTCGATTTATTGATCTACATTGACTTTTACCATCCGGTAACTTGCAGGGCCACGCTTTGACGGGTTCAGTGGGCAGTGTAGGAGGGGTGCTGGTGAACGGGGCAGCCGCCGCCGCCGGGATGGGCTCCCTGTCACTGTCGCTGTCTCTGGCGCCCCCCGGGACGCCACCCTCGGCGCCCCTCACGCAGCACACGCTTGACCATATCAAGGTGAGTGCTGTAAGGAGTGAGTTGAGGTTGTGGGGGGAGGGCAACAAGTAACAGTACTGCTTGCTCAGCACGTGAGGGACTTGGCGCGTGCGAGCTGAAGATAGACTGGAACAGTGTTGGAGCTGTAGAAGTAAGAAAGACAGCATCAAGCATCGTCTACATCAAGGTGAGTGCTGTAGGACTGAGTGTTATTCCTGGCGCCTGCCGGGCCGAGCACACCCTCGAATACATCATCTGTAAGAGTGACGGAGATAGTTGATTGTGGACAACCAAAACGTCTCCTGGCGCTAGACACTTGAGCGGGAAGGTGACGGAAACAGTAATAGCGCTGTTACTCGCAGTCGACTGACTTGTTCAGCGTCCCTCGCAACGCGCATCCACCTATAGCAACGTCTGATTTAAACGGTACACCAGTAGGCTCCATTATTGGTCGTACCGATTACTAACACTTACCTGTTCTCCAGGTGGCGCTGCGCCAAGCAGGCTACTCCGAGGCCGGTATCAACGAGATCAACGCGGCCCTATCCTTGCTCGTGAAGCACGGGGTGCTAGGGCTGGCCCTACCGACGGCAATGCCCGCCGCGCCCCTCTCCGCCGCTTACTTCCCGATGCCTCAGCAAGAGCCGGTGTTTGGCCCCCTCGCGCAAGTGTCCCTAGGTCAGTAACCTTGTCTGTCAAGTCTACGCCAAATGTCCATTGACAGTGGGAGCGACATCAGAAGCGGGAGCAGCAAAGCCTACATGGAAATGCGCGAACACAGTTTACAATCAATAAGTGGGATCGGTGAGTCTCTTAATACAGATCTGGGGAAAACTCATTTCCACGCTCGTGCACGTCGACGTCGCAACGGAGCAACGGATTGAAGTGATTTTTTTGTATAAAATTGGTTGAGGGTGTGGGAAGTGACATAGACTGCTAATCAAAATAGCCCGATATAGTTCCTGAGGGATCTGGAGAAAACTCATGTCACCCTCAAAGACAGTCATAAAACGATGTCCACGCGGGTGAAGCCGCGGGCGAAAGCTAGTATCTCTATATAAATAAAATTAAGATAATAGACTATTTCACAGAGGGCTGACTTAAGGCGAAAACAATTTTTTAAAAGTCACTAATTTACCTACCTTTAAAGTTAAACTAAATGTCACTTGTGTACTCATGTAAAAACTCGTATAAAACCTGAAATATTAAATAAATACCTTTAAAAGGTGATCGAAAGATACAATCACATTTTTTTGTTTTAAAATTTTTATTTTCGATTTGTTAGATAAAAACTCCCGCTGTGTTTCTAAGTGGGATTCAAGTTTAAAAATCGTGCGAGAGTGAGTTTACTGTAAGAGTAAGAACTGCTGCCTCCTCTCCCGCTTTCCACTCTCACTGCGAATGGAATTGAAACTTTTAGCTGTAGGTATTGGAGGGGAGGGGGAATGGGAGATATCTCCACTATCTCGAGTACAGACTGCAACAGGGCTGCCAGAAGTACGATTTAAAACTTATTTCTACGATTATATACGACAGTCCGTATGATTAAAATTTTGATAGATCTGTATGGGAATACGAATATTTTAATGAAATTATTTTCTATATTTTGTACGGACGTACGACTTTAAATGACATAATTTGTATGGGTGTACGATTTAGTTGCTACTTTTTTACGATATACTTCGATAAAAATCTGGCAGCTCTGGACTGCAATGGTCACATAAGTGCTGTCATTATTCGTGAAGCAAGGCGTGTGCCGCTGGCAAGACACAGGCCATTGATCTGCATTAGCGCGATCTTGGGCTGCCATGCGATCGACGGCTTCCTGCGAGCTTGAACTACTACATTACCTGTCCATCTATTGAAGTGGGGGGAGACGCGTCCAAAACTACGTCTTCCGGCTTGCAAGTAATTAAGAGGAGTGTATCCCTAACGCGCCCCATACAAACATATATATCTTCTGATTTCCGTAAAATAAAAAAGTTTGTATGGAGCACGCTAGCCTTTTAATATCGATATGTAATAGACAACGTATGGAGATAATGGGATGTATGGGGCAGTCGCGCCAGTAACTGCTCGTAAATTCAAACGAGATATGTTTAGCCTTGGGACCAAAAAAATATACCCCCTGTTTTGTAGACTTGGTTTCGATTCGATCATCATCATATCAGCCGAACGACGTCCACTGCTGGACATAGGCGTCCCCCAAGGATTTCCACGACGACTGGTTCTGCTCTACCCGCATCCAGCGGCTTCCCGCGACCCTCACCAGGTCGTCGGTCCACCGAGTGGGCGGCCTGCCTACGCTAAGCTTTCCGGTGCGCGGTCGCCACTCGAGAATTTTACTGCTCCAACGGCCATCCGTTCTACGAGCTATGTGCCCCGCCCACTGCCACTTAAGTTTAGCAATTCTGAGAGCTATATCGGTTACTTTGGTTCTCCTACGGATCTCCTTCGATTCGATACACAGACAGAACCGATCAAAAAATCCGATTCGACTGTTTTTACTTGATGATGTCACCTTTGTCGATACGTTAGATAGTTTCCGAATCTGTGTATGGAATCGAGACAAATCTGGCTTAATCGGGTGGGAGATCTGCGTTTTGATTCCTGTGCCTCGGTCAATACATAGATATGATGTATGAAATAAATTTATTTATTTTATTTACCAATGAGTTCATGAATAGGTTTGTTTAAATTTATTTGACTTTGCCTTTGAAGTGCAAAGCAAAACTTAAGACTGGTTTACATTTTATATTAAACTTTGCTGAATTTGAAATGTTGTGTCACTTGTAATCGTCAAATATTCCTATCGTTTTATTTTGCTCTGCACTATGATTTAATTATTATTATTTAAATTCCTCCTTGTACTAGAACGTTTGACGCTTATACTAAATTCCAAATTTACCGCGACATCAACGATTTGACGCGATTTCGGCTGTGATTGGCTTCCCATCCGCTTACTATAAAGTTTTTCTATCTCTTGTCATTTATTGGATTTGGTATGAGCTTTTACCTGGTGAATGGAAGGAATATCGCTTAACCTTCCCCAAACCCAGAGAGGAGGCCCGCCATAGTGGCCCTCTATATGTGGACAATATGAAAATCTGCGCAGTCTGAAATTACATATGGCGTGATACATGTGACTCTCGAGAACTTTGACAATCCTATTATGATAAATTTCCATAATGAAGACAAGCCGAGTGAATCTTGAGACGCCTTACCGACAGTCATTTCCCATAAAAAATGAATTTTCTCGAAAACTGATGGGCCGATTCTAATAGAAATTTAAACATGTAAATATAACATGAAATTGTAGGAAGTGTATTGACTAGTTTTAAGAAAAATTGTGTTGGCTCTGAGTTATAGTGTTATGAAGGTTTCATAATCTTAAAATTCGCTAATCTTTGCTAAAACAAAGTATTTCGGAGAGTAATCAATACACACTTTAGAATTTCGCGTCTAGCTTACGCGTACAAAGTTTCATTACATTCGGCCCATCTGTTTTTGAGAAATATTAGTTTTCAGTTTGTATGGGAAACTAGCTTCAGCAAGGCTACTTAAGATCAGTTGAATGATCTTATCGAAATGAATGCTAACTTGTTAAAGTTAATCTAAACTTAACACACAATAAAGTAAGTCATTATCTTATTCTTTTGAAGCTCATGTCTCGTCCAACACTATTTAGTATATTTCTTATCTACTTTATAATGTTTTAGATCACTATAGAGAGTGATACTGCTTGCTTAGCTTATAGTTAAAGTGAAATTTTGAATTCACTAGTAAAATTTTGATACATATAACCTTTTCATGCAGCTGTATTATGGTTGATTTACGGTTTTAAACACGACTTTGGTCTCAAAAAATGTGAATCTCTTGTGACTGGAGTTCTTTCATTCATGCTCGTAAACAAATCTTTATTTCATTAGAGTGTTAATTTAAAAAACATAGTTAAAGTCATTGCAAAATTTGGCTAATGTTAAGATCTGTGTACTATGTATTTTAATTCTGTGTGTTGTATTGCTGATTCATTAACCACAATAATTGGCTTTTTGTATCTTGTTACTGTACATAGATTACTTTTAATTTTTCTTCTTCTTTATATGCTCTTATTTTTTCAAATTATTCAAAATTATCCACGCTTTTTCCATACCATTTGGTCGGCAATACATAACAACAATATTATGCCCTGGACAAAAATGATGAAACATATTTTTTTTTTACATAATTATTAGAGATTTCAATATTATTTTTTAATGTTTTGTCCACGACATATGATTATAGAAAGAACAACTTGTGTACTTAGCATATATGTTATATAAACAATACATAAAACAAAAACAAAATTGGCAAGTTAACAGAGACCGTTCTTGCCCTTACCACAGACCATTTCATCCATTGAAAAATCGAAACAATATAAGAATAAGATAAGATACAGTTTTCATCCATACCCCCATGAACCCACGAACAATTCCACAACAATTTAAGAAACATTTTCGTTTCGTTGTTTTCAGAAAAATACCCGGGACTGGATTTTGTTGACTATTTGAACTCTGCCTTCTTTGGTCTCAACAATAATTTGACCAAAACACTCTAGTAGACAAAAACAAAGTTGTTCTTTCTGCCATCTCGCCTCTTCCCGATCTGTCAACCACAGCGCTGCCGAAAATAAAAAAAGAACATTTTTAAAAGTCCGATTTATTTGACGTTTTTAATTATTTTTTTCATGGTCTTGCTAGTGTACGTGCGATAAGTCAGAGTTGCTTCATATAAGTTTGTTTTCACGGCATATTGTAGAGAAACTACTAAACCATTACCACAGCCATAACCATACAGATAATTTAAAAATATTTCTTTTTATGTGTGCATTAGATTATAAATTGTAGGTTATTAAAATTTATTTGAAGCGGGTTTAGTGTCATAATCTAAGAAAGGCAACTTCTTTTAGTTAATTTTCGATACTAAAGATTTTTCTTGCCTATTTTTTTTTATTAATTATCTTTATGTTGTAGCTGTTTTTAAAAAGCTAAGAATTCACAGTCGTATACTAGTTCCTGTACGAGTACACCGATCGCGTAGCCGTAGGCCGTACCGTACACTAGCATAGCCCGCGTCCGGTTCATGTTCGGTTCTCCGCGCCACTCGGCCGCGTCTGCCGTCACTCGATTATTTCCGCCTTTATTCGGCCGTTTCCGCATACTCGGGGCGCTGTGCACACGCACACGCTAACCCGCTCTCTTCCTAACAGCGCGAAACGTTCTAATGTAAGCGACGGAGCTCCGCCCCCTCCCGAGCTCATGTTTGGTGCGACGACAGGGCGTGCCGCCGGCGGCTCGTTAGAGCGTTTCGCGGAGGTTGCATTCGAGGCGCTTCGCCCCCCAGCCGTGGCGCCCATCTCGCTGTCCGCCGGCGTGGGCGCCTTCCCGGCCGGCGCCTCCCTGCTACCACTCTCCAAGAGCCCCACCCCGGCTGACGCGGGCGCAAAGGATACGAAGAACGTCGAGATAGCGGAGGTCATCGTTGGGGCTATACTCGGTGAGTGATTGTGTTTATTACTTGGCTAGTTTATAGAGAATTTTGAGTAGCATTTGGTTTTAAGGTGAATCCGGTATATGCGCATCATCGTCACTAACCATAGTGTAAAAAAATATATACAACTCTAGTGGCGCACACAACTCCACTGGCCCTCAAAGAACATTATTTTTGTCTTCTCGCTCAAGTGAGTGACCTTTCTGAGTGACAGACAAAGAGCGACATCGAATTACCTGCAGCATATGCTGAGTCGGAGCCATTTTTGAGCTACGGCACAATTTGATGTAACTACCCTCTTTTTACATTTAAGCTTAGATATAAAGAGTTTTTTTTTGTTTTCTTTTCGTGTATCAATTTAACCGCCTCCGTAGCTCAGAGGCAAAGTTCACTGGCTTTACACAGGAGGTCGCGGGTTCGATTCCCGGCGGGGTTTGGTTGGTGGTAGGGCATTTTCTAAGCCCGCCTGGCTAGCTACCACCATCTTATCTAAGTCTTGCCGCCAAATATCAATGTTGAAATCATTGGTGTGTTCCGGCATGAAGATAAGATAGCCAGTTCCCCATTGCGTTGGGGAATCTTGGTAAGCCCGCTTCCATCTTCGGCAACATCGTCACTTACCACCAGGTGAGATGTTGTCAAGGGTTTACCAATTGTTAATAAAAAAAATGTAACTTTGAATCAGTGTTTTATCTATCTATCTTATCTATAAATGTTTTATCTATCTATCTTATCTATAAATGTTTTATCTATCTATCTTATCTATAAATGTTTTATCTATCTATCTTATCTATAAATGTTTTATCTATCTATCTTATCTATAAATGCTGATACGCGAGGACAGTTGAAGTTCACCGCTGAGACTAATAAAGGACTACGCCGTTGATATAATAGATTCAAAACACTTAATCAACCTCAAAATATGCTTTTTGTAGGCACTCTAGCATACCTGCCATTTGTTTCGATCGTTCAATTTTTATTTCCATCTATTAACTAGGTACCCTAGAAGAGAAGTACACAAAGCATATCTATCAATTTTGTAACATCCCTGCTACCAAACTTTAATCCTCGCATCTCTTCCAGGCCCTGGCGGCCGCAGCCTGGTGGAAATCCAGCAAATGTCGGGCGCGAACATCCAGATCTCCAAGAAGGGTACATTCGCTCCTGGTACGCGCAACCGCATCGTCACCATCAGTGGGTCCGCCACCGCCATCTCATCGGCGCAGTACCTCATCGAGCAGAAGATTCAGGAGGAGGAGATGAAACGCACCCGCCATAACGCCATCTCGTCGCTCATGCAGTAAGCTTGGTCTAAAATCCGCAATCCTGTTGTCTTGTATCACTTTTGACGGCCATTATGTCGCTCTTGTGGGGTGGAACGCAGTCGTAAAAACCGCCATCTTGTTTTCTTGGTCATGCAATCCGCGCATGCAATTTGAGCCGGGACGCTCTTGTTGTGTTATGTCATTTGACGACCGTGCTTATTCCCTTGCTCATTCAAGCTGAGACCGTGAACCGCCATTTTGATGTGCCACTTTTAAAAGTTGTCAGATCCCACTATACAAGACTAATAGCTCTCTGTGAGCGCAGCGCAGTCTTGTTCCTCCATATCGCTATTTCGTTGTTAGTTGTGTAGTCGCGATGAGATCCCTTGACAAATAAGATGGTGGTTTTTCGTTGCAACTGTGAATGCCTGTGTTGTTTAGTGTTTATTGAAGTAGAAAAGTAGTTTTCTAAGTTTGAAGTGCTAATTAAGAAACGGGAACGGTTAATTTCAGAGTCCATGCCGGACATAAAGAAAATAATGTTACCAAAATGGTATTCAGTTTTATGGAAAGTAATTGTTATAAACTGACAACAGAGGTATTATAAAGTGATACATGGGCCTGATTCTGATAATGTAATGTTCGCTTGGAAGATTCCCATAATGAGTCATAAAGTTTTATAGACCTATGTAAGTAACTGGTTGCCTACATAATGAAGACGAAGTAATGACTCGTTTTAGCAATCTTCCTATCACGTTTCAATTTGTGATCTTGCTTCAACGAGATTGTAACAATAGTACAGCGCTAAGTACATCAGTGTAGTTCAATACTTTACAAAGGACACACATCGGGCGCCATTTTTACAAAACTCTAGCGCTGTTCCGTTAAAATTTATACTCGAAATTCCACCAATAGGAGTGCTATAAGTATTCGAATTTGGAAATAACGAATGGAAAAGCGGTGTTGGATTTATTGAATTTGGATTTTCAAGGTTGAATTTCGGCGGAACAGTGAGGCAGACCGATGGTGAGCGGTTACACATTTTGCTGTAGTTATATCTAGTTCTAGTCAAACGCTGTCGTTCACTGGCCACGGGGGGCTCAGGGGCCGAATAATAAAATACATAAATAAAATAAGAAAGTGGAGGGGCGCGAGTTACCTGAGTGTAGTTAGTTATATTAAGAGTTTTACGTTGTTTTGTTTTACGGAGAATATAAGTTATGCGGCTCTCGAGACGGGCCTGCGCACGGGCGCAGTCTAAAGCCTTGTTGCCGCGAGTACATATACTCGTGCCGAGTGAACTCGACGTCTACTTGGACGGCGGTCATAGCGTGGCAACAGCAATAGTTTGACACCATAAAAATAGCCTCCGCAGTAGAGCAAATTTAGTAGCGCGGGAAATGTCTAAACACCAGTAATCACTCAGCGAGCTAAAAGCACGCGCCCGGAATTGGTCGATTGAAAGCAACAACGTGACAACCTTGCATGCAAGTTAAGTTTTTAATAAAGAGAAATAATAAATTCGGCCACAGAATTTTTTTTGGCCACGTGGTCAACCTTCTCATTTAATAACTAAGCATCGGGAAAATGAGATAGCCTCTAATAAACTAAGTCATCTTCTTTACAACGCCAACTAAAAATGTTAAAGAAAGCGTCGACTCAAGATAACAATTATTTTTACTTGTACTTCTGATTTATACATTGCCAACTAATTTACTGACTCGGCCACTAATCCGTCGACCACTCAACACTGTAGGAATAGTGTAGTACGGGGAGTTCTAAATGGAAGCGGGAGCGAGCGAAGCGAGCTCGGACTTGCGGAGCACCCCGACTCGGATCCGTTAGGTTCGGAGACTGTGCGGGGAGGCGAGCTCTCGCCTCCCCGCACAGTCGTAGTGTTAGGTTTAACATGAGAACACAGAAGTAGGAGCCCCGTCGGGGCTCCCGTCGACAACTCAACACTGTAGGAAGAGTGTGGTACGGGGAGTTCTAAATGGAAGCGGGAGCGAGCGAAGCGAGCTAGGACTTGCGGAGCACCCCGACTCGGATCCGTTAGGTTCGGTTCCGTTAGGTTAGGTTCGTCAATTAATGTAGGATGACTTACTTTTTAAACATACTAAATTATACAATTAGAAGCTAATAGAATTACTATTTTGGTGTCATATATTATTATTTTAAAAGTTTTCTATTTGAATGCATGCCACAAATTTAGATGCTAAAAAATAACCATCATGCTGAGTTATATTTACAGTGGCTTACATAGAAGATAACTAGTGGCTGAGATACTATTATTCAGACGCGCGTTGGTTGTGGCCGACTTAGTAATTTAGAAGGTAACTTATATTTTCTGAGGCGAATAATGCTATTAAAAAGAAGCTTGTTTAATTAGTACCCTTTAATAAATGTTTGCGGTTCGGTTAGTGTCAGAAATTGGGCTCTGTTTTACTGCGGAAACGAAAACTGCCGATGGGACTTGTGTGCAGTTGCTAGTGTCCGACCAATAGCGTCCAAGTAGACGTCAGAGTTCTATCGGTGCGAGTGTGCTCTGATCGTGTCAACGAGGCTCAACGCAGTTCAACGAATATGAGGGGTCGTGCAATGCCGCGCAGGCTCGTATCGACACATAGTTACCTATTTACAGTTTATGTATATTGATTTAATGCTTGTACTATATTTTAGTGTTAAAAATATTGGTATATTTTGTTTTAAAGTGATGACAAGATGTTTTGGACCGCTAAGCGGACCATTGTTAAGGTGTAAACAAGTACGATTGTGATATATCCTATCACGGAAATTCCTATTCCATACACATTTTATTTTTATATATCGTTCACCGCGTACATTTTTATTTACAAAGTTGATTTCATTGTAAATGTGTTACCATTGATAAGTTATTTGTTTAGTTATTGTAACATCGATAGATATAGAAATGACAAAAATTGAATTTATATTATATTGTATATTATGTGTCGGTATTGACATATTACAATGAAGGTACCGTCAAGTCTCCCGTAACGATGAAGGACCTTGACTTGACTCCAATAACGGACCCTAAGAGCCAAATAATATTTTAACCAAAGTCGCTTATAATAATTATGTAAATCTGAGTTACATTGCAAAAGTACAATACCTTCTGACTTCGTTGGCTCAACTTGATGTATATTTTTAATTGATTCACGGTTTTTATATTTTGACATGAAACTTCTTGAATCTGGTAAGCAGAATTTGTTGTCATTCCTAATTTCTCGCGGTAAAGATCTTTATTTTTTATACATTTATAAATAATTTCGTTAGGAATGTTTCTTATAGTTATCGATTCGTTTTTCGGGCTAAAATCTTTACAATATAAGTACAATTTAAATATAAAATGCAAGTCCAGATTAGTAAATGAATTATATATTTTAAACAATTAAGAAGACAGATTTCTATATTATAATTATTATTCAAGAGGACAATATGAAAAAAAATCTTATTTACAGTCTAATTAAATTGAACTTATTTTTAAATGCGCCATCGTTTAGGGTTTTTTTTTGTCTCTAGCGATATGTATATATTTATAATCTGTGATTGTTTTCTCGACATTGTCAAGGTACGTCGTGTCCGTTGCAACATAGGGTAGTTAAAGCCATTATTCACTAAACTCTCCTCGATGGGAAATAGTAGTTTTAAGTTGTGTTCGTTTACCTCAGAAGTGCCATCGTAGCTGCGCTGTGACAGTCCCGAGATGGCGCGCTGGCCATCCACGTACTAACTACTATAGGCCTGCCGTTACTGACTCTTCGCATGTATGTGTTACTGTCCCTGCGTCTGGCGCCCTCCCGCAGAAGCGAAAGTCTCAGTTAACGTCTCAGTCAGTAACTTTCGCCCTAAATACTAAAGTCAAGAGTTGGGCGCTAAACACTTCAAATTTGAGTTAAAAACTATAAATAATAGCGGTGACTACTTATCAAAAGAGAAAGAAGTACAAATGAAAACATTAAACAAAGTATAATTTGAAATCGGCTTAAATGTTAGTGTGGTTAATGTAACAGTGTAAGGAAAAAGGAATTCAGATAACTTCTCAACTAAATTAAAATAATAATGTAATAATTCAAGCGTCTGTTGAGCCGTAACTTCGTACTTCCGTAAAAATGATATGAAATATGTTTAACTTAATCTAATTATATATTGACGTAAGTATTCCACCTGTCCAATGATATCTTCATAGTTAAGTTGTGGCTTTGTTGCTGATCTGTGGTACGTGTTATGTAGGTAACATGTTCAGAGTCGTCCTGTTTCAATCATATACCTATTTTATCCATCCCTTTAATTAGGCTGCTAAATAGCAGACTAGAACTATTCCAAACTTCCCACATTTAAAACTGGTCTGGACGACGTAGTGTATATGACTGAAATGTGATGACAGAACCTTGTAGATGCAATAATGTAGGTATTTATTACGTACTATTCAATCTAACAGGTAGGAATCTCTGCCGTTTCTACTCTTACTAATTTTGTATTTCAGAATAGGTACAAATATCGTCTTTGTCAATTAATTCAGGTTTGACATGTTCGCGATGGCAATACAGCCACCTTTGTAAACTGGGCAATATGTCTGCGACCCATGTTGTTGACCTAAATATAAGTCTTCAGCAAGTTAGCGCAGGAAACGTCGATCCAACAATGTTTACACAGCGCGCTGAAATCTTACATCGGGAATCGGAATTGGTCCACCATCTTGTATTAATCGTGTGAGCGAGACAGAACTAGGATTACATAGCATAGTAAAGCTCTATCTATGTTGTTTATATGTCCGCGGTTCGGCTATTGTCGGACTTTGGTCTGCGCTTTTCTGCGCAAACGAAAACCGCCGATAGGGTTTTGGGTAAAACTAAGTAATGTGGATATTTCAAATCTCGCTGCTGTGTAACATCGAATACAGGACGAGAAATTTTGAGTTTGGGGCGGTCGCGAGCGTTTAATCCTCGAGTAAACGTCGATTTCACAAGCTCAATTTTACAAAAACTAATTCTCGATTAGTCTGTACTTGTAAGTGGTACGTCAATTATTCGATAAAGTTACATATTTGTTGAGTTCTGACGCATTCTTAAACATTTCGCTAGCTCGGTAGAGTAATTTAGGTGTTTCCGACTTTGTAGGTTAATCCTGAATTGCTAACGACTTGCCTGTTGGTCGAGTTCTTTACAGTGACCGCCGACATTCCATCTGGGCTGTGTTTTCACCGTGGTTTGTGACGTCAGAACGGTCAACACAAGCTTTAATGTTACGCTTTACACGAACTATCCTTGTTTGTCTTTCAGCCATTGGAAGTTAACGTTCTGTAGAGTTTCGATTTCTATAGCTGTAGGAGTAATTCTAACATGGTTGTCATCGCGTTGCCTGTTCTCTATGTCTTTCTAGATGTTACTCTTCTAAACGTTCTCGCACTGTAAAGAACACTTCCATCCTTAAATAGTAATCATTGGAATTCTAGTTAGTCGTAATTATCATATTTAACAATACAATACTAACGTTTAATGGGTATGTATAGGTAATTTAAAAAAATCTGGAAAAATGTTAATGTTGTTATACTGAAGTTGTTACAGTATTTGAGAGTATATTGTCATGGATACAAAAAAAAAATAGTTTAGCGCGGTAACCGATTTATTGTATTAGCTGAGTAATTTTATCGTGTGGATTGATAATAAATAGTGAAAAGTCCCGAATTCACGCAGAAAGTTTGGTTGTACGCCGCGCCGGCGAGTAAAACTGGTTCTATTTTCAAGTCCTTACAATTTATGATAATATTGAGCTTTCGTGTATAATTTATAGACGCGAGACTTTAAACTTTAGATCGCAAACCATCGACACTTACTTAAAAAATATCGATCTTTAATTTCCCATACACTCGCCGGTACTAGACAACGTGACCGTTTCTATGATATGACTTACTCGTAGGCTCACGATTCGGTTGCGTACACGCACGCACTCGCCCGCTGTTCCAGCACCGCAGTAGCGACTAGACTGGCCACCTCCGCTAGTGCTTTATAGTCAGACCATAGCATTGTATGGGTAGGTGTAACCGGACTCTCATTGAGGTTGTAATGTTTCTGAAATAAATAATTATAGAATCGACATCTTGTGATAAAAAATGATACGGCCATGACATCATTTTACGTAACATCGTTTTTTACGTACCTAAAATACGGTTACACCTAGATGTTGTGTAAGACCCTGTCTGGGCGCCAAAATTGATCTTGAATGATCAGTACATGGTAGTACGTGAAAACACTTTGAACACGGACTGGAGATGTTGTCGTTAACAGGTTGTGTCGTTTTCACCTTGTTTAGTGATCATTCTAGTAGATTCATATTTATGGGCACTTAGAAGTATTTCTAGATGTTGTGTAGCGTTTCACTGACATCTCGTTGGCGCTAGAGTTAATCAGCTTTTGAGTTTCTCGATTCAGTCGAGATTCCACACCACATGCGTGTAGTCGAGTTACCGCCGCACTCTAATTGTCGCATCGCGCACTTCATCCCTCCCACAAGTCCCACACTCCTCGATACTTACGCAAGTTACAGTTAAGGTTTCAATGTTGTAGTTAAGGTAGGTAGTCGTCACTCTTCATTCAATCTAACGGAAGGCGGAGGTCGGTGGAGCCGGAACTGTGTCCGAGCGCCATCCTCCTTTTTAATTTAATTGATAGCTAAATGTTGTTGAATTTGTTGATATAGTGTTTTATTGTAATTAACTGTAGGTAGCATAGTGGGTATACAAGAGAGGTGGCAGCCGTTGGGTGCGCTAGGCTAGGAGTAAGGTTCGATACTGTGTATAGGAATATGGCTGTGCGTTCAAGTCGAACTCAACATTAAGACATCACCATAACGCTTGTTTTGGATGGGCGCGAATCGCTCACGACTACCGCGCCGCTCGCCGGCCTGCCGTGGCCCCGCGCAAGGGGCCGCACACCCAACCTGGGTCACAAGGTAGACACGATACAGAGGGTTCGCCTCGTACAAACTGAGCTAACGGCGGCTTACATAAAACCGGTTTAAACGTCCTATGCCGCTGGCTAGTTGAACCGAGATCGCGTGAAGCCATTTCGAAGTAGATACATAAAGAGCGGACCTTCTGTGAATAGAATACTACTTTGTGCTTGGGTGCAGGCAGCGAGGGGTGCGATTTGATCACTATCTGTATATAATTGCATAAACATCTTTCATTTACGTTCTCCTTGCTCATTGTCATCAATTTATTAAAGACTGAGAAATCAACTGCGCATATTGACATCGTCACGAACGCGTCCCAAACTTATAGGGAATATTGTAATATATTAATTGTTTATTATCATTAAAAATGTCACTCGGTTTCACGTGTATCTGATCCGCAAGGGTTTGTAGTCGTGTGCGATTCCCGTAGTCGGTAGTACACTCGCGGTTTACAACTTTAATGATAGATTTTAAAATGTTGTTTTATTTGCAATTTAACAATTTCGAATATGGAGAACTCTATTGGTAGTTTTAACTGTTTACCGTACCGTTGTGTTGGGCACCGTCCTAATATAACGCGATCACGCGACCATCGCAAGCGCATCGCATCCCACTACCACATTTTTAACATCATCAGAGTAGTTTTCCAGCTGAGAATTTTGCCAGATCCCTTTAATACCTATCCGCTGCTCTCTATTGAAAAACGATATCGTAAAGTAGCGAGGTGTTGATGTATTTTTAGACATCTACCTACGACACCAGTAATGCTTGGTCGCGGACTCCAGCGAACAAATGCGCGCAAACTAAGGATGGTCGCATATTCGCGTTCTATTCGGACGACGCCTTAGGCCCACCTTACACGTTCAACAACAACGTTACAACTAGATCGGATGTCAGGGACAAAGGTACGGCTAAGATAAGGATGTAAGAATGAATACCATATAATTACTAGGGATGCATCCGATACCGATATATCGGCGATACTTCGGATTTGCCGATATATCGGTATCGGCGATATTTTTATGGCAAATTCAACGATACTTTTTAAATTTCGCGCGTTAAAAATGTAATGTAAACGCGCGTGTTGTCCCATCTATTTCGTTGCAAACGAGGCATCTGTCGCATCTAAGAGACTATTTTCCACCGCAGGTCTTATTCAAACAGACTTGCGAAATCGCCTTTGCCCGCAAAACTTAAGAATGCTTTGTTTTTTAAATAAAAATCTTATAAATGTTAATTTTGATTACTAAAACTATTAATTAATTGTGATTTATTTATTCTACCTTCCTTTTTGAATTCAATAAGCGTATCGGTATCAGTATCGCCGATATTTTTATAAGAGTATCGGTATCCGTATCGTATTGGCAAAAAGGCGTATCGAGGCATCCCTAATAATTCGTCCCTGTCATCTGGTCGAGTTTATCGAACAGTGTTGTGCGTGTAAAGGGTTATAGGCCGTAGGATCGTGTTGCGAGTGTACTGTGCGCGGGGGCCCCGGGGCCGGGGGCCGGGGGCCGGGGGGCTGCACCAGTCTCAAGCGCCGTTCAGTCGTTGTCTCATCACCTTTACACATGTTGAGATTGATATGTTATACTAATTCTATTGAATTACTTGTTGCGTATTATAAGTATGTAGGACAGTGCGCGCGCGGTGCGATCGACCGCCGCTGTGTTGACGTAGCATGTTCCGTTTGTACAGTTTCAATGATGGACATTTTATTTTTATTAATGTTTTGTTTTAACTCTGTTCACTGTAAACGGGTCTGCAATGTTATGTACGAGAAATAATCTTTAATTAATTAAGATTTGAATTCATAAATAAAATAAAAATGTTGAATGAACTTGAATTTAAAATTCGGTATATTTTATTTAGTCAATGTTAATTATTTAGTTGTCAATATTGATTTTGTAATGAAATGTTATTATTATGCAATGTTGTAATGATAAGGGGTAAAATGAAGGTTACAATGTCTTAATGTTTAAAAGCTCGAAAACCAATTAAAGGTACCTTGAACATTGTCTATATTATATTAACATTAAATAAATGCTAAAAAACTATGTAACATTGTTTTAATTATCAAAACTCCAACTCAGAAACATACCTAAGCCCATATCCCTTGAGTCGCTGAGCCACCGGAGTATTGCCGCCTAGTGAATACTAACCATTATTACCATGTATTAGGTACTTTTTAAAGTGAAAGTGTACTATGAAGTACTACCAAGTTTCACGCTTGTTTGTAGAACCGTTTTGACGTAACAACGTCTAATAAATCGATGGACGCCGGCTGCACGCACGATAAAGGATGACTCATTGTCCCGTTACGCTCATTGTAACGTTACGATCGGAGCGAGAGCGCTACACAAGCGAGCGAAAGGCACGATCGGCTTGAGCGTTTGGCTTGCGCCGCATCTATCTCTCTTCCACTTGATTGGCCTATACGTCCGAGGAGAAGAAAGACAGCGGCATCGACTATATGGTTGTGGAGATGACATTTCTCAAGCGCTACAAATTTTCTTCACTGTTCCCTCGGGCTGTGAAAAAACTTACACATTAAAGTGCCTTATGGAGACGTGCAACCGCTATACTCAGGAGCACAACTTGATGAACAACACCTACATTGCCTGTGCAAGCACAGGTAAAGCCGCTGTCCGTCTTGGTGGCACTACAGTGCATTCAGCGTTTCGTCTCAAAACTTCTCGCGGGACTAAACTTTTATCCACAGAGAATTTGCAAGCCTACAGAAACATGTTCATTTTCGTCGACGAGATCAGCATGTTAAGTTCAGCCATTCCTCAAAAAATCAACTACCGACTGCAGCAGATTACCGGATTGTACGACAAATCATTCGGAGGCATTCACGTGATACTATGCGGCGATTTCAGACAGCTACCACCGGTACGAGCAACTCCATATTACAGCATGCCGATCAACCAACTTGGAGGACCGATTCTGTGGCACAGCATTGATTAATTGATTGAAAACACTTTATTGCACAACTTAAGAGAAAAAAAGAAAGATACAATGATTAAGAAAGTTGTACATATAGGCGGTCTTATCGCTAACAACATTCCTCAAATTCATGAAAGATATGTACAATCTCGAATGCGCATCAGATGTTAATAATTCAACAACGCTGAGAGAAACAACCATCGATTTGACTTTTTCGAGGCACATTAAACCTGAAATTTCAATAAAAATTATTCAATTTTATTCATAAAAGTATGCAATCATTTCATCAATGTTTTGTTATGACGTTTTCACGTTAAACTATCGTCCGTAAACCGACTTTACAGACAACCAAATTTTTTACGGTAGAGCTAAATCAAAAATACTCCTAGACCTAGAAAAAACAGACTTTTAGTACGGAGACCCCTCTTATTTTTTCACTTTTTTCTAGTTTTTAGTATTTGTTGTTCTATGAAAGTTTCAACTGTGTTACCGATTTTTCCATAACGTAAAAAAGAACCGAAGATACCGTTATTCTCATTTGAAAGTTTCAAGATACTTTTTTTACGTTTTGCCTTATCTATTTCCGGCTAAGGTCAAAATCTTTTGGAAAAAAGAAAAAAAAACTGACGATTTTTTTCTCGTCTTTAGTCATGAAAAGACCCATATCTTAAAAACTAATACCTAACATAATAAAAGGCTCCTTATACCTCTCAAACGTGAAGCTTAAAAGGTACTTTTGAACTGTCTATTTTAATTTCAGTGTAGGAATTATTTTCATTATAATCCGGATGAAAACTATACAAATTGACCATAGCTTATTACCTAATATTTGCCACTCGGGAGTTCTCCCAAAGTATATATAATATTAGTAATAACATTCAGTATGGACACTCCCTGCCGCTCTTTATATTCCCTCGTCACAGATTACTAAATAGTTACTTCGCCCTCGTCACCCAGATTGATACAGTTTGGTTGTCGAACGTATAGGATTTCGCCGTCATTTTGATTGTTCCGTCATTCCTTTTTTGAAATATCATTTCTGGCCCGTTGTATGAAGTGTCCAGGGTATGATTCTACTCTAGCATGTTAAATGATTAGAACTGTCAATTTTGTATTAAAAAGGGCTCCTTAATATACTGTGTACCGCGGCCCCAAACTATTGAAAACCAGACGGGTATACACACTTAAACACACACATACATAGATACATTGAACTCTGGGTGTGAAACCTGTTGGTCACACGAGTATTTGCCCTGGGTGGGGATCGAACCTACGACCCTCAGCCCATCCATCACCCAGCAGGTAGAAGCGCTGCCACTGGAGTCTTTTTGTACTTTGAGCAGAGGTCATCATCATATCCGCTCATATACGTCCCCACCGAGGGGCTCGAGCCTACCCTAAATTAGGGCGATCGCGCCTTTGTCGACCACGCGGCCCCAGTGAGGGTTCGTCGACTTTACACACCACCTTCGAGTTTCTTCGCAGGCGTGTGCAGGTTTCCTCACGATCGATGTTTTTCCTTCACCGTAAGAGCGTCGGATAAACGTACATATGAAATCGAAATCTTATTGGTACGTGGCGGGATTCGAACCACGACCTCCCGAACAGGAGGCGGCGGCCCTAGCCATAACGCCACCGACACTGAGCAGAGGTATAAAAATGAAAGTTAAAAAAACTAAAACTCGACTACGGAAAAGTATGAAAACAAGTGTTCCCGCCTGAAGTCAGACTTTTATTTTTAAACATAAGTTTCACGTGTGTCTGTCTGTGGCATCGTAGTTCTTAAACGAATGGACCGATTTTGATGCGGTTTTTTTTGTTTGGAAGCTGACGTGATCAAGGTAGTTCTTAGCTATAATTTATGAAGATCTGTTCAGCCGTTTGAGGATCATCAGCTCTTATCTAGGTGATGAAGGGATGTGGGCAACTTTTACAGGTCTGATCGATTCAAAGTTGGGTGCCTATTTACTGTACTAATAATAATATTGCAAAACCATGGCATGGTAACCTTGACCTGAAGATGCAGTATCTTCTGGAATCTGCAGTATACCCAACTCCTCACTAACTTACAGCAGAGGCGTCGTATTTGGGCTCATTGGTATAGTCCCAATGATAAGGTGTTGGATAAAACATGGTAACCTTGACCTGCTGCTGCAGCATCTCCTGGAAGCTGCAGGATACCAACTCCTTGCCAACTTACAGCAGAGGTATCGTGTTTAGGCTCATTGGAATAGTCTAAATGAATAGGTTTTAGATAGAACATGGTAAACTTGACCTAATGCTGCAGCTTCTTCTGGTATCAGCAGGATATCCAACTCCTTATTAACTTACAGCAGAGGTATTGTGTTTGGGATACGTAAAGTTTAAAAAGCATGAAACAAAACTTAAACTAAAATTTTAAAAAAAAACCCTAGCTGACAAAAAAATACGCTAAAAATTAGAAATTAATAATTATGTTTTGGCTCTATAAGTGTGATATAAGTAGTTATATTTAGTTCTAAGAGTCCTAATCCCTACTAATATTATAAACGCGAAAGTAACTCTGTCTGTCTGTTACGCTTACCCGCAAAAACTACTGAACGGATTCGGCTGAAATTTGGTAGGTAGACAGATTAGGACCTGGATTAAGAGATAGGCTACTTTTTACCACGCTCGCGAGCCGCTTGCGGCTCGCGCACTGCGCACCCTCGAAAAGTCATAGAAACGTGGTCCACGCGGGTGAAGCCGCGGGAATAAGCTAGTTACTAATAATTTCACAACTAAGCGGTCCTCCTACGCAACGACTCTAAGATCAAAATATAACTACTTATATTACACTTAGAGGGCCAAAACATATTATTTTCTACTTTTAAGTGGGTTTTTTTCGGGAGTTTTTATTTTTTTTAATTTTTCCCTTCATCTGAGGTAATAGTCGTCGTGGTCGCAAGCCATAATGATAGGTACATATCCGTTAGGTAGTTAAGGAAATACGAGGGAACAGATGAACATCCATAGATAAATTAAACACATACATAGACTGTCAAAAACATAACCCTCTTTTTTCGTAGTCGGATAAAAATATAGCTAACTGTTAAAAATTAAACTAGAAGTGCATATGATTGAATACTTTAATGTGTATAAAATCCTAAACTTACATCTAGGTACGTATGTTATGTATGAGATTCAACATGAGAAATACAATGGACGGATAGTAAAAACCATTCACTAAATAAAATGATCTAATACTAAAAAGGTATTAATTTTACACAAATAATCAAAATATACAGACAAAAATGCAATATTATACAAGTAAAAGTAGCCATTTTTAAGAAAATTAAAATTTGCTAATTGATTTATTAAACTTAAAGCTAATGAGATGACAAGTTAATTATTTTCATAAAATACATTGAGTTAAATACAAAGTTTCATTGATTTATCAATACATTGTGAAGTACAAAATTCTTACAAAAGATTAAGACGTGTGGAAATATTGCGTGTAGCTTGGAGAATGGAGATGTTTGTTATCTAGATTCTACTCTTTTTTTTTTTAACTTTTCAAACAAATCGATCATTATTTGACTACTTTTGTATATTTTGTGTGGAGGGGGCCAGAACTCCATTGACTATGGTCGCATGGGAAATTCGTTCAGAAGCCATGATGAGTAGAATTTAAAAATAATTAAATTTAATAATTATTAATTTAATTTTTTAGTGCCATTTTTATTATACGAGTTCATTAATATATTGGCAGGGGCAATGGTTCAAAATATTGTAAACATTTAAAATTTAAATTGTGATAAAGTTCTACACAAACTTGTAAACAAGTTCTATGAAAGGTGTAAGCCATGATGTTTAACAACATAATAGAGTTTTATGAAACTTACCACTGCCTTACAGATCAGGCTGTATATTCAAACTCAAGAAAGTATGAATAATTCTGATTAGGTACGTAACATAAAAAGCATACCTATTTTTTTAACCAAAATGTCCATGGTTTTATCCAAGTTATGCCTAAGCTCTTATCAACACAGTTCATTCATCCCGTAGCGTGCGCCTCCGTGCATGAAGGTGCGATGGATCCAATGATGTATCTGTTTCTCTCCAACACTCCGCGCGCCCCCAGCGTCCTCCCCAAATTCCACCTGCGAATGCGCCTGAGTCGGTGGTCGCCATTCAATTAGTCAGCTGGCCCCTTCTAGTCTATTTGTTACGCGCCGCCCGCCTCCACCCGCGTTGCCTCATATACGTCCCCACCGAGGGGCACGAGCCCACCCTGAATTAGGGCAATCAAGCCTTAGTCAAGCACGCCGGTCCAGTTCGGCTTGGTCGCCTTCACACACAACCACCTTGAGTTTCTTCGCATGCTTGTGCAGGTTTCCTCACGGTGTTTTCCTTCACCGTCAGAGATATGGATAAACGTACATATGAAATCTAAATACGAAAACACATTGGTACATGGCAATATGAGTGTTTGTCACCTTTGCATATTACACCCTGATTTATGAACATTCTCAGAGAGTAACTAACTCAACTGCACATAACTGCAAACCTCAAACTGGCGATTCTAATTACAAATGAAACTGATCAATTTTTCTTTTACAAATCTGCCGACATCGAAAAGAAATGGACTTTCCATACAAACTTAGGTGTACATATCAACTGATCGATTTGTACAAAAAAGAACATACAACATAATTAAAAACGCTAACACGTTAAAAAAACCGACTTCCATCGCAACAGCTTAGTACAATTTTGCATTATTATTTTTGGTTTTTGTTAATTTTATTATGAAGTACTACACCGATTTTGATAAAACTTTTATGGGACCACACAGGAAGCACTAGCTTTCAAATAAGAAAAGAATCATCAAAATCGGTTTACCCAGTCAAAAGTTCTGAGGTAACAGACATAAAATGCGGATGGTGGCACATCGGGAGCCGAGTCGTTCCTTTCGGTCTAATATGGTTGATGGGAGCGATGGCTGACTCTCGCGTTATACTCGTGACCGAGTGCTGTCCGTGTTAACTGGCCTACTCTTGTTAAATGCATTCAATGATTTTTATGTATAACTTTTCGTGTCATATTGTTTTCATGTTCTAATGACATAATCTGGTTTATATCAAGGATTTAATTTTGACGTTATTAACTAATTATTGTTTATTTCTTGATTCTTCACAAATGACATTGTTATTATTATTTTATGACTATCAGAAAGAGTATAATTTGCACCTATTTGGAATAAATATATTGAATTGAAATTTAAAAAAACAGTCAAATTGAGAAACTTCTCCTTTTTGGAAGTCGGTTGAAAAGATGTCCAGTTTCATGAGTAGAAAAACATACAACTTCCGATCGATTTTGTCATTAACTAATTAATGTTTTTTATCCTTAATCGTAAAGGCACAAAACTTATTAGATATTCAGTGCTTTGTGTATAGGTGTTCCTGGAAATATTACAACTTATTTATTAGTACATAGCATACAATACTGACCTTAATATAACTACTAGATAGCTTATGAGCTATGTATGACTACCGTTACTAACTACTTTAGGTAACAAAACTGTTATCGAAGACCCATATACAGGGTGTCTCATAAGTTGACGATATTTTTTTAAGGGGATTTACGTGATCTTATTTATTACATACCATTTGACAGATTTTGACCTTCGTAAAAGTTTCATAGTTTTCGCGATATTTTTATTTCTTTTTTCTAATTTTTATTTTATTTTATCAAAAAAAAAGTTATAACACAGTTGGAGTGCTCAATAGGGTAAAAACTCCCTTATTTTATCAGCTTTCCAGCAAAGTAAAAAAGTTAAGAAAATACAAATAAATTGCAACAAAAAACAATGATTGTTGTCAAAAGGGTGCCTCAAGTCCCATACAAATTTTGTTTTTTGTTAAATTCCTTGATTTATCATGTTTTTCGCATTAACAGACATCTCTGACCCTCTACTCTAGCATCATTGACAAAGTTTACATATTAGTACTAACATACAGTATGGACACTCCCTGCCAATCTCTATCTAGTGAATCTTCCGACCTCACCCCCTCGTCTCCCAGGTTCAGTGGCGGCTTTAGGGCGGTGCACCGCTCCGCAGCACCGGGCGCCATCATCAGCGGGGGACCGAAATCAACCGAAACGTGAGACTTACGACGCGACCGCGATGATCGGTCGGGCGCGGTAATCACGGGCAGATTGGCCTCTGGGTGAAGTTTCGTCTGTCACTTGCTTCGCTAGGTAGGACATGGCATGCACTGTCTGTTGAATTCTGAAGTAGTTCACACACTATGTGTGCTATGTTAGCTTTGGCTTCACCTGACTTGGTTTATTTTTAAGTTTTTTACTCCATAGTACACAAATTCCCTGAGGCATTTTGTAGAGTATGAAATCTGTAAAACTTAAATCCCCTTAAAAGATTATCGTCAACTTATGGGACAACCTGTATATTATTGACACATGGAATAGAACTTTGGGTTTACAACTCAAGCCCCATTCCCACTGGCATTTTTAATCTCCAATAAATGCGTGATATGAAAAAAAAGGAGGGAGAGGGAGGGTTACGGATGTAGTCATGGTGAAAGTTAATCACCCCTACCTCCTTTGTGACCCCAAATGAACACCATGACTGCACCTTATCTAACCATTTTTTCACATCACATATTTTAGGACAGCCCTCAACAGGCATTGAAAATACTCCTATGGGTATGGGTGCTTATAGCAGCCAATATCTTTGGGATATTAAATCCTATAGGATAGATCTCACATTCTGAGAATACTATGATATAATTTCATATTGTGCTATATGGGGTTCATAATTGAACCCATTGTAATGAGTAAAGCTGAGGCATCTAGTTCCTGGGCCTTCAGCAAATGGCATTAACTCATGCTGTAAGGAGGAGAAACTAGGCCGCTCATCTGGGTCTACTTGCCAGCACTGAAGACACAGCTGGAAAAGTTCGTCACCAACATATGAGGGCTGCGAGGGACGCATCCCTCTAAGTATTCTAGCTGCAACATCTTTGTTAGAAGAATGTGAATAAGGCGTTGCTCCTATAGTAAAAGCTTCCCAAATCAAACAACCATATGACCAAACATCAGCTTTGGGGTTGAATCTAGACTGTCGGAGCATTTCATGGGATGTCCATCTAGTGTAATCTGGAGTCTCATGCAGAGGCCTGATGTGGGACAGGCCAAACCCTGATACTTTCACAACTGCTTTGTCAGTTAACACAATATTGCGACAAGCCAAGCGCTTGTGTACAATTTTTTTACTATGCAAATATTCCATGCCACGGGCGATGTCAACACAGATTTGAAGAACTCTATTCTCAGTCAAGAGACAGAATTTATTGTTCTGGAGATCCCTATGTCTGCTTTGCAGTAATAACTCTTTAAGTGTCTGTTTGGTGTCCTGGAGCACAATAAACAGAGTGGTGTTAGTTTCACAGATCCCGATCAAGGATATAACATTTTCATGTTCACTAGATTTTATAAGGAGATCTAATTCTCCCAACATAAGCTTCTTATCTGGCCTTTCCAGCTCTCTATCAGCTATAACCTGCACTAGACCTGGTGCCTGACCACTGTGTTGCTGCACTTTGCCTTTCGTGAACTTTCCAAAGCTGCCGAGGCCCACTACACATGAAATATCAATATCTATGACATTTCTAGGTATATTCCAGAGTTTTCTCTTCAAGTTACCGTAGTAATCCACCCTCTCATCTTCCTCCTGAAGGAATCCTGTGTTCTCAATCTCTATACATGGCTCACTAAGGCTCAGAGGCATAGATTGAGAGCCTCTCTGCAAACGAGCCATCTCAATCTTTTTCTTAATTATTATGAGTGCTCCAACAGCTATTAACAATAACACTACTCCAATGGCAATGGCTGCACCTAATGCTACCACCATCGGGGATATATTTTCAGGCTCATTGATATTCAAAATTATCTTTTTTGTAGACTCTGCATATCTAATTTTCTTCTTATGACCTTTTTCACTCACTACTCCAAGAGATACATCAATATCACTGATCAATGGTAGAGGCGCATTATAAAACCCATTGTATGTGCTTCGGTCACCAATAATGAAGTCAGTTTTAATGTCATCCGGGTCTAATTCTGCAGTTATGTAGTATGGAAGACTGTGCTCCTCAGCATAGCTATAGTTACCAAGTGTTTCTATGATAAACCCTTGCTGATACAACTCAACAGAAACCACAACTCGGTACATAGACACGGGACCATTCACATTTATAGCTTCTGGAATATGAACCAGCATACGGTCACCTCGTCTCTCCTTTACTTCAATGTCAGGTGGACTTGGATCGGGGGTGCCAATCACAGTTTCAACATTTGTAGTTTTATTTGGACCTTCCTCATCAAAATTCATTGCAGACACACTAACCTTGTAAGTGGAACCAGGCTGTAAATTCAACAGCTCGTACTGAAGAGTGTCATTGGATAGCCTCCATTCTAAAGGCAGTAGAGTGAGATCGGAGTATGTTTCAAGCACTACGGCTCTCAGAACATAGGCTGTGATGCGGGAGTGAGCTTCAGGCGACGTCCAACGCAGTCTTGCCGTCGTTTCAGTCACATTTACTACAACTAAGTTGGTCGGAGGTCCCGGTGCCTCTACATCGGTATCGTACACGCTGGAAGCGTTCAGAGCGCCGCATTTTTGAGTTTCATTCTTCGGGCATGGAGTACTGCATGTCTCCAGCGGCAGCAAGATAAGGCCGGGCTCGTTACCGCAGAAACAAGTAGATTCGTTACCGATAATCGCGTACTTGTAGTAGACCTGCTCACAAGCCGTGAGGCAGACGTCTACAGACTGTCCAGTGTGCGTATTGAGGAGTTTCTCTAAGTTGAGCGTGTAACAGCCGATGTAGTCGCCTCTGTCGCCGGCGCTAATACGTAGAATCGACACAAGTACAGCGAAAGCGAGAAGCCGTTGTGTCTCCATTGTATTCTTCATTATTGAGTCATGCAACGATAATTTTTGTCAACACCGTTACGAGTTGCATTTTCTTTCCAAGTACACCTGATATGGCTATTATACACATTCCACTCTACGCAATTCGATTGTGGTTTTTATTAGTGATTATATACTCAATCAAAGGTTTTCTTCTAAAGTACATATATCAAATTAACAAAAACTTAGAAAACACGGGAAAACCGCATTTTTGTATGTGTGCATTGCATCCACCACAGAGTCACAGTATATATATTAGTACACAGAGTGCTCAGTGCCACAGAGTACTATACACAGAACACTATTACTCCACAAGGGAGGTACTATATATGTCACCGATAAATAGCAAGAATCGTAAGTTGATCAATTTTCTAGTTAGTTGATTAACTGACGAAAAATAACAAACGTTAGTAGAAATGTATTATTTAACGCAGTGCATTTTAGCTAATTGGTCAATTTACAGTACCTGGCAGTAATTTAATAATTTACGATTGTGCCACAAGTAAAATCATCCACTAACGGGCCAATCGTTGCTCAGTGTACTATTTAACGGTATACTATTACCCGTCACATAATACACTGTTCTCTGATTGGTCGAGGGCATTTTATTGGCTAGTGTTTATTCATAGAGTTAACAAAGACTTGGATATGTTATTTTAATACCGATGATGAGATGTGAAAGATCATGTATATTTTTTTATATTTTATATTTATTCTTATTTAGCCATACAGTTTTATGACTTAGTATAATAAAAGGAAAAATATTTTAAATAACAAAAGTGAAGGTGGTGGCCGGGTGGCGGGCGGGGAGCAATGTAAAAGCAAGCACGTGAGTCGTTTAACCAATCAACGTACACCTCGCCTTCGTCGGATGATCTTACGACAAGGCGCCGTAAATTAATCAAATTACTAAAATACATACGTTAAATAATAAATTTTAACTGCTGTTTATTATTTTCCGGGAGTTGATCAACTACCTTGAAAATTGATCAACTTACGAGTCTTGTTATTTTCCGGTGACATATACACAGATCACTACTCTACCACAGATTACTAAATAGTTACTTCGTAAACTCTTACTATCTGTACCAAGCTAAGCTAACTATATCAAAGCGAATATAATACACTACGTTTTAAATGGTTTTAAACTTTAAGAATTGTTTTTTTTTGTTTGTTTGACGGTTTGCCCCACAGCTCAGAGTAATCATGTATACTCAAAGCCCCACAGGTTTGCCCTTTTCATGGCAGGCTAAGGCTTGTGGACATACTGCCTTGTCTTCAGTGAAAATGAAAATGAAAAATACATATACTCACAGATTGCTTTAACAGTGAAGGAAAACATCGTGACGAAACCTGCACACCTGCGAAGAAACTGGAAGGTTGTGTGTGAAGCATGTCCGTGAAGCTAGGGGGGGGGGGGCATTGTGGGGTAAAATAGTATCGTTTACATGCCTTGGATAAGGTGGAATTCATCAACTACTCTACACGAAGTATTAAGAACTGAAATATAATATGTTTTCTTTGCAAATAAATTTATCTTTTATAACAGTGGCACAGGAAATTGAGTGTGACTCGCGGACGGACAGGCGAAGGCCAGACGAACATGACGAAATTATAAGGGTACCGCTTTTTGCCATTGTGGCTCCGGAACCCTAAAAAGGAATGAATGTCGCTCGTGTTGATGTCTTTTGTTTGAAATTAACAGGTGTCATTGTTATACTTGTGGGAAGAGGTGCAGGGCTGTAGCTAGCTAGAGTCGAATTTGAGGTAGGGTCACAGATATTATAATTAAATAGAACCATCTCGCTTCATGATATGGCGCTTCAAATGCCATCTATACAGAGAACAAAGAATTATTATAATATGAAATGAATGTCAAAAACTGTGGTATATTCGGAAATGTTTAGATACGGATACGGATGTTTAGGTTCGGAGATGTTTATGGCTATTTTTTTTATCTTAAACTATGAACAAACATTTTAATTATAATAATTTATCGTAGGTTTTGGTATGTTTAAGGTAAGACGACCAACCCGCACTGCGCCCGCGTGGTCGACTAAGGCCCGATCGCCCTAACTCAGGGTAGGCTCGAGCCCCTCGGTGGGGACGTATATGAGCTGTTATTTTTCAGTATCCTTATTTATTATAATTTAAAGAAGTGTGTGTATGTATGGTGAGTATGTGTAAAAAAAAAAGTAAATATATTTTTTCGGTACGATTATGTATTTTACGTCTTCAGTAATTTTTCTTTCACAGTTTTCAGTATTTTTCAGTATCATTGTCATATTTTCATTGATACTGTATAACCAACTTAAGGTGCAAATATTTGATAATGTTTATGAGAAGAAGATATGAAAATAAACTTTGCAGAAAACTCGAATATGCGCCTTAATGTTTGAAGCTTAGTTTGCTTTTGGTACGCCGCTATCGCAAAACTAACTTCACAATTTCATAAAACGAAATTTTCTTAGATGACACGTGTGTCAAAGTGGCTATGTAACAGTCTTTGTTCTACAACTAGACGGTGGTATAGGTAAAACAATGACAAAAACAATAGCTACATCAACAGCACATTTGACTGGGTATTTTTGTCGCAATGCGACTCCGCGCCCTACGTAGGTCGAGCTTTTGTCGCATTGCGAGCCTCCGCGTCCCAGGGGATAAGAGTGCTCCCTCAGCTTGCTCATCTCACACTAACCCGATAAGACACACACTTTCTTAGATAAGACTTTCTTAGGTTGAGACTAATAATAATAAATCATCTTTGCGACTACATAGACCGCTACTTACAATACAAATGTGCCACAGTTTCACTGCTTAATTAATATACTTATGATAAATGATTGACGATTGTCCACCCGCAAACAATCTGTACTCCTTTCTTAAGCTGGTTTTAGACTCACAAGCTTTAAAATTGTGAACTTAAACTGACTCGGTTCGATTTCGGTGACACACGATCCCTTAGCTCTTACTATGATGCAATATCGTCTAGCTAGAGAAGAAGCTTCAGGCATTATATCATATAAATAGAAAATATAAAAATTGTATTTAGTTATATTACATTTATAATAAATAAAATATTATACTTAAAATTGTATTTATTGTCTTTGGAGTATCTCAGGTACTAGGAAAAAAACCATCATTTATTACGTAAAATTACTACAACGAGCGATAAACTTATTCGGTGGTTTTAAAGTTTGCGTACTTAGGATGACACACAGGTGAAAAAGACTGTCGTGCCCTATGTATAATGCGTACCAATAAATATGAAACTTGAAACACCACGTCAAACAATAATAATTTTGAACAAAAAAAAACAACTTCAAACAGGAAACTAAGATTCCCCTCGATTGAAGATCCTGGTTTCCTATCATGGTACCACCCTTGGGATAACTGATTTCCAACAAAAAAATGATCATCAATATCGGTTCATAAACGACGAGGATATCCGCGAACACATAAAAAAAATATACGGTCGAATTGAGAAATCTCCTCCTTTTTTTGCAGTCGGTTAAAAAGACAAAGTACGAAGTGTACGTAATAGGTATAGATTATAAATATTATAGTTATCCATAATCCTTTGCTTCTTTTGTATACACGTCGTAAACCATCTTCCTACTTTGTCTTTCTTTAGGGTCAGTTCACACCGAGACGCGACGCGACGATGCTTGAAGAGGCCAGTTGTTTCGCATTGCGCAGCGCGGCGCCGCGTGACGCTTCCCGATGCCGCGAGGCGAGGCGCATCGTGAAGCCGTTTAAATTTGAGGTGAATCATACCGGCGAAGCACCGCTGCGTCGCGCTACCCCACGAGGCATCTCGAGGTGCAGCGTGGCGCATCGTGACACCGCGGGACATATCTCATTAAAATGTATATCCTATTGTGTAGTAAATAATGTTATATTTTGTATCACCATCTTAAAAAGTGCGCGCCGCGTTGCGTCGCGTCGTGTCTCGGTGTGAATTGACCCAGTGACACGTACTATTCTCTCGCGCGTCTATCACCAGCTTTATCCATGGCTAGGTTAGTTCGTGTGCGGGCGGCAAGATATGTGATTGTCTATGGCCTATAAAAAAAACCAACAGCCAACCATAGCCAAAGGAAAATAAACTGTTTTTTTGAAATTAAATCTACGCAACCCATCGTTTTATATAACGTTAGAACTTAAAACGCCATAAAAATGTTTACTAGATCCAGAAAACGTAAGTTAGTTGTGAATAGAACTCGTTGAATTTTAGTATCGTCGGTTAAAAACAAACTTTTGTTTTTATTTTTTTCCACGACGAATACACCAGAATAAGCAGCTCATGAACCAGCAAAGGTCTCGAGAAGCGAAAGAAAGGCTCGAGGAAAACGGCCAAAACAAATGTAAACAAATCAAACTTGAGCGTGGCTAAATTTATGAATACGGATAACTAACTGACAATATCCTACTGACTGATGATGTGGTGATGGTGAACTCCTAAAGCCTCTGACGCCAACACTACGCGACAGCTACAAAGGAACAGACTCAAAAACCACACCTAACATCATTTGGTAGCCAGAGAGCCCATTACTTAAAAAAGTGATCAGGCTTACGCGACGTTCGAAGAAATTCGCCGAAAATGTTGAGGATGATGCCGCTAAAGTGGAAGAGAACCTTAGAGATGTGGTGATTCCGTTGGGGTGCACTTAACCAGGCTGCCATAGGGGGAGAGGCTCGCTTCGTGTGGCTCTTCGACAGTATAATCTTCGAACCTAGTGAACCTATATTATATTTAGCAACTCAGTTATATGCACCCCAACCGGTGATTCTGAATGAAGAAATCAAAACTTACATCTAAAAGTAAATAGAAAACTAAAACTGTTCTAAATCAAGAAGTTGGAGACTGCTTCAGTTCAAAAAAGGCAAAGAAGAAGAAAGGAAAGCTCTCAACTACTCTCAAGTGACTTTATGGATAAAGAAATTGTCAAGAAAGAAGCCGCACTGCTTAAAAGCAACACATGTACTAATTCTTCCTACAGTGCTGCTGGCAGTCCATTGAAACAGGCTGGTGACTTCTTAACAATTTCTTCTTCTATGTAGTCACATGACCGTTTCCCTTCCTTCTTCTCCTTTGACTTCTTTGTGACTGGAGCAGATCCTTTTACTTGGTCTACAACTTCTTTTTAGTTTTCTTTTAACCTTTCTTAGTTTTGACCTATTCATTTAGTATCACTGCATCTCCAAAGTTCTCTGACACTTCAGTGGTGCCATCCTCCACATTTTCAGTGAATTTCTTTGAGTGTTGTCGCGTAAATGTGATAATTTCACATATAGTAATAGACTATTTAAGTCCAGTTTAGTAAGGCCTTTGAGGTTTTTCCTGAGCAGCTGTTGTGTGGATTTGGTATCATAGGCTACATAAGCATTTTGGGCTTTTTTATTATTATTTAGCCACCCTCAAATCAGAGTTGTTTAAATTTTCCTTCGGTCTTTTTCCTCAAGTCTTTTTTCTTTTCTCGTGAACATTGCTGGTTCATCTTTCACAGTGTTCTTGTGTACTAAGCTTTTGATTAACAGACTTGTTGTTCCAGGAAAAATTGAAACTGAAAATGGTAAGTTGAATTCAACATTTGAGAAGACTAAACTGTGTAGCTCTTCAAAACCTGAATCTGAAACCATTGCAGAAAAAATAAAAACTAAAAATGGTAAGTTGAAATCAACATTTGAGAACACTAAACTGCGTAGTTCTTTGGAACCTGAGTCTGAAACCGTTGCAGAAAAAATAAAAACTAAAAATGGTAAGTTGAAATCAACATTTGAGAACACTAAACTGCGTAGTTCTTTGAAACCTGAGTCTGAAACCGTTGCAGAAAAAATAAAAACTAAAAATGGTAAGTTGAATTCAACATTTGAAAAGACTAAACTGTATTGTTCTTTGAAACCTGAGTCTGAAACCATTGCAGGAAAAACAGAAACTGAAAATGGTAAGTTGAATTCAACATTTGAGAAGACTAGACAGTGTAGCTCATTCAAACCTGAGTCTGAAAGCCTAAACGCTACATTTGAGAAAGCAAACAATCATACAAAAACTGCTCTCTTAGACTCAACATATGACAAAGAAACTGATAAAAAACTAAACACAACATTTGACTTAACCGATGCCCAGAACAAATCCAACTCGGCCAAATCCTCTCTTATTAGCTCTGAAAACACAATCAACGTAACATTCGACAAATGTGACACCTCTCGCATCAGCATCACCAGTGATGAATCAAGAAATGAAAATGGTGTCAACACCACTCCTTTACTTATTGAAAGCAGTTTGGAAGATTCCAAAATCTCTGATAATCTATTTACTACTGAAAATTTGAACACGGCCCAAAAAGGCAACAAAAGAAAGGCTGAGCCTGAGACACCTTTGAAACGCGAAAGTACTTTCACTAAAGATGGTCCTGATGTCATATTCATCATGTCTCCCAAACCAAAAATATCATCAGAAAGAACTCCTTTAAGGAATATGTCTTTGCCGTCGCCTGGTTTCACTCCATTTCATGTCACGCGCAGTTCTCAGAGAGACAAGAGTGGATTGAATAAGACAAAGTCCATTGAAAAGTCAACAAGACGCTCATCTTTAGCCGACTTGGCTCCAAGGCAGACCAAGGTCATGTTCTGCAGTCCAATGAACAGTCCAGGTGTGGTAATGCAGCAGAAGAAGAAGGTCATCAAATCCAGCTTGAAGGGCTCCAATAAAAGCTTTGTGTTCGATGAGAGTGGTAAGTTTTTTCCAATATTATTTCATTATTTAATGACCTGTATTTCCCTACAAACTTTGATACCTATATAAGTCCTTTTAACTCAACTAGAATTTAAAAATGTATTTTCTTATTGGATGCTTGCAATCATTTAAGGAACTTATATTCAGGCATCTTTATTATCCTAAATGGATGTAGTCATTAAGACTGAAGGCCATTTTTTACAACTTTTTACGTCCCAAGGACCACAGCAGGCCTTAATACTCTACCTATTATCTAAAGGTTCTGTAAAAATAACCTTCAAAGTATATGGCAAAAGTCTAAAGGTTGCTTCGGTCTTATGAGGTTACAGGGGTTTCCTGTCTCAGAATTCATATCAGCTGAAGAATGTCCACTGCTGGACATAGGCCTCCCCCAAGGATTTCCACGATGACCGGTTCTGCGCTGCCTGCATCCAGCAGCTTCCCGCGACCTTCACCAGGTCGTGGGTCCATCGAATGGGAGGCCTGCCTATGCTACGTTTCCCGGCGCGTGGTCGCCACTCGAGAAATTTACTGCCCCAACAGCAATCTGTTCTATGAGCTATGAGTCACTGAATTACTAAAGTATAATCAGCCTGCTTTGGCTGATGTGATGATGATCATTGTCGAATTATCCAAACAAATTCCACTGCTGGACAAAGGTATATGCTGGGTAAAGGTATTGTTGTAATCGCCACTCTTGGCAGTCCTGCGGTGTCGCGGCACAGTATGTGGAAAGGATGCTGCTGCCTATTCTCCAATTTGCCTCTTACGACATTCGGGTGGGATGGTCAATCAAGAAAAGAAGTAGCATGGGTTTCTTTACATTGAAGCCAGCGTCAACCAAGATATCACCTTTCAGTAGCTGCGCGGTTCCCAGAGAGGGGGGCGCCACTTCACCTCCCGCAGATGCCTCAGTAACCTGTTGCCATCACGATATGTTATCTTACCTTTCAGCATCAGAAACACGGCGCGTTAACCGCAAGCGCTCATACACGAGCGAGGCCGAACTCACGCGTGCCAAGCGCTCTCGTTTGGCCGAGGGGCAGCAGATGTCTGACGAGAGACTGTCGCGCCCCAGGACTTCCAGTGCTGCAGGTAAATATCATCATTTTAAGATAAAATTTAGTTGAATTTCATTGATCAGGTCCACGACGACCGGTTCTGCGGTGCCCGCATCCAGCGGCTTCCCCCGACCTTAGCCAGGTCATCGGTCCACCGAGAAACTTTACTGCCTCAACGGCCATCTGTTCTACCAGCTATGTGCCCCGCCCACTGCCACTTAAGTTTAGCAATTCTGAGAGGTATATCGGTTACTTTGGTTCTCCTATGGATCTCCTCGTTTCTGATTTGATCACGCAGAGAAACTCCGAGCATAGCACGCTCCATTGCCCTTTGGGTGACATTGAGCCTTCTTATTAGGCCCATAGTAGTAGGGAGACCGTTAAGTTAAAAAAATAAAATCAGAATACAAATTTTTTACTTCACTACAACTAATTACTAATAATTTCACAACTTAGCGGTCCTCCTATGCGACGACTCTTAGATCAAAATATAACTACTTATATTAAACTTAAAGGGCCAAAGCATATTATTTTATACTTTTTAGAGGCTTTTTTGGTGGGGTTTTTTTAATTTGATTTTTATTGTTTTACATTTAACGTAAGTTTTTAAAAACTCATTGTTACATTTAGCCATTACGTAAAGCGGATGCCTACTTCCATTCATTCACAGCCAAACTGACAGAGAACACACCGAAGAAATACACCCCAGTGAAACCCAACCCGTCCCGCACGAAGCTGCCGAATTTCGCTGCACTACATAAGAGAGAATTCAGCCGCATGGAGTCATTGGACGAATGCCAGCAGCGGAAGGCTAAGAGGGCCAAAGAGCTGCTGACTCCACGAGGGAAGTCTACACGAGGTAAGAACTGATGATTCACCGCAAAAAGTTCTTATTGTAACGCCATTGGCCCCTGACGTAACTGTAACGGCCTCTTGTCTGGGAGGTCGTGGTTCGAATCCTGCCACATACCAATGTGATTTCTAATTTCGATTTCATATGTACGTTTATCCGACGCTTTTACGGTGAAGGAAAACATCATGAGGAAACCTGCACATGCCTGCGAAGAAACTCGCAGGTTGTGTGTGACGTCGACCAACCCGCACTGGGCCCGCGTGGTCGACTAAGGCCCGATCGCCCTAATTCAGGGTAGGCTCGAGCCCCCTCTATATGTGCGCTCGCGTGTGGTGCATCGCAGATAGAACGCTTTGTAGAATGTGCTTCGACTTGGACTACACGATCTATTTTCTTAATTTTTTTCTCAATAGTTTTCTGAAATATGCACATCAACTTTCGAGATAGATTGAGAGATCGCTTTTAGCGGACCGCCTTTGTGTGTACAAAGTGTTTAAGTCTGATAAAACCATTTTGTGATTATTTCTTGTGTGCAATAAAGAATTTATACATACATACATCAACTCATCAGACGTTTGGACAGTTTGTTTGTTATTTACCTTTTGGTGGCATCGCTCCCCTCGACCATATTAGAGGGAAAGCAACGACCCGGCTCCCGATGCGCCACCACCTTAAGACGTTGCACGTTCTAGACACTAATATTCGTGTCAGTGGTTTGGCAGATTTTCGTAAAAGAATGTCAGAAATCCGTAAAAAAATATGTAATTTTTTTACGAAAATCTACCAAACCACCTACACAGAACGTGCACACAAAATTTCAATAACTTTGATTGATTAATATCCAAATAAAAACGAAAGTAAGTTTGTAGATGTGCAGCGCGCTGAGGTGGTCCGCAGGGACACCAGCCTTCATATTTAATGACAGAATTTAGTAAGACCTAACTACAATATCTACTTTCATTCTTATAAATAATCTAGGTTTTGCCCGCGGCTTCGCCCGCGTGGACATCCGTTTTTATGAATGTCTGAGGGTGAGTGGGAGTGGTGCGCGAGCCAAAAGCGGCAGGTTTCCTCATCAGGAACGATATCGGGCTATTCTGATTAGCAGTCTATGTCACTTTCCTGCACCACCTCAACCAATTCTATACAAAAAGATCACTTCAATCCGTTGCTTCGTTCGTTGCGACGCCGATGTGCGTGGACATGAGTTTTCTCCAGATCCCCGGGAACTACGTAAAGATATGCTAATTAGTAAAATATGTCATTTCCCACCCCCTCAACCATATCTGTGCAAAAAATCACAGCAATCCATTGTTCCATTGCAATGTTAAAAAAACTAACCAAAAAAGTATTTTTTTCTGTTCCCTCAGGAACTGCATCAGACTATGCTATTTTCACGGAAAAAGAGTAGCTTATGTCCTTCCCAGTGACACAGGCTACCTGCATGCTAAATTTCATCAAGTTTGGTCTAAGTGTTGAAGCGTGAAAAGGTAACAAACAAACAAACACATTTTCACATTTATAATATTAGTTAAGTATTATCAGCATTGGTTTTAACCCATATCTGGAAATAGCTTGTGCCTTATAGTATTGTGAAAGGTACAAAGAATTAAATTGCCACCTGTTGGGTGACGGTTTGACAAACCTTGCCACCTATACAAGAAATTTCTATATATTAGATACTAGCTGTCCCGGCAAACTTCGTACCGCCTTATACTGCACTACACTACACTTTTTAAAACTGCTGATCAAGTGTACCCTAGAAATACAAGACACAAAAATAAACTAGTGCACGATCAAATACCAAGAACAACAAAATATCAAAAAATATGCTATTCTATGTGTATCAAACTGTATAATAAATTACCTGAGGAAATGAAGGAATTGACGCATAACAAATTTTTGAAGTCACTAAAAACTATGCTTATTGATAACTTCTACTACTCGGTGAATGAGTTTTTAAATGAAAAAATGTAAAATTTTATTTTCTAAGTTGTTGTTTGCATGTCTTTGAAATAAGGCTAAATGTGTATTGGACTATTAATTTATCTACCAACATACTGTACTTACCACATTTACGCAAATAAAATATTATTCTATTCTATTCTACATACACTACACTACTTTTTGTAGATAATGCAGGAATTTTTTAGGTATTTTTTTTACACCTTGGGTTTCATTATTAGTTATAATAAAGATCCCTAATTTTTTTTGAAAATATAATATAGCCTATAGCAACCGCGGACAGTGTAGCTTGCCAACGGTGAAACAATTTTTCAAATCGGTCCATTAGTTTTGGAGTCTATTCAATGCAAATAAACAACCAAATCTTTCCTCTTTATAATATTAGTATATATATAGAAATTCCTTGCACCCACCCAGTCAGAGCTTACATATGCAGTATTTACCAGTACCATATAGTTCTCGGGGCGCGGGATGTTTATGTAATAAATTAACACTAAGAAAGTTACACCAGTAAAATTGACTAAGTCCTTTTAGTACCGCAAATCGCTAATACGAGGGCGGTTTGATAAGTCCATGACTTTGGAAAGAAGAAACACTCTTTTTTTACATATATACAGTGGTGGCCACATAATTAAGAACGCTTCATAATCAGACATCGCTTTAAAAGTATATGGTCATTATAAAGATATTTAAACCTTATTGAACAATATTGACTATACTGCTGGCTAGTACATTTATAAGGCCAACATAATCAAAAAATAAAACTAGGAAATAATATTTAATATTCAATTTAATTAGCTGTTGTTTAGGTATTGTTCACATAGGATTAGGCGAGAGGCTGGACAAATAATTAAGAACGAGTTAAAACTTTATAATAAGAGTAACAATAACTTTATAATTTAAGTTATTTATTAATTTAAAGTGAATGTAACAGCGTTTTTATTGATGAATTCAACTTGTTTTGTAACGTTAGTACTTAGTTGCATGTCTGCTACCGTGGATAACTGCCTGACAGCCGCGGCGGCGCGGAATTGATGTGCTATGCTATGAACCTTTGGCAGATTTCAACTAAAAAACAAATGCATTGTAAAGTTCATTCATGTAAACACACACTCTGTTCGACAATTGCTTTTTAACTTGATACCACAGAATTTCTATGGGATTAAGATTGGGCTATTTGGTGGCCAGTCTAATACAGTTACCATTTGCCTATTGAGGAATGTTTTTACAGAGTTGGCATGGCAGTGTGTTTGAGTCATAATCGTGCTGGAATATCCAAATTACCGGGAGGTTATCGTCAGCGTATGGCAGCATACATTCTTCCGAGTAATCTGTTTACATTGCTATTGATCCATGTTACCTTGTATCAGACATGTATAAGGTCCCATGCCATAACCGGCAAAGCAACCCCACATTTTGACGTTTCCACCGCCATGCTTTACCATATTTTTGTGTATTTTGGGTCGAATTCCTTATTTGCAGGTCGGCGTACCTACTGCTTGCCATGAAAGCATATTCTATTTATTTTGGTTTCGTTAGAAAAAAGTACATTCTTCCATTGCTGTTCTGTCCAGTTTACATAATTCCTTGCAAACGCAACTCGGGCCTGTCTATAGCATGGTGTCAGCATGGGTACCTCTCTGGTTCATCTCCCAAATAACTGTGCCTCCACCAAACGTCTTTGAACAGTGCGCGCCGACACTGTTTGAGGGTTAATTTCAATAAAAACTTCATTTTTATCTGATTAGAGCCTTTAAATGGGTCCTGCTTAGCAAAGTGAACTATTCTTAAATCGTGTCGAGGAGACATTTTTCTTTGTTTTCGTTTGCGGGGATTATTAGAAGTAGCTTTATGGGTATTAAAATGTATCACAGCCTGGTACACCATCGTTTTAGAGCAGGCCAAATGATCCACAATTTTTTTGTAAGACCTATTACGACCACGCAACTTTATTATTAGTTCTCTAGTAGCAGAGTCGCAAAATTTATTTTTTCCAATGGTTTTTGACGAATAATTGCAAAAAACGAGAAAGAAAACAATAACTGCGCAAAACTGCAATAAAAATTGTAAAGAAGAGCATCGCATTCCATTTTCAATCTGATGAAAAAATAAAAAAAATATTTCGTTCTTAATTATTTGTCCAGCTAGTGTTCCTGTAAATAAATGAGTTCTTGTGATTTAATAAATAAGTAAATAAACATGCAAACTGTTTTGACAATATTGTGATACTAAATAAAACAGGATAGTCATAGCAATATTCTACAACAATAATTAATAATTTTTATAAACTTATTGTACAATTTATTCTGGTGACAAAACTGAATTGGCCTTGTATCTTTTATCGTTCTTAATTATGTGGCCACCACTGTAGGTATATTTTTATTTTTCTACATAATCTCCTTTCAACTCTACACACTTAGTCCAGCAATGTTCCAACCTCTTACACCCATCAAAAAAATATTTTTTGTCAAACCCTGAAAAATAGGCCTCAGTTTCGGCTACCACCTCTTCGTTTGACGAAAATCTTTGCCCGCCAAGCCATTTCTTCATGTTTGGGAAGAGGAAACAGTCACAGGGGGCTAAATCTGGCAAATAAGGAGGGTGTGGCAATAATTCGTATCCTAATTCGACAATTTTTGATGTCGAAATTGCAGACGAGTGGGCCGGTGCATTATCCTGATGAAATAGAATTTTTTTCTTTGCTAGATGCGGGCGTTTCTTGATCAACTTTTCATTGAATCTATCTTACAATGCAGCATAGTAAGCTCCGGTTATTGTCTTGGCTTTATCCAAAAAATCGATGTAAATAACCCCTTGACTGTCCCAAAAGACTGTGGCCATCACTTTACCAACCGAGCAAACAGTTTTTGCCTTCTTTGGGGCTTGTTCCCCGGTAGAAGTCCATTGCTTCGACTGTTGCTTAGTCTCTGGTGTATAATGATGGACCCACGTTTCGTCAACTGTTATGCACCGACGCACAAACTCACTCGGATTGCGATTAAACATGGCTAGGCATTCCTCAGAAGCTGTTACACGATTTCGTTTCTGGTCGACTGTTAGTAAACGCGGCACCCATCTTGCAGAAAGCTTTTTCATGCCCAGAATATCATGCAAAATATAAAAAACTCGTTCACTCGAGATGTGCACAGCATCACTTATTTCGCGTATCTTCACTCGACGGTCTGACAAAACAATATCATGTATTTTATTAACCATGCCCTCCGTAGTGACCTCAATCGGCCTTCCTGGGCGCTCCGCGTCATTAGTAGTAGTAAGTCCACAACGAAATTCAGTGAAGAAGGCGCAGAATCACCATAATACTTTTTCAATTTGTCTTCGGTCTACTTAATAGTTTTACCACGTAAAAAATAGTGTTTAATTAGCACTCGAAACTCGTTTTTCTCCATTTTCAAAGAATACTTAGAAGTCGCCTAACTCTTTTGTTTCTAAAAAGCTTGTTTTCGCGCCAAATTTGAAAAAAAGAACGGCATGCGCTTCGTAGTGAGTTTCCAAATATGAGACGAAAAAAATATTAAAAAAGTTTTTATTTAACCTTAAAGTCATTGAGTTGTCAAACTGCCCTCGTAGATGGCACTGCAAGTTTTTTAGAACTCGGCCGAGCGTGGGGTGTTAAGTCCTTTTAGTACCGCAAATCGCTAATAGATGGCACTGTAAGTTTTTTAGAACTCTGCCGAGCGTGGGGTGTTAAGTCCTTTTAGTACCGCAAATCGCTAATAGATGGCACTGTAAGTTTTTTAGAACTCTGCCGAGCGTGGGGTGTTAAGTCCTTTTAGTACCGCAAATCGCTAATAGATGGCACTGTAGGTTTTTTAGAACTCGTGGGGTGTTAGGTTATTTTCATTACGGAATTTCTTGATTCGGTCGCCGCGCTCAAAGCCCGCGATAAAAGCTATGCAATAGCTTAATAACATTTTAATTAATCTTCTCTTTATCTTCAGGAACAACAGGAAAGGTGGAACCTGCGCACAGTGCTAGCGCCAACACTAAAGACACCGAGAAAACAGAAACGCCCGCCAACGCACAGACCATCTCCAAGCACACTCTGCAGTCCCTGCGGCCCGGGTTCACAAGGTTCGGATTCAAAATGCACGTCGACGGTAACCCCTTCAGCGTTCCCAGCAAAACTGAAACCAAGGCAAAGGAAAATAGGCCTAATGGTCTCGCACGGAAAGCTGCATCACCTGTCCTGCCTTCCACAAAAGGATTCACTATCAGAAAGGAGACAGCGATACAAGTGATCATGAGAGAGAAGACCTTCCCGAGTCTTTCTAACAAACGCGAAGTGAAAAGGACGGAACATAGGACGATCATCAAAGGCGTGAGAACGAACAGGAGGTTTGAACTGCAGATGCAAATGAGGAATATTAATTAGTGTTCACTACAGAAATGTTGCGTCCGCCATATTGGTTTTTGTGACGTCATCTCATTACATACAAGTACAAATAGAAATCATGCAAAGTTTAGTGCTTAAGTATTACAAGCAAATCAGCGAGAGTTTGTTATAACCACAGATAATAAAAAATTCGCTGGCGCTCTATTCTGTGGTTATAAATATATAACAGCAGCCGCCATCACCAGAAGAGTAACTGTCTACCTACCAAATTTCAGCCAGATCCGTTCAGTAGTTTTTGCGTGAAAGAGTAACAAACATACATCCATACATTCTTACAAACTTTCGCGTTTATAATATTATAGTAGGATTTAATTGTTTTCTGTTTTTTTGCCAAGTGTAGGGTTTAGTTAACTTTGACCATTATACAGCTTGACAACCTAAAACTCGTATGAAAATATGTAAAATTAAGAAAAAAATAACTTCTTGATCTTTCTGACGTAGCTTGTATTGTTTTCCTGGAAATCAACAACTCCTGGAACTTTTCAAGGGGGGGAGGGGTGGGAGAAGTTGTGTTTTTATGTACTCATATATAAAATATTGCAGCAGTTTGTAAAAACTAAAAGTTTTGCCGCGAAAACATCTGGAATGAATGTGCTAAAAATAGCACACCTATTTCCGACACCATTTGAACCGCGATCATGTGAACAAATTATATGGAGCTTTAATTGGATGCGCTGTTGACACATAATTGCTTGCTACGCATTCCTAAATCTGTCCCGCTCGCACGATTCAAAAGATGCGCACATCCTATTGCGAACTCAAGTCGACCAATCACGGCGCAATATTTCCATAATTAATGGCGGATCGACACTTACCGTGCAGTTATTGCGAATTAAGGTACACCGGGGAGATTTTTTTCTGAATAGGTATGACGACAGCATCAGAAATAAATTATGAACTTTTGATCACTAAATTGCCCTCCTACCTAAACTTCGGAAAACCTTACTCGTTTTGTTTTCCATCAAGTCTACGATTTTTAATTCACCAAAATCACAAAATGAGTACATAAATGACGCTGCTAAACCATGACGTCACGCCTAGGTACTTATAACGTTTCTAGAACAAAGTGTCGTTTTTGACAGATGATAAAAAGTAACTCAGATGACTAGCATTCGTCATTCCTATTCAGAGAAGTGATGGGGTACTTCTTCAGATGGAGCCACATTTGACATATTCAGTATTATAAAACTTCATTTTCGCCTGGAGCGATGATCTGTATTAAGTTGCTTGAGATGTAATACAAGGAGACTGTTATCCAAAATTAGAATTGCCAGCGATAGCGTTGAGTTCATTGCTGAGTGTTCGAATCTGTACCTACCTCAAGATGGGTGGAGGCAGTTGGTTGGTCTACCGCTTAATGTGACGTCGACGTGGCAGGCGCGCGGCACGGCACTCCTGTTTATTATTTCAAGATATAAAATTTAAGCTACTCTGCTCACTTGGCACGAGGCAAAGTGGCAGGAACACCTTCAGCGGAAGCACAGTCGGCTGGAGTTCAGTGCGACGGCACGCGCCGGGGAGAGAAAGCGTCGAACTATCCGGGCATTGTCGAGGAGGACTACTTTCTGCATTATTATTATTATTATTCCTTTATTTCGGATAACGTAGATCCATAAGTGTTAGTAACAAAGGTCTTACAATCGATGTCAGCAAAGAATATGCGATTTGGAAAGTCAGAGCATAGTTAGTACCCGCCGCCATTTTCAGATCTATTCTTTATCTGCGCGATCTTTGAGAGTGAGTGGTACGCGTGGACACGAGTTTTCTCCAGATACCTAGGGAACTATATCGGGCTATTCTGATCGAGGTGTTGAAGCGTGAAAGGGTAATAAACAAACACATTTTCACATTTATAATATTAGTAAGGATAAGGATGTGAAAATGTATTTTGTTTACTACTGCTTCACGTTTCAACGCCTCAATCAACCTTGACGAAATTTGGCATGCACGTAGCCGGTGACATGGAGAAGAACATATGTTATCTTTTATCCTGATTTCTTAAGTGGTTCCCGTGGGATAGCTGATAACACTCTCCATTTTCTTAATTTCTTTCACGTAAAGCGAAGGATTGTGCAGACGAAGCCGCAGGCAAAAGCTAGTTTAATATAATTTGAGTATTTCCGATTGTGTTGCGTGTTTCAGTTCTTCTTGTTAAATACCAATTCGCTTTTCTAAGTGACTTTTCTCTCCTACTTTAATCTGATACGTTAAAAAGTTGTGAAGCTTATGGAACGCGTCAAGCCCTCTCGTATATCCACCAGATACGCTAAACTACCAGGATTATGAAATTTATACCCTTTGGGTATAAAGTGAAGGCCGCTATTCCTGCTAACACCATGAGGCGAAAGCAATGACCAACTGCGGTAGGTCTTGCCGCCAAGACGCTTGTCCTGGTACTTTGAAAAGTGAGTGCCTCGTGGAAGAGACCTTTACCTACTCTCCAGGTAGGTTCCGAAGCTGTAGGCACGCTCACGCGTCAGACGTGTCTGTCTACCCTTGACACGAAGGTACGGACCGACGTCAGGTACCCCCCCCCCCCTCCGCACAAGCGCCCGCCGCGCCCCCGACGTCCCACTGGAGTGGTAGACCTTATAATCTAGACTTCTAAAATATATATTAAATCAGTAATGCTTGGCAATGTTCATAATTATAACTCCCTTCTTATTATTAGATTATTTGAGATTTGTTAATTTTAAAACTTTTTATCGAATTACGTAATAAGGTTTATGAATATAACTAGATTTTATCCTTGATTATAAAAATAACTCCAACAATCTCTAGTGTCTATAAATTAATTGTAAAGCTGCGTCTTTTAATGCAAACGGCGTTAACGATTTTCACCTCTTAAATGTTAACCGATTTGGATCAATTTTTGATAGGTTGTCAGTCAGAACAAAAGCTAGACTTATACGTTTTTGTTTTTTTGATAAAGTTAATAAGTTTAATTTTATTGTCGTTCACGTGTTTTCATACAAAACTACTTTCGGACATTTTGTTGTTTATTTATAATCAGTAATTTAAAAAGCCTAGCTTTTGCTCTGACTGACAACCTATCAAAAATTGGTCCAAATCGTTTAACATTTAAGAGGTGAAAATCTTCCGTGGGTTCACAGTCCTCTTAACTGTAGCAACTCCTTTGTAGCTATAGGACTGTAGCTACAGGGGAAACAAAATAGGCAACATGCAATATTTTTATTTTTGCTTTCATTTTAAAGAACTCCATGCAGAATAAACCTATTATATAAATAAATATATTAAAATTTTTTTTTTTTTAATTTTAAATCCGGTTTTAAAGTAACCGTTTAAATTTGCGCGCGCAAACGGACGTATAGTTCCGATGACGTCACTCCTGTCTGTCACTCAGACCAAAGAGAATATAATACATTACAATTACAATGTATTATATTCTCTTTGGTCTGAGTGACAGACAGGAGTGACGTCATCGGAACTATACGTCCGTTTGCGCGCGCAAATTGAAAAGGTTACTTTAAAACCGCATTTAAAATTAAAAAAACAAGTTTTTTTTATTTTTTTAATATACTCCTGGTTTATTCTGCATGGAGTTCTTTAAAATGAAAGTAAAAATAAAAATATTGCATGTTGCCTATTGGTGTGGGGTAGGAGCCATTAACTGGGAGTTCTACTCATCGTTCTAAACAATATTCCTCAAAAATATTTGGACTCCATACAAAATGCACAAAACGAATTAACAGCTGATCGATTTGTACGAATAGGTTTTCGAATTAAAGAAGCCCCAGTTTCGAGTCCTGTGCCAGTTTTGTTACACCGCTATAATATTCGCACTTTTTACAGTGACATTTGATAGTTAGTTTTGTTTCTATTAATTTTCTTATCGTTGTAACAAACATAATTGATTTTGTAAGTAATCGTGTAATGATAATTAACATATAGTTTTTAATGGTATATTTTACAAGTATTAGCGTAATGGGTCTGGCACCAGCTTGAAGTTGTTTTAAATAGTCTGTGCCATTCTTGTATTAGTAATCACCCCCCTTAGTTTTAACTCGGAATATAGATTAAAGGTTTTTTTAACTGACATTACCACTTTTATTGTACATCCATATATAAGGTCTAACAAAATTAGCTGAAACTATTTTAAGGGCAAGTTCAGTAAACGAAACTGAACAACTTTTTCTTCAGCGACCATACTGAAATCTAAGAAAAAAAATGTACAATAAAAAAATAAGAATTCTTAATGAATGCGGCACTGGCCATCGTACCGTAGCAGCCGCAGCCCACGCGCCTCCGCCACAGATGATAATAGTAGCACAAGCCTCCGCTCCGATCATTCCGATTCTTTACCCGCAGCCTTCCTTCTTACATCCCAAACTTGTGGTTACAAACTTCATAGCACACCACCGTGTCCAAATACTTTTGTACGGCATTTTCACTACGAAACACTTAACTTAGGCACAATACAAAAATTGTATTGTGACTTAGGCACTTAGGTCACAAAATGTCATAGGTTAGGCTTTGAGCAACGTAACTCAATGAGTGCGCGAGAGTAACTGAGATATTTATTTACTTCACAGTTGCTTGTAGGCGCTTGCTCGTAGGTACATTTCGCGTGGTTCGTTCAACGACCTCAAACGTCTTAAAAGAAAGAGCCACCGCCTTCAATTTCAATTTCTTCTTTTTCCTAAAGTGTAAATACCTGTTAGATTGTATTTTACTACCTACAGCTAAAAGGAACTGTAAGGTTTTAAGTATTTTAAATAAGAATTGATTGAGTGAACTAGCAAAGGTCAACGGCCGGGCACAGTGCACAGTTTTGTTGCGACACGTCACGAGTCCAGCGATGTAAACAAAATCCAGGACCGTACTACGAGAATATTATTTATTTAAGTATAGGCAGTAATGGAATGTGGCGATTTTTTTTTAGAATTCGGTATGGTCGCTGAAGAAAAAGTTGTTCAGTTTCGTTTGCTGAACTTGCCCTTAAAATAGTTTCAGCTAATTTTGTTAGACCTTATATGTATCATCATCATATCGGCCGAAAGCGAATATTCCCAGTTGTCACCATTGGCTTCATCCCCAGTGGTGATGAATGGGAATAAAAAACTGCTGGACAAAGGCGTCCGCCGAGGTGTTCCACAACGACCGGTCCTACGCTGCCCACAGCCAGCGGCTTCCCTTGACCTTCACCGGGTCGTCGGGCCACCGAGTGGCAGGCCTGCCTAGTCTTCCAATGCGCGGACTCCACTCAAGAACTTTACTGCCCCAACGGGCATCTGTTCTACGAGCTATGTGCCCCGTCACATCTTATTATTGTAAAAGATGGCAAGAGCCGCCTATGAAAACCTGTGACGTTGCCGACCCTTAACTAAGATGGAATGCCTCGAGGTAATCTCACTGGGGTCCTGGTAAAAAAGATATGGTCACACTGGCTATCTCCCCACGCGCCTGAACGCCTGAACACAGCTAGTTGCTGAGCGGCAGGAGAAGCGTGATCAGTGAGCAGTGGTTTCATTACGGGAGCGAGAAAGAAGGCGAGCGCATCTCTTTCCCACTTGCAGGGTTTATAGGCGCGTTTTTTGTCTGTGATGAGAAACTTAGATTAGTTGAGCGATTTATGTACCTAAGTTTGAACTACTGCGGCTTCGACGCGCCCTCCAGCTCGCGCTGTTGCTTGCACGAATTATTTATGAGAAAGTCTTGGAGGGCAAGGGGACCAGAGTTCAGTATATTAATAATAGAAATATTATGCATTTACCACCAGCACTATTTTGAATTTTATTAACACTATATTGAATATTATTTTTTTAATATGATGACAAGTAAAAAGAAGATAAGAAATACAAAAAGAGATTGGAAACAATAAGACCGCCTCTTAGACAAGATTGAAATATATGTACAACTTCCTCAATCAATATATCTCTTTTTTTCTCATAAGTTGTGCAATAAAGTGTTTTCAATCCATCAATCAAACGAAAAAAGTACTACTACATGGACAAGACAATCTTACAGGAGTTTTGTGTCTTCTTATCAGCTCATGTACGTCCCCACCGAGGGGCTCGAACCTACCCTGCATTAGGGCGGCAGTGCGGGTTGATCGACTTCACACATATTTCACACACACACCTACCTTCGAGTTTCTTCGCAGGCGTGTGCAGGTTTCCTCACGATGTTTTCCTTCACCGTGTTTTGTGTGTGTGCGCGCAACTATTGTAGGGCTCAATCATCAGTCATCCATCACAGGACAATAAAGGTACATGAGTGCTTCTCTTTCTAATATACCGAGCAGTGGCATGTGGAGTGCTTCCTCAAGCATTTCCTTGCAGCTGGCGAAGAAATTTACGTAGATAGTAATAGGTAGATTTCGTTATGTTTTATAAAGCGATCAGCTGGTGTGGTGGCTAAGGTAGACCTCACCGTCAGCCTTAATCTTGTGTATACCTACCTACCGGAAGACGTAGGCGGGCCTCGGACTCGGAGCACCGACGACGTGGTAAAGGTTGCGAGCAATGCAGGCTCGGTCGTTGTGGAAATCCTCTGGGGAGGCATTTGTCCAGCAGTGGAAGTATTTCGGCTGCTACGACGTACCTACCGAAAGGTCAGCCAATAAGCTCGGGTTTCGAATCCCGACGAAAATATGCACTTTTTGTTATTGTTAAGAGAATCGATTTCTCTCTCTCTCTCTCTTTCTTTTTTTGTGTGGCACTACTAGTATTAATTAATTTAGGTTCAGACAATACAAAAAAAAGGTTACTAACAAGTTCTTATTCGTCAGGGTTCGAAATTATCCAAGATAATTATCGGCGTTAATTCTTATTATTGGCTCTAAAATTTTTAACAAAAAAAAGAAATACAAAAATAACTAAATAACTGTTTCATCCCCACATCTCGAAAAGAGTATTTTTGCTCTTCTTTATCTAATAAGGAAGGGTACCCAACTGTCCGACTCCGATTTGATTTATTTTGATATATGATAAAGAGGAGTCTAAAATAACAGACGTATTTTTTTAGTTGCCCAAACTCAACCTGTTCGGAGAAAATGGCCTTCAAAGTACTGAAAATTGACCAAACCTAATTTCTGAGACGAGATTTGTTCAAAAAAATTTATAATTAATTACTGGTTTCTTTATATGTTGGAGAACATGAATAAAGAATGGGGACGTGTTTTGTCATTTCACCGCAAACTATTTTTTCATAAAAACAGGTTGAGTTTGGGCAGCTAAAAAAAAATACGTGTCTGTTATTTTAGAATACTCTATAACATATATCAAAATAAATCAAATCGGAGTCGGACAGTTGGGTACCCTTCCTTGTGAGTGAAAAAACCGTTTTTTTTACGTCAAATTGTGTTGTTTGTATAAACATGACAGAACATAGCACGAAGGCTAGCGTTTTGATATGATATCTATATTACTGTTTCGTTTTTGCAATTAATTTTATAAATATCAAAATCATTAGCGATAATTATCACTCAGAACCCTGATATTCATTATCCATCATCAGCCAAAGGACGTCCACTGCTTGACATAGACCTCACCCAAGGATTTCCACGACGACCGGTTCTGCGCTGACCGATGACCTGGTGAAAGTCGCGGGAAGCCGCTGGATTCATTATCCATAATATAATGTATTATAGGTTTAGATTAGTGCCAGTTGTATACCACTTATGGTAACGTCTGACGTTATTACTGGTCCGGGGGGGCAGGTGGCTCCCCCACTCGGACCTTGCATAAAGATCTTACCACTAAGTAGTGCAACGTCGAAATATTTCAAGGTACAGGGATGGAGAAGGGAATAAAAACTCGGCATTTGCTACAATCAGATTTATTTAATTTCTCAACGTGCGTGTAACGTTCTGATCAAGTCACATATAGAGTAGGTACAGTAGTGACACTATTACTTTCACAAAATAATATACTGTCATTAATATAGGTACTGTAATTCAATCTTTCTTAATTATTTCACAAATTACACATCTTTTTATTTAATAATAATCTTACGAGTCTTTAAATAATATCCTGTCATTAATGTACCTTACTCCGTCGTCATGCAGTTCGTTTTCGCGTAATAATGTCTGTTTTTCACTTCACACCAAAATATTGTCCCTTGCTCATTTTCCACTCAACATTTTTTAAGTTTTTCCACAACAATGTTTAAAACATCTCCATAGGGTTTAATTATACTTTTTTCCCTGTATACTTAATACTTGCGCCGTTATTTGGCTGTAATTTAATGCATTGCACATCATATCAGCTCATATACGTCCCCACCAAGGGGCTCGAGCCTACTCTGAATTAGGGCGATCGGGCCTTAGTCGACCACGCGGGCCCAGTGCGGGTTGTTTGCTTTGCACGTAAAAAGTATAATAAACCCAAATTATTCTCATTCTTTACTTATTACCAAATCTTATTTTAATTTTTAAAACATACATAAAAAAAACTTGTACTGTCTATAAAATACCACTTTCATTGCTCTACAGAGATCTCAACACATTTTCTAGAAAATAAATAATAAAGTATTACATAACTCATAATATGCTTGTAAAAAAATTAAATTCAAAAAGATTATAGAAATAAAAGAAAAGGAAAAATAATTTAAGATCATTGCATCGCAATCCGGGCAAGATTTTTCCTTTGCTCTCCGTGTTACTTCCAGGTTTACTACAAGTCTTTACCTTGCTAAGCTAAGCCAGGGGAAAAAGCAAAAAATGACGACCTACCGATGTTTGTTTCTTCGACAAACAGTCATAAAATTACATGAACTATTTATCGATAAGTTATATAGGTATGTGTCGCTAGATGACGCTTTTAATATTTTGCAATAAGCTCAGATCAAGCTGTTAGTAATAACTTTTTAACAATTATCCGATAGGATACATAGGTACTTATGAAACGTTGCTTAATAGTCGCTTTGGTCTTAAAGATTGTTTCACATTTATAAAAAATATTGTGGCATTTGTATTGGGTTCAATTTTTTTTGCCCACTTGACAGAGACTCCTCTTTAGTTTCCTTATTTTTTTTAATCCACAATTGGTAAGCCCTTGGCTATTTATTGTTTTCTTTTATTATATTTATTTCTAGTTCTGTTCTTTAAAGACAGCACTAAATATGTGTCACAGCTAAAGGTGGATGTGAACATAAACTTAAGATTAGCCGGCTAACGTGTTTGGGTAAAGTTAAATTAATATATTAATTCGGAGTTTAACCGTACACAACTAGGTCTACCCAACACTGGCTGGGTAATGTTTTTTAGGTGGTGAGCGATAATAGGTTCGGTCAGGTTTGATTGATTTAACAGTCAATTAGCCTCGCTAATCTTAAGTTTAGCCGGCTAATCTAAGTTTATGTTCACACCCATCTTTAGCCGCAACGTATACAAACATTCGCGGCTAAGTAGTCATACAAATATGATGCATGCATACCAAGCTATGGATTTATATTTTGTGCCTCTTAATAGTTTAATTGACCATCTGCCGTATTTATTTAATATGAAATATCTAAATTTAGTAATACTTTCTAATCACTATTTGTTATCGTATGTCTAGGCTTTCTACATTTTGGCAATTTTACAAAAAATAGCGCAACGTTCGTGAAATTTAAAAGACAAAACTTAATACACAGATTGTTTAAAGATGGGAGCTATGCGTACGGGTGACTTTTGTCAGCGTGACAATTTCGTCATTCTCAAATGTATGGAGATGTCACGTGAACACAACTCGTTCGCGCACCTCCATACATACTCTTGGACATGACGAGAGTGACAAAACTGTCAAGCCGAAAAAAGCACGCGCGCTCTTATTTAACAATTTCTTACAGAAAAAATATTTTACAAAAAGCTGTACAAAAATTACGCTGATAGATATGTTGCTATTTATTTTTTACATTTAACAAAAATACGCTTTAAATGCTAGTTTTCCATTTATTTATTAAAATAATTTAGATTTCACTATTTATCTCACTATAATATTATAATACAAATTAAATATAAATATTTGCTCAGGCACCTAAATTCGCTATTTGGAACCTTTAAGAGGGCACACTGATAAGACTTTTAAGAGGGCTTCCGAGTGCGCACTGATGATAGACTTTTAAGAGGGCTTCCGACGTACACACTGATAGATAGACTTTTAATAGGGCTTCCGACGTGCACACTGATAGATAGACTTTTAAGAGGGCTTCCGACGACGTGCACACTGATAGATAGACTTTTAATAGGGCTTCCGACGTGCACACTGATAGACTTTTAATAGGGCTTCCGACGTGCACACTGATAGATAGACTTTTAACAGGGCTTCCGACGTGCACACTGATAGATAGACTTTTAATAGGGCTTCCGACGTGCACACTGATAGATAGACTTTTAAGAGGGCTTTCGACGTGTACACTGATGGATAGACTTTTAAGAGGGCTTCCGACGTGTACACTGATAGATAGACTTTTAAGAGGGCTTCCGACATGCACACTGATATATTAATTAATAATAGGTAATAATAATATTCAGGGCCAAATCACACACGGAAAATCACCTGGCCACAAATTACAATACCAATCAATAAACGAAAATTAAATAAAAGTTTCAATTGGATTATTATATCAGCAAGCGCGTCGTTCCAGTGAAATACTGGTTACTTTGCATAAGTATCACCAGTTAGTAGTCGAAAAGGTGGTTATTTTATCAAACTAAAGAGACCTTAAATTTTGTTTCATATTTCAATTGATCTAACCCGTATCTTAAACTTGTAAAGAAATTTTAGAATACAGTACCTACGTAAAGTTCCATTTACAGTTAATAAACAATGTAAAATAAATGTCTTGTATTTTACACAGTTTGAACGCCGAAACCTCATGCCGTGCCGTAAATTAATGTCTTGTATTTTACACAGTTTGCACTTCGGAACCTCATGCCGTGCCGTAAATTAATGTCTTGTATTTTACACAGTTTGCACGCTGGAACCTAATGCCGTGACGTAAATTAATGTCTTGTATTTTACACAGTTTGCACGCCGGAAACTCATGCCGTGCCGTAAATCTAGAGTAGCACGTGGGGAAATGTCAGAACAATTTTAAATTTCTAAATCACACATTTTTCACTCCCAAAATCAGTTTCTCTTCTCAACACAAATAAAATGTGAACTCCTCAACACTTACAATACACCTATCGTACGAGGAAACAAGTTTATTATCTTAGAAAATATTTACATGTTATCATTCATTACAGATAAAAAAACCTGTCGAGATCTACAAAACAAATAAGTGCAGATATCAACAATACATATGTAAACAAAAGCTTATATTACCTATGAAAGTTAGTTAAGATATTTTGAAATGTCTTACAATAAGATAATGACAAATTGCTTTCATCATCATCATCATATTAGCCGAAAAACGTCCACTGCTGGACAAAGGCCTTCCCCAAGGATTTCCACTTCCAAGGTCCTGCGCTGCCCGCATCCATCGGCTTCCCGCGATCGATCTTATAAATAAATAAATATCTTTATTAGGATTTAAATAACTTTTCACATTATTAAACAATTATTGACAAAAATGGGTAAAAAAAAGTACAACAAAATTTTTGTCATCAGTCACAAAAACAACATTTTTATCTACCCTACCGACCTAAACACATAGAACAGCATAGGGTAGCTCAAAAACCGTTCCTTGGGCACGATATCTCTACTATAAGTTCAAACTTGGATACGATCACAAAATAAGTATATCACTTATTTTCACAGTTTACACATTTGCGCGGAGTTCACATCACACAAGAATATCAAAATCTAGAGTTTTCAATCAGTTTATCATATCAAATAATTCAGTTCAGAAGGCGTGCTATGTGATTGATGTCTAAAGTTTGTGCCAATCAAAAAATACAAGAAGTAAATAAACTGACGGTCTTGTTTATTGAGTTTTTACCCGACTTCCCAAAAAGAAGTGTTATTTTTTTCGAGTATATATATGAGTGTGTGTATATACTCGTATGTATGTACTACGGGCGCGTTTATATGACACGAACACGATGCGACTATGCGGCAGCGGCCGGCCGCGCGGCAGATCTGTAAAACAAGCTTTATAGGCACTATGAAAAGTACGTACATATCGAAAACATTCGAGTGATTCGATCGAGGCAGCCGCGCGGTCAAATACTTACAAAGAATTTCAACATTGTGTCCTAGTTAATAAAACATAAATTTGCTATGACTGAACAGCTAGCACGCGAAATTTTTCGCGTCGTTTAAATGCGGCTTAAACGATTTAGGAGTGCGAGGTGTCGTAAATTCGTTTCAAACAGTTTAACTGAACTACCAATATACCTAAATATCAAAATCATTAGCGATAATTATCACTCAGAACCCTGATATTCATTATCCATCATCAGCCAAAGGACGTCCACTGCTTGACATAGACCTCACCCAAGGATTTCCACGACGACCGGTTCTGCGCTGACCGATGACCTGGTGAAAGTCGCGGGAAGCCGCTGGATTCATTATCCATAATATAATGTATTATAGGTTTAGATTAGTGCCAGTTGTATACCACTTATGGTAACGTCTGACGTTATTACTGGTCCGGGGGGGCAGGTGGCTCCCCCACTCGGACCTTGCATAAAGATCTTACCACTAAGTAGTGCAACGTCGAAATATTTCAAGGTACAGGGATGGAGAAGGGAATAAAAACTCGGCATTTGCTACAATCAGATTTATTTAATTTCTCAACGTGCGTGTAACGTTCTGATCAAGTCACATATAGAGTAGGTACAGTAGTGACACTATTACTTTCACAAAATAATATACTGTCATTAATATAGGTACTGTAATTCAATCTTTCTTAATTATTTCACAAATTACACATCTTTTTATTTAATAATAATCTTACGAGTCTTTAAATAATATCCTGTCATTAATGTACCTTACTCCGTCGTCATGCAGTTCGTTTTCGCGTAATAATGTCTGTTTTTCACTTCACACCAAAATATTGTCCCTTGCTCATTTTCCACTCAACAATTTTTAAGTTTTTCCACAACAATGTTTAAAACATCTCCATAGGGTTTAATTATACTTTTTTCCCTGTATACTTAATACTTGCGCCGTTATTTGGCTGTAATTTAATGCATTGCACATCATATCAGCTCATATATGTCCCCACCAAGGGGCTCGAGCCTACTCTGAATTAGGGCGATCGGGCCTTAGTCGACCACGCGGGCCCAGTGCGGGTTGTTTGCTTTGCACGTAAAAAGTATAATAAACCCAAATTATTCTCATTCTTTACTTATTACCAAATCTTATTTTAATTTTTAAAACATACATAAAAAAAACTTGTACTGTCTATAAAATACCACTTTCATTGCTCTACAGAGATCTCAACACATTTTCTAGAAAATAAATAATAAAGTATTACATAACTCATAATATGCTTGTAAAAAAATTAAATTCAAAAAGATTATAGAAATAAAAGAAAAGGAAAAATAATTTAAGATCATTGCATCGCAATCCGGGCAAGATTTTTCCTTTGCTCTCCGTGTTACTTCCAGGTTTACTACAAGTCTTTACCTTGCTAAGCTAAGCCAGGGGAAAAAGCAAAAAATGACGACCTAACGATGTTTGTTTCTTCGACAAACAGTCATAAAATTACATGAACTATTTATCGATAAGTTATATAGGTATGTGTCGCTAGATGACGCTTTTAATATTTTGCAATAAGCTCAGATCAAGCTGTTAGTAATAACTTTTTAACAATTATCCGATAGGATACATAGGTACTTATGAAACGTTGCTTAATAGTCGCTTTGGTCTTAAAGATTGTTTCACATTTATAAAAAATATTGTGGCCTTTGTATTGGGTTCAATTTTTTTTGCCCACTTGACAGAGACTCCTCTTTAGTTTCCTTATTTTTTTTAATCCACAATTGGTAAGCCCTTGGCTATTTATTGTTTTCTTTTATTATATTTATTTCTAGTTCTGTTCTTTAAAGACAGCACTAAATATGTGTCACAGCTAAAGGTGGATGTGAACATAAACTTAAGATTAGCCGGCTAACGTGTTTGGGTAAAGTTAAATTAATATATTAATTCGGAGTTTAACCGTACACAACTAGGTCTACCCAACACTGGCTGGGTAATGTTTTTTAGGTGGTGAGCGATAATAGGTTCGGTCAGGTTTGATTGATTTAACAGTCAATTAGCCTCGCTAATCTTAAGTTTAGCCGGCTAATCTAAGTTTATGTTCACACCCATCTTTAGCCGCAACGTATACAAACATTCGCGGCTAAGTAGTCATACAAATATGATGCATGCATACCAAGCTATGGATTTATATTTTGTGCCTCTTAATAGTTTAATTGACCATCTGCCGTATTTATTTAATATGAAATATCTAAATTTAGTAATACTTTCTAATCACTATTTGTTATCGTATGTCTAGGCTTTCTACATTTTGGCAATTTTACAAAAAATAGCGCAACGTTCGTGAAATTTAAAAGACAAAACTTAATACACAGATTGTTTAAAGATGGGAGCTATGCGTACGGGTGACTTTTGTCAGCGTGACAATTTCGTCATTCTCAAATGTATGGAGATGTCACGTGAACACAACTCGTTCGCGCACCTCCATACATACTCTTGGACATGACGAGAGTGACAAAACTGTCAAGCCGAAAAAAGCACGCGCGCTCTTATTTAACAATTTCTTACAGAAAAAATATTTTACAAAAAGCTGTACAAAAATTACGCTGATAGATATGTTGCTATTTATTTTTTACATTTAACAAAAATACGCTTTAAATGCTAGTTTTCCATTTATTTATTAAAATAATTTAGATTTCACTATTTATCTCACTATAATATTATAATACAAATTAAATATAAATATTTGCTCAGGCACCTAAATTCGCTATTTGGAACCTTTAAGAGGGCACACTGATAAGACTTTTAAGAGGGCTTCCGAGTGCGCACTGATGATAGACTTTTAAGAGGGCTTCCGACGTACACACTGATAGATAGACTTTTAATAGGGCTTCCGACGTGCACACTGATAGATAGACTTTTAAGAGGGCTTCCGACGACGTGCACACTGATAGATAGACTTTTAATAGGGCTTCCGACGTGCACACTGATAGACTTTTAATAGGGCTTCCGACGTGCACACTGATAGATAGACTTTTAACAGGGCTTCCGACGTGCACACTGATAGATAGACTTTTAATAGGGCTTCCGACGTGCACACTGATAGATAGACTTTTAAGAGGGCTTTCGACGTGTACACTGATGGATAGACTTTTAAGAGGGCTTCCGACGTGTACACTGATAGATAGACTTTTAAGAGGGCTTCCGACATGCACACTGATATATTAATTAATAATAGGTAATAATAATATTCAGGGCCAAATCACACACGGAAAATCACCTGGCCACAAATTACAATACCAATCAATAAACGAAAATTAAATAAAAGTTTCAATTGGATTATTATATCAGCAAGCGCGTCGTTCCAGTGAAATACTGGTTACTTTGCATAAGTATCACCAGTTAGTAGTCGAAAAGGTGGTTATTTTATCAAACTAAAGAGACCTTAAATTTTGTTTCATATTTCAATTGATCTAACCCGTATCTTAAACTTGTAAAGAAATTTTAGAATACAGTACCTACGTAAAGTTCCATTTACAGTTAATAAACAATGTAAAATAAATGTCTTGTATTTTACACAGTTTGAACGCCGAAACCTCATGCCGTGCCGTAAATTAATGTCTTGTATTTTACACAGTTTGCACTTCGGAACCTCATGCCGTGCCGTAAATTAATGTCTTGTATTTTACACAGTTTGCACGCTGGAACCTCATGCCGTGACGTAAATTAATGTCTTGTATTTTACACAGTTTGCACGCCGGAAACTCATGCCGTGCCGTAAATCTAGAGTAGCACGTGGGGAAATGTCAGAACAATTTTAAATTTCTAAATCACACATTTTTCACTCCCAAAATCAGTTTCTCTTCTCAACACAAATAAAATGTGAACTCCTCAACACTTACAATACACCTATCGTACGAGGAAACAAGTTTATTATCTTAGAAAATATTTACATGTTATCATTCATTACAGATAAAAAAACCTGTCGAGATCTACAAAACAAATAAGTGCAGATATCAACAATACATATGTAAACAAAAGCTTATATTACCTATGAAAGTTAGTTAAGATATTTTGAAATGTCTTACAATAAGATAATGACAAATTGCTTTCATCATCATCATCATATTAGCCGAAAAACGTCCACTGCTGGACAAAGGCCTTCCCCAAGGATTTCCACTTCCAAGGTCCTGCGCTGCCCGCATCCATCGGCTTCCCGCGATCGATCTTATAAATAAATAAATATCTTTATTAGGATTTAAATAACTTTTCACATTATTAAACAATTATTGACAAAAATGGGTAAAAAAAAGTACAACAAAATTTTTGTCATCAGTCACAAAAACAACATTTTTATCTACCCTACCGACCTAAACACATAGAACAGCATAGGGTAGCTCCAAAACCGTTCCTTGGGCACGATATCTCTACTATAAGTTCAAACTTGGATACGATCACAAAATAAGTATATCACTTATTTTCACAGTTTACACATTTGCGCGGAGTTCACATCACACAAGAATATCAAAATCTAGAGTTTTCAATCAGTTTATCATATCAAATAATTCAGTTCAGAAGGCGTGCTATGTGATTGATGTCTAAAGTTTGTGCCAATCAAAAAATACAAGAAGTAAATAAACTGACGGTCTTGTTTATTGAGCTTTTACCCGACTTCCCAAAAAGAAGTGTTATTTTTTTCGGGTGTATTTATGAGTGTGTGTATATACTCGTATGTATGTACTACGGGCGCGTTTATATGACACGAACACGATGCGACTATGCGGCAGCGGCCGGCCGCGCGGCAGATCTGTAAAACAAGCTTTATAGGCACTATGAAAAGTACGTACATATCGAAAACATTCGATCGAGGCAGCCGCGCGGTCAGTTACTTACAAAGAATTTCAACATTGTGTCCTATTTAATAAAACATAAATTTGCTATGACTGAACAGCTAGCACGCGAAATTTTTCGCGTCGTTTAAATGCGGCTTAAACGATTTAGGAGTGCGAGGTGTCGTAAATTCGTTTCAAACAGTTTAACTGAACTACCCAAAAAGATGGGTAATGTTTCTATGCACTCGAGTTTTGAATTAAATTGCTGAGGATATTCACTGTTCGGTTTATTTGCTACATATAAGAACAGATGAGTAAGTAAATATTACTATATTCATATGGCACGATACTAAAACTATCTATATTTCAGGTTAAAGCCTTAATTCTGTCAATACTGTGCTTATGTATTCTATCATGGGAAATACACCAAACAGGTGCGCGGTGCGCGAGCCGCCCCGCTAATAGTACGGGACCCTTAGCGCGCGAGTTCGACATGCACGTGCCAGTCAACAGAAGGTCTTACCTTATATAAACCAAAAAAAGCACAATGTAAACAATTTTAATATGGATTTGACAGTTTCAAATGTCAATTCCATAGTACTTTTGTTTACATTTTTTTTTGGTTGATATAAGGTATATTAAATCAATGAGTTCTACATCAAAGAGTATGGAACCGACACCAACCCACACTATGACAAGCAAACCGTCTTAGTCACTTGCAGACACGCCCATTAACCCGGCGGGAGTATTGTGAAGGAATGTAACACGGACTGTGTGGCAGGGTATAATAATATAAGAGAAATAATAAATTCGGCCACAGAATTTTTTTTTGGCCACGTGGTCAACCTTCTCATTTAATAACTAAGCATCGGGAAAATGAGATAGCCTCTAATAAACTAAGTCATCTTCTTTACAACGCCAACTAAAAATGTTAAAGAAAGCGTCGACTCAAGATCAACAATTATTTTTACTTGTCCTTCTGATTTATACATTGCCAACTAATTTACTGACTCGGCCACTAATCCGTCGACCACTCAACACTGTAGGAATAGTGTAGTACGGGGAGTTCTAAATGGAAGCGGGAGCGAGCGAAGCGAGCTCGGACTTGCGGAGCACCCCGACTCGGATCCGTTAGGTTCGGAGACTGTGCGGGGAGGCGAGCTTAGCTCGCCTCCCCGCACAGTCGTAGTGTTAGGTTTAACATGAGAACACAGAAGTAGGAGCCCCGTCGACAACTCAACACTGTAGGAAGAGTGTGGTACGGGGAGTTCTAAATGGAAGCGGGAGCGAGCGAAGCGAGCTAGGACTTGCGGAGCACCCCGACTCGGATCCGTTAGGTTCGGTTGCGTTAGGTTAGGTTCGTCAATTAATGTAGGATGACTTACATTTTAAACATACTAAATTATACAATTAGAAGCTAATAGAATTACTATTTTGGTGTCATATATTATTATTTTAAAAGTTTGCTATTTGAATGCATGCCACAAATTTAGATGCTAAAAATAACCATCATGCTGAGTTATATTTACAGTGGCTTACATAGAAGATAACTAGTGGCTGAGATACTATTATTCAGACGCGCGTTGGTTGTGGCCGACTTAGTAATTTAGAAGGTAACTTATATTTTCTGAGGCGAATAATGCTATTAAAAAGAAGCTTGTTTAATTAGTACCCATAATATAATACCCATATTTAAAAATTGCTGTAAATACGTAATATTTAATAACATATACAAAGTAAACTTATTTTTAAGTAATATGGTGTATGTATTTACGATTTTGAAATGAAAAACAGTCTAATATGAAATATTTTTGTATTAGTAATTTAAAAATATAAAAATAAATAAATAACAGTAAATTTTTGAAACCAAAACATGGGCACTTTCAAATTAGCCATAAAATCAAAGAACACATGTAACTATAGAAAAACTTTGAACTACTGAAAAAGACACTCTAATTAATTATATTGTTCAAAAATTATGTATATAATATTTTTTTTGGAACACCTTAAGAAATTTAGCAGTCAATTTGCAGTAGTCGGGTTCGGCAAGAATCGTCCTAAACGTCCACAACATTCACCTTTGTCACCTTTCTGCTCTTTCCGTGTCCATTTCCAACCAATAACTACGATAAAAACCGGAAAGTATGCAAACAAAACTAAAACGGCACTAAGTATATGTTTATTGCACAATTTGTATTGTATACACCAGATGTGTCACTCACGGGTATGAGATGCCCTAACGATAACTAAAATATGTCCCACTCAAACGGTGGTTAAGTTATGCCTGCAAACACTTCACTACCCTCTCTCGAAACTCATTAACTTCAGCTACTTAAAGCCACAAATAGTTTGGGCAATGATTTTGTAAAGTACCCTCACTTAAATAAGTGCGTGGGTATGTCATACCCGGCCAGAGTCTCGCCGTGTTACTTAAGATTTTAGTTTTGTTGGTCGATAAATAAATTTTATTATTATTAATCCCTAGGTAAACGCTAATGGGCTGTCAAATTCACTATACTATCTACCAACCGCCTCCGTGGCGTAATGGTTAGTCCATTCGCTTCACACCAGGAGGTCGCGGGTTCGATTCCCGGAGGGGTCAATTTTGTAAGACTCGGTTTCGTTAGTGGTAATTTTCATAGCCCGCCTGGCTAGCTACCACCATCTTATCTAAGTCTTGCCGCCTAACATCAGAGTTAACAACATTGACGTGTTGCGGCTTGATGATAAGATAGCCAGATTCCTATTGCGTTGGGGATACTGGTAAGCCCGCTTGCATCTACGGCTTCCACTTACCATCAGATGAGGGCTTACCAATTGTGAATAAAAAAAAAGAATTGATATATTTTCGAGACGTTCGTGTGAAGAACGCACCTACAAACCCAGTCTTGTCAAGTAATACATCGCAGATGTGAAATATTTTCATTGCGACCTTGTTTTTTAGTAAGAACAATAATAATATAAACTGCGTGAAGACAAAATCGTTTATAGATATTTTATAGAGGTGTTTAGTTGTTTACATCAGGCTTACGGCCTCATATTCCATTGTCGTTAGCTCAGTTCAGCCACAACACCCTGGACACTTCATAAAACGGGCCAGAAATAACATTTCAAAAAAGGAATGACTGAACAAACAAAATGGCGGCGAAATCCTAACGTTCGACAATAAACTGTAACCAATCTGTATCAATCTGAGTGACGAGGGGGTGACATCGAAATTTAGAGAGCGGTAGGGAGTGTCCATACTGTATGTTAATACTAATATGTATACTTTGGTTCAGCTCAGTTTCAATGGGATGAATTTTTTTCGTCGCCCTTTTTAGAGCAAGCTAAGGCTCATTGGCCATACCGCATTGGCTTCAGTAGAATTTTTCGGTGGTAGTATTAATCTACACACTCCAGCAAAATGATAGAATGCTGAAGCTTTCGCGGACTTGTTGCGGGAACTCGAAACACAGCTTACACACTTTTATATCATTATCATATACAATAAACACATGAATGGTACTTTGCTGATTAATCTTTGAGTATACATTGATTAATACACTCACTACCTATCAATATTATACATCAAAAACCATAAAATGTAATTTTTCGGATAATAAAAGAAAAATAAAAAACTGAAAGCTACAAATTCCCGCCAAAAAGTCTTTCAATGGGTTAGGTTGAATTCAGTGTTATTTTTGGAACTCACGTTCTGTAACAGTAGAGACAAGTTTACAGTCGCGGTTTGCTTAAAGTTAAATGGGTGGTTTCGTGATTTAGACGGGCAGTATAAATTTTCACGCGAAGGACGCTTGTCGCTTGCTGACGTGTCAAACTGTCATACTACTACCTACGACTAAAAAGAGCTGCCTCAAACCATGCTGCTGTGCTTGCCCTAAAAACCAGTTGACAAAGGCCTTGTACCTATACAGGTACCATACGGCCTCATACAACAAATTCAAATCGTTTGCCAAGGCTGAGCATCTCTAGCATCAGCGGCAGCGGAACAATTTATCCCAAACTTGAAGCAAAAAATTAACTCTTTACACAAGGGGCAATATCCTTTTTGCCTTAGTGGTAAAAATAAAGGTAAATTTTTAGGGTTACGTACCCAAATGGTAAAAACGGTAGCCTATTACCACAGTATAATCAAGAGTACTAGCGTACTATTACTAATACTCCGCTGTCCGTTGGTCACCAGGCTGTATTTCATGAACCGTAATAATAATATAGACAGCTGAAATTTTCACACATGATGTATTTCTGTTGCCGCTATAACAAATACTTAAAATGAGAAAAAGAGAAAATAAGGGGGGGGGTCTTCATACAAAAACCGAGTTTTATTTAAACATGAAGATACTATCGCCAAGCGACAAGTTGCTGAGATAGTTTAAGAGATGGAGAAGGAAATTAGTTTTTTGACAACCTTTAACTCCAAATATCTCAACAACGTTGCACTTTATGCCAAAATGTACAGTGCGGTGGAAAGATATTCCATATAAAAATGCCTTATTGTGTTGTTAGAGGCTGTAAAAATCATTAAAGAAAGGCTAAAAAGAAACATGGGATATTGTATCATCGTTACATTGTATTTTTTCTTGTAAACAAATTAAATAAACGAATTTTAAAGCGACAATTCTACCAAGGTTCTTTTAACGCGGCACTGACTTCAACTCTCGCCCCCGCTAGTTCGTACGAGTTATGTTAGATGGCGCTACTTTTTGCTTGTATCAAGGAAATCTGAGTCAAATATGGAGACGGGCGGATCCTTCTATTCAAATCTGTGTATTTACTAGTATATTTTCGGGTTGAATTTGCATATCGAAAAATGTAGGTTCAATCGTGCGCCGAGAGAAATAATACCGGCCAAGTGCGGGTCGGACTGGCGCAAAGTAGGGTTCCAGTGTTTTCAAAAATAAATGTAATTTAAAAAAAAAACAAAATTATATTTGCAGTTAGTAATAGAATATTTTGTATAAAAAAATCTATGAACTTTTTTCAAATCCAACTGCACACCTTAAGTTGGTCGACTATTACTCCTAAACTAAGAAAGCCTACTTAGCCGTGATAGTTTTCCCTTTAAATTAAATATATAAGGTGTAACAAAATTAGCTGAAACTATTTTAACTGGTGCTTCTACCCATGAAACTGAACAACTTTCCCCATGGAACCCATAGTCAAATCGCAAAAAAAATATTTGGCTCTCCCATACTAACTCGATCAGCTGATCAGCCAACTTAGTATGGGAAGTTCAACAATTTTTTTGAGATTTGACTATGGGTTTCATGGGGAAAGTTGTTCAGTTTCATGGGTAGAAGCACCAGTTAAATTAGTTTCAGCTAATTTTGTTAGACCTTATATATCCTACTATTTACAATTGTCCAAATGTCCTGAAATAGCGGTTTAGCTGGTTAGGTTAGGTTAGGAGGGACACACACACACACTCGACTCGAACAAAAGTTTGCACTTTATAGGTTAATATTTCGCAAATAGATGCCTAAATAAAGTTTTCCACTAAGTTTTAAAAGACCATTTATCGATATTCCACACGATAGCACGATAGGGTGCGCCAAGGATAACAAATTCACCCCCCCCCCCCCCTCCCTTTACCTGTAGGGGAGGTACCCTAAATATTTTATTGTTCCACTTTGTCGGTGTAATTAATATGTATACCCACGCCAAATTACAGCTTTCTGTGAGCTAAGCCGCGGACAGACGAACAGACAGACAGACATGGCGAAACTATAAGGGTTCCTTGTCGACTTCGGTACCCCAAAAATGTATGTACAGAGGCCAGCACATCATACTATACACTCGTAGTGCGATTCTGATCCATATGCATTCGGCATAAGAACGGTACAAAGTCCAAAGTGTGTAGCTTGATGTTCTGGCTTGTGTACATATATGTTCACTATGTTACGCTCGCATAAAAAGATGTTTCAACCCTTTTAGTATGAGAAGTACAACTTTTTTTTATCTATTTTTTTAATAAATAATAATAAATATTCTGGGACAAATCACACATGGTCATCTGGCCCCAGAGTAGGATTCCCTGTGTTATGGGAACCAGAGACTGATATACATACTTATATACGTTTAAATACATACATATATAGATATTTAACACCCAGACACAGAGCAAACAAATCTGCTCATCACACAAATGTTTGCCCTGGGTGGGGATCGAACCCACAACTCTCGGATCAGTAGTCAAGAGCACTAACCACTGAGCCACCGAGTCAGTCATGTATGTACAGCAATAAAATATCCCTATCTGCTCCGATTATATAGGTTCCTTCGGGGAAAGTTGTTCAGTTATATTATGAGTAGATCGTAAGTTTTAAATTTTGTTAACGATTTGAATTTCAGCCTGTATATTTAAGGACGAGACCTTCCGGGCCTTGAAAATGACACCACTTTTTGAGCCCCTTTTGTGCCCGGGTCGAACAACCAAGTGCCAGTCATCGTGCTTTAATCTCAGCACTTCGCCCGACGATGAGTGCGTCTGGCGAGGCTGTGTTGGTTCTAAATCGATACGGCTTCAAGTACACTGGCCAGCACATCAAGCTACACACTTTGGACTTTGTGCCGTTCTTATGCCGAATGCATATGGATCAGAATCGCACTACGAGTGTATAGCTTGATGTGCTGGCCTCTGTACAACGAACATTCGGAATGCGGTAGGCCTCGTGTGAATTACACGATACGGTATTTTCATTCATATCAGCGCATATACGTCCCCACCGAGGGGCTCGAGCCTACCCTGAATTAGGGCGATCGGGCCTTAGTCGACCACGCGGGCCCGGTGCGGGATGGTCGACTTCACACACAACCTTCGAGTTTCTTCGCAGGCGTGTGCATGTTTCCTCACGATGTTTTCCTTCACCGTAAGAGCGTCGGATAAACTTACGTACATATGAACGGTATTTTACTACTAGTCATTTGAGTAACTTTTTATCACCTGTCAAAAACGAAAATTTGTTCTGCAATTATTTGCGTAACAGACATAGTGACGTCATAAGTTCCATAGTCTATAACGAACTAATTCGCTGTTTTTAATAAATATAAAATAGGGATGTAACGATTCGGATACCGATATATCAGCATCACCGATTATAATACTACCGATATCAAACAGTTCGAAAAGCGCGCGAAACAAACGACGCTAAAGTAAACTACATATAATTACTGATTTTATGTATCGGTATATTTGAGTATTTTGTGTAATGACTTAATCACCACTTTGATTGCTTGATAATATTTCTTATACTTACCTAAATAAAAGTTTCTTTCAATTTAGATTTGGCTTTTTATTAATTTAGTTGTTTATTTTTATTTCTCAGTTTTCACAATATAGGTACTCGTGTTACTTTCATGCATTTTTATTTATTATCTACTAAGATACCGATATCGGTATCGGTATCGCCGATTATTTTCTACAATAATCGGTATCGACAAAATGACATATCGTTACTTCCCTAATAAAAAATAAAATTGTTTAATATTTCAAGTTAGAAAGTGTTTTTGCTATTCTAGTAAAAATGCTATTTATTGAATAGTGTCTTAATTATTTTTTATACAAATTTTATTTAAAAGAATGTTGCCCGAAATTAATGTGCAAGTTTTCGCATTCCAAGTGATTTTGCGAAGGGGCGTCTCTAGCTAAACCAAAGTATATATATTAATACTAACATACAGTATGGACACTCCCTGCCGCTCTCTTGATTCCGACCTCACCCCCTCGTCATCCGGATTGATACAGATTAGTTACAGTTTGGTTGTCGATCGTATAGGATTTCGCCGCCATTTTGTTTGTTCCGTCATTCGTATTTTGAAATGTCATTTCTGGCCCGGTTGTATGAAGTTTCCAGCCAGGGTGTGGCTAATAAACTTAGTACATTATTGAAGGCGTATGGACGAAAACATCATGTCTTCAATTTCAGTAAATAATTCAGATTCAACATGGCCAGACGACACTCTGCATCACGATTCAAGATCATAGTTTCCCTGCAACCTTGACCTTGGAGCAAAAAGCGTTTGAATTGCTAAGACATCCAAACATGTAAACATCTGATTCTCACAGTCTAATTTCTACATGCTTTTGATTGAAATTGTGTTTTGGTATCACGCTTGCTGTATCGATACTCATCACCATCATCATCATCATCATCGGCCTCTACGTATGTGTCAAAGTACCAGTGTCCTGATCTAGAGGCATAGATACGTATACACCACACATACGTATATTGTAGACTGTAAATATGATTAGGAGTCTTCTGGAACCTTCTAGAAACCTCATAGATCCTTCTATGAACCTCATAAAACCGCATCTCCCCCCCACCCCTGTCGCCATTACTACCCTCTCCTACCACCCTTTCGCTTTTAAAATCTTAATCTCTTGCTAGAAGGAATTATTTCAATTTTGCTCCATATTTTTATAAACCTAATTCAATTTTTTTTTGTTTGAAATCTTATTCGCACGAAACGAATATACTTATTAAAATTGTTTGATTATTTCTCTGTTTCTGATTATTATTAGTTGGATAATTGATTTATTTTTGCGAAGTTTCAGACCGGCCACCGAACAAACTTATTATTACTAGAATTGGAGGTGGTTTAAGTTTTAAGTTACGAAAACAAATGGGTACGTCGCTTAGGGAAATATTCGATAAACCTATACTTACATTTTATTTACTTATTAAGGAAAATCAACAGCCCTTGAATTAATGTAATAATAAAAACAAAGTTAAATAACAAAACTATTGTTAATATATTAACTTGTTTAATTGCCAATAACTTACTTATATTAAATTTAGTTAGGATGAGCAAGTGCGTACTTGTGCGTGTGTGTTATACATACGTACATATTTATCAGCTTAAACGTTAACCGATTTGGACCAAAAGTCGTAGCTTCACAATCCTCTTAAGGCATGCAGTTGGATTTGTAAAAAGTTCACAGATTTTCCATACAAAAGAATATATTATTACAAACTGCAAAAACAATTTTGTTTTTTAACATAATACATTTATTTTTAGAAAATATTACGGAACTCTACTTTGCGCGGTTCCGACTCGCACTTGGACGGTTTTCGATCCGTACGTGATTTCAAAGACGTGTTATAAAATAACAATCCATATCGTAATTGTAAAGAAAGGAAAGGCGTGCATTTTAAAGATATGCAAAACACAATAGCATGTAGCTTTTAATTTCAATTTTCACAATCACACGATCAAAGTTTGTAATTTTATATGCAAATGGCGTGACATAATATAATGTAAATGACTTTTAAATGAATTTCACTCGACTGAGTCGGTGGCGTAGTGGTTAGCGCTCCTGACTACCAGGCTGAGGGTCGGGGATTCGATTCTTATTCCCACCCAGGACAAACTTTCGCGTGACGAACAGGCTTTTGAATGTATTTAAAGTTAAACGATCTCCTGGGTACTAGAGGGAATATTAAGTCCTTGCTACAGCCTGAACGGCTTAAGGCCCCATGGTACTTAAAAATCTGTCTTTGTCTTTTTCTTTACGTGTAAAGAGGGAAGAAAATAACCACACTTTTGCACTTTTTCGATGTTTTCGTTTTTATTTTCTTCATATTTATTATAAATAAAAATCCAATCGATGTTTTCCCTTCAGTCACCTATGAATTTTATTTTAGTAAATAAAGCATATTTTAAAAATAAAACCGAAAATAGACGATAAAAAGGCTCGATAAGAGTTACCTTTGCGAAATTATTCTGTCGAGCCAACTTTATTAAATCGTGTTTCTATTCGATATAGTCCCTCCTAACTATTCTCAATAATACCAATACGTTTTCTTAGATTTTAAATTTACTGTTAACTACTTCAAAAATGAATTCTTTAAATTTTTAGGTACCACTGCGCCTTAAATGATTTTTACATATGAGATATCGTTAGAATCGTCTTGATCCCGTGTGAGTGACAATTTAACCCGACTGGCCAAAAAGAGATGTTAAGTTTTTACGCAGTTGGATGAATTCCGAAAGATATTATGTCAATGTGTATGCTCGACCGACATTGAATCTACGCGAGTAAGTATATTGGCTGCACAATTTATATACTGAAAATCCTTGGTATCATTCAAAGCATTAAATATACAACACCTTATATACAATATCTACGGAGAGTTTCAAATAGGACGTTTCCAAAGCGAATCCAGCTGGAAAATCGTTTTTTCGCCAAACCACGTACGAAATATGATGGTCATAAAATGCTTGTATTTTGTATGCGCAACTAGATAGGTATTGTACACAGGGCAGCACATCAAGCTACACACTTTGGACTTTGTGCCGTTCTTATGCCGAATGCATATGGATCAGAATCGCACTACGAGTGTATAGCTTGATGTGCTCACCTCTGTACATTGTGTGCTTGCCACACGACACACGCGTTAATTATGATATGAGGTATTGTTCTTGTGGGGAATTTCATGATACTGAGGTTACAGAAAATTGTACCATTATTTGTTAGCCTTTCTTTAGACATATTGAAGAAATAAATAAAAAAGAACCGGCCAAGTGCGAGTCGGACTCGCGCAAAGTAGGGTTCCTTAGCTTATTCAAAAAATAAATGTATATTTAAAAGATTTTTTTTTATGACTTTATTGTACCACTTTGTCGGTGTTATTAATATGTATACCTAATTACCCATGTTAAATTACAGCTTTCTAGTACTAATAGTCTCTGAGCTAAGCCACGGACAGACAGAAATGGCGAAACTATATTCAAAGTATATAAATTAGTACATACAGTATGGACACTCCCTGCCGCTTTCTAGATTGCGACCTCACCCCCTCGTCACCCAGATTGATACAGATTGGTTACTTTGGTTGTCGAACGTATAGGATTTTGCCACCATTTTGTTTGTTACGTTATTCGTTTTTTAAAATGTCATGTCTGGCCCGTTGTATGAAGTGTCCAGGGTGTGCATGTGCAAGGCCACGATAAAGATATTTGTATAGTGTGCCAGGACCACAGGCCAGGACCAAAAGTAGTTGTAATATATGAGCAAACTTACGGGGGAGCGAACACTGTTTGTACATTTTCAGGACTTTTCTGCTGAAATATATGCCGAAAGTAATGAATATATATAAACTGGCATTAAATTAAAGATAAAAAATTGTAAATATTTACATAAAGATACTCAAAATTCAGCAACTTTCTCAAAGATCTTGTCAGGTGGTTTTTTTTGTAAAAATTTTAAATTTACTTAAATAAATATTACTGTTTTGTATAGTGCATGATTGATATTAATTCTTTTAAAAACATTTATAAACTTACTTTGCCCACTGTATGAAAAAAAAATATGTGGGGGGGAAATAATGGCAAAATGCCTCCCACGCGACCACTCACGTTACGCGGAAAGGCTCGACTATTCTGAACAACCGACCAAATAGAATATAACAAACTAAAGTTTTCAACCGACTTCATTCACAAAATTGCGGCGTCAAACCGACCAAGTATATTTGCAGTGATTGGTACACACTTAACAGTCCATATCTTGAAAACTACTGAACTGATTTTGATGAAACTTGCACTATTCCCTAAGTTATAAAAAATAATTATTGCATTTCAATTTCTAGTTTCTGATAAAAACGTGGACTAACATACATACATTCAAACATATGAGTACACTTATGAAATTTGGCAAACCTGTTTAGAAACCCACACATACTAATGATAATTGTGCAATTCCAACATACTACATATATACGTGTCGAAATTGAATACCTCATTTTTTGAAGTCAGTAAAAAGAGCATCAAACATGGTCAGACCGATGAGCTGCAAAATTAAAGGTATATCCCACCCTTCAGACAAAACAACATCGTTGCCTCATCCGTGTTCCAGTGGTAGGAACTTACTGTGTATTATGAACACTGACAAAGAGTATGAAATATTACTTTAAAAACACTGATGAAGCCAGAGCAAACAACGACGTTTTCCTTGTATCAGAGTAGGCATGTACTATAGAATTTAGAAAATACCTAAACATAGACAACAAGAGGTGGATGACGTCACGTTATGACGTAGGCGCAACGACACGCGCGCGACGCGGCGAAAGACGAAGGCACAACGTGCCAAAATCGCCACACTACCAAAAAAAAAGACGAAGGCATTTTCATGAAACTGCCACGCAAATGCTTTAGCTGGTTCATTTGAGTGTGAAACATAAAGCTGGTGAAATAAAAACTATGAGACGCCAGAGCCATTAAAAATGAAGGAAATATTTTTTTTAAGACAATGGATTTTTAAAATTGAAACATGGCTTGGAATTGGAATAGATTCGTGGATTACGGCTGCTAATATCGCTTCGTTATTTCCAAAAATTCTGAACGTATTACTTACTCTAGTTTACGTGTACCCATGAGGAAAATACCATTAATAACTAAGTAATTGGTTGTTCAAAATAACGAAACAAGTTCTGAGAACAGGGAACAAGCTAGAGGCGTTCTTATTTTACTACTTTTAATAAACAGACTCTTGAAGTGTTTTGGGTATTATCTAACTAAGTCTTGCCGCCAAACATCATTGTTAACAGCATTGATGTGTTCCGGCTTGAAATTAAGATAGCCAGATCCTCATTGCATTGAGGAATCTTGGTAAGCCCGCTTCCAACTTCGGCATCATCGTCTCTTACCATCAGGTGAGATGATGCCAAGGGCTTATCAATCTAATATATAAAAATGAATCGCAAAATGTGTTGGTAAGCGCATAACTCGAGAACGGCTGGACCGATTTCGCTAATTCTTTTTTTGTCGAGTTCGTTATTGTCAGGAGAAGGTTTGTATGTAGGGTAGGGTGGGGTAGGGTAGTGTAGTGTAGGGTAGTGTAGTGTAGGGTAGGGTAGTGTAGGGTAGGGTAGGGTAGGGTAGTGTAGTGTAGTGTAGTGTAGGGTAGTGTAGTGTATGTAGGTTAGGGTAGGGTAGTGTAGTGTAGAGTAGTGTAGGGTAGGGTAGTATAGTGTAGGGTAGAGTAGTGTAGGGTAGTGTAGGGTAGGGTAGTGTAGGGTAGTGTAGTGTAGGGTAGTGTAGTGTAGGGTAGGGTAGTGTAGTGTAGTGTAGGGTAGGGTAGGGTAGGGCAGTGTAATGTAATGTAAGGCGGTACGTAGTTCGCCGGGACAGCTAGTTGTGAATAAAAAAAACTAGTGTCTCCTTGAACATTCAAAAGATCGTTATTAAGCTAATAAATAATAATGTACTACAACTTATGCACGTTTATCCGACGTTCTTACGGTGAAGGAAAACATCGTGAGGAAACCTGCACACGCCTGCGGAGAAACTCGCAGGTTTTGTGTGAAGTCGACTAACCCGCACTGGGTCCGCGTGGTCGACTAAGGCCCGATCGCCCTAATTCAGGGTAAGCTCGAGCCCCTCGGTGGGACGTATATATGTGCTGATGTGATTAACAAGTTATGTTATCGAGTTGTTCATTGTTATTTATAGGACAACAAGAGACGTCAGAATCGTCTAATTCATTTCTAAGCAAACAGGAGTCTGTTTGTGAGCGGAAAAAATAACACCTTATTGCATTTATAAAATGTCGTAAGTACAATTTCCCGATTTAAAGTAAATATTGTTGAATAGCAGCAGCAGCAGGTTGAAGAACAGGTTTTCGGCATCGCCACGAGGTGCGCGCTGTTACGTAAATGTTCGCATTCTGCAGTGATTCACCCACGACTCCACGACCTTCAGTTTGAGTGTCAGGGGCAAGCGACCTAGCGGTCCACGAGAGCGTTGCGTCGTGGTTCTCGCATCGGAAAAGTGTCTTGATCCTTACGTCAAAGTATATATATGTATATATTTCCTGCCTCGATTGAGACCTCACCCTCTCGTCCCCAAGATTGGTTACCGTTCGGTTCTCGATCGTATAGGATTTTGCCGTAATTTTGTTTGTTGCGTCATCGATTTTTGAAATGTCATTTCTCGCCCGCTGTATGAAGTGTCCGGGGTGTGTTTACGTTTTATCGTGTTTATCTGCGGTATGTTTTAGGAAGACATGCCTACTTTTTATTTTAAGGTTCCGTATCAGGTAACGGGACCCTGTTACTAAGCCTACGCTGTCTGTCCATCCGTCTGTCTGACTTTTAAAAGGCCTATGTATCTTTTGAACTGTAATAGACAGCCGGCTGAATATTTAACAGAATATGTGTTATTATAAGAGATTTAATACTAACAAATAATAAAAAAAATAAAAAGTAAAAAATTAGCACACATACCTAAAAGAAAGTTTTTTTTTAAATATTGCTTTAGTCTATCATAAAAAGGGATAACACATACAAGCGTGAAATAAACTTGTTGTGCTGATAGTAAAGAAAAACGACAAATAATTAAAACGCGGCCAAGTATGAGTTGTACTCGGGCTAGAGTCCAAACTGAATGAAAAAATCGGCCAAGTGCGTGTCGGACTACGCATAGTGTAGTGTAGGGTTTCAGTCATTACTTGAAAACTATTTGTCTCAGCATAGGTAGGTACCGTTAATCGTTTTCCAAGGTCCAATAGTTTAGAATTTGCGCCGCTTTGTGAACTGTGTACGCTCGCGTTGATGTCTTTTGTTTGAAATTAACAGGTATCATTGTTATACTTGTGGGGAGAGGTGTGGAGGGTACGGAAACTTAGGTCCTCGAGTCCGGCTCGCGCATGGCCGTTTTCTATTTATCCACTTCTAAGTTACGAAACTACCGCAAATCAACAGGCACTGATACAATGGAATTAGGAAATAAGCAACACTTCAAAGGGGTTTGAAAGTTATTGCCATACTGAGGATTCACCATTTTGTTTTTTTTATCAAAATGGCGTCCCACGATCTAACCTGTGTTTTTGGATTGAGGACCTATAGAAGAACAAAAAATGTCATATAACATTTTGGCCTAAAGTGTCACGTTTCTGAGATAATATAGAAGTTAAAAATGATCAAAGTTATTATGGAATATATACATTCAATTATCTTCGTAACGTGACGTTTTAGGCCACTATGTTACATGACATTTTTTGTTTGTCTGTATATCCCCTATCCAAATATATAGGTCTCAATGTGCGACGTCATTTTGAAGAAAAAATATATGGCAGACTCCAGTATGCCAGTCTCCATACAAAAATTTTCAAACCCCTTTAATGTCACTTTCCTCGGTGGCGGGATTCGAACCACGACCTCCCGGACAGGAGGCGGCGGCCCTTGGTGACCAAAGGGACCTTATTATTATTAAGCCTCCGCTGTCTGACCATCTGTCCGTCCGTCAGCGGGCTGTATTTCATGAACCGTAATAGGTAAATAGTGGTTTACAGAATATGTATTTCTGTTGCCGCTGCTGTAACAACAAATACTAAAAATTAAAAAAAAACGGAAAAAATAAGGGAGGTCTTAATATAAAAACTTTTTTTATAGCCTTAAAAAGTATTTTTGATTTATCTCTAACGTAAAACCAGTATTATATACAAGCATGAAACTTGGTGTGATTATAGTACTACGGAGCAACGGATCGACGTGATTTTTTTTGCATAGAAATAGTTGAGGGGGTGGGAAGTGACGTAGACTGCTGAACAGAATAGCCAGACATAGTTCCCGAGAGATCTGAAGTAAATTCATGCCTACGCTTGCGAGCCGCTTGCGGATCGCGCACCACTCACCCTCAAAGAGAGTCATAAAAAAGATGTCCACGCGAGCGAAGCGGCGGGCAAATACTATAGTTTTAAATATGCAGTCGATTTTTTTAAGCCGTACGTAGCTCTCGAAAGTACATGTTTTTGATAAACATTAACACACCGCCAGACTAAACGTAAGACGTTCATCGAATTCACGTCAAAACTACTTAACAGATGCAGGAACCTCGATTTAATGAGTCTCTTTTGTCGCAATTCAATTTATTTGAGCAAAAGTTGCATATAAGTGGTCTCTGTGTCAAATTAAGTATCAAAGAGCAAGTACCCGCGAACACCTTATATTTCTATTTGTGAACATAAGTTTAGTAGCTACGTTCTTTCAAATTAAAAATTTGAGTGCTTTTTGGCTGCACCTCACCTGATAATAAGTGCCCATGCAGCCGAGGATGTAACACGTAAGCTCAAATAGTGCCTATTCCCACTCCTCTTGAAGATCCCTAAATTATACGAATCGGGGAATACAGACGCCCACCGGCCGGCAGGGATTTCCACTTCATGGCCGTACGCATAATGAACGAAGAAGCCAAACGCTTCGTGCGTCTTTACAAAGGGGTGGAATCGACCTCCGCGCCTGGTCATCCGATGATGAAATGGAGAGGGGGGGAGTGAGGTCGTGAAACTCCAGGGCTCACACTCCGAAATGAATCCTGTAGAACACCGATAGACAGGCGACTTTGCGGCGATGCTCGAGGCTTTGGAGCCTGTTTGATACAAGTTCCACGTCGCCAATGAGTATCGTATATAAAAGTGCCATCATTTTATTAAATGACTTAAATACATTAGTCATAGGCAGGTGTGGTGATAACGATAACGTTATCGGCCAGGCTACGCTTTCCAACAAGAATAGGTAATTGAAATGCAACGAGGCAAATGTGACGCTGAAAGTGACTTCGGCGCGAAAATATACTCGTTTTAAAACAATTTTCGTACTTAACTTTTAGTCAACATATTTATGATATTATGTGAAACAGTCGATGTTCTGTAGAATCGGAACATTTGTATCAATAAAAGTATTGTTTTCGCATAATGTATGTATGACGTTCAGTTTTGAACCGCAAAATTACTAAGCAAATAGTATGCAGTTAATTATTGTACAATATGTACAGTTTGCGAATGGTTTGCGAGCAGATACATTAAGGTTACCAGTTTTAAGGCCTTAAGATGGGTTAAATTAAAATGTTTTAATCTATGTCCTTCTCGGCACGGAGAGCACTCAACTTGTTTTTCTTTGCATTTTTAATTATGTTTTTTTTAAAGTACCTATTGTAGAAGTAAGCAACTGCGAACTATGTAGTTTAATCTGCAGGTAGCTTATAGGTTTTTTTAAGATTTATTATTTCTGTTATTAGTAGGTAGGCGATATACAGACTGGTGAGGGCCCTGGCAGAATGTCAGCGTTATGGGCATTCACCTATAAATAACATATGCTGAGCCAGGACCTTTTCGCTGGCCTGCCACTTACTGCAATTTCAATTTCGTCGTGGAAATCCTTGGGGGAGGCCTTTGTCCAGCAGTGGACGATTTGTGGCTGATGATGATGATTAGTAAGTAGCTATACGTTAAGTCTGGGTGGTGTAATCTTCTTTTTTTTTTACTTTATTGTTACTAATTTTTTACTTATTGTTTTTTTTGTGCCTGGTCGGTGAATAAACGGTTTATCTATCTATCTATATTCAATTCAAATTATTCAAAGACTATATCACTATGGAACAAAAAAAAATATACTTGAAGTAATGAAAAATCGATTTAATTGAATACAATTTTAAAAATATTACCACATTTAATGTAAAAAACACAGCAGACCGTATTTTTGGCATTAATTGCAAAATTTCTCGAAAACAAATGATTAATGTTGAATGAAACCAATACACAAAAATTGGTGACTTCAAGACCTTTCATTTTAATTGAACACAATTATTTAAACTTATTTGAAAGTGAAGAAAAGTACAAAAAACATGTAAAAATCGAGAATTGGGCGTTCGGTTTCAACGTAACAGCCGCGTTAAAGCCCGCATTGATTTGAACTTTAAATGAATAGAATTACGTTCGATATTATTTTAACACATTATAAACCAATGCAGAGCTACATTCTCGTGTGGCATGACCATCGACGAATGGGCATGATAGGCGGCGGTTGCCTGGTGTTGCACTTAGCGTCACCCGCGGTCACCTGTAGGGAATTTTGACGTGTGCAACGTGACCTTTAATGCCCTTTAAACACAACAATCCCACTGCAAAATAAAGATGCTTGTACAATAAATAGATATCAACGTAGTATCAACTGTCAAAAAATGTTGTCCACAATTTTTTTCTATTAATTTTCTACATTCGAGACTTGCAAGTAAGTAAGTAAGTATTTATTTGCTTTTAAGGTACAGTAAGTAAAATGATGTTCGTTATTAAAGTAGGAATCACTTGTTTAGCCATATAGAACAACAGCATGCAAATGTTATTACAGTATTAAATAGATAGAAACAAAACAAAAAAAAACTTCAAATTTAATCCTTGACATACATCATAATTTGTGACCCAAAAACTCATCAAGAGAATAAAACATATTATGAAGAAGCCATTCATGTAGGGTTTTCTTAAATCTATTGAAAGGTCAATTGGCAATCGTCCCTTTTTCCCGATATTCCGTTAAAAAGGTAATATTTACACCCAAAAACAGAAATTATATCAAAGTCGTGAAATGTGCTAAGCATTCACAATCCGTGATTCTTGAAAGTTCTAGGATATTTTGCTTATGTATGCGATTCGACCTGACTGGACGTTTTGAGACTAACATTTATTTTTATCTGAGACTGCAAATAGAAACCCATTTATATTATCTATATCGCGAGCGATATTTAATTCGAAATATTAAAGACGTGTCGACTTTGCCTATTAAATTGGTCATAAAAACGATTGCGTAAATAATCTTCCGTCTTAACACCTAGCTATAAAATAATTTCGTTAGCTACGCTGACGAGAAGGCTTATTGATTTTATTGTACCTACGCTACGCTTCAAGTGGTTATGGTAACAATGGGCACGGAGCTCCGACGACGGCACCGCGACACCAGCTCACCAGCTCCAAGTATAATGACGTAGATAACAAACCATTGTACGGTTCTACTTTGTGACTGTCTCTAACTTTTGTCCTACTATTGTTGGGTTAGGTTATGTTAGTTTATTTATAGCTCTGACAAAGGGAATAATTGAATTTCCAGGTAACATATAAACACTGAATACAAATTGACTAAAATATATGTTGTGGATTACATCCATTAATTAAACTGAATGTAAATATAACATTGTAAGTATTTAGTAGGTAATATACGTCGATACATCTATATCAAACATATCTATTATAATATAAGGTCTAACAAAATTAGTTGAAACTATTTTAACTGGTGCTTCTACCCACGAAACTGAACAACTTTCCCCATGAAACCCATAGTCAAATCTCCAAAAAAAATTGAACTTTCCATACTAAGTTATTGGAGAGCCAATTTTTTTTGCGATTTGACTATGGGTTCCATGGGGAAAGTAGTTCAGTTTCATGGGTAGAAGCACCCCAGTTAAAATAGTTTCAGCTAATTTAATTACACCTTATGTATAAAAGAAAGTCGTGTTAGTTACACCATTTATAACTCAAGAACGGCTGGACTGATTTCGCTAATTCTTTTTTTGTTGAGTTCGCTATTGTCAGAAGGTTTTAGGGTAGGGTAAGGCAGGGTATGGTATTGTAGTGTAGGGTAGTGTAGTGTAAGTTGGAACGAAGTTCGCCGGGGCAGCTAGTACCTATTACTTACTATACATTTATAAAACAGGGGGGGGGGGGGAGGGACACTTGATCGCAACAAAAAATAGCTTAATGTTTTGTAAACCAATTCCTGAATCGAAAAATGGTTTCAGCAAACCCTCAGCAGTTTTTAAAGACCTATTCAATGATACCCCACACCATAGGGTACGTCACCGAAAAAAAATCACCGCCTCTTTACACTTAAGAGTTACCGTAAAAAAAAATTCGAGCGAGACCTACAGTACTCGCATATGATGTGTAACATGTGACAAAATACTTTATAAAAGGACGGCAAAGATACGGCAGACTAGGCTGTATGGTCATAGATACCTTTGCCTTTTCCGCGCTTTTAAAGCCTGAAAAAACGCGACTTCCTGTTATACATTTCCGTCCCATGGGACACATTTCCGTCCCATTTCACGAAATCACTCCCACAAATTGCAGGAAAGCGAGAGCAAAGATGTTACACATCAAAAATTCAAGATTTTATTGTACCACTTTGTCGGCGTGATTAATATGCATACCCTTGCCAAATTACAGCTATCTAGTACTAATAGTCTCTGAGCTAAGCCGCGGACAGACAGACAGACAGACATATCAAAGTTTATTTAAAAGGATTCCTTGCCGACTTCGGACCCTTAAAAATGAACTGAACTTAACTTTGTAAGTTGAATCAAGACATAATTAGAATTTCTTTGCGAGCAAATGAAAGGGCCGCCGGATGAAATAGATATGATATTTTTAAAATACTATGTGATGGGGTCCTGTATTGTTACCCGACTGCCCAACGAGGGTAACGCTTTAAGATGTAGTTTGTTCCTTTGGCCTGGCTTGATAGATTCATAGAGTCATAAGATCATAAGATGTACGTCAAAACCCAACTGGGGTTTTAATCCCAAAAAACCACAACAGGCTAGTTTTGAGTGAAATTCCCAAGACTACTTATGGGATGGGTCACGTTATATATAACAAAATACCGCAGTCGTTTAAAGATCTGCATTTCAATAGATTTAAGAAAACCCTACATGAATGGCTTCTTCATAATATGTTTTATTCTCTTGATGAGTTTTTGGGTCACAAATTATGATGTATTGTTCAAGGATTAAATTTGATTTTTTTTTGTTTCGTTTATATCTATTTGTTACTGTAATTACATTTGCATGCTGTTATTCTATATGGCTAAACAATTGATTTCGATTTTAATAACGAACATCATTTTACTTACTGTACCTTGTTTAAAAGCAAATAAATACTAACTTATTTAATTTCATTTAATAGGTTACGTTACAATCCCAAGTGTACTAAATTTACCCCAAATTAAATATAAAATGACGCAGTCATATCGTAGATTTAGCCGTTTCACGAAACGGCGGCCCGCTTTAAAAAACGGCGCTGTTTTGTAATGCGGCTACCTCACGTCCAGCCGGACTTCAATTCGGCTTAAATAAAGTACGTCGCATTGTATGAGCACTTCGCGTCCGTTAAAGCGGCTTAGTAACGTGGCGCTCCGCTTATAAAACTACTGATTAAAAAACTCCCAATAAAACGGAGTCGGACGGAGCCTTGTTTCGCGGGGCTCCTTTTCACGGCAAGACAAGACATGCTACACTAACCTAACCTAATCGTTTGTCCGTCCGTCCAACTCGGTTTGCTGACAATAAAGATAAACGATGGCCGTAGCTTTGTAGAACGTATCGCCACCACAATCCGGCTTAAGGCGGCGGTAATATTGCAGATTTTCGTTATTTTTGACGTCAATTACTCCTTAACGATAAAAACCCCAAGGTTGAAAAAAATACCCTTATTATAGATGAAGCTATTAGAAACATGATTGAGCAGTTCTGGCTCAATAGAAAAAAATCCCAAAGATAGGTCTACACCGTTATTTTCAACTCTAGTTATGACTAATATTTTGAAGTATTTAAAAAAAAAATACAACAATATTTGTTATGATAATACAAAGGTAATGATGTTATTATTTTTTATACTTTTATTGTATTTTTAATTGAAACGAAAAACCATTGAATATGTGTGGTTATTTTCTTTACTCTTTACACGTAAAGAAAAAGACAGAGACAACTGTTCCAATCAATACCTCGCATTAACGTGAGGTAGCAGCATCACAAAACGGCGAGGTTTTTCAATCCGGCGCGCGTACTTTTAATACGGCGTGATATGGATGCGACATACATACTGGTCAACGACAACGATGACAGCACAAATTCAGCTAGTCTTAACGAATATTCAAAACAAGAAGTATTGTTAACATGAGAAGAACAAAAGAATGAATATAGACGTTGCAAGGAATTTTCATTGATTGCACCAGTTACGAACGGAGTTGCCAATTTGTTTTCCTACCTACTGCAGAGCGCTTACTGCAGGTTGTGACTGCAGTTGCCCAACTCGGCCGATACCTCCCTGTTTGCTGCAGCACCTACAGCTTTGCTAATCTGTATAACAAGGTGTTTTCTCCAATTGATTGGTCGTTCAATTGAGTAGAGGTAGGTACACTTGACCGTACGTCACTGGTCTGCTGATCGCGCTTATGTGATGTTTTCTTAAGGCGAGGCACCGGTGGAGAAGCGGAGAAACCCTTTTGCTAGATCAATTTTTTTGGGTAATTACTACTAAATATCGGTCTTGCAAAAAATATTGGACATACTTAAGGATATTGTCTGAGGAATGTGCTAATATATTACACGATAGTGTGTACTTTACTCGATCATAAAAAATCCAAAAAACAGGTCTAAAACGTCTAAAAAAAAGTCTAAAACGATTTGTTTATTAATAAAATTTCTAAATTTGCACATAGATTTCTTTTTAAGTACTACAGAGAGTCTGCTAAATTTTAGTTTTTAAATTGAAGTCTTAAGAGAAATAACAACGTAAAACATTGAAAAGGTGCAAAAGTGTGGTTATTGTCTTGACTATTTACACGTAAAGGAAAAACAGAGACAACTGTTTTACAAATGCCTCGCCTTAACGTAGTTTAGTTCATTCATGGGTACTTTTACCTACTGTACTGGCAGTATTACCACTTGCATGCGGTTGACCGTTACCACACCCTGGACACTTCATACAACAGGGCAGAAATGACATCTCAAAAAAGGAATGTCGGAACAAACAAAATGGCGGCGAAATCCTATACGTTCGACAACCAAACTGTAACCAATGTGGGTGACGAGGGGCTGAGGTCCAGAGAGCGGCAGGGAGTGTCCATAATGTATGTTAGTAGTAATATTTTGTCGTTACAAAGTTTCAGCTCCCTCTCGGAGCAGATATGGATGACATCAAGAGTATTTTTTCAATGGCCGTAAGCCTTACTCATAAAAAATAACAGTCAGACTCATATCGTATGCCTGCAATTAATTGGTAGCACATATCGGTAGCAAAAATGGTTTAAACATGAAGGTACCGTAGTAACGAAACATGAATTTTCAAGCGACTACCAAAAAGGAGGAGGTTCTCAATTCGACTGTTTTTTTGTGTGTTACCTCAGAACTTTTGACTGGGTGAACCGATTTTGATGATTCTTTTTTTATTCGAAAGCTAGTGCTTTCCGTGTGGTCCCATATAAATTTTATCAAAATCGGTGAAGTACTTTATTAGAAAATTAAGAAAAACCAAAAATATAATGCAAAATTGTTCGAAGTTGTTGCGATGGAAGTTGGTTTTTAACGTGTTTAGCGTTTTCAATTATAATTAATACAGTCAAGGCCGTAGTCTGCTGTTATACACACCTACTCTTTACTAGTTTGCGAGTAAAAATATGATTTGTTCTCGTAAGTTACCAAGTTGAAGTTCTTATCTTAAATTAAAAGACGTAATCCAAGTCGACATCATTCAAGAATGTTTTTTTTTCTGTTAAAAAAATTCGAAATAAATCTACGTTAAGTAAAAACCACATTGCGAAACCATTTTTCTTACGAGAGCAGAATACGCATAACTTATAGACCAGACAGCTCTCCTACGTAACTGTCTGATGAAGTAATCCGATCCAGGGTAGCTCAGCGGAGTCTAGACAATTGATTTAGAATCCCTTAGTGTAATAGTAATGAGCAATTTGCGGTTTGCGTGGACGCTTCGAACACGCAGGTTCACTGACTATAAACACGGTCATTGCCTGGATTGGTTTGACTCCCAAAATTTGTGCATTTTTGCTAGAATATGTTGAGTCGGTCGCAAGCTTGCTGAACATGAAAACTACACAGCTGATTCTTTGAACATTCTTTTGGAACCTGGCTAAAACAAAAACACGATTTATTGGTTTTCGCTCGATACTTTTTATTTTATAAAACTATATAGTTTTGACAAATTATTGGATTTTTCTCCTACAATCAATACCAACAGAAAAGAGTGAAGGTATTGATAAAACGGCTAAGACAAAATATTCCTAGAATGTTTAATAAGCTCGCAATAAACGAAAATGTGCATTTACTTACACCCGAAGTAAAGGACGTAAGTCGCGTTAAGACTCTTACGCGAAATTCAACAATAAAGCTGATCACATAAAATTAAATATCAGGTTGTTCGCCAGTGCCGCGCTGGGAGCCTGCTCTTAACGGCATTTATCTCGATAGTTTCCATGCTTCGCAAGGCACGTTAAGCGTTTGCAATCACAGATGGCAGTCGATAAGCCGTGTCAGTGCCCATTGAGGTGGCTTCAATACTTTTGTCAGTGGGACCTACCATTAGCCTAGGGTTGTCATCCCCAAATACGGAATAACAGGACATTTCTGTTAAAAACAGGACGCAATATAAGAACAATAGTTAATAGCAATTACGCAATAAATATATGATCAATGAAACTTAACTAATTGCTAAAATTAAGCTGCAGCCCCTTCATAAGCTAGTTACCGTTTTCTCATTTATCGACAATTTCTTAGAGAAAGTAACTAAGGCTTTAGAAGTCCCTTCCTTAAGACTGTCATCTTGTGTTTGGCCTTTTTTTGATGCTCTTCAATGGCTCTCGCACCTCTACTGGGTAAAGGTATACTCGATTCTCAAATAAGACAATTCACGCAAAACCCAGGACACTACGTGAAAACTATCCAGGACACCCCAAATGCAGGACACGTCCTGGGAAAACAGGACGCTTTGCAACCCTACATAAGCCTAAACCCTGCAAGAATCTGGACTTGGCCAGTGTCGAGTGTAGCCAAAATTATCCTTCAGAGATACCTAAATAACTGATAGATTTAATCTCGGACACGATGTTATTCATAAAGTAATTAATTTTACGCTCTGCTGCTTACATTTGAAGCGTATATTGTTAGCCTTTCAGATCAATTTGTTAAATAATGATCTCGATAGATACAAACATATTTACGTTCGGCTATAAAAATTTTAATGTTGGGTAATGTTGTGTTGGGTTATTGAGTCTACATCCGGGCTGGGGTAAACAGTTTCCCTACAACCTTGATGACTTTTCACACAATTTTCCCCAATCATTTGCATCTATTTAACTGTCCGCGCAAAACGGACCAGTTGTCGGCATTGGTTTTTTGGTGGTTTTTGTTTACACAGTTGCCATCAGATATATCGTAGCAGGCGAGGTGTTCAAATATATCTGAGCAGTGTTGAATTTCAATAAATTATGTACACTAAAAATTTCTTTTAATATCAAAACATCTAATTAAATTAGTCATAACATATATATGAGCAGCAGATATTTTAAATGTTTTTCACATACAACGAAGTGAGGTTCTTTTTACTAAAATGCTTACATATTGCCAAATCTGATATTAAAAGTAATTTCTAGTGTACCTATACAAAATTTATTGAAATTCAACACTACTCAGATATACTTGAACAACTCGCCCGCTACGATGTATCTGATGGCGACTGTCCATGTGATGTGATTAGATCAGATCATTAACTGATCCAGATTCTGAATATAATCCCTGACACGACAATTGAACCTTTCTTGCGCTAATGCCTACATACGAGTATCTGTTTCAAATTTTCGGGAAGTGTTGCCAGACGACTTTTGTTAAATGTAGCTAAATAGTCACTAGAACAATATAATAATGGGAATTCTGACGCTAGATGTATGATGTTACTGTGCTTGAAAAGTCGCTAAAATGTATGAAGCGTCGATTTTTTTTGTCGCTAGACTGCTACGAAAATACGTTAGATCTAGCTACTAAGTCGCTAAATTGGCAACACTGTATTCGGGTTATCTTAATATTAGTTGCCACTTGCCATGTCGTGCGTGAATCCCCTAGGAAATAACGCGAGCATCTGATGTAAATTGATGTTATAATAGTTTATGACGCGACAATGGACCGTAACTTCATACCACTTAACGCTCAGTTAATTACTTGTCATATGAGTAATTCTTTATTATTATTATTCATCATAACTGCAATCGGTCTTTCGGACCATGGACAGTTGTTATACAAGATAAAGACGTTGGAGGCGCAGGGGACAGTACCACCGCTGCCCTTCGAAGGCTATATGATATTTGTTCTTGTAAGGCGTGGTCCTATCCGGCACTGAGTAGCAGATCCACAACGAAGGGTTTCGGGGGGCGGACAGGCGTTCAGCATATCGCTCTTTTATATCTTGATATTGCCTCTTTTACGATCGGTAGGTACTTGGAGGTACTCATGGATTTCGTCATTCATTAGTCATTACGGACAAACCACTGAAAGTTGGCACTTTTCCCGAGGATGCTATTCTGGGCTCTTCAAATACACAGTAGGTATACAATTATTTTGATAAATTCCTGCATGACATGAAACTATTGCCTTAAAATAGGGATATTAAAAAAATATCAATTTAAGGCAGGCACAGACCGTGTTAGCGACGCTGCTAGTATCGCGGCCATTCCCCACTCAACTCAAGTTTAAATAAATTATTGTAAAATCTACATAAATTGCCACAAAAAAAGAACATGTATTTTTTTAAAATATGCTACATACTTTTGATGTAAATTTAACGAAATCACCTCATGACCTCACCAAGGTCGTATACTTTAGAGCCATATGTTTTGTTGCTTATTTGAATGATTGACCTGATCCTACAAGAAGTATAATATAATTAATGACTGCTTGTAAGTTTTAAAAGTATTTTTTAAAAATCAGGCCATTTGGAGGTTGGTGCTTGTGCTGCTGATACAAAAAAAACCGACCCCAAGTGAGAGTCGGACTCGCGCACGAAGGGTTCCGTTTGTTGTATGGGGAGAGCCCCCATTAAATATTAATTTTAATTTAATTATTTATATTTAAAGTGAATATATAACTAACAACTCGCAGGTTGACGTAAATGAGCTGATAAGAGATATACAGATTGGTGACAGACGGATGGACAGACAGACAGTGAAGTCTTAGTAACAGGGTTTCCGTTTTTAACCTTTGGGTATGGAACCCTAAAAAGAGGGAAGGAAAGACTAACTGAGAAAAAAGTTTGGCCAAAATTACTCCCACACATCCACTACTAGCAAATTGAATCATTTCCAATTTTCATGTTTAGTACATAATACCTCATGCTATGTTAAAATAATATCATTGCCAAAGAGAAACATTTTTGTCATTATTTTTAAGTGCTCATTATTATATATAATTATTATTTTTCAGTTTTCCATCAATTAATTTTGCCTTCATTACTTGTAATAGTCTTTTACAAGCATGCCAACTTACTTAGTGATTGACATGAGCTGTAATAATTTATGATAACAGTAAGTACTTAGTTGATAAACTGAAGTTTAAAATATGACTCATGTCAACAATAAAGGAAAATACTGTGTGTGATGTTGACTCCAATGTAAACCATAAGAATAACAATGATTGCATTGATTTTTTATTTTGAGACCAATTATTTACAGAATCTCTTCGAGTTACAAAAATAGGTACTTGTAAAGCCTAAAACACCATCAAAGCAGGTTAATGTACAGGAATGTCAGCTTATGAGTGTGTTGACTCAACTTGCAACTCTCTTGGGTCTAAAGTTTGCTTTGGTACCTCGTAAATGCATCGTCGTCGGGCGCGTGGGGCGCCCACACAGCACTGAAAGTCCCATCAGACGCTGGCCGCGCGGCCGGCCTTGGCCGCTAGCTAGAGGGCCGCAGACTCGGGCGCCATGAGCGGGGAAAGGGCGCTTGCCACGCGCCGTCCCCGCTCCACCTCGAAGCGCAGGTCTGAGGGCGCGCGCCGCAGCCCTGCAGGCCGAACCAGGTCATCCTCAGGCAGGAAGGCCGCCACCATCAGCGCACAGATCACCAACAAAGCCCCCAGTACGAATGGTGGGCCAGGCACCAGCCTCACATACTCATCTGGCACTACGCCAGCATTAGCATGATCCTCATTCAAGTCCACATGGAATAAGTAGAAGATCACTCCGAACATGGCCGGACCGAGACCGTTACACAGCCCCCGAACACCAGTCACCATGCCTTGCACTACACCTTGTCTGTCTGCCCGGCTGTTTACTGACACATATGCACTGATTGCTGGGTATGTTATAGAGCCGAGGGCAGCAAGCACTCCCGCCGCCCACATCATCCAGGTGTGGCTACCAAACCCGTACCACATCAGTTGTAACATTTCAAAAAGTAGTCCCACCATGATGGTGTGTTTGGCTCCTAGATTCCGCATTAAAAACCCGAGCACCACTTGCACTCCAATACTGAGTACTCCAACTATTGCAATAAATATTGCCACCTGCACTTCACCAAATCCCATCACTAGTTTCAAATACACAAATATGCACGAATACTCTCCGGCTTCTGGCAGGTATGATAGGAACACTGCGACACACAGCATCAGCACTGTGCGGTCGGCTCCGACTTTGCGGAGTGCTGCAAATGGGTCAGCTTGCTCCCAACTGATAGCAGGGCCCCAACCACTGGGTCGGACCTTCTCTGGTAGACTCTCAGGCACAGCTACCATGATGAAAAACACATCCAACACTGCAACAGCTGTTGCAGCTGCCACAACTAAGGCTTCTCCATACAAGTTCATGAGATATGCGCCTAGTGCAGGCGATATAACCATACTAGCAGCGAATGTAGCCGAGACCAGTCCGTAAGCGCGCGAGCGCTCAGCCTCCGTCGTCACATCCGCCACATACGCAAAAACTATCGAGAAAGTCACCGCGAACACTCCGCTGATGCTTATCATAGCGAAGAACCACCACGTGTTGACCGTCATCAGCGGGATCGGCGCGCACGTGAAGAACACAGTTACCAGAAGGAAAAACTTGCGCCCCCACACGTCGGAAAGCGCCCCGATCAGCGGCGCAGACAGAAAAGACAGAATGCCCTTGATTCCCATTATCAAACCGTTCATCAGAAACGTGTGATCAGGAAACGTCGCTTTCAGCACGGATATGATTGGCATCGTCAGCAGCCCCCACGCGAAGAACTCCAGGAAGATCACCACCAGAGCGTGGAACACTGAAGGCTCGCCGATTCCAGACATGGTCACGATCCCGTCTTTCATAACAGTCTTCCTATTCCGTATCACCATTTCTACTTCCGTCTTTGTGGTTTTCGTGGGCGTCATTTAAGATTTAATTACGATTCTCGCCTAGAACTATTTTACTAGACACATTTTGGAAATGGAGAGCTACATTGATGAAGACTATTCTATGTACTGAAATGAAACGAGCAAGCAAACAGGACAAACGTCAAAAAATCACTGAGTCTATAGTCTATATCTATAAGTGAGTCTGACTGAAACTTCCTTCCCCCGTCAGTCAGAGGAAACTACTGAAAAAAAAAACAACTCGATAATTGAATTACCTAGTAAGAGCCGAAAAATCTACCAAAAGTGTAGAATATTTACAAATTCGTATACAAATAAGCATCTAAACCAATTATTGTAATACTAAAACCCTACATTTATACTTAAAGACTAAAACACATTTTATATTCAAAAAATATAAAGTAACAACAAACAAACATATTTTTTTTACATTACTACCAAACACACGTTTTTGAAAATCTAGCAACTTTACATTCGTTTTACTTACACTGGGGGTTTTTTGGCGGGATTTGTGCTGAACGCATTCATAGTTTTATTTTGTTGTTTTTGCATTGTTTTCTGCTCGGAATTTGTTCAAGGAGGTGTATTTTGGAGAAAATCGTCTAGTGCACGTGAGCAATGTTGAGAACAATAAAATAAAACAAAGGAGGACGTGAGAACCCAACTTGCACTGGGTGCAGTTTTATAGACGCCCTACAGCAATTGGGTGTTCCAACTCCGAATGAGGCTGCTGCAAATGCTGTTATGAACTTCAGAGAAGATTTGTAATGCAACGGCACTAGCATTACAAATCAAAAAACTAATGAAGATTAACTAAATGGGGATTGTCTCGGAAGGGCTTTTGTACCCGTGAGACGTTAAGATATTATAAAAAGAAAGGCGTGTGGCACTCGGGGACTGCCGCGGTAAAGCTATTGCATAGCATTTTTTATAAACTTCTAACACTAAGAAAGTTACACCAGTAAAATTGACCAAGTACTTTTAGTACCGCAAATCGCTAATAGATGGCACTGTACGTTTTTTTTAGAACGCGGTAACGTTACGTCACGCTCGGCCAAGCCAGTAAAATGGAGTGTTAGTAAGTGTTAGGTTTTTTCGTTACGGAACTTCTTGATTCGGTCGCCGCGCTCAAAGCCCGCGATAAAAGCTATGCAATAGCTTAAAAATAAATACTTTCACTGGAGTTTTTTGGCGGGATTTGTGGTGAACGCATTCGTAGTTTTATTTTATTGTTGTTGCATTGTTTTCTGCTAACGTTTTGTTTCAAAAAGTGCTGCATTTTGAAGAGAATCGTCTGGTGCACTTGAGAAATGTGGAGAACAAGAAAATAAAATGAAGAAGGACGTGAAGACCCGACTTGCACTGGGTGCAGTTTTATAGACGCCCTACTGTGACCGGGTGTTCCAACTCAAAATGATGCTGCTGCAAATACTGTGAAGAAATCCAGAGATTATTTGTAATGCAATGGCACTAGCATCTCAAATCCAAAAATAAATAATGACGAAAAATGAAGATTGTCCTCCACGACTCGGTGGTTGCACGATTAAAAGAGCCTTAAGGTACCTACCTATCCTTACTTTTTTCCTTACTAATATTATACATGTGAAAATGTGTTTGTTTGTTACTTTTTACGCTTCAACACCTCAACCAATCTTGACGAAATTTGGCATGGAAATAGTATGTGTTGAGGGAAGGACCTAGGCTACTTTTTATCCTGCAAAAATAGCATATGTTACTGAGGGTACTAAAAATACTCTTTTTGATTAATTTCTTTATCACAGCAACGGAACATTCCCTCTCGTACATCTACTAGATACGCAAACTATCAGGTTTATGATATAGCGTCCCCACTTACCGACAGCTTCGTCATACAGCGAGGGCCGCTATTCCTGCCAAAGACCAACTACGGTTGGTTTTGCCACCAAGACGCTTGTCCAGGTACTCTGCAAGGCGAGTGCCTCGTGGAAGAGACCACTACCTAAACTCTAGGTAGGTTTCGGAGCTATAGGCACGCTCACCTTTCACGTATTTCGCTGCTGGTGGTTCGATCCCCGCTCGGGACACCAGAGAAGCTGGCTCCGACATCTCCAGTGCGGTACCTTAGCTGCAGGAACGCTCACTTTCCGGCACTTATCACACCTGTCCAGTCTTATTTCTACGCAGCTGGATTGGCCGGGGCAGAACTAGCGTAGCTCTACTTGCTGTCCAGGCAAGTGCCGGAGATGCTTCTCCACCAGTAAAAAAAACCAGTAGTTCCGCTTAATGGACAACTCACGTGCCCCGCGTTGTTATCGCTCAGCGCCCTTATGGCTGGCTATGACAGACAACATAATTTGCGCGTGGAGAAGGACGCCTGGACGCAACGTGCTTGCCAGGCAACAGACATTGTCCAACCCCTGCAACTAACCATATACCACTACGAGTCCTTGATCCAGTCGGGGGACCGACAAGCCTGCCGAAGGCGATTGGTCTGACAACAGACAAGCGGTGGGCTACCCCCGACTCCGTAGTACCCTGATCCAAACAGCCGGACCCGTAGTTCCGACTGCGGACTCTACCTAGCCGGGTAGCTCTAGGCAGAGTAACAGCAACGGAAGAATGGATTGTTATGATTTTTTGGACAGAGATAGCTGAGGAGGTGGGAAATAACATAATTTACTAATTAGCATATCTCGACATATTTTTTATATTTATTTGTACATAAACACACATTATCATTACAGGTACATGAACCCAATTCGACAATGTAGCCACTCTTAAAAATAATTAAAACTTATTACTTAAATAATTTAAAGTCACCCTTTCGAATTCCGCCAACGAACAACTAAATAAATCTATTCTTTCCGAAATTGAATTTAATAAAACTTTCGCCCTTGTTAGAGGAGAAAGTTTTAAAACATTTGTACGCGCTACAGGTAGCGCCAGCAATCTTACTCTCGGTTCCCGCTGCAGCCTGGGGTTAGGAATGAGCAAGCCTAACGATTGTAATAAGGGTGGGTTATTAGAAATACCACGCAGTATGCAAAAAAGGTGCTTGGCTAGAGCTAGATCTCGCCGTACCTCCAACCTATAAAATAATAAGGGTTGGATACATAAGTGGATAAAAAGGGTAGATTCCGTATTCCTTCAAGTACAGGTAACGCGTGAACTTGTTTTGAATTTTTTCCACCATTTGGCTGTATTTTGTTTCGTGCGGATTCCAGACCATTGCACCACTTTTCAGCCTGCTCCTGACTAAAGAATTATACAATGTTCTGGCGGCTGCTGTACCCTGGAAATCTGACGTTTCACGCAACACAAAACCCAAGGTCCTAAACGCCCTCGAGCATATGTTTACAATGTGACTACGAAACGTTAAGTCATTTGTTACTAATAGCCCCAGGTCTTTCATGGATTTAACACGCGGTATCTTTTCACCAGCTATTTCATAATTATAATTTAGTGGTTTTCTGGCTCGAGTACAGGACATCACATTGCACTTCGATGTATTGAACAATAATTTGTTTTATAAACTCCACTCTACAATCTACAGTCTGTCTCATTTTGCACCGCCCTGTATAATTTGAGATCGTCAGCAAAAAGTAAACACTGTGAAGTTTGAACCACATCCGGTAGATCATTTATCATTATTATAAACTCCATTGGACCCAAGTTACTTCCCTGGCTGACGCCAGTAAGTGTCAAGTAAGGCTTAGAAACGCAACCAGCATATTCCACGTACTGTTTGCGAAAATTAATAACTAACTAACTATAAACTTCCGAAAATTTTTAATAATTTACAAGAAAAGCCTATTGCAGCAAGTTTTGTCAAAAGAACATCATTGTCTACACAGTCGAAAGCTTTTCTAAAATCAAAGTAAGCTACGTCTACCTGACCACCCACTTCAGCGTCAAGCACCGGTGCGGTGTGATTCATGAAGCACAAGAGGTTTGAGTCAACGCTGCGTTCAGGCCTAAACTCATGTTGCGCATCGCTAAGTTGGGCGCTTATTTGAGGGAAAATGGAAGCACACATCGATGACTCAAATACCTTGGCAAAAGTAGAAAGAACCGCCACCGGCCTGTATTCCTTCACGTCACTCTTGACTGCTCCTTTTGGTACTGGCGTGACACGAGTCAACTTCCAGCTCTCAGGATATGAACCGTTCCTCAAGCAAAGATTAAACAAGTGTTGCAGTGGAAGAGCCATTGCCATTCGACAATCTTTTACTATAAAAGGAGGAATACCATCGGGACCTACCGATTTTTTGGGCTTTAGGCGTGTAAGAGCAGACATAACCTCCTCTAGAGACAGTTGATCCACGTCTATTTGAACGCAACTACCCGGTGTCGCCCTCTCAGCAGCCGTAGTGTCCAAATTTGGTGCATCACTGCCATACACCGATTCAAAGTAGTTCGCGAATTCTTGTGCACACTCATTTTCTGGTAAAGCTACATTATCTTTCAAGATCCGGGACTGGTTACGTTTCGAACGCTTTCTTCCGACATAACTCCAAAACGAACCGGGTTCCTTCCGTAGCAGAGATTCTATACGATTTTTATATGCCGCATATGAGCTATCTATTTGATTTTTAACTACCGAACGATAGTACGCAAACCTCTCGTATGAAGAATTTGATCCACTATTTTTATATTTCTTATGCCAATGAGCCTTCTCCTTTATACACGCTATTATTTCGGCTGTGTACCAATCTGGGTAACAATACCTGGACTTATCTGTCTTACGTTTTTTCCTAGGAGTGCAATTATCTATAATCCTATTTACAGTGTCATACAAAATATCGAGGGCTTTATCAACTTGACTCGTTTCATATAATGTGCTCCAGTCCTCCGAAGCTAATGCTGCGTAAAGTTCGTGTAAATCGGCTTTAGCGAAATTCCACCGTGGATAAGATGATGCAAGTGGAATAAAACTGGCGGATGGGAGTGCCGCCGGAGCACGGTTTCGCAGGAAGCTTATACAAAGTGGTGGATGCTGCGGGTCCACGAGAGTAAACGGTTCTCTTTCTTTAGACACAGTGATCTCAGTGTCGGCACAGTATATATATTAGTACTAACGTACAGTATGGACACTCCCTGCCGCTCTCTAGATTCGACCTCACCCCCCCGTCACTCAGATTGGCTGTAGATTGGGTACCAAACGTAAAGGACGAGCTACGCAAGCACTTTTATTCACTATATTCACTTTGCGCGCCGCTGTGATTTCGTTCACAGGCATAAAAACCAACCAGTTACCGAACGTAAAGGCCCAACTGAACTCTTTTTTTTTCATACTTGTCTTATGTTGTAAACAACCACCGCTCGAACAAAAAACACCACTTTCCGAATACACCATACACATTATGAGACTTTGAGACTATAAAACATTGTAAATGGTAACTGCGACGTGGACGTATGAATTAACACTGAAAACTGCTATTATTTTATACATCTTCTAACACTTTTTCCATAAAATTGCGAAATTGATAAAGGATTTTGTCACAGATTAAAAATCGACATGATAGTTTTGTTGCTTTGGTGTAGAGATGGTACGAAGTGAATGACTGAATGAATGATTTTGAACTGTTGTTGCGAGGTAAAAATTGGGTCATCTTTGGGCTCAACTGTACAATAGGGTACATCGATTTGGCAGTCCGCGATTTTTTGGTAAGAGATAGGCTTTAGTTGAACATCCATACCAAATTTCAAGGTTAGGAAACCAGCGGTTTTTGAGTTATGAATTTTTGAAAATTGTATTTTTAGGTACTCTTTGGTCTTTGTTTTGTGAGTTTATGTAGGCCAAAGATGACTTATTACTGATTGTATAATTTGATTCCAAAGATTCATAATATGGGGTTAAAACCCCCAACAAACCTTCGGGATCCGAGGGGGATGTGGGAGTATCAAGGCGGGGAAAGCACGCGGGGCCGACTTGAGGGCAGACAAAATTGGGGGTAACATATCGAAAACCAGGGGGTAATCCGTCAAGGTCAAGGTCAATCAGTCAAGGTCAAGGTCTAAGTCAATTTGATCCCAAAGATTCATAATATGGGGTCCGCGAGTGAGGTACGGGGAGTTCTAAATAGAAGCGGGAGCGAGCGAAGCGAGCTCGGACTTTCGGAGCACCCCGGCGGCTAAGTGTCGGCTAAGTGTGTTAGTACCAGATCTAGCACGCGATTATTACAATTATAATTCATAACTCATAATTATTTATTCACATATTATTTGCAATAGTAAGTTCACAGTACATGTGTAAATTAGATGGTATGTCAATTACAAATTAGTGAAAATAAATTCCTATCTTTGAACACAATGCATGAATTTATAAAGAAATGTCAATACCGTCCATTTTATACAATAAATTATTAAAATTGTTAATTTAAACATGATTTATTCTATTTTATAATTTGTCATCAAAATATTCCTTCATTGTACAATGTAATATTCCTTCCTTCATATATACATTGGCGAAACCCGCAAAAAGAGACAAAATATTCAAAGTAACACTGAATGTCACAATTTGCAGAATAGAGATTGAAATCTCCAACAAGTATCACCTTATCATATTTTACACAACATTCCTCTAATAAATGGAATAAATACATATATTCTTTGTCTATTTATATTGACATATTTCCCGAGGGATCTGGGGAAAACTAATTTCTACGCTCGCGCACGTCAGAGTCGTAAGTGAGCAACGGATTGAAGTGTTTTTTTTGTATAAAATTGGTAGAGGGGATATGGGAAGTGACATAGACTGCTAATCAGAATAGCCCGATATAATTCCTAAGGGGTCTGGAGTTGTTATAAAAACCAACACTTAGGGGGTTTTGAAAAAAATCTTAGAAGTAAATTTTGACAGGGGTTGGCAACACTGTGTGTGCTGTCAATGTCATATTAATTGGATGAAATTGTTATTTGGGAGGCGTCAACCGAGTTGGAATTTTATTTTTTGGTTCTAAATTTATAAAACAAAATGGTAAGTTCCTAAATCTTATCAAGTTTGTTAGAATTTATGTTGCCTTTGTATCGTACATAAATTTACACCAGCTACTTTGCAGATTCGCTTCATATTGATTCAAAACCGTGCGGGAAAGACTCGTCTGGCTAAATGGTACATGAATTTTGATGATGATGAGAAACAGAAGCTGATAGAGGAAGTACATGCCGTCGTAACAGTCCGGGATGCTAAGCACACAAACTTCGTAGAGGTAAGGGCGCCATAAACCATCAAACATAGCTTAGTTCGCAAACTTTCAAATCACCTAATGAAAACCGAAATTAATATTGTTCTTGTTCTTTCAGTTCAGAAATTTTAAGATAGTGTACAGGAGGTACGCGGGACTCTACTTCTGCATTTGCGTGGATGTGAACGACAATAATCTCTGCTACTTGGAGGCGATACACAACTTTGTGGAAGTCCTCAATGAGTATTTCCATAATGTTTGCGAATTGGATCTCGTTTTCAACTTTTATAAGGTATTTGATAAAACTAATTTATCAGTCGGGAATAAGAAAGAATCATGAAATAGTAACAGCTTAATTTTTTTTATTGTAGTATCAACAACAGTTGCTAAGATCCAAAATAAAGGCATAAAGGTCTTTCAAAAGAGTAAGAGGTTTTAGTATAAAACAGTTTGTAACATCCTCCCTTTTTGACAACCCTTAACGGACAATACCTATTTGCTTTGCTATTGATTCAATCTGTGGTTTATGTAAAGTGTTGGTCAGTAAATCTGCCAGTTGAAACACGCTGGAACACATTCCATACATAATCCACTTTCAGCAACAAGTTCTCTGGCATAAAAATGTCTAATAGCAATATACTTGGTTTTTCTGTGGAGTTCTGGGTCATGTGAGATCTTTATGGGAACTAGGATTTGCTTCCTTGTAGGTTTCTATTTTTCGGTTTTATGCATGAACTAAATTTGGTTGCCTAGTTTGACAGGACTAAACGCAATCAAATTGAATTCACAGACTATGTTAATGGATGAACGAAAGAATGAACAATATAACTGACATAACCTGTTTACCGTAAGTGAAAGAGTAAACAAGATATAATTTTCTTTAGCGCTGTCTCTGTTGCATATGTCATATATGTTACAAATATAATCTATGAAAAATTCAATAAAAACACTGATTTAGTTTGTTTTTTGGCTCGGCATCAAGGATTTTTGAGTGATGTATTTAGGAGTTTGAATTTGCCTAAAAGTGCGTCGAGGCATTGTAAATATCTGGAGAAATTGAAGGTCTGACGATAACCAGGTTGGCAATCGATGGCTTCTAAAACTGCTGAAGCTGAAAGTTGGTAAGACATAAGACCAGAAGTCTTCCAACCTGGTTTATTGACCTTGTCACCATCATCAGAGTCAAACCCTCAGATCAGATTTCTTTGTCTCAGAGTCATGCAGTATGTTGATGCATCTTGGTCCAAACTTCTAGCTTTGACTGTTTTATAGTGCTTTCGGTCATCAACCTGGTCATCATGAGACCCTCAGGTCAAAGGTACAGTGTCCTAGAGTACTTATCAGGGTTTATACCATCACTTTACTTAGGTATTCATAAAAAAAATTCCAATTGTGTGGTTTTACAAGACCAATTAAAATTTTGTGGTCACCAAAATAGGTTGCGATTAAAATTAGCTCAATTTTAGTTTCACATCTAAAATATGGTCATTCAGAATAGCAAAATGGCATTAAACTTAATTTAGTTTAAATCTGTCAAATAAGTCCAGTTTTTCCGAATAGCATACATGAATTTGACACATCTTAACCTAATTCTACTTAAGTTTATTTGATTTGTGCAAAACCAGATCCACACCAACATAAAATAATAATTACAGTTCTCAGTTCATTATTGTAAGAATTAGTCACCACAAGGGACCTCCGACACTGGATGTAGATGCTTTTCCTAGATTGACTTGTCCAGCTCTAGCGATCAACCATTTCAGCACCCCTGCTATCATCATCATATCAGCCAAAAGATGTCCACTGCTGAACAAAGGCTTCTACAATGACATTCCTGCGCTGCCTGCATCCAGCAGCTTCCCGTGACCTGATAGTAAGTCCACCAAGTGCGAGGCCTCCTGCCCCATGTCCTCTGGTGTGTGGTCGCCACTCGAAAACTTTACTGTCCCAACAGCTATCTGTTGTACAAGCTACGTGCCCTGCCCACTGCCATTTAAGTTTAGCAATTCTGCTTACTGTTTCGGTTTTTGGGAGCACTCATTTTAAACCGAAGACCTTAAACTCATGAAACAACTTTCCCCAAGGAGTTAAAAAAAATTGAAGTTATCAGCAAATCAATTTGTATGAAATACATGATTGTTCTTTTTCCAGGTATACACAGTAGTAGACGAGATGTTCCTGGCCGGAGAGATCCGCGAGACGTCACAAACCAAGGTCCTGAAACAGCTCTTGATGCTGAATTCCTTGGAGTGAAGGTGTTACTATTTGTGTGAATGTTTGACAAGTAATGGTTGCCTCCTAAGGGGATCCCTGTACCTAAGTAGAGTATATGCTTCAACAAATGAAAATGAAGCATAGGTGCTGTAGTTTATTTAGAAACTATTGACTCTATAATCTAAAGTTCATTGTAGTTAAAAGTGCCAAATGTGGCCACTTCCTATCTGTAACTACAGTGAGCTACAGTTCGCATTGTTGATATTTTCTTAATAAACTACAGTACCTGTTTATATTTTCATCGCTGAAAATTTTCATTAAAGTATGTACTCAGCAAGTAATTATTTTATAACTGATGGCAGGCTAGTGTAGCACTTGTTACATGTCATCAAACTGTATCAAAAGTAGTAAATAATACAAATGTAATTCATAAAGTATAGTCAATAGCCATTTCATCAAATTTAATTAATATTATATAAATTTACCAAAAAAAATATAAATAATAAAAAATAAATTAAACAGTTACCAAAATTAGTGACGGTTCTTCTAAAAAATCCGAAATTTTGTAGTATATTTTATTAAGAAGCCACTGCTTCAGTCTTAATAAGATGCATACTCATTAGAGTAAGCCTCGGGCTAAAGAGGACACACTCACCCTGAAGTACGGCTCACCACGCAAAGGCCTCGACTCAACCGCTCGAGCGGCGCTCGGCGCTCGTCACGTTGCTTCAGCTACGTTCGCACCACTCTCGGCGTACGCCAAAATTACGGCGAAATCCTATACGTTCGAGAACCAAACGGTAACCAATCTGGGTAAAGAGGGGGTGAGGATGCAATCTAGGGAGCGGCAGGGAGTGTCCATACTGTATGTTAGTACTAATATATATACTTTGCTTTAGATACACTGTTCTATGTCCTTAAGAGCCTGCTGGAGTTCATATTGATTAATAACGGATTCCTGTTTCGTTTTTCAAAAAAGTAATGCGGTACAGACACAGATATACGTCATCCGATTATCGATATAAAATTATTTCAAAATCGGTTCTTTGGTTAACAAATGAATCAAATACTACGCGTTTGTATAGGATTTATGAACTCCAGCAGGCTCTTAAGCATCATTGTATATTTTGTTTGTATAGGTGGGTTTGATTTTTTTATATTTTCTTGTTGCATTGTAGCAAATACCATACAATATATTTAATATTACAAGATGATGAGTCTCATAAGTTGTAAAGTATGCCAATATTTTCCGTTATTAGTTTCTCTACAATGACAGCGCCATCTAGTGATAGGCTTTAAAAGCTTTATCTTAATATCATTTATTTTAAATCATTTATGTATAAAACGCATATGATTTAAGATTTCCAATTGTAATATAGCTTAATATTGATCTGTCATTTAAAGTACCTATTTTAACGTCATATTTTTATTTAACTAAGTCATGCAAACATTTTGTTTACGCATGAATGAAGAGAATGAAAAAACTTGTTCTATTAGTTATTTAATAATTTAGATTCTAGGTAGGCATATTTTTAGCGTTGCATACAACTCATTCCAAATGCTATTTAATTTCAATTTAGATAATCATGAAACTTTTCTTTAATTGAAAGATTTTTCTTTTAGATAATCAGGGGACTTCTTAAATTAAAAGAGATTATTCTTTAAGATAATTCTTCGTTAGATTATTCTTGGAAACTCTTTTTAGTTAAGAGATTTTTCTTTGTATAAATGAAAAGTTTAAACTTTAGGGTATGTTAAATGTGAGCATGTAATATGCCTACGTGGCATACGTATTTAAAAACAGTTATTTAGTAAAGCATGATTTATTTATTAAAGACAGTAATATAAAACTTAAATAAAACCTATATAACTTAATACTCCACTTTAATTCCTCTGTACAAACTTAACCTATGAGTAATTATCTGAGATCCTTAATAGCGTATTCACTAAATGGTTTCCCATACCAATTGAAAATTATTCTTGAAAATGGATGGGCCGATAAACTTAGCTCGTAAAACAAACGGTCGTTGGGGTAGTAAAGTTTTCGGGTGGCGACCGCGCACCGGAAAACGTAGCGTAGGAAGGCCTCACACGCGGTGGATCGACGACCTGGTGAAGATCGCGGGAAGCCGCTGGATACGGGAAGCGCAGGACCGGTCGTCGTGTAAATCCTTGGTCGTCGTGTAAATGTAAATCGTGTAAGGCCTTAGTCCAGCAGTGGACGTTTTTCGGCTGATATGATGATGATGGATGGGCCGATGCTAATGAAACTTTATACACATATGCAAGTCACGAAGTTCTTAGTTTGGAGATAGATAATATTTTCGAAATACTTTTAGTTTTGCGAATTTTAAGATTACTATGAAAACCTTAAATCACCATTATTTACTGATAACACTATTTTTTTGAAAACGTTATCTATCCACAAACAAAAATTTTGTGACTTGTTGATGTGTACAAAGTTTCATTAGAAACGGCTTATCCATTTTCAAGAAGTAGTAATGTATGTGAAACAATGTTGTGAATACGCTTTTAATAGGCTAGTTGTTTTACATACTTCATGTCATTTGATTTACTTCTTACCATCTGTCAAAAAAAAACTAAAGGTCTAATAAAAGTGTTCGAAAAGGCGCGACCTATTCAAGCTTTAGATGTACCTACTAATGGACTATGCACTTATGACGTCACTATGTCAGTAACGCGAGTAATTGCTATTGACAGTTGATAAAAAGTTACTCAAATGACAGCCGCGCAGATGAAGAATAGATCTGAAAATGGCGTCCGCTCGCATGCTATCTCGCTCGCACTCTATCGCTGTCTATCCTCACACAGTGAAGTACGCGCTGCAAAAAAATAATTATTAATAATTAGTCATGGGAACAATGCATCACTTTAAAGAGCAGAGCGATTTGAATCTTATCTTACCTTTATAATCTACTAGCTCTTACATCGTTTTTATGACTGTCTTTGAGGGTGACTGGAGTTTACTCCAGATCCCTCGGGAACGACATTGGGTTATTCTGATAAGCAGTCTATGTCCTTCCCCCCCCCCCCCCCCCCAACCACATGTATACAAAAGATCACTTCAATCCGTTGCTACGCCACATTCGCGAGCATGAAAATAAGTTTTGCCCAGATATTTCAGTTTTGACTATATAAGGATATGGTAATTAGTAAACATGTCAACATATGTCTGGAAGAAATCACTAAAAGCGATAAGGCCGCCTTTTCACTGTACATACTTTTAATAAAGTTTTGCAATTTTTCTGGTGTGCGATAAAGGATATTTACTTACTTACTTATGTCATTTCCCACCCCCTCAACCATGTCTGTGCAAAAAATCACAACAATCCATTGTTCCGTTGCGATGTTAAAGAAATTAACCAAAAAAAAGAGTTTTTTTATTTTTATTTTATTAAAAATTTGAGTGCGTTTGACTGCAACTCACCTGATGGTAAGTGATGATGCAGTCGAGGATGGTACACGCAAACTCAAATAATTTTAATAATTTTTGCAGGTTCTAACTGAACTGCGTCGGAAAATGCTATTTTCACGGGATCGGGACAAAAAGCAGCCTATGTCCTTCCCAGTGACACTGGCTGCCTGCATGCCAAATTTCGTCAAGATTGGTCGAGGTTTCGAAGCGTTAAAAGGCAACAAACAAACTTTCACATTTATATTATTGGTAAGGATTCTATAATAACATAGTTTACAAAATTTATACCTGAAGTCGCAGTTTTCTTATTTTGTCATTGGCTCACTCGCCGCCGATCATCAAAATCTAAAGTATGTACCAACTTCTAGATAATCTACAAAATGAAGCGGCTAGTGCCTTTAAGTACGAGATTCAATGACTTTAAAGACGAAAATGATGCGGCTAGTGCCTTTAAGTACGAGATTCAATGACTTTAAAGACGAAAATGATGCGGCTAGTGCCTTTAAGTTGAGCACGAGATTCAATGAACTAAAAGGTTACAAAAAAAGAACAAACAACATACCACTAAACTCACAAAGGATAATCGATCATAGTGAGTGATAAGACGAAGGATGGCGGATAGCTACAAACATCATTTGAATATAGTGAACATTCGTGATGTAAGTACCTATTTTTTTTTGAATTGGAACTTGGATGTGACCAACCCGCTCTGGGCCCACGTAGTCGAATAAGGCCCGATCTCCCTAATTCAGGGTAGGCTTGAGCCCCTCGGTGGGGACGTTACATTAACTGATATAATTAATTCAATTTATTCATTCCACTAAGAAAATAATTTGTGTAGGAACACAGTCAGACACACACACGACGAGACGAGACACAGAACTACAAATGTTGCTATGATTTGCCACCGCCTATGAGGGCGATCACGTCCAAGTTCGTCTTAAAAAAACTCTCTTGAGTTGTCATACTACAATAGTAGTTTATGAAACTGTTGCATAATATCTAGTTATGCGCAGTTTCATACACTATTTTATCTAATCTCATATATTGCGATTGAACCTACTAAATAAATGATCAAATTGAAGTTAAGAGTAAAAATAGAGTCCCACGAAATTTAGTACAACAAAACGTAGGTATGAATTGCGCCAAAACCCCAGCATACCACCGCGCATGCGCTAAAGCGAGTGCTGAACAGACAGATAAAAATTGGAATCAAAACTTTTTGTAATGCTGTATAAAAAAAAGTTTGAAAAAACTTAAAACCGACTTCAAAATGAAATTCACTCAAAAGTGTGAAATAATATTATTATACTTAAAATACACAACATTAACCAACAATAACGAAATCAAAGGTGGGTACGAATTAAATTAGAGACTTAAAAAATTTTTTGAGGTCGGTGTCAGCAAACCATCGAATCTAAACCATTTAATACGTAAGTAACTGTGTGCTGGTACCGACCTCAAAAAAATTTTAAGCCCCTAATTTAATTCGTATCCGCCTTTGATTTTAATTTCATTTTGAAGTCGGTTTTAAGTTTTTAATAACTTTTTTTTATTTTCTTTATTTTTAGTGGTAATGCTATCTATCTAGCAACGTTAAATCCAATCACCTATACTCACCATTAGGAATTATCAAATCATAATACATGTGTTTCATTAACAGATACAGAGTCCTGTGGCTTCCATCATCATCTCAGCAGCATGAAAGTTAAGGAGTTAAATCGTTCATCATCAGCTCATTTGAATAACCTGAAGGAATACAACTATCGGTCTATGCATACCTACGTATATATTTATGTATAACATTCAAAAGAATTTTCCTGCAACTCCTAACCGTTAAGGAGTTGTACCTTCCTACATCAGCTTATCAACATGAGAATATGACTAACAGACGCAAGTATATTAATAGCTTTAGAAAACATATTAATCCCGTAATTAGTGCATTTAAAATTCAAATTTTTCATTATTTTTGAAGGGTTGCCCTCGATTTCCCTGGGATCCCATCATCATATCCTGACTTGGTGACAGTGGGACCCCTCGGGAGTATACTCTTTCGAATGAAAAAATAATTTTGAAAATCGGTCCACAATTGACGGAAAAATCGGTGAACATACATCAAAAAAATAAAATATACAGTCGAACTTAGTACCTCCTCCTTTTTGAAGTCGGTAAAAAATGGCACGAACTGCATGAGCGTTCCAATAAAAAAAAAATATGGAACTTCGTTGGTGATATTAACTTTTTGGATTAACTTGTATCGTAATGAAAAAAAAATACTTTATAACATTATTTTGTTAGAGAAATAATGTTTTATAGTGTTTTTTTATTTTTTATTTCGGTATTGTGTTTATAAAGTACTAGCTGTTTCCCGCGGCTTCACCCGCGTGGACCACGTTTCTATGACTTTTCGAGGGAGCGCAGTGCGCGAGCCGCAAGCGGCCCGCGAGCGTGGTAAAAAGTAGCCTATGTTTTAATCCAGGTCCTAATCTGTCTACCTACCAAATTTCAGCCAAATCCGTTCAGTAGTTTTTGCGGGAAAGCGTAACAGACAGACAGAGTTACTTTCGCATTTATAATATTAGTAGGGATATATAGGCAGGCAAAGTTAAGCCAGATAATGTCACTCTTTTTCAAAAAAAGGATTTCTATTATAAAACTTAGTCAATGAAATCAAAAATTATACCTATAGTCAATAAAATCACATTTCGACCTCATAAGTTATATGTTAAGGTGGTAAACATTTTTTTATAATCTGATTTGTGATGCGAATTAATCACAAATAATAAAGACAAATTAAAAAATCCACTGGTTATATTTACCCTTGCTCCTTATTTAGTTTGTTAATATTTATGTAAATTAAATTAATAATAATAAAAATAATAATTTATAACAGAAATAGTCAGAAGAAAAATAAAAATCGATTTTTGAGAACTTGTTTTGCCAACCGTAACATAAGTACCCGCCGCCATTTTCAGATCTAATCATTACCTGCGCGGGTTATAATAAAATACCGTTTAAAGAACAATTGTCTGGCGCGTTACGACACGACGCTGTCACAAGGTTTTTTGGGATTGCAGCTTCTCAGTCACAATTGTATTGTTAGCACTGTAAATCAACTCGAACTAGCTATAGTATAGATAGTGGAACCGAATAAAAATCTCGAAAATAAAATAAATAATAATTATATTTAACTTTCAATTCACAATTATCACATTATCGTTATGCTTGCTAGGCTGGCCGGTGATGCGGCGTTATCTAGGACAGCGGCTAGTGGTTCGTTGGCGCAGACGACACGGCCGCCGAATGGTCGTTGCTCGACGCTGACTGGTCACAGTGGCGCCGCCCGGCTGCTTACCCCCACTCCCATTCATGCAGTACAGGGGGGAAGACCCACTCGTTCGGATGGCCTTGATGAGATATAGTGGGTTCTAGGTCGAAGTCAGTCCATCTGAGAAATTTGAGTTATTGGTTAATGTTAGTCATATTTCAAGTTAAGGCCTTAAGATGGGTCAGATTACAATATTCAATTAAAATTATTGAAAGAATGTGTAAAGCTATCACCATGGAAAAAAATATATAATATACTTCAAGTAATAAAAAATCGATTTAATTGAATACAATTTTAAAAAATATTTCCACTTGATGTAAAAAAATATACTGTTTTTGGCATTAATTGCAAAATTTCTCGAAAATAAATAGTTAATGTTGAATGAAACCAACACACAAAAATTAGTGAGAGCTTTCATTTTAATTAAACACATTTTTTAATATTTATTTGAAAGTGATGGAAAGTAACAGCCGCGTTAAAGCCCACATTGATTTGAACTTAAAATTAATAGACTTACGTTTGATTTTATTTAAACACGTATCAACCTGCTAGGATTGATTGATCTTAAAGCTTTAATTCAATCAATGTATTTCTTAAAAGTAGGTACAAATTGTTTTTTTTTTCAGTAACTAATTGTAACGACGAATCGAAATCATGCATAAACAGGTGTAATATTACGTCGTAGAAAAAGTTTATTAGCATTTTGCATGCAAATTCAATCAGGGCGACCAGAGCGTGCTGCATCAGGATAGTTAAAACTTCCAGACTGAAAACGCTTGAAACAAGTTTGTGCTACTGATTGATACTGCATGAGATCCATAAAAAGCACATATTTTACTTGCGGCCCGTGTTGCATTGAATAAAATTTCAAAATTTAGCGACTTGCTTCGCTACTTTTACCCATTTTTGTAGACAAGACGATGGAAAAATGGCGGGATTTTTTTATAAAATCCACAATTTGTTTTTATTTTTATTGCACGTTCACTTTCCTAATTTTATTATAACCAGCAAAGAGATTTGATTACAAATTTATAGTTTTTTCCCCGACCTATAAAACTAGTGGGTTGAACAAAGGAAAAAAAAAACAATAGTCACACTAATGTGACGAAGTAGTGTTACGACGAATTGGGCAATTTTTTTTGTGCAGAGGCCTGCACATCAAGCTAGATACTCGTAGTGCGATTCTGATCCATACGCATACGGCATAAGAACGGTACAAAGTTTTTTTTTTTTTTTATTAAAAATTTGAGTGCGTTTGACTGCAACTCACCTGATGGTAAGTGATGATGCAGTCGAGGATGGTACACGCAAACTCAAATAATGCCTATTCACTCTTGCCTTGAAGATCCCCAAATTATAGGAAAAGTGTAGAGCTTGATGTGCTGGCCTCTGTACAACGTGGAACCACCGACCGGGTATTCGCAATACATATTTCTTGATATTGTTCCTCATGTAGTTTTTTTATCCCATTGTACTGACTGAAGAAGCAAAAAGAGTTGACTGAGATTATATTGGCTTTTGTGATTCATTATCATCGTTATATCACCCGAAAGCAGTCCACTGCCGGACAAAGGTCTCTCCCAGGGTTTCCACAACGATCGGTTCTGCGCTGCCCGCATCCAGCGGCTTCCCGCGACCTTCTCTTGGTCGTCGGTCCACAGAGTGAGAGAGTTCTGCCTACGCTACGTCTGCCGGTTCGCGGTCGCCACTCGAGCAGTGGACGTCTTTCGGCCCAGGGCTTGAAACCGGTTAATTTTTATTTTCCAAAATACAAGTTAGCTTGAGCAAATTTGATGTCAGTTCTAAAAAATGGCCCATATTAAATTTACCACATTAGTTATTTCAGTAAATATGACAAAATACGAAAAAATATTAACAAAACCATTTGTAAAACCGGTTTAGCTCCCATAGTAAATTAACCGGTTTCCAAGCCCTTCGGCTGATATGATGATGAAGAGTTACTTGAAGGGCGGAATGCCCCGGGAGCGGTTGTGCGGCGGGCTGGCCACCGCTATGAACTGGAAGGTGCTCCGCAGGTAGGCGCTGGTGACCTTCGCGTCGATTGCGCCGTGCGAGCGGTGTCCCAGCGCGCGAAACGGGAACTTGCCTGCCACATACATACAGTTAACTGCAACTACATACAACTGATTGGGTGATTTAGCTACTGAGAGACATTTACAACTGATCGGATGATTTAGCTACTGAGAGACATTTACAACTGATCGGATGATTTAGCTAATGAGAGACATTTACAACTGATCGGATGATTTAGCTACTGAGAGACATTTACAACTGATCGGATGATTTAGCTAATGAGAGACATTTACAACTGATCGGATGATTTAGCTACTGAGAGACATTTACAACTGATCGGATGATTTAGCTACTGAGAGACATTTACAACTGATCGGATGATTTAGCTAATGAGAGACATTTACAACTGATCGGATGATTTAGCTACTGAGAGACATTTACAACTGATCGGATGATTTAGCTAATGAGAGACATTTACAACTGATCGGATGATTTAGCTACTGAGAGACATTTACAACTGATCGGATGATTTAGCTACTGAGAGACATTTACAACTGATCGGATGATTTAGCTAATGAGAGACATTTACAACTGATCGGATGATTTAGCTACTGAGAGACATTTACAACTGATCGGATGATTTAGCTAATGAGAGACATTTACAACTGATCGGATGATTTAGCTACTGAGAGACATTTACAACTGATCGGATGATTTAGCTACTGAGAGACATTTACAACTGATCGGATGATTTAGCTAATGAGAGACATTTACAACTGATCGGATGATTTAGCTACTGAGAGACATTTACAACTGATCGGATGATTTAGCTAATGAGAGACATTTACAACTGATCGGATGATTTAGCTACTGAGAGACATTTACAACTGATCGGATGATTTAGCTACTGAGAGACATTTACAACTGATCGGATGATTTAGCTAATGAGAGACATTTACAACTGATCGGATGATTTAGCTACTGAGAGACCTTTACAACTGATTGGATGATTTAGCTACTGAGAGACATTTACAATTGATTGGGTTACTTAGCTACTGAGACATTTACAAATGATTGGTGACTTAGTTACTTAGAGACATTTTCCACTGATTATTTACTAAAAGTTTTTATCATAGCCACGTGTTTGCATGTACTTATTTTTATTGCCGCTAAGTAATTGACATAAGTTCGTCCATGTATGATTTTTACCACTAATCATTTGCAACTGATTGAAAGACATTTATTTACCAGAGGCCGGGTTGAGGTCGTTTCTGGCCGCGATGGCGTTGCAGGCGCTGTAGGGCGGGTCGCACTTCTCGCAGCGCGACAGCGGGTCGTGCTTGAAGTCGTTATAGCGCATCGCCCAGTACATGTCGCGGAGGTTTCTCACCGTCGCCTGGGTGACGAACACAAAAGTGATTACATAGTAACACTGAGCACATACTTCCTTTTAAGTGATGATAAAAAACCTACAAATAAACCGCCAATTGGCGTATTAATTAATGCGCCAAATGAAATTGATAACATCGATATTACACTAGATTTTTATCTGTACTATTGTTTTTATTTTTTATTCATCATCACCATATCAGCCACAAAACGTCCACTGTTGGACAAAGGCCTCCCCTAAGGATTTCCACGACGACCGGTCCCGCGCTGCCGGATCCATCAGCTTCCCGTGATCTTTACCAGGTCATCGGTCCACGAGGCTTGCAAATGCCACACTTACCGGTGCGCGGTCGCCACTTGAGAACTTTACTGTCCCAACGGCTATCTGTTCTACGAGCTATGTGCCCTGCCCACTGCGACTTCAGTTTAGCGATTCTGTGAGCTATGTCGGTTACATAGACATAGACATAGACATAGACATTTTTTATTGATAATTATACATTACTTTGGTTCTCCTCGTTTCTGATTCGATCACGCAGAGAAACTCTGAACATAGCACGCTCCATTGCCCTTTGGGTGACCTTGAGCCTTCTTATGAGGCCCATTTATTGTACTGTGCCCATAGTAAGCGACCAAGTCTCAGTTCCGTAAGTCATCAATGGCAACACACACTGGTCTAAGACCTTAGTCTTGAGACACTGCTGTATTTGGGACGTGAAGATATTGCGAAGCTTTCCGAACGCTGCCCAGCCGAGTTGGATTTGTCGATTGATCTCTTTCTTGAAGTTGGACCCACCCAGCTGAACTGTTTGTCCCAATATTCGTCAACAACTTTCAGTGTAGAGTCACACCCTGGAAACTTCATACAACGGGTCAGAAATGACATTTCAAAAAAGTAATGACGGAACAAACAAAATGGATGGCGGCGAAATCCTATACGTTCGACAACTAAACTGTAACCAATCTGTATCAATCTGGGTGACGAGGGGGTGAGGTCGGGAGAGCGGCAGGGAGTGTCCATACTGTATGTTAGTACTTATACTTTGGTAGAGGCTCCAACCTTTAGGGAGGTGGGTGCGACACGGATATTTAATATTATTTTCATCTTGTCTTTGTCATTTTAAGACCCACACCGATGTATCCGTCGCAGACAAATTAGCCATTTATACATCGGACGTACGGACGGACGATTGCATGTCTGGTACCACCAAAAGTAGTCACGGTTCTTTTTAAGTTTTTCTACACAGAAGTTAATCAGCGGACTAGCCCGCTAATTAAATGGACATTTTACCATTCGTCTGCGAAATATCCACCGATGCTGACCTGTTTCTCCTTGAGAATGTAGGCGCGCGGGTTGGTGTGGTAGCCGAACCAGTCGCCGTACATGGCCACGCGCACGTTGCCGCCGGACAGGTTGAACACCGGCGGGAACATCGGGATGTTGTACGACGGGAAGTACGTCTCCGCTTGGAGCTGAAGCGTTCTGGAATGAATCAACATTTCGTTCAAAGGCTCATAAACGTCCCCATCGAGGGGCTTGAGCCTACCCTGAATTAGGGCGATCGTGCCTTAGCCAACCACGCGGGCCCAGTGCGGGTTGGTCGACTTCACACACAACGTGCGAGTTTCTTCCCAGGCGTGTGCAGGTTTCTTCACGATTTTTTCCTTCACCGTAAGGCTACGTATCGAAAATTGTTGTTCATGACTTACCATCGCGTGAGATGATCCCAAGGGCTACTAGGGTATTTGACAGTATCAAAACTAAATTCGATGCCGGGTCGTTACTTTTCCTCCAATATGGTTGATGGGAGCGATGGCTGACTCTCGCGTTATACTCGTGACCGCCGGGTGCTGTCCGTGTGAACTGGCCTACTCTTGTCAAAGATATCAATGATTTTTATGTATAGCTTATCGTGTTATATTGTATTCATGTTCTAATGACATAATCTGGTTTATTTTTTAGAATTGAATTTTGACGTTATTAACTAATTATTGTTTATTTTTTGATTTTTCACAAATGAAATTATGTTATTATTATTCTATGATAAGACAAAAAATTTATGATCAAAACTTTTACAAAATTTTAAATTTTGCTTTATGTACCTACGTTCAGTAAGATCTCTTTTCCATTTAAAGCCTGGATCTACTTACTCTCAAAAGTTTTAATGCTCGTGTGTCCTAGATTTCAAGAAGTTTATTCGAAATAGGTGCAAATTACACTCTTTCTGATAGTCATAAAATAGTAATAAGTTAATAAAATATTTATTCATGTCATTTGTGAAAAATAAAAAATAAACTATCATTAGTTAATGACGTCAAAATCATTGATATAAAACAGATTAGAACATGAAAACCATATGACACGAGAATTTATACATTAAAATCATTGAATGTCATTAACGCCTTCGACAAGAGTAGGCCAGTTCACACGGACAGCACCCATTCACGAGTATAACGCAAGAGTTATTTTATCCTTTTCCGATTACGTTATAACACCCGAAGTGGGCTTCTTGAATTTTTTTAAATTTTGTTTTTCAATCACTAAATTAGTTCGTCAAAGACAATGACGTCACACGCCTGCAATTAACAAATTGTCGTTTCTGATAGTGATAAAAAGTTACTCAAATGACTAGTAGCGAAATACCGGATTGTGAATTTAAAAAATCCAAGCTATATTAGGCTGGCTACCTTACAAGCCTAAACTATATTTATCAATCCATAATCATTGCGTTTCAGTGGTTAATAAAATTATTTTGAAATTAAAAACCCGACTTCATTAAAACTTAACCCCTATTATAACCTAATTTTTTTTGGGTAAAACGTATCCTATGTCACTCACAGTATTATGATGACTCTAACGACGCCCCGTACTCCGTAATCCATCAAGCCGTTTAGTCTGCAGGGCGTGCCGAAGAAATAAACATACATACACTCGAAAAACATAACCCTCCTTCTGGCGCAGTCGGGTAAAAAAAGGTAAAATATGTGTCTAATATAAATAAAATCCTTACAAATATCATAAACGCGAAAGATTGTACTCCTTCACGCCACAATAGCTAAACATATCTGGGGACCTGGATTAACATATAGACTACTTTTTTCCACGCTCGCAGGCCGCTTGCGACTCGCACATTGCACACCCTCGAAGACAGTCATAGAAACTATGTTCACGCTAGCCTGTGAGACAGCCATATCTGCGTTAATTATCTGAAATGAAATGATCTTTATTTGATCTTACAGGTCTGCCGCCTCAATGTAGCCAGGCAGCTGCTCGAGCACCCACAGCAGGCCGGCTTTGATCTTGGGCTCGCGCGTCTTCGTGCGCGGCGTGAACTTGTTGTAATCCACTATGTACCTGTGAGACAGACACATACATATACGTTAAGCGTCTCATCTACATCTACGTAAAAAGCGAACCCCATCTTCCGCCTAGTATAGCCTTTCTGATGTTATTTCAGGAAAACTGACTTGTTTGGTTTTCCATTACATTTTCAATTTAAGAAAATCACATATTAACCCGGCGAAAGTGTGGCGAAGAAATGTAACAAGGAGTATGTGGTAGGGTATGACATACCCGTTTACAAAATTGGCTGTAATACTTGTTTTTAAAAAAAAGGATTAAATACGCATTGGAAGTAAAACATTTGCGTCATTTTAACAATTTTCATTTTTTACTTAACTGGAAACACGTCACTAGGAATTTTTAACGAAAATTTACACTCATAAAAAAAATACAAAGGAACTAAAAAAATGAAGGTTTATGAAAAATCTTTAAGAAATGGTAGAACATGAAATAATTAACTACATAAACAAAAAAAACAAATATATTAGGAACTGGAGATATAATATACACCAGCTATGTGGCAGGGTATCACATACCCGAACGCAGTTCGCAAGCGTCAACTCGAGCGCAGGGTGGCGCGACACTGCAATCACCCCACTATCCCCACCCGCACATCTTTAAATCTAGCACGTTTGAAGGTCACAAACAAAAAATACACGCAAATAAGTAAGTACCATGGTGGGTATGTCATACCCTTGCCACACTCTCGCCGGGTTAAGTATATCAACGGTGGTAAAAAATGTTATTAATTTCAAAATAGTACCGTTTTTGACATTTCAATACAAAGTTTCTTAGATGATTATTATAGTCAACTAACGATATCATTGCTTTTACCATTCACTGTCTTTTTAATAATATGACATAAAAAAATATATACTAAATTACTTTTTTTTATTTCTGCCATACGACTGCTACGAGTAATAATATAATCCCTGCTCCAGACTTCCACTGCTGAAAGCTTCCTGCGAGCGTCACTAGATCACCATTTCTACCGGCGTGATCGAATATTCGCCAGCTTCATCTTCTTCTTAAGTGGCCAGGGAGATAGGTTGTAAAGAGCTCCAACAATTTGCTTGGAAATTGGTACGCGAGGGTTTTTGGGGGCGAAAAATCGATCTAGATAGGTCTCATCTCTGAGAAAACGCGTGTTTCGGAGCAAAGCTCCGTTGCCCAGGTACTGAACCATTACTTGATATCTGTTTATTACGCGGTGGACCGACGACCTGATGAAGATCGCGGGAATCCGATGGAGCGGGCAGCGCAGGACCGTCGTCGTGGAAATCCTTGGGGGAGGCCTTTGTCCAGAGTGGACGTTTTTCGGTTGATATGATGATGACTTGATATCTCTTCAACCCCAAGTTATTGAAATAGACTGTTTTTTTCTTAGTCTATCCAATACCTTAAAGCTCACAGGACTACCGCTGCTGGTAGACATTATTTTGTACTAAGCACCAGACTTTATAACAGGGTAAATAAGTTCCTGGATATATACTACAAAAACTCGTACGAGTGCAAAAACAGGTTAACTGACTGGCTACTTAAAATGACCTACTCTGAAACCGAAAAACTACTTTTACCAATCACTTAGTTATCAATTAGTTTCCTCATCATCGTAGGTACCTACCACATTAGGTAAAATTTTTCGGCAACCTCAGAATATACTAGTTATACCCTCTAATGTACTAAGTACTTGTACCAAACATACACCTTAATTCTGAGTATGCTAAATAATTGGTCTCTTATTAAATAAATATAATTTAATAAATAAATAACAGCGTCAAAACTTAATTATTATTATTTTTTTTCATCCCGTTTTGCTTTGCTCGATTTGGTACTGTGCCCTCTTAACAATGTTTCAACCAAACTAATAATATGATTAACCAGCTGGCTTTGCCTCACACACACACACACACACACACACACACACGTCTCTGTATACAAAACATCTCTTAGTTTACAATAATAAGTACATGGACATACAAACTACCCTCACAAATGCACATAGTGATATGCCTACAATACTCCCGTGCTTCACATACCTGCTTAACTCACTTACTACCTACACTTAGTTATAAGATTGATAAATAAAACAGACATCAGCTGGGCTAAGATAATGTTTTCAATTGTTAAAAATAGATACTTAGAATTTTAGGCGGTGGCGGGTTCATTGTTTACTTTATGTTGTAATAATTATCCTGATCCAAAATCCTGTTTCCACATAACAGATAATTCTATTGTCTACGGGTGGAAACAGTTATACATATAAGAAACATAATGATAACATTCGCTTACAAGTCCATTGGTGCATGATACTATACGTAAGATGCTACTATATTTTGTTTTGTTTTTCTCGTTGGGACCTCCGGGTCGACTTGCCATAGCACAGATTTCGTCTAGTTTGGGAGTTGACTCGTGGGCCCCGGCCATGAATAATTAATAAGTGATAGTTAACGATAAGTTATTAGTGAATACACCTACATATAATATACCAAACTTAGTTAACACTTAAGCTGACATGTTATCATTCGTCCTTTTTCTGTAAAAAGAAAATTGGATAAAGAAATTATTATTAATATCTACTAATGCAAGAATTTTCATATCCCGGGGTGAAAACCTTGGACACTTCATACAACGGGATAAGAATGACGGAACAAACAAAATCGCGGTGAAATCCTATACGTTCGACAACCATACTGTAACCAATCTGTATCAATCTGGGTGGCGAGGGCGTGAGGTCAGAATCTAGAGAGCGGCAGGGTGTGTCCATACTGTATGTTAGTACTAATATACAGGGTGACCGGTAAGTAGTGCAAATCCTTTTAAGGGGATAAACTATTATACCAGTCACCCTGTATATACTTTGCCGTGGGTAAGCATAAGTAGAGTACCCACGATATGTGTCATTTCGTCATTCTTCTTTTAATGGATAATTGAAAACGCTAAACACGTTAAAAAACCGACTTCCATCGCAACAACTTAGTACATTTATGCATTATTATTTTAGGTTTTTGTTAATTTTCTAATAAAATACTACACCGCGTTTGATAAAATGTATATGGGACCACACGGGAAGCACTAGCTTTCAAATAAAAAAAGAATCATAAAAATCGGTTCACCCAGTCAAAAGTTATGAGGTAACACACATAAAAAAAAACATACAGACGAATTGAGAATCTCCTCCTTTTTGGAAGTCGCTTGAAAATTAGTAAACGATGTAACGTCCCCCCACAGTCGGCGCGGCGCGGCGGTTGACTGTGAGCCCGGTATGGACATTCGTTAGGAGCGAGTAATGTGACAACAACTGACCACTGGTTGTTGTAGGTCCCGCTGTTGTGCTTGCGGAATATCTTCACCCACTCCGCCCCGTCCTTAGCCAGCCGGTTGGCTACCATTGCGCGAACATACTCCATTATCTGCACCAGAAATTATTATTTTCTACTAATGATTGAATTTAACATTCCTATTTGTATAATAAAATTAAAAAAACTTCTGCTCAATTCAATTTTATTCAAAACTAGTGGATTCCCGCAGCTTCGCCCGCGCAGATCTCGATTTTCGCGGTTCCCGTGGGAATTTCCCAAAATCCTTTCTTAGCGGATGCCTACGTCATAACATCTACCTGCATGCCAAATTTCAGCCCGATCCGTCTAGTGGTTTGGGCTGTGCGTTAATAGATCACTATGTCAGTCAGTCAGTCACCTTTGAGTTATATATATTTAGATCTTAAGTAATTGGTTTAGTAATATAGGTTGAGCTGTAGTAATATCTTAAACTAAGAAAGCCTCGTTGGCTATGATAATTTTTAAATTAGTTAAAATATGCCCTACTATTTCAAATACTTTTCAAATTTTAAAATAAGGCCACCTACATTGTATAATTAAAAATTTTACTTTGCATTCTGTACTTTTCTCTATATATTTATTGTTATTGTACAATAAAGTATATCTGATTGATTGATTTTCAGAAACAGCGGTTTAGCTTAGGGCGTGGGGATGTGTCACTCTAAATCACCCCTTAAAAACTAAACATTTAGTAAATCAATCTTTTATGGAAATATGATCTAAGTATAAAAGACCTATTTGATTAAATGGAATGCATGCCATATAATAAGAAAAAAAAATCATGTGTCTATGTCGCCCTGCATTCTTGTCTGAAAAGAACGTACATCATATTATCAGCATCATCATATACGTCTCCACCGAGGGGCTCGAGCCTACCCTGAATTAGAGCGATCGGGCCTTAGTCGACCACGCGGGCCCAGTGTGGGTTGGTCGACTTCACACACAACCTACGAGTTTCTTCGCAGGTGTGTGCAGGTGTGCAAGTAATCGGTGAGTATATGTACGTAAGTTTCGAAAAACTCATAGGTACATTGGCCGTCCGGATTTGAATCCGGCACCTCTGGTTAGGAGGATCGAGTCGTTACCGGTTGAGTCACGAACGCTTAAAAGAACGTACAACCTTTTTTTAATTATTATCCCAAAGTTTAAGCTTGTAGCTGACCAAATATTAAGTAAATCCGGTTCTTTTGTCCACAAGCTGAGGTGTGTGAACAAAACAAAACGAGCGAGGCATACAGTACTCGCATATGATGTGTAACATGTGACAAAATACTTATGAAATTAATTAATTATCGGGTCATACATTCACGGGCCGACCCTTCGAATAGTAGTATGTCATCTTTGCCTTTGCCATCACACTAGGCGGCGTGGCTATGACAACCTTAGTTTTCGAGAATTAAAAAACGTTCGCATTTCCTGTTACACATTTCCGTCCCATTTCACGAAATCACTCCCACAAATTGCAGGAAAGCGAGAGCAAAGATGTTACACATCAAAAATGTTTCCCCCACTTTACATGTAAGGGAGGTACACAATTATTATTTTTTATCAAATTGCAACTTTATAGCTGTAATAGTATTTGAGCGAAATGTCTGTGACATCAGTATTTGAATAAAATATTTAATTATGATATAATATGCTACATAAAGATTACATAACTTCGCAGATTCACACGTGATTTGAGAACGATTTGGGAGATACAGCGCGCTGACAGACAGACGGACGGACAGAGGAGGCTCAGTAATAGGGTCCCGTTGGTCACCTTTTGGGTATACGGAACGCTAAAAATATGTGGGGTCCTTTTGGCTTAATAATTAAAAGAATACCAAAATAGCTCACAGAATCGCTAAAGTGGCAGTAGGCGGGCAGGGCACATACCACGTAAAACAGATGGCCGTTGGGACAGTAAAGTTCTCGAATGGTGACGGCGCACGGGAAGACGTAGCGTAGGAAGGCCTCCCACAGTGTGGACCGACGACCTGGTGAAGGTCGCGGGAAGCCGCTGGACTGGTCGTCGTGGATATGATGATGATGAAAATAATACCTATTCTACTTATTAGTATAATACCTTTTACACCTATTTACATTTTTTTTAATTTAATTTTATTAAGAAACAAAAACTCTTAATATTTTTATATATTTTAAATTTAGTAATTATAGACCTATAGTTTCCTATATTTAAATGTAAGTAAAATTTACTCCAAATGTAAAGCGCAAACCACGTACGAATATTTGCTGCAGACAAATTGAATTAAAACGAATTAGATAAATGGTATTAGATAGGGCGTAGGTTCTTTAAAAATAAATACGTGCGTACAATTTGATTTATTCGTAAATTAAGAGTAAAAGACCTGAAAACAACATAAAAATTAGGAAAACAATATACACTGAAATTTAAAACACAATTCACAAAATACAAACTAAAACTTACCCAAAATTGGTCTTTTATAAGAGTGTCAAGGTATTCAATTTATTTAGTAGAGCTTCGGTGACGCAACGGCAAGGGTCGCTACCTCCTATCCGGGGGAGGTCGTGGTTCGAATCCTGTCACGTACCAATGTGATTTCGAATTTATATTTCATATGTACGTTTATCTGATGCTCTTACGGTGAAGGAAAACATAGTGAGGAAACTTGCACACGCCTGCGAAGAAACTCGCAGGTTGTGTGTGATGTCGACCAACCCGCACTGGGCCCGCGTGGTCGACTAAGGCCCGATCGCCCTAATTCAGAGTAGGCTCGTGCCCCTCGGTGGAGACGTATATGAGCTGACATGATGATTTAGGAGTATGAGAGTAAATCGAATTTTGATTTTTAATGATATTGACAGATGGATGACAGCGCATGCGTGGAAAAGAAATAAATGGAATAAAAAGAAGGTCGAATAAAAAAAAAGGGCATAACAGCGTGCCGCGTTACAATAGTATACTGTTCATTATGTGAATGTGGTTCAAGTTGAAGATATTTTAAACAGATTGTTTTGTTGTATTCATCATCATCATATCAGCTCATATACGTCCCCACCGAGGGGCTCGAGCCTACCCTGAATTAGGGCGATCGGGCCTAAGTCGACCGCGCGGGCCCAGTACGGGTTGGTCGATTTCACACACAACCTGCGAGTTTCTCCGCAGGCGTGTGCAGGTTGAAATCGTACATATGAAATCTAAATTTGAAATCACATTGGTACGTGGCTGGATTCGAACCACGACCTCTCGGACAGGAGGCAGCGGCCCTAGCCGTTACGCCACCGACGCTCTTACGCTCGACGCTCTTTGTTATATTATAAGTAAACAACGGCATCGCCACCAGCCTCAAGAGAGTGGTGTGCAGACTCACCTGTCCCAGGGGGCTGACGAGCTCGAACAGCGTGCGGTTGCTGTTGCCGATGGTGGTCTCGGCGGAGACCAGTCCGCTCGAGATGATGTAGAAGTCGTCTGTGGACTGCCGCACACAGTTACTACCATATTTATCACTATCGTAGTATCGTATCATTCTCTTAACAGCTCGGACAGGGCAATCTTGCGGGGGCCGTGATGTGAGGGAGATGGAGCCCTAACTGTCACACACCGTTCGGGACAATTCAATTCATTCAGGCTTTTTTAGGGGTCCGTACCCACAGTGTAAAAACGGGACCCTATTACTAAGACTTCACTGTACGTCCGTCTGTCACCAGGCTGTAATTCATGAACCGTGATAGCTAGACCGTTGAAATTTTCACAGATGATGTATTTCTGTTGCCGCTATAACAACGAATTACTAAAAATTAGAAAAAGTGAAAAAATAAGGGGGTATCCATACAAAAAACGTGTTTTCTTTAAACATGAAGAAACTAGTGCCATCTAGTATGATGGTACGGAACCCTTTGTGTGCGGTTCTGACTCGCACTTGGCCGGTTTTTATTTTAAAATTTTAAATGAAAGCTTGTACATAAAAGTTTTTAGATTTTTCGATGTTATTTAATGAAAACTAATTACCGAAATAGTTTTTAGCCATGTTTGATAGAAATCCACTCAGCCGGTCATGGAGATGGTCAACTGCCGGTCATGGAGATGGTCAACTGCCGGTCATGGAGATGGTCAACTGCCGGTGATGGAGATGATCAACTGCCGGCCATGGAGATGGTCAAACGCCGGTCATGGAGATGATCAACTGCCTGTCATGGAGATGGTCAACTGCCGGTCATGGAGATGATCAACTGCCGGTCATGGAGATGGTCAACTGCCGGTCATGGGGATGGTCAACTGCCGGTCACGGAGATGATCAACTGCCGGTCATGGAGATGGTCAACTGCCGGTCATGGAGATGGTCAACTGCCGGTCATGGAGATGGTCAACTGCCGGTGATGGAGATGATCAACTGCCGGCCATGGAGATGGTCAAATGCCGGTCATGGAGATGATCAACTGCCTGTCATGGAGATGGTCAACTGCCGGTCATGGAGATGGTCAACTGCCGGTCATGGAGATGATCAACTGCCGGTCATGGAGATGGTCAACTGCCGGTCATGGAGATGAACAACTGCCGGTCATGGAGATAGTCAACTGCCGGTCATGGAGATGATCAACTGCCAGTCATGGAGATAGTCAACTGCCGGTCATGGAGATGGTCAACTGCCGGTCATGGAGATGGTCAACTGCCGGCCATGGAGATGATCAACTGCCGGTCAAGGAGATGGTCTACTGTCGGTCATGGAGATAAATGTTTTAGGAGGGCATAAAAAATGCCTTACCACCAACTAAACCGTTACAAAATTAGACCCCGCCGGGAATTGAACCCGCGACCTCACGGTGGCAAGCGAATGGACTAACCATTACGCTACTTATGTATCATAATATAAACAACTCATTTTCAACCGACTTATAAAGACGACGAGATTTACAATTCGACTGTTTTTTTGTGTGTATGTGTTTTTTGCAATATTGTCGCAGATTGTAAACCGTTTTTTTAACGTGTTTAGCGTTTTCAATTATTTGATTCAGCCCTTTACCTACAGAACGTATATCTAAATACTTAACATTAAACTCAGATATACGATGGATAAGAGCCACCCAAGAAGAAAGTACAAAGTCTCGTCGGCATCTTCATACCTTTGATTACTTACTCTCTAGATAGAGCGCTGGCGACGCACAAATGCGTCCAAAAAATTGTCAGCCAACTGTTGGCTTACAAACCGCTTTCCGCTCCTTAGTGTCTAGTTTGACGTCTAAGGATACACACGCCCGCACGGGACACAAATTTTAAAATAAAGTGGTTAAAATTACTAAACACGCAACTACAGTGTGCAGAAATTACAAAGGACGTTTGAAAACAAATAAAGTCACCCAATATTGGTAATTTATTCGGAATCATCATATTTTGTAAGAAAATAATTCGTTTTTGAGCCAATTATTAACGAGTCACACTAGAAATTTTTTTAGTCTTGCCAGTTTTTTTATGCAAAAATCCCTCAAAATTTTGTTAAAATAATAATTCTGGGACCAAATTAAAATTGGTGGCACTGAAATGGTTACCCGACTACGGCGGAGTAAAAAGCACGGAAAGTTTATTTGTAATATTTATGTGTGGGGTACTTAGTATATCTCGAAAATTAAAAAATATAAAAAAATCTGATAGAATAATTTTGAAAATGTTAACTATGTTTGAGATGCTTACACATTAATGAAAAGAGATAATTATATAATTATTATCGAATTTGGTGAAAAAGTGATCTCTTCCAAACAACCCTTATCTATATAATTAACATTGCCTAAACTATTAAATGTATTCAACACTATTTTGTTTTCATTCATTCATAAAGACAAAGAAATCTGATTATTGATTACCGAAGTCTTAATTGTTATTTGGTGAAAAATAGTCACTGGAAATATTACGTATTACATTCAGACATGCTGATGAATAAATAATGTTATAAATTCAAATTTTTATCTAGTCCTAAAAATATGGCATTACCTGTTATCCCCATGCATATTAATGAATACATAACATTCAAAATTAATCTAGCCCTAATGTACGATTTGAAGATTCTTAGTTACTTATAAATTTATAATATTTTGGGGGAAAATATGGCATTACATGTTATCCCTATGCACGCACACAGAGACAAATAGAACGACATGACGCGAGCGTAAGACATAGCCGTCACGTGGTTGTTACACACACAAGCATATAAAAGCTGGCTTGTTTTGTCGCAGTGACTACAGGGTGACACTCTATCTAGAAAGTAAATAATCAAAGCTTCACACTTTTGTTACAGACGGATCAAGCATTGTCAAAGTGTATACCTGCACAAACGCAGGGTACGAGGTGAAGGACATCTTGCGCCCCGGGATGACGGCGGAGTCGCAGCGGGACGTGCGGTAGTTCAGCACGTACATTTTCTGTATCCGCAGCATAGACTGGTAGCTGCGGGCAGAGGGTTGACATTTAGAGCAATTCAATTCAATTTTATTCAAAACTAGTGGATGCCCGCAGCTTCGCCCGCGCAGATCCCGATTTTTGCGATTCCCATGAGAATTTCCCAAAGTCCTTTCTTAGCGGATGCCTACGTCATAACATCTACCTGCATGCCAAATTTCAGCCTGATCCGTCCAGTGGTTTGGGCTGTGCGTTGATAGATCACTATGTCAGTCAGTCAGTCACCTTTATATTATCTTTATAATCAAATTATAATCATTATTTTATATTATTGAGTTATATATATTTAGATAGGTGCAAATAACACTCTTTCTGATAGTCTTAAAATAATAATAACAATGTCATTTGTGAAGAAACAATAAATAAACAATAATTAGTTAATAACGTCAAAATTAAATCAACCAGATTATGTCATTAGAACATGAAAACAATATTACACGAAAAGTTATACATAAAAATCATTGAATGCATTTAACAAGAGTAGGCCAGTTCGCACGGACAGCACCCGGTCACGAGTATAACGCGAGAGTCCCATCAACCATATTAGAGGGAAAGGAACACTATTAAACATGATTAGTAGTGTTGATAGAAGAAACACTGTCTACCCATACATTTTTGTCATTTAAATATTCGGATGTCTTATAACAACCTTTTTTTACAAAGAGTTCTTTTGATACAATTTTTAAACTGTTTTTCTGACAAATTTAACACATCATCGGGTAATTTGTTATACATGAGTGAGCTTTGTCCCACAAAGGATTTATTCAGCAGTCAGCGGAAAGTCAGCGTATCAGAGGTACGAGAGTAAAGCATATTATCGATGTGTCGTATCAACAGGTGAAGGTGCTGGCTGAAGACAGAGCCCAATGGAAACTGCTCCACCGACAAGAGATCAGCTCTTAAGGGTCGACACACCCACTCGTGTTGGTGTACCGTGAAACAACGATAGCAATCGTTTATGATTCTAAAAAAGTAGTGTGTGGTTTTAAGAAACCACGGTAAAAGTGAAACTTTTTTTCACATTATAGACATTTACAGAGGACGAAACGATCATGGCTGCTCTCGTCTTGGAGCTACGGTACAGAGGACGAAACGATCATACCGACCGTCACGCGACACACAGACGAAAAAATGTGAGTCAATGTAATAAGTTTCACTTAAATGTTCGTGCGGATGGTGGCGTATCGGGAGCTGGGTCGTTCCTTTCCCTCTAATATGGTTGAGAGGAGCGATGGCTGACTCTCGCGTTATACTCGTGACCGGGTGCTGTCCGTGTGAACTGGCCTACACTTGTCAAAGGCGTTCATGACATTCAATAATTTTGATGTACCTATAACTTCTCGTGTCATATTGTTTTCATGTTCTAATGACATTATTTTTTTTATATCACGGATTGTATTTTGACGTAATTAACTAATGATTGTTTATTTCTTGATTTTTTACAAATGAAACTATGTAATCACTTTTTATGACTATCAGAAAGAGTGTAATTTGCACCTATTTTGAATAAATATCTTGAATATTGAATCTTGAAACTAATAAAAATTGGTACCTATCGATAGACAAAGAGTTGCAGTATAACATAAACAAGAAATGTTGCGGTATAATATTGAGTATCGTCTTAAGTTTCCAATTAAGTCATAATTTGTGTGACTTAAGATTGCTATTCTGTATTTTTTTATGTTAAACTTCTCTGACTAGCGATAGATATCCATTTATTTACAACATAAACGTTTGCTGTAGTATTTTTACGGAACGCTACAATCCCGTTGTAGGGGGGTAGGACCCTTAAATTTTAGCCAGAAAAACATGGACCCCCCCCCACTTAGCGCGCTCGTGAACCACGTTCAGCGGCTTCTTGTAAGCTTCACTATACCCTATTTATTTTAGCGAGCTAGCAAAGCGCTTTCTCTATCGCACAATCACTAACAAATAACAAAGACAGAAAATCACGCCACAAGGTCAAACGGGCTTCAACAACTGCAAAGAAATGTAAGGTGTGTTCACAATGAGCCTAATCGTAAATAGGTTTTTACATATGCAAACTTTTAAATTATTTTTTTAAATATAATTACTATTTCTTTTTGGAAGGAAGACAAAAACGCAGATTGAAAATTATTTTTTGCAATAGTTTCTACCTATACAAATATACTACAAAAAATGCACAATTTCGGCTAAAACAGTTTTTTTGATTAAATTTTCACATCAAAGCTTTCCGACGTATCACTGCTATCGTTCCCCACATTTATTATAAAATTTTCCGTCATTGCGTCTATATTCCTATCCATTTGGTTCATTTTTGGTTCTCTCACTGTTGTCTTCTCTCAGTTAGATAGATAAAAATTTATTTCACTAAAAAGGCACAATACATTTTTACAATACACAAACAAATAAATAAAACTTAATGACAAATATTACTAGTTTATACAAAAAATATGAAACAGTGTCAGTGGTGCCAAGTTAGTGAAACTGGTCCAGGCTCAGCATAAATGTTGTGGGTCACAGAGTACTCACAACGCTGTTTTTCAGCCAAAACCAAGAAAAACGTACACGCACCTCTGTTATATGTCTGTTACATTTTTTCCATTTATCGCTATAATTTTTTTGAATTCCTTTAATTAACAAATCTTTTATTTCTGCCATGACCATTGAACATTTTAAATGACCTTGATTACATGGCATTAACTTGACCCCAGATAAGTTATATTGGGTTTAGTTCGCAGTGATACGGTGGAAGCCGGAGGACAGTTTTATTTTTCGCCTTAGCCATTTCATCAACAACACGCGCCTCGTATCGCCGTTCTCTTTTATAAAGGTCGTCGTGAAAAGGAATGTTTTTTCTTTAAGAAAGTGAATAATTTCATGCTTTTTATTTTTTGCTGTTGGCACTTGTTCTTGTTATCGTGAGTGATAACAATCGTTGTCTATTTATTACAATGACACTGTTATCATGCTCTTTTCCAATATGGCACCAAACCAATCTCCAAAGACGGCCGCGTTCATATTGTGATGATAATCGCCTTGTTTTTTCGACACGAACACGTGCAAACCTCCTTCCATAAAAATCCTTAAAAATTACGCTAAATAGATATTAACGATCACTTTCGGAGTCCAGTACACTAAAGCCAGGTCACAATCACAAAGTGGAAGAATCAAAAGTCCAAATTACATGCCAAATCACTAGTTTCATAACGATCGATCGCGGAGAGGTTGAGACGTCTAAACAGTACCAGTCGCAAGAATAGAATGATAAAAATACGCACCGTGAACGCGGGTTTAGCGTCATCACTCCGGCCAATCACAAACGAGACGGTTTTCGCAGTACTAGCTCGCTGAAATAAATAGGGAATTGAGACCCACCTGACGGTCTCAAAATACGGTTGAAATATAAATGACGGTCGAAAAATAAATATAGTTTAAAAAACTAAAAAAACACGCTTTTAAAGCACATCAAACTAAAAAAGTGAAAAATAATTCTTAATATAAGCTGAAAACAATAATGAACGAAAAATACTAGTATTATTGTGAAAAAAGTGTGGGTTCCTCGATATACGAAAAATATGGCACAAAGCACCCCACGCTTTTTTCACAATAATAACAGTATTTTACGTTCATTATTGTTTTCAGCTTATATTAAGAATTATTTTTCAATTTTTAGTTTGATGTGCTTTAAAAACGTGTTTTTTTAGTTTTTTTAAACTATATTTATTTTTAAATTTTTAGTTTGGTGTGCATTTAATCCTGGCGATCCTGATCAGGATAATGAGATAAACTTATGAGATAAACTTATGAAATTATTGTATTGTCACTGACTCTTGATAAATGTACAAAATTTTAATTAAAGTGGGTCAAAATCGAGTGCAAAGGAGTCGGTTACAAACATACATATCTACATACAGGTGAAGCTAATAAAAGCTTGATAAAAAAGGCGCAAAATGACCAGGATCGCGGTATTGGAAACCGTAATGTCTATCTCACCTGTTCCAGGTGGTGTGCCCAGTGTACAGGTTGCTCCAGTCCGGCAGCAGCTTCACCAGCCCGGTGCAGTGGTCGGGGAACACCATGTGCTCTTCGAACATGCTGCTCTGCCCACTCTTGGGGATCGATAGCGACATGGCCAGCTCGTCCAGGTCGCCTAGCATATTTATCCAGCTGGGGAGAGACGAATCCTTGGTTTGTGCCAGTCAAGAAAATACACAAAGTAAACAAACCAGATAACATAGAAAGATAAAACATTTATTCAAAGCTACATTACAGTTAATACACAAAAAGAAAACAAAAAATAATAAAAACTCCTTATATCTAAGCTTAAATGTAAAAAGAGGGTAGATATCTAAAGTTGTGCCGTAGTTTCGAAATGGCTCCGACTCAGATGTACCTACAGCGCTGACATTCTGCCGGCGCCGGGACGGAAACCGGTCCGACGGATTTCTTCGTGAGGCGAACAAAGTAACCACGTTTAAAGAGTAGTAACAAAAAATATGGATACATCTAGTGTTGTTTTACTTTTTTCACTGTTCATCACAATAACATTACATGTGGGTATCATCGTAACGCTTGTCCGCGTTGCAGTAACGTATAATAAATTGTACAGCGACGCTGGTCATACTTTTTCGCGGACCCTTTGCCGTCCGGATTAATCGGGCATACACAAATCAACAACAAACAATAGGCTAGCTTTCTTTTCGGAATAGCAAGCAAGGTCTATGAAATTGCCGATTGGATAAAAAGTAAGAAAAGAAAATGAATATGAATAAAATGTTGTTATAAAAAAATACACCGTGTAAATTCTGTAAAACGTCACTCTTTGCAACGTCAAAATTTTCTGGCTCCAGTTGGTTTAATTTGACGGTAATTTCTCTCTGTATAACGAAAACTCTCAATAACGTCACAAAATGTCCGGTCCCTTGAGTGTCGCTATATAGAGTTTACACTGTATTTCAAAACACTATTGTAAGTTAAATGGTGGTACATTTATGTCTATTGTTTAGATATTTCGAGACCAACGGTGGCTTCAAATCCACGACGACAGGTTCTTCACCTCAAAAAATCGCCATTTTGTAGGGAAATAATTCCCTTATCTAAATTGTAAAGCTCTAGAGTATTCGCAGCAGTTTCATCATGACTAATGTTATATTTGGGATTACCCCGCATAAGATTTCGTCAGTTTCGGGATCATTTAAGAAATTTAACTTATCAAAATACCGTAAAAATGAACTAGCTCCTGTACTGACTTACTTAATCAATCTCTCCTTTGAAACTGGATGTTTTCCCAACCTCCTTAAAACTTCGATAATTAAGCCTATATACAAAAAAGGAAATAGATCAGACCCGAAAAATTATAGGCCTATCACGCTAATACCTATCATATCGAAAATATTCGAAAAAGCAATGCATAAGAGAATAACAGAATTTGTTACTAAATATGAAATTATAAGTAAGGTGCAATATGGATTCCAGTCAAAAAAATCCACTTCTTTGGCATGTTATAATCTTATAAACCAAGTTACAAGAGCTTTGAATGTGAAAGAAAGGGCAACAGTAGTTTTCTTTGATATGACAAAGGCGTTCGATTTCGTTTCGCATCGAATACTTTTACGAAAACTAGATAATTATGGAATAAGAGGGCCCGCATTAAAATGGCTATCTTCATATCTAGAATATCGAAAACAATGTGTAGAGATTTCAAGACTCAGCAAAGACTTAGTTTTAACAGCTCATAGATCTGAATTTAAATTTAACCATTATGGGGTACCCCAAGGTAGTATTTTAGGACCTCTACTTTATAATCTCTATATTAATGACCTTCCTAACGTGACTAAATATGATTGCACTCTATTTGCCGACGATGTGTCTATTGTTGTAACTTCTAATAAAATTATTGACATACAAACCTATGAATATGACATCATAAATACTATTAATTTAATCGTTGACTGGCTGCATAGTAATAATTTACAATTGAATTTAAATAAGACAAACTACATGCAATTTGTTAAACACCGTGAAAATGTTGACAAGATTAGTTTGAATTACAATGGACACTTTCTTCAACAAACACATGAAAGTAAATTCTTAGGACTAATTTTGGATGATTTATGTAATTGGAAGTCACATACAGAGAGCGTTTGTAACAAGATAAATAGCTATATTTATGTTTTAAGTAGACTTCGTAGAGTAACTTCTCAAAATGTCGTTCTGTCTGCATATTATGGCTTTGTTCATTCTGTACTCGCATATGGCCTCTTGTTGTGGGGCAACAGTACTGATTCTCCTAGGGTTTTCATAGCGCAGAAAAAGTGCGTTAGGGCTATGTGCGGAGTAGAACCAGATGAGCCATGCAGACCTCTTTTTAAAAAGTTGGGCATATTATCACTTCCATCTATGTACATATATACCATAGGTAATTTTGTTAAATCAAACAATCATTTATTTCTTAAAGCAGGAGACATTCATTCCCGTAATATTAGAAATCCAGATCGTTTGGTTTATGAAGTGAGACCTTTGACCACAATTTACCAAAAAAATTGTCATGCTATGTGTATCAAAGTATATAATGCGCTTCCAAGTGAAATAAAAATCTTACCACAACCACGCTTTCGTAAAAACCTCAAAAAATGGCTTAAGGAAAAAATATTCAATCAAAGAATTACTTGATCCAAACACTTGATTATTCTGTTGATGTCAAATCATGATAAGAAAACGATTTTCATTTTCATTTTGTTTTTTTTACATGAATGCCATAATTTATATTTACTTACTTTTTTTTATTTTTGTATGTCGTACTAATGACTAAATGTGCTGAACCTCACTATGTTTGTAAGATCTATTGTATTTACCACATTTACTGCAATAAAATATCTTTATCTTTAAAAAAATGCCCCACTCGACCATTACGAAAACTCCTTTCTTTGTCCCACTCATTACTGGGGATTGGAACATGAAAAACATTATCATGGTCACTAATAAAAGACCATAAGTGGTAGACGTATACCCAGACTCGCCTACTAGGCGTTATAACACTTATTTTTTTCACGTCAGGAGATTGATAACAAAGCACATGCAATTATAGAAAAAAATCAAGGGTAAGTGGGTTAATAAAAATAATTACCCTGACGTAGTCACCACATGGTTAATAATTAAGAATAAGAACGTTTATTTTTAAAATAAAAATTGCCATTGTATTTTAAAAACTGAATCGGCCATTTTATATGTAAATGCCTACTCGTATTATTCTCTCTTTGGTGTTTATTAATTATTGTTGGCTCTTAGGTGGGGCGGGATGGCCAGTGCGATTACCACTGTACGACGCATCTATCTGGTAGACCATCAGCCCTTTGCCACCTTTTATTGTTCCATCAAAGGTAATCAAATAAAAATGGTAAAAAGCTATAAAATACCAAATGTGGATTTAAAAAAAATAGTTAGAGTTTTAGACTTTGGCTTTTAGTCACTAGCTTTTTTTAGTCTGAAAATATGAGTCTATAACAGGCACGTAGATTGACACACAGACTAAGAAGATAGAAAAAAGCTTAATGCCAGGCAGTAAGGGACAAGGGAGCATGTAGAAGATCGGGCAAAGTGGAGTAAATTTAGTCGGAGAGCGCACCCTGGCCACACCCCGGACACTGCATACAACGGTCGTGAAATGACATTTCTAAAACGGAGCAAACAAAATCACGGCGAAATCCTATACGTTCGAGAACCAAACTTGACCAAACTATAACATAACCAATCTGTATCAATCTGGGTGACGAGGGGCTGAGGCCGGAATCTAGAGAGTGGCAGGGAGTGTTCGTACTGTATGTTAGTACTAATATGGAGTGACTTTTAAATAGTTCTTGATAGCAAAGGATATGAATGTACTCGTGATTACAAACAACTTTCGCAAAGAAACTATGTGTCAAATGTGAAAAAAAATTTTGGTCCTTCATACATTTTTGCCGAATTGATAACTTATGTATCGAGAACCCCATTTTATTTTTCTGTTTTGACATACAGTTTCTTTGGGAAAGTTGTTTGTAATCATGAGTAACTTTATATCCTCTGCTATCAAGAACTAATAAAGTGTCACCCTGTATATATACTTTGACCTGGCGCTGGCCGGCATAAAAGATAGAGAATCCAATATTTATTTATTTATTTAACAATATATTGCACAGAGAAATAGGGACAAATATTTAACAAGACAAAAACATACAAAAGGTACAGCTTATTTCTATAAGAAAGTTATTTAAATAATTATGTATTAGTCTTTCTCTGCAAGCGTTTCAAATTGCATTAAGATCGGTTCAGCTGCTTTTGCATGATGGAGTAATAAACTTACAAACTGCATGTGTGTCAGAGATTCAAGGCGTTGATGTATTTGCAGGGGTAAATCTGTGTCATGTGGGCAAGATCTTCACAAATCTTTGCAAATATTTAAGTACTTATCTAATTAGCAACAGTGTAATTAAGTCGTAAGAACGTTTTGGCAAACTGAGTTCTTCATCATCATCAGCATCCTTTATTCGTCCAAGTCAGCATCATATCAGCCGAAAAACTTCCACTGCTGGACAAAGGCCTCCCCCCAAGGATTTCCACGACGAACGGTCCAGCGCTGCCCGCATAAGTACTAAGTTAGTAAAAAAATAAATGAATTATAATAATCATATCACCGCATATACGTCCCCACCGAGGGGTTCAAGTCTAACTAGGGCGATCGGGCCTTAGTCCAACAAAGCAGGAAAATTCTTCCTTTGCAACTGGTTACGAAGCATGGTTGCGGTACAAATGAGATACTATTTGATGAGATACTATTTGATGAGATACTTACCTACGCATTTATTCACCTACTCCTTGCCACTGTCAGACAATACACGGAAACATGGGTATTAAGACGCTCGACTTAGTGGTTATAACTGCGAACACAGGCGGCGCGCGAATTTCGGCGGCGACAGTACTGCGTTCTAGCGCTGACGAGCGGAGCGCGGCCTTGTGTTGTACCGCGCCAATGTGTTGGTACTTATATCGCCTGCTCGATCGAGTGACGGGGGCTTGGTTGCGGTGGCGATGGCGGCCGAAGCGAGGCGACCACGCAAGCCAAGTGCGGGTTGGTCGACTTCACACATAACCTTCGAGTTTCTTCGCAGGCGTGTGCCGGTTTACTCGCGATGTTTTTCTTCACCGTAAGGGCATCAGATAAATTTAACATGTGCAATCGAAATTCGAAAACGTAGCAGGATTCAAACTATGACCTCACGGACAGGAGGTAGCGATCCTAGCCGCTGCGCCACCAACGAAATCGAAATAATATTAGTACAAATATTTTTTTATTCACAATTGGTAAGGCCTTGGCATCATCTCACCTGATGGTCAGTGATGATGATCCCGAAGATGGAAGCGGTCTTACCAAGATTCCCCAACGCAATTATCTTCAAGCCGGAACACATTAATGTTGTTAACACTGATGTTTGGCGGCAAGACTTAGATAAGATGGTGGTAGCTAGCCAGACGGGCTTAGAAAATGCCCTACCACCAACCAAACCGAGTCTTACAAGTTGACCCCACCGGGAATCGAACCCACGACATCCTGGTGTGAAGCGAATGAACTAACCATTACGCCACGGAGGCGGTTAATTATTATTAGACTTTATCTTACATGATGTCTCGATAGGAAAGCCATTCGTACGGGCTGTGCGTGGCCTCATTGTAGCCGGCTGACAGTCCCTCCAACTGAATGTAGTACAGCTTGATCTATAAATAATGAAATTCAAATTATTAGAAGGGCCTTCCATAAGAACAGTTTTTACACACAGGCAAAGGACACAGTGCCAAGAAGTAGACGATTTCCGGAATTCTTAGTCCATGATGAAATTCCTAAAACTACTAGATATACCAAAAATTGTTACTGGATGTGCAGGTTAATCTATAATAGACTTCCAGCAAATGTGAGCGAGTTACCCTTGACTCAATTTAAAACTAGCTTGCATAGATGGCTGTCTCAGCGTAATTTTTATTCAATTCAAGAATTTCTAGAACATAAATTGTAAATCTAGTTTTATAAATAAATATGATACCTACTCGTATATGTGAATAATAATAGTATTAAATGTTATCTAAAATGTGTTATATAATGTTTGCATGCTATATTTTATGGCTGAATTGGCGCTCTAATTTTATGCAGTACCTCCATGTAATGTTACCCAATTCAAGGCGAATAAAGATCATTTCATTTCATTTCATTTCATTTCATTTCATTTCAACAAAGATAACTGCCAAAAACCCTGCACTCGTAAAATCAACCAACAATTTCAAAGGAAATGGTCGCTTTTTAACAAATTTGGATTCCGCAACGGGAAAATTGTTACCCACATAATAAAAATTGATACAATTAAGTGACAGTGTGCGGGGCACATAGCTTGTAGAACATATGGCTGTTAGGGCAATAAAGTACTCGAGTGGCGACCGCGCACCGGAAAACGTAGCAAGCCAGTGAGAGCACTTGCTGGACTGATGCCCTGGTGAAAGTCGTGGAAAGCCACTGGATGCGGGCAGCGCAGAACCGGTATTGTTGTAGAAATCCTGGAGGAGGCCTTTGTCCACTTTCAAGTTTTAACTATAAATGTAAAATTATTGCTTACAATGAATATGAAATTTGCCGATAAGAGCACGAATCAAATCAATTTACATCATGAATTGTCAAATTCTAAATAGTTTTAGGAATCAGAGTTGATTAAAGTTTAAAACTCTTTTAAACTCCTTGCCTGCATCTGTTTCCCGACTCTTCCAATTTGGGAATCTTTAACACGAGAGTGAATAGGCATTATATCAGTTTGCGTGTACCGTTCTCGACTACATCGTCACTTTCCATCAGATGAGATGTAGTGAAACGCACTCAAAATCTTAATAACAATAAAAAAATACAACTGTTACAAAATTTTAATTATTTTCGCAAGTTAGTTGAATAAAATTAAATCTCAAAACATATTACCTGATACTAGTGTGTGTTGCCAGTGATGACTCACGGAACTGAGACATGGTCGCTTACTATGGGCCTCTTAAGAAGGCTCAAGGTCACCCAAAGGGCAATGGAGCGTGCTATGCTCGGAGTTTCTCTGGTGATTGAATCAGAAACGAGGAGAACCGCAGGAGAGCCAAAGTAACCGACATAGCTCACAGAATCGCTATACTGAAGTGGCAGTTGGCAGGGCACATCGTAGAACAGATAGCCGATGGGGCAGTAAAGTTCCCGAGTGGCGACCGCGCACCGGAAAACGTAGCGTAGGCAGGCCTCCCACGCGGTGGACGTACGACCTGGTGAAGATCGCGAGAAGCCGATGGATGCGGGCAGCGCAGGACCGGTTGTCGTGGAAATCCTTGGGGGAGGCCTTTGTCCAGCAGTGGGCGATTTTCGGCTGATATGATGATGATGATGATTACCTGATACCAGTAAGGGTCACACAGGGCGACATTGGTCATCATGTTGATGTACCTCTCGTTGGTGTCCAGAAACTCTTCGATGAGGCCGCACACGTCCGTCTTGTTGTAACAATATCTGCGTGACATAAGACTGTCAGTCAGAAACATTAATATATACAGGGTGTTTCACTCATACTGTCAAGCGGTGGTCCAGAGATAGAGCACCTCATGAAGTATCCAAATCACTCCCATGTACGTTACGCGAAAGTCTACGGTTTTGGAGATATTCGCATTTTTATTTTTAGAGTTTGTATGAAAAACATCTTTGCTGGACTTTGACGTCATATTGTGAAAAAAAATCATCATACAATTAAGCCAGCCAGATACAAGAAAAACTACCTCATTTTATGAGCTTTCCAAAAAGGTAATGGGAGTTACTAAAATACAAACCAATTACATTAAAATTAATGATTTCTGTAAAAAGTATACATCAGGTCCCATACTAATCCATACTAAAGGTCCCATCATCATTACAGCTCATATACGTCCCCACCGAGGGGCTCGAGCCTACCCTGAATCAGGGCGATTAGGCCTTAGTCGACCACGCGGGCCCAGTGCGGGTTGGTCGACTTCACACACAACCTTCGAGTTTCTTTGCAGGCGTGTGCAGGTTTCCTCACGATGTTTTCCTTCACCGTTAAAGCAATCGGTAAGTATGTACGTAAGTTTTTGAAAAACTCATTGGTACATTGGCCGTCCAGATTTGAACCCGGTACCTCTGGTTAGATGGACCGAGTCGTTACCGGTTGAGCCACCGACGCTTTTTCGAAAAAAAAAAAAAAAAAAGGTCCCATACTAAACCATAATTTTCAAAGTTTGGATTCATTCCGGCATGTAGTTTTTGTATTACAGCGGAACTACGTTTGTATGGAAACTCGGGCCTCCTGTGTCAAAGGTTAAATTAATACTAGATGGTGCTACGAATTAATCAGGTTTTTGCGCAAAACGGGGGGTAACAAAACAGGTAACAAAACAGTTACTGCCCTTGTGTTACCATCCAGTTGTTAATTTTACTGCCAAAGTATTTATTGAACTGGCAATTTGAAAAAATTTACCCCTTTTTTCCACTTGTTTTCGCCCAATCGATTACTGAACTACCTAGTTATATTTTTAAACTGCCTAAAATGGCAATATTTTACCACCATTTCAAACCATAGACACTGTGACATTATCACACAAGTAGACAGTCCAGCAGGGGTGTGTAACTAATTCGCAAGACAACTCCATTACGGATCAGCGCTTAGTCCATTGTTGTTCAACGTGATGGACATTATCAAACAAGTAGCCAGTCCAGCAGGGGTGTGTAATGAATTCACAAGACAACTCCATTACGGATCAGCGCTTAGTCCATTGTTGTTCAACGTGATGGACATTATCACACAAGTAGCCAGTCCAGCAGGGGTGTGTAATGAATTCACAAGACAACTCCATTACGGATCAGCGCTTAGTCCATTGTTGTTCAACGTGATGGACATTATCACACAAGTAGCCAGTCCAGCAGGGGTGTGTAACGAATTCACAAGACAACTCCATTACGGATCAGCGCTTAGTCCATTGTTGTTCAACGTGATGGACATTATCACACAAGTAGCCAGTCCAGCAGGGGTGTGTAACAAATTCACAAGACAACTCCATTACGGATCAGCGCTTAGTCCATTGTTGTTCAACATAATGGACATTATCACACAAGTAGACAGTCCAGCAGGGGTGTGTAACTAATTCGCAAGGACAACTCCATTACGGATCAGCGCTTAGTCCCTTGTTGTTCAACGTAATGGACATTATCACACAAGTAGCCAGTCCAGCAGGGGTGTGTAACAAATTTCGCAAGGACAACTCCATTATGGATCAGCGCTTAGTCCATTTACCTATACCTGAACTTCATGTTACGTCACACCCACCCTTTGAGCATGTTCTGCCAGTGCCACCAGATGAGGTCTCTTGTCAAGAAACCCTCCAAGTAGCCGGCTGCATATGCCTGCTTCTCATCGCTGGAGTTTGCTGAGGTATGTAGCTCCAAGAATGCCCACCTGCAGAGATATAAAAAAGGGAATAAACTAAAAGCAAAAATTATAAAAAAAGGTTGTAGGAAAGAAAGACGAAATAGGTATTAGTAGCCTTAAGGGTCTTTTCATATAATCGAAATTTTATCAATATTGTTTTAGAGGATTTGAAACTAGGCTCAACAATCATGAAATTAGTTTTTTTTTTTTTTTTATTAAAAATTTGAGTGCGTTTGACTGCAACTCACCTGATGGTAAGTGATGATGCAGTCGAGGATGGTACACGCAAACTCAAATAATGCCTATTCACTCTTGCCTTGAAGATCCCCAAATTATAGGAATCGGGAAACACTGACGCAGGCAAGGAGTTCCACTCCTGCGCTGTACGCATAATAAATGAAAAAGCGTAACGATTCGTGCGAAAAGGTGGAACATCAACAACAAAGGGGTGCAACCCCTCCCTGCGTCTCGTTGACCGACGGTGGAATGGAGCAGGGGGAATGAGGTCGTGAAGTTCTTGCGCGCACTCTCCGAAATGAATTCGATAGAATACCGATAGACAGGCGACTTTGCGGCGATGCTCAAGGCTTTGGAGCTTGTCATTGACTAGCTCGTCGTCACCAATGAGTCTACGTGCGCGTCGGTCGATGGCGTCCAAGGTATCCAGCTGATAGCGGGCTGATCCATCCCATAAGTGTGAACAGTACTCCATACATGAGCGGACCTGTGCTTGATACAAGATAAGCAGCTGTCCAGGTGTGAAGTACCGTCTCACCTTAGAGAGAATGCCCAGCTTCATTGCCGCAACTTTTGCCTTGGACTCAATGTAACGACAGAAGTTAAGATTGGGTGTTAAATCCACGCCGAGGAGCTCCAGGTGGTCAGATATCTGAATCGGTTCATTCCGGAGAGTTGGAGTCAAGGTGAATGGACTCCTTTTGGCGAAAAAAAAGACACGCCTGTGTTTTAGAGGCATTAAACCTTACGAGGTTGGAATCACCCCATTCAGACACTGTCTGAAGTGATAGGTTTATGCGCTCTATCATGGCCTCTCTTAGAAACAGCGTATCAGCGCTGTTAGCTCGTGCACTGGACAGGTATCTTTCTACAACCGTGCTATCGTCTGCATAACCAATTATACCGGGTTTTAGCAGATCGTTTATGTGAAGCAGAAATAGTGTTGCGGAAAGAACAGATCCCTGAGGTACCCCGGCATCAATCGCCAATAGGTCTGAGGAACAGCCATCAACGACCACTCGAATAGACCGTTCCCTCAGGAAATCAGCTACCCAGTTACACAATCCCAAATGAAAACCATAAGAAGGAAGCTTGCCAATAAGGCTAGCGTGCCAGACCCTATCAAAAGCCTTAGAGATGTCGAGTGACACAGCGAGAGCTTCGCCATGCTTCTCGATGGCCTCGAGTAAACCAAAACATCCATGTTTTCCTTACTAATATTATAAATGTGAAAATGTGTTTGTTTGTTACCTTTTGACGCTTCCTCACTTCAACCAATCATGATGAAATTTGGCATGCAGGTAGCCTGTGTCTCTGGGAAAGACATAGGCTACTTTTTATTCCGTGAAAATAGCATAGTCCAATGCAGTTCCTGAGTGAACTTAAAAATTACTATTTTTTGGTTACTTAATTTCTTTAACATTGCAAAAGAACAATGGATTGTTGTGATTTTTTGCACAGAGATGGTTGAGGGGGTGGGAAATGACATAATTTAGTAATTAGCAAATCCTGAAATAGTTCCCGAAGAATCTGGGGAAAACACATTACCACGCTCGCGCATGTCGGTATAGCAACGGTGCACCGGATTGAAGTGATTTTGGTTGAAAGTATCTTATACTGCAAATCAGAATACCCTGATATAGTTCCAGAGGGATCTGAAGAAAACTCATGTTATAGTTTGAGGGGGGGTGGAAGGAAGTAGGGAAAGGGACCCTGGGGGTATCTCCTCCCCCCTCAAACCCTTAACGAGGCCCTATTTTAAATTTTTTACCGTTGGTTAGAACTTACCCGGTCTTGTTGATCTCATTGCTGTAAGTTGCTTTTGCGACGTGCACATCGGGAACATCGGCGTAATAGTCCGTCACCGTAATCTTCGCCACATCGTTATCCCACTTTATAAACGCATATTCACAATAACACAAAGAAAGACCGCCAAAAACTATAATAAACTTCACTACAAAACACGATTGCATTACTAATAAAAATACGATTATTCGTAGAGAAACTGCTACTTAACACAAAAGGGCGTGATTTATCACTAATATAAAACATTTATCATAAACATAAAGAAGTCGTAAACGGTAGATAAAATGGGTCCATATAATAGCCGACACGATAATACACGGCCCGTGAATGTACGACACGATAATACAAGTCCCCGGTACTTGAATTATCATGTTGTACATTCACGGGCCGGCTATTATCGTGTCGGGAGATATCAGCACGGAACGATATTACACGGCCGAGAATGTCCGACACGATAATTCAAGTCCTAGGTACATGTATTATCATGCTGTGCATTAACGGCTGCGTAATAACGTGTCGGCTATTATCTACACGTACTGATATTGTCCGACACGGGAATGCACGGCCTGATAATTCGAGGCCTCTTCCTATTGGCTGAGGAACTCCAGTCGCTGATTGGTCAATTATTCATAAAGCGTTTATGGTTAGTCAATGTCTGAGCCTCGTTTAGATATGGAAGGTCCATTTACACATTCGGTCAAGTGGCAAGGCGAGTTGATACTAGTGTTACGTCTACACTATCGTTTCCTCTATATTCGTTCTAGCTGAATACCTATTAATACGTAGATATTATTGATAATTGTATGGCTGTAATGTAATTTCCCGTTAAACACATACAGTCGTACTGCAAAAATTATCACAAACAATGTTTTCTCATATTCAGTTAGACAGTATATAAATAAGTAATTTTCTAAAGACATGTAAATAAACAAAAAGGAATAGTTAAAAATCAAATTAAGAAGAGTGGGTGGAGAAAATTTGCCAGCTTTCAAAAAGGATTAATGATATAGATCTCGTAATACCGTAAATTGGGAAGAATAGAAACCTCGGGGTGATTCGAAGAAAAAATTTAAATAAATTTTCAATGCTACCACCGCTTCCATTTATGATCCTAAATAAAAGTAACTTTGTTAGGGTTCCGTACCCAAAGGGTAAAAACGGGACTTCATTACTTAAACTTCACTGTCCATCCGTTCTTCTGTTTGTCTGTCACCAGGCTGTATTTCATGAACCATAATAAGTAGACAGTTGAAATTTTATTTTATTTTTTATTTTATTTTTATTAGGAGAACACAAACGGTAATGTTCATTGATATTTAAGGGATGAAATATAAATAGAAAGGTAAGTCTACATTCCAACAACGAGTTCCACAATTATTTAAAAATATAAGCCTACTTATCAATCTACCGCTATAAACAGCCAAAAAGCTGTCATATTTGTTTTTAAAAAACTATTAAATAAATTTAGAAAACAACAGCAATTATAAAAATATAAGTAAAGAGAATACATAACTATTAGAGAATAAAAAAATCAGTAAAACTAATAATCAAAAATTTTCACAGATGCTGTCTGTATTTCTGTTCCCGTTATAACAACAAATACTAAAAACATAATAATACAAATATGTTGAGGGGCTCCCATACAAGAAACGTGATTTTTTGCTGTTTTTGCTCGATATTATTAACGGCAATAGGTAGATGCTTGAAATATTCACAGAATATTTAATGGTATATACACTTTAAAAATAAATAGTTAAATTAAAACAAAATAAATATTGAGGGGCGCTACCCTACAACAAACATGATTGTTTTGCCGCTTTTTGCTCGATATTATAAAAAAAGTATTAAAATAAGGTTAATATAGCGTCTAATGTTGTATTGATAATGGTACAGAACCCTTCGTGCACGAGTCCGAGTCGCACTTGGCCGATTTTTTCTAATACTGCCAATACCTAATTTTTACATGGCATTGATAACTTAATGTCAATTCAAACAAAATGAATAGAAAAACGGCCTATGAAGTTGGTAATAGAGCGACGTGGAAAAAAAGTTGGCATTCAATTTGCAGTTTTGGCTAAGATAAGATAAAGATAAGATAAATATTCTTTATTGCACACCAAATACACAGAAATAAAATACATATGAAGTAGCAAAACATACAACGATATGCTAAGGCGGCCTTATCGCTTTCAGCGATTTCTTCTAGGATAAAGAGTTTTTAGCAGTTGAAGGTGCATCCTGAATGAATATTTTTGTCATTTCTGTAATATTCTTCTTATATCTAATCTAACCTAACCTACCTACTGAAACGCAAAGTATCGATTCAAGCCGATCTTCTTTCTTGCGTTTCATAATTAAATTCTCTTTTGATCTTGTTTGTCTATGAAAATAGAATTTGAAAATGATTGCGAGCTTTTGACAAGAATGAAACAATTGATGACTGATGACCATCGAAATGTGTGTTTCGATGAAAATATTTTAAAGTTCTGTGATTTTTCTTTTTGTTTACAAGACCTCCTATATTTAACAGGGGTAAGTGATTTATGCTTAGAGACAGCTATCCATTTTTATTTGTTGCCGTTGCGAACTAAATTTTTATCTATGTTCGTAGGGTCTTCCACCCGGCCCGAACGAATCACTATTACCCTGGATTACTGCTAGTCTTCCACCGGCGTTTGTTTCGCCGCTCTGCAACTGCCTGCCGCTTACCCAAAGGGAAGTGGAACCTTTGTTTCTATCTAATTTTAAGGCCCATTGAAGTTGGTTGTCACTGGTTACCAAACACTACTACTGGTGATCAAGCATTACGACCTGCCGCGCCATTTTGTTGACCACTGGTGAGCAAGCACTGCTACTGCCCGGCAAGGTTCTGCTGTCTTCCTCCAAGCGCAGCTGCTGGCCTGCGTGGTCTCCTGTTTCCGTTTACTTTGACAATTTTGCATTTAGTTTAAAATTATTAAGAGTATTGTACACCCAAAGTGTTTCCTACAACTTTGGAGGGGTAATTTCGACACCCAATAAATTAACTCCATTTATGTTTTAGGTATTTATTCGATCATTTTTTATACCTGGGGGGACGATCGATCGTTACCTAACCTTTTTTGTATTTTAAAATTATGTAAATGTGTAATTTTTTATTAGTCTATTTCCACGGTCATCCATTTGTTTACATCTTTATCTATTTTTCTAATGTTATAAAATAAAAGTATTCCATATTACCCCAAAATTTATTTTGAAGTTTGAAACATAATCACGTATCTAAATTATGTTCATCATCATCATGTCGGCCGGAGAGCGCCCGCTGCTGGACGGGGTTTCCCCCAAGGATTTCCACAAAAATTGTCTTAAATCATTAAAACTGTAAAACGCAGTTTTCGTAAATAAATAAAAAGGTACTCTTTATCATCTTTCATAACTTTAACTGGAAGTATATGTTTGTTTAAGTGTGTTTGTTTCATCAGATGATAAATAGTTCAATTTAGCAAATGTTAAAGTGATATTACTCGAGTGTAAAGTGAAAACTTTTTCCGAAAAGTAGATTTGCCTTATTTTATATTTGTTTTATAATAAGTGTGAAGAAATAATGCAAATAATAGAGCAACAAGAAAGTTGTATACCACATGGAGAGACGCAAAAAAAGACGCTCTGTTTCAAATTGTTCTGTAGGCGAATTTTGAAAATTATCAAACAAAACACATCGAGTTCGTGTGACTTCTCTTAATAGTGTAAGTGTCCAAAAAGTGTTTTTCACGAATTCCCTAGACTAGTGAGTGCATATAGTGAGTGTGACAAAAAATACTGTTTATATTAGGTTTGTGTTTAAGTGGGCAAGCAGGTGCGTGTAATATGCCTGGCAACACAGAGACGAACGACTATTTTAATGCGCAAAAAATATTGTGCAAGTACAACAAAGATCGGACAGGTGCGGTTCGGACTCGCCCACCGAGGGTTCCGTGCAGGTTCGTGGGTGCGTGTTGCAAGTCATGACAGTGCAAACTGTTGGGCACTACATACGCCAGAATTATTGGGTGCCTACCTATACATATAATAAGGGAAAATGTTTTTTCACTCTTTGTCATAAATCGGAAGCTATGCATCGGAGAAACAATTGACAATCTGTTTTGGCTTGTGCCAGTGAAGCCCTTTCATGCCATGATACGGTACATACGGTATATTGCGTACCTACTTTAAAGGCTGTGTTTAATTGCAAATGTGTAGTTTTCGGATTTATCCCTATACTTTTACTATGGGACGGTGTTGCTTGCCTTTTATGTAGTCAACGGGAAGTGCCCTATGAGTTTGGGTTCCCTTGAGAGTGGCTAATTGTGCGTTTTTTGCGGCATGAACGGCCGTGTCTTTTTTTTTTGAGTCGGCTTGGAAGTTTTTTCGCAGCTTCAGGGGACTGTGAGGTGAATGTTTTTGGGTTCAACTCGGTGCATCCGCGCGTTCCCGATATGGGGGGTTTTGACGGACATGCGGACGGACGTACAGATGGCGGGGTGATCCTATAGGGGATCCGTTATTTTTCTTTTGACGTGCGGAACCCTAAAAACCAAATTACAGCAAGAAATAGAGAATAACATTTGAAACAAAATAACATTTGAAACAAAATAACATTTCTTAACGAAATGGTTTTATGACTTACGCCGAAACTAGATTTTTTTTGTGAACGAACACAGCATCTCCATCACAAGTGTTAAGAAAAAGAAACTCAGGTCAGTTTTATAGTTTTGTAAAGTTTGTAAAAGACAATTGAAACGCAGTATTCCCGCAGCCCCCGGAAACAAAAGAAATATATAATAATAGTTTGCTTGCGCTGTCCGACTCAATGACAGCAGCTATTTTTAAAAGCATTGTGGATTAATTTTTGAAAAACTGAGTTCGCAACAGGAGAAACAATAACGTTTTTTAAAGTGAGCGGAATCTCACCACAGCTGGACACGGCATGAAATCTGCCGTCAAAACAAGATGAACAAATATTCAATAATATTAGAGAACCCTTGGTATATGGCGCGATCGGAGATCAGACTTCGGGCAAAATCCGCCTACACTACGGACGGATCCGGCCGGATTTTAAAGTTACTTATGGCCTAGTGTTTAGTGATTTTTAGTTTTGATAATAATACATAAAAAGAAAAATAGAATACGTATTTATGGAAAATTAAATCACTTTTAATTATATTTTTTGGTATTAATTGTAATTATTGGTACTAATTGTACTAAATGAAATTATGAAACTATTCTAAATAAAAAAATTAAGTACTAAGTAATCAGTCTGACTCTCACTTATTGCTGTAAGTATCTGAAAGTACTTAAGTAACAATACTATTAAACTCTTCTTAATAATCTACACAGACTTAAGTTAACAAAACAGTCTTTTAAATTTGTACTTATAAAATCAACTTCAGTTCATAATCCTAAGAAACAATAAAACAAGAAGCATTTATATTTTGCAATGCAAAATGCAAGTGAATATTATTTCTGTGCCTGAAAAAACGATCTAAGAAAACGTATAGTGTTGATTGTACTGTCTCCTAATCTGCTTCTGATGGCACTACAAATATAACCTGCAGCAGAAAAGGCCCTTTCTGCCTCAACACTGGTTGGCCTAATCGCCATTAAGTAACTGTAGATCACCGATAAGTGTTTTCCTTTTACTCCTTCTACTTTCTCATAATCTGTTTCTTTTTTAGCTTTAACTTTCCCCCTAAACACTATTTTTCTTGCAGGATTTGATTTTCCAGTTCCTCTTTTAATGTAATATTTTTTTCTATTGGCTTCTTTTTTTCTTCTCCTGTTTCATTTAAGTATTAAAATCGGTTCTGTATTTTAGATTTTACGGTGGAGTGGAACATACTTAAATACAAATCCACATAAATATTTAATTTACATAGTGTCAAGATCATAACACTTCCTATTGGCTTTGCTGTAGTCGTGTAAAAAGAATGAAACAGTGATTGAAATTATTATAGGTAAAAGACGCATTGCATTGCATGACAAATAATACAATAAATACCTAGCTAACCTAACCTATTTAACAATTCAAATACAACATATATTATTCAATGTTTTTTCGTCATGTAACCATAACCACTAATTAGGTAAACAATGTGTTTGTCAACTTACGGTTTATCTCGACAGAATAATCTAATCAATCACTCACACACTTTTCGATTAGTTTCGTTCGATACTTTCGATGTCAAAGGTCGACTGACAAACAAGTGCAGGCAGAGCCGGTGTCGGCGGCAGCAGTGCCGCGGCACGTTTAGCGATCTGGCATCGTCGCGCGCGCGCGCTTCGTTGCATACAGTACAGCTTTTCGCGTATTTTTTGCTTTACCGGATCCGCCACCGGATCCCGCACCGACTCACCGGATCCGGTAGGTCCAAAACACGCCGGATCCGCCGGATTACCGGATCCGCCGGACGGGATTGCAATCCCTAATCACAGACGTTGTTAACGTGGCCACCGTCGGATGTGCTTGGTAAGCGACACCGGGAATCTGAGGTAGCAGACCACATTTACTCAGGAGTACCGTCGCATGCCAGGTGCAGCTACGGGGGACACGCTTACAACAACGGGTGCCTTAGCCTCGACTGTTCTCCTTTATGCGCTGATATCAATGCCCTTGCAGAAGAACTTCTGGCCAGTGCGCCACCGGAACGGAACGGAACGGAACGGAACTTTCTTCGATGTTAAACATGTTTTTTCATTCGAAATAAGGTCGGAATTCAAGAAGCTACAAACTTTCCTTTCAAATACATTGAGTTATAGCGTCTTAGTAAGCTTTGTTTGGTTTACTAAAATATGACGTCACAGCTCGCAAATGTCACGTGAAAGGCTGTTTTCGCGGGAATTTCAAATTAATTATTATAATAATTATTTTTTACCTAATAAATAACACTTTAAAAAAAAGATTATTTTCAAAGGTTTAAAATAAACCCATGTAAATTTTAAAATATATTTTTAAAAACTGTCAAATAGCAGTGGCCGCGATTCGTAATTTCTTAGGGAATACGATGCAGTGTTTAAGAAATATGCAAGTATTATACTTTACGAAAAATGGTAGCGGGCAGTTGTTACACAAAATGTTCAAAAATTTACGGCATTTCCAACAAAGTCAAAAAAGAACCATAAATATAATCCTTGCCTCTACCAAAGATTACCTAATATAACGAATAATTTGGACCAAAGCACACCCCGGACACTCCATACAAACGAGCGAGAAATGATATACATAATTATAACTGACGTATCTATAGGCAAGAATGCAGGTAGGGTTGAATCACACCGGCGGTATTGGTCACAAAATGTTTGTTAGTTATTTACTGAATGCTGTGTAAATACTAAACTCTTTTTTTTCATACTTTTCGTTGTAAACGAACACCGTTCGAAAAAAAAACACCACTTTCCGAATGACGTACGAATTAACACTGAAACCTGCTATTATTTTGTACATCTTTAAACACTTTTTCCTTGACCGACAAATCGTTACCGCTTATTAAAAAAAGGTCATCTACTTCTATGACGCCGAAAATCGCTGCCGCTTATTAAAAAAAGGTCCTTCACTTCTCTGACGGGCGAAAATCGTTAACGCTTATTCCAAAAAAAGGTGAAGTCAATTTGATCACCAAGATTCATGATATAGGGTCCAGGGGGCCCAGCCCCCTCCACCCATTTACAACCCCCAAATTTTATGGAAAAAGTGTTAGACCGTATAAAATAATAGCAGTTTTCAGTGTTAATTCATACGTCCACGTCGCAGTTACCATTTACAATGTTTTATAGTCTCATACTGTGTATGGTGTATTCGGAAAGTGGTGTTTTTTGTTCGAGCGGTGGTTGTTTACAACATGACAAGTATGAAAAAAAAAAGATTTCAGTTAGGCCTTTACGTTCGGTAAGCTTGTGAACGAAATCACAGCGGCGCGCAAAGTGAATATAGTGAATAAAAGTGCTTGCGTAGCTCGTCCTTTACGTTTGGTACCCAATCTACACCCAATCTGAGTGACGGGGGGGTGAGGTCGAATTTAGAGAGGGGCAGGGAGTGTCCATACTGTACGTTAGTACTAATATATATACTGTGACCAAAGTGTGGACGTAGCAGAACAATCCTAGACAATGTAAACGAGGCATTAGATTTATCAGCAGACGGTTTTCTATATTTAGTCTATGGTTGAAATTCATGGGATTTGTATTATCGTGTCGTGTATTATCTGCACGTACAGATAATACACGACACGATAATACGCGTCCCGTGAATACGCAACCCAATAATACGTGTACCAATTGACTTGAATTAATACTGGCCGCGAAGTATCGACACGAGCAGATAATGTACAGCCGATAATACACGACACGGGAATGTACAGGCTGATAATTCAAGTACTAGGACTTGAATTATCGTGTCGTACATTCACGGGCCGGCTAATCTCGTGTTGAACAATATCGTGTCGTGCATTATCGTGTCCCGATAAAATAATGCGAAGTAGCTATTCCTACGGGGCACAGATAATTTTTACCCATAAAAATTTTTTTTTTTTGTTGCTCTGGGTACAAAATATATCAATTTTTTCACCAATTTTGGTGGTTTTTTTGTGAATCGGTAACTTCCAACTCTACAATATTTTTTCCTGAATGTTGGCTGTTTTGACAATTTTAGACAACTAAAAAACAAACAAAAGTCAACCCTAATGACGTTTGTTGTGGCTATTCTCACGGGTTGCTATGGGTTACCAGACAGAGTATCGTGACGTCATCACACCGGCCAGCTAGCCAGACGGGGTTGATTTTAAGCTTCACAAAACATATATGTGAAAGGGAGCCAAGTTCGATATCAACAAATTACGACTGAATGGGTAGGTTTGGTACCAAGTTCTATAGTGGTTCTTAAATCATCTTTAAATAGAAATATTAATTTTAGACTTCTCCAAATAATAAGGAATGTACAGCGGTTTTCAGTTGCTTAAAAAAAATGTGTTCTGTGCTACTACATGGTGTAACTTGGCAAGTTTTCACTATCCAATTTTATTTTACACACAGAACATAACACATTTTTCTAACCAACTGAAAACCGTTGTACATTCTCTATTATTTGGAGAAGTCTAAAATTAATATCCATAGCCATTATTCAGGAGCCACTATAAAACTTGGTACCTAGTCATTAAGAACGCTGTGTTTTTTTATATCAAACTTGGCTCCATTTCACGTTTATATTTTGTTGGTAGGTATATCATTATTTTTTTGTAAAATATTAATACAAAATCGTTATTCAAGTAATACACATACATATAAGATATTTTTGGTGGTACCGAACCCTCGGTGCGCAAGCCCAGAGTTTTTTGAACAATGCCAGTTTTTTGAATTTTTACTCAATGCGCCCAATTAACCTATTTCAATTCCAAACCTCAAATTAAAAAGTCACCTGGAAGTGGTCTATATCATTATTCCCATGTGTTCTGCACCACCACTGTACGGAAAACAAATTTCGTGATTCCGACTCGCACTTGGCTGGTTTCTCTTTTTTCTTTGTATACGCCTATTAACCTACCAACAGTGACTTATATATTACTGGCGTAAGGACCCGGCCAACGCACGCGACTAATGCTCCCAGCGAATTGGTGCGAAAATCGAAAGTTTCGCACACTCGCGACTCAGTAGTCTGCGGGAAATTGAACAGTGCGGACGAAAGATATTCCATATAAAAATGCCTTATTGTGTTGTTAGAGGCTGTAAAAATCATGAAAGAAAGGCTAAAAAGAAACATGGGTTGTCGTATCATCGTTAAGTAACCTTAAATTGTATTTTTTCTTATAAACAAATTAAATAAACGAATTTTAAAGCGACAACTCTACCAAGGTTCTTTTAACGCGGCACTGACGTCAACTCTCGCCCACGCTAGTTCGTACGATTAATGTTAGATGGCGCTACTTTTTGCTTGTAAGTTGTATCAAGAAAATCTTAGTAAAATATGAAGGGCGGATCCTTCTGTTCAAATTTGTGCCTACCAAAATGCCAAACTAGTATCTAAGTCACCTGGAAATGGTCTATAATGTGGTCGGTAATGGAAGGAACCCTAATTACGCATTTTTTTTTGTATACGCCTAATGTAATAACTTACCTCGATGCCAAATTTCAAGTTTCTAAGTTACGTGGAACTCGTGGAAGTGGTCTATAATTTTGATACGTCAGTCAGTCAGTGAGTGAGTTATAAAAATAGTGATTTTCGGACGTCATTAACTCAAAAATGGTAAAAGATGTATTTATGAAAATTGGGATTTTAGGTGATAGCGTGGGTCTTACTAGACACGCGAAATCGCAAGTGTGTTAGTCAAACAGATTTTAAGTTACTGGTATGTAGGTCAAAAGTTGCCCGAAATGGTTTGTGTAATAAAACTCACGGCCGGTGTCGCCTTGTTCTTTTCGAACTTGGCGGACACACTGCCGTGTGTCTCGATATTATTAGTTTTGATTAAACTTAGTGATTTCTATACTTTTTGGTTTCTTTAGTCGCCCAGACGCTAAGATAATAAAATAAAAACAGAATACAACTGTTTTACTTTACTACAACTAATTACTAATAATTTCACAACTTAGCGGACCTACCAGACACGCCTATCTGTCTGTGCTGTCGTGGCAATAGCAAACAAACAGCTTTGGGCGCATTAAATTAATAAATTATGTTGAAGGAGTTTGTATACTGTGTGGGTATTCAAACTATTTAACTACATGTGTTTTGAATCTTGAAAAAGAGTATATACCTATGTCAATTGTCAATGTCTCGTTTGTGAAAATATAAAAACAACGTTTGGTTTATATGTGCTATATTTAATTTATTCTTTCTCTGTTATCATTCTCCAAAACTGTGTCCTAAGGCGGACACCACTGACGCTCTGCTTACACGTATGTGTTAAACTATATCAGGTTATCGGTCCCACCTACAAATATGGAGAATTTCGGTAAATTACAAATTGGCTTGTTGGAAGGGAAAGCAAATTGGGATACTTGGAAATATAAAGCCACCAGTCTGCTACGCACCGTCCCGGACGCGCTTGAGGTAGTGGTGGGCTCGTTCAAGAAACCCACAGAACCTGTTCTTCCAACAGATACAGTTGCAGTGACCACGTACAAGACAGAAGTAGGCCGTTTTGTAAAAGCTGACGCAACTGCTCTGCTTATCGTAACCACCAATATGAAAGAAGAGACACTTCGAAAGGTCATGAGATACACGAATGCAAGAGACGTATGGCTTGAGCTACATAGACTTTTCGACGGCACGGACGAAGACAAGTCCTACAATCTATGTATGAGCTTCTTTGGCTTTAGAAAAGATCCGGCAGATGACATAGCCACACACATGTCAAAGTTGAAAAATATTTGGACGCAGCTTAATCAGGAGTTAAGTAAGGACAAAACCGGTGAGCTACCAGAACTTCTACTCCTTTGCAAGATTCTCGATACGCTCGACGAAACCTATTTTTCCTTTAGAAGCAGCTGGCTATTATTACCTAAATCTGATCGAACCATCGAAAGCCTTACAAGCCATTTATGTGCATTTGAACGAGCTTTGCAGAGTAATAACGTACTTCAACAAGAAGCTCTCGTTACAAATTCCGGCACTACGTCTACTGCAGAGAAGAAGGATAGAAAGTTGAAATGCAACTACTGCCAAGCTATCGGCCATCGAGTGAGAAACTGTCAGAAGTGGATCAGAGACGGCAAGCCTCCGAAAAGCAGTAATCCGCAAGCAACACGTTCTACCTCTAAATCCGCAAACATGATCCTGTTGTCTATCGATAGCACAGAAGTATTTTCAATCGTTCCCGACATCGAAAACTGGTACGTGGATAACGGCGCCACGAGCCACGTGACAAACCGGGCTGATTTATTCCAAACCTTCAAATGCTTTGACGATATCCATACTGTAACAACGGCTGACGGCAAATCGATTCGTGCTAAGGGCAAAGGTTCAGTAATTATCGAAGCAAATGTAAGAGGGAAGCTACAACGAGCGACCCTTCAAGATGTTTGGTACGTTCCAGCCATTTCGAAGAATTTATTCTCAGTACTAGCACTTCACGACAGGATTCCGAACAGCAAATTCATATCGACGACAAAAGAATGCAACGTCTATGTCAACGAAGAAGCGTGCTTAATAGGAAGACGTAAGAAAGAAGGTGGATTGTACAAACTAGACTTAAAAGTTGTACATCCTGAGAACCCCGCTGAAGTCTTTGCAACATTCAATACTATGCAACTATACCACGAGAGGTTTGCACACCAGAACAAGAGGCACGTGAAAGCTACAGTGAAACGCGAACTGGACTTAGATCTTCCTCTTGATAAGGAGCTGTGTGAGGGCTGCATATATGGAAAAGCTCATAGACTTAAATTCGGTACGAGGACCCGAGCTACCGCGCCAGGAGAACTCATGCACACCGACATTTGTGGACCATTTCAACCAAGCTTTTCAAAATTCCAGTACTACGTGTTGTTCAAAGACGACTATACAGGCTATCGTATGGTATACTTCCTGAGATACAAGTCGGAGGTTAAGGATAAGCTCGCCTTAATGCTAGCTCAGACGAAGAATGAAGGATATGCCGTAAAATGCCTGTTAAGCGACAACGGTGGCGAATTTGACAACAAGTCCATTAGAGATATACTAGACTCCCATGGAATTCGACAAAGACTGGTAATGCCTTACACACCAGAGCAGAACGGTGTAAGCGAACGTGAAAATCGCACCTTGGTTGAAACAGCGAGATCCATGATGTACGCGCATGACCCTATGCCACAAGAACTTTGGGCAGAACTGATAAATACGGCCGCGTACATTCTCAACAGAACAGGTCCGACAAACAACAACGACAAGTCACCGTATGAACTTTGGACTGGAAAAAAACCGACTGTCAAACATCTGCGTATCATAGGATGCAATGCCTACGTCCACGTTCCAAAGCAGAAACGAAAAAAAATGAACAAAAAAGCCATTAAAGGACGACTTGTCGGTTACGATGAAGATGGCTACCGGGTATGGATTACTGACGGAAAAAGTAACAAGCTCGTCCGTTCACGTGATGTCACTTTCGATGAAAGACCGCTTCCTAACGAAGATGTTCACCCAGCTTGTGTAAACAACGACACAAATACGAGGGAGTACATAGTACAGCTGCCGTTGGGTAACTCCAACAGCAATGAGGAACCGGCTCCCCTTCCTGAAGTACATCATGATCCATCACCAGATGAACCCGAGGAAGATTTCGAAGATGCTGAAGATAATGTATCTAGCGATAATGAACTTGGCCTTGAGGGAGGAAATTTGGAACCCGAACCAGTCCAAGAAGACCAAGTACATGAACCCGAACCGGTCCAAGAAGACCAAGTACACGAACTCGAACCTCATCACGATGATCCTGAAGTAGTCGACTATGACGCCGAACCGCCGCGTTACAACTTGCGCAATCGCAACGAAATACGACGACCTGAGAGATATAATGACTACGTATGCATTACAGAGATGTACCCGTCGAATTTCGCTGATGCAATGGATCGTGACGACAGCGAAGAATGGCGAAAAGCGATGCACAGTGAAATGAAGTCACTGAAGGACCTCAACGTTTGGACGGCATGTGATCTACCGAAAGGGAGAAAAGCGCTTCCTTGCAAATGGGTCCTACGAACAAAAAGAAACCCAGACGGCTCTATTGACAAATACAAGGCACGACTCGTTGTGAAGGGATTTAAACAAAGAAGAGGAATCGACTACGATCAGACCTTCAGTCCTGTCACACGCCTAGCGACTGTCAGAGCATTGTTGAGTGTCAGCGCTCAAGAGAACATGCATATAGTACAATTTGATGTTGCTACTGCGTTCCTCAACGGAAAGCTTGTGGAGGAAATATACATGCAACAACCCGAAGGTTTTAGCGACGGAACGACTAAGGTCTGGAAACTTAACCGAAGCTTGTACGGCTTAAAGCAAGCTCCAAGATGTTGGAACTCGTGTTTTGAAAGCATTTTACTTGATATGGACTTTAAGCAATGCGAGGCTGACTGTTGTCTATACAGTAAAGAAACAGATGGCAAGAAACTATTGATCACGTTGTACGTAGATGACGGATTAGTAGCCGCAAGTGATGAAGACTTAGCGCAATCATTTCTTAATGATTTACGAAAACGTTTGAAGATAACGACGAAGCCCGCTTCATATTACCTAGGGCTACAAATCGAAAGAGAGAAGGATGGCTCTGTCTTCATAAATCAAGAAGCCTATGCAAAGAAAATATTGGAGCGCTTTGGGATGACAGAATGCAATCCTGTCGCAACACCCATTGAGAAGGATGCTACGACTATTCAATCAGGGAAAGTCGAATCCGAAACCGTGAAGTATCCGTATAGAGAAGCAGTCGGTGCGTTAGCATATTTAATGGTCGGAACACGTCCTGACATTGCTTTTGCAGTGGGTGTTGCCTCCCGAAAATTGGAATCCCCCTCCAAGGAAGACTGCCTTGGTGTAAAAAGGATTTTGCGTTACATCAAAGGAACGTCTGCCTATGGAATTAGGTATGGACAGCATAAACCAGGAATACTCGAAGCATTCAGCGATGCTGACCATGGAGGCGATCGAGAGACCAGCCGATCTACCACAGGCGTTGCCTGTCGCTATGCAGGAGGTGTGATATCTTGGCTCAGTCAACGGCAAGCGTCCGTTTCTATCTCTACTACCGAAGCCGAGCTGGTAGCAGCCAGTGAAGCAGCCAGAGAGTTGGTTTGGCTCACCAGAGTAATGCAGGAGTTAACTGAACTCAGGCATATTCCTACACTATATGTTGACAACGAAGCAGCAGTTCGCTTAGCACATAACCCCGAATTCCATAAGCGAACAAAGCACATTCGTATTAGACATTTCTACGTTCGAGAGCAAGTTGCTGAAGGTGCAATGGAAGTCAAGAGAATTGGCACTGCAGATCAGCCAGCTGATATTTTAACCAAAGGACTACCGCGGCCAAGATTCTCTTTCCTTTGCCATGCCCTTGGAATAGTATTGAATAAGGGAAAGTGTTGAAGGAGTTTGTATACTGTGTGGGTATTCAAACTATTTAACTACATGTGTTTTGAATCTTGAAAAAGAGTATATACCTATGTCAATTGTCAATGTCTCGTTTGTGAAAATATAAAAACAACGTTTGGTTTATATGTGCTATATTTAATTTATTCTTTCTCTGTTATCATTCTCCAAAACTGTGTCCTAAGGCGGACACCACTGACGCTCTGCTTACACGTATGTGTTAAACTATATCAAATTAAGGTTATTAATTATCAGATTGCTGCAAGCAAGTGTAAGTAGTAAACTCTTAAACTTTGCTGCTTGCAGTAAAGTACTTACTGTAAGCAGCAATTTTCTCATTTGTCTGTGTTTAAGTTTCAACTACATGATCCTAATGGGCCAGTGATAACTCGAGCCTAAACCATCCTTTATGTATGACAGACGGCTTGATAAATTAGTAGTTTAGAACGCTCTGTCATGTAAAATCTTAACTGAGAAAACAGTTAAGATTTTACATGAAATTTCTCTTCCATTTCAGGTATACTGTCGATAGGATTAAGGAAGAGGAACTATGCAACCTGGAAATCAGTCCCATAACGGAGTACTGTAGAAGGAGTTCAAGGTTTGAGGGTGGGATGCCACTGGGGTCACAGTAACCATTGTACCACCATGGGAATAGGATGTAATGATTCCACTTAGACATGAACACTCGCCTGTACCACGCAGGCGTCCCACCCAACAATAATAATATTTATAGTGTGACTGCAAGTTGGACCTGGAATTGGTGTTGGTACAGTAACGGCAGAATGAAATGATTGTGAGTGGACAAGAACAAGCAACAATATTGTACATTAGAGTGGAACTGTTATTTTCAGAACAGAATTCTAACCAAACGAGGAACTGGAAGTCAATGTGAGCCACTTCATCTGCCCACAGAGTACTAGGACCTAATAGGTTTTGCCGAACCAGTACCTAAAAATCCATCATTTTCTGTTAAATTTAAAAGCTCAAACTGATGGTGCCTTAATTTCAAACTGCATGAAGATCTGTAACATGTATTTCCAACCAATGAAATGAGATGCTCCTCTTTTAAGGACGTAGATCCAAGTGTATATTCCTTGTATTCTTTTACCATTATCAACTAGCCATCTTTGTGAATACTACTTGGAGATGTAGCATAGGCAGGCCTCCCACTCAGTTGACCGACGACCTGGTGAAGGCCACTGGAAGCCTCTGGATGGGGGCAGCGCAGGACCGGTCATTGTGGAAATCCTTGGGGGAGGCCTTTGTCCAGCAGTGGACATCTTTCGGCTGATACAATCTTTGTGAATTCCAAGTATATATTCCTTGTATTCTTTTACCATTATCAACTACCTACCTATCTTTGTGAAAGTGGTATTACAATGCTGTTGGGAATAAAAACGAAACAAAGAAAGGGACTACAAATGTTGAAAATGATCTCCGTTGTGCACTGAGAAGCCAAGGAATCACTTATGTACTGTATGTTTTACTTTTGTTAATTGATTACTTACGAGTGCTTGTCATTTCAATAAAAATGCCCATTTTTATTTTTTCATTTGTTTATTACTTATTTTGACACCCCATTTCGGCTCCTCTTGCAAAGTAAATTATTGAGGGCATATGGGCATAGTATTTTAGCAGAGAGGTGGGTGAGCCGCATAGGGTATAAGGTTGATCCCTGTATCTTGAAGAAGAAAATTATTAACCTATGTGTAAGTATAAAGTTGTGTGCATACAACTTTACCACAACCACCACCGTGGCGTATTGGTTAAACATATAGAAGATAAATGCGAAAATGTGTTTGTTTGTTACCTTTTCACGCTTCAACACCTAAACCAACCGCCTCCGTGGCGTAATGGTTAGTCCATTCGCATTAAACCAGGAGGTCGCGGGTTCGATTCCCGGTGGGTTCATCTTGTAACTCGGTTTGGTTGGTGGTAGGGCATTTTCTAAGCCCGCCTGGCTAGCTACCACCATCTTATCTAAGTCTTGCCGCCAAACATCAGTGTTCACAACATTGATGTGTTCCGGCTTGAAGATATGATATCCAGTTCTCCATTGCGTTGGGCCAGTATAATAAAGAGTACTGCGTTGGGGAATCTAGGTAAGCCTGCTTCCATCTTCGGCATCATCGTCACTTACCATCAGGTGAGATGATGCCAAGGGCTTACCAATTGTGAATAAAAAAAAGTGAAGTCAGTGATTCAACACGGACCTACTTTTGTCCCTTTGTTCATAATGGAATTGTAAAAGTAAGTGCTAAGTATTAAACTTTTAAGGACATGTCAAGTTTTCCGCCCATAAGTCAGCCCCGCATGCTTTCCCCGCCTTGATACTCCCACATTCCCATCGGATCCCGGAGGTTTGTTGATCAAAATTGTTGGCGGGGGCTACGCTTATTATAAATCTTTCGGAACGAAGTTGGAGGGTTCGGTCATCTTTAGTCTCATACAATACACTCCAAAGATGACATACACTGCATTGTTTCCAGATAATTTTATTTAAAGGAAGTAAGGGGTAACGTACTCCCTTCTCGTAGGGACCTCCTCCCCAGCCTCCCCCTAAACTCAATACTTTTTCAAAAACAAACATCTTTGGTGGTGTGTATTATATGAGACTAAAGATGACCTAACCCACTAACTTCGGTCCGAATTTTTTAAATTCTGTAATGTCTATGCTTTCTTATTTTCTGCTCGTTATTAAAATGGACAAGCGTTTCCTTGTCGATTGGCACAATTAATTAGTTAAAAAGGAAAAAGAGTCTTTTAACTTTCTCTATCATTATTAAGTTTTCTCATTTTTAACTCGAAATATCTCGGTACATATAACCATCGAAGTATTATGCACCACAACACAGTAGCAAAGTATATTATATATTAGTACTGACGTAACAGTAGGTAGGGCAATAGATTAATGCCCGCCGATTAAGGGTGGAGTGCGGATAAACACTAGGAAACGTAGAGAGGTGCACGCGCAACAGGGGGGGGGGGGAAGGGAGCGAGCCTCACTTCGCGGGGCTCTTGACAGTATAATCATTCAAACCTAACTGAAACTAATATCGCTCTCAAGTCGGACCTGCATGCTTTTCCCGCCGTGATACTCCTACATCCCCTTCGGATCCCGAAGGTTTTTTGGTGATCGAAACGGATAGCGAGGGCTACTAATTGACTCTAACCAAACCTTGCACCTAACGTAACCTCGGCCCTGATCTTGGTATTGAAATTACCTTGACAGATTATCTGCCAATATTTCAATTTGTTACCCCCACGTTTTCCTGTAGCGGACCCTTAATTAAAAATCTTTCGGAACGAAGTTGGTGAGTTAGGTCATCTTTAGTCTCATATAATACACTACCAAAGATGACGTATACACTGCATTGTTTCCAGATTTTGAAAAAATATTTTTCAAAAAGTATTGGGTTTTGGGGGGAGGACGTTGAGAGGGGTTAGGGGGAGAGTAAACCAGATGTAAACTAAGAAGGGGAAGTACGCTATTTCCCTCCCTTATTTAAATTGAATTTTGAAAATATTCTATATGGTCATCTTTGACAAAAAATCTGGTACGGCTATAGATTAATGCCCTGGAATTTAGGGGGCTAAGATCCCGGAGAGTGGGATAAAGCTCTCCCATGGGAGAAGGGTGAGAGCGTGAATGATCCCCATTTAGAGAAAATGAATTTTCAAAATTTAAACTATAAGGTAATCTTTGACCAGAACTTTGTTATTACCTACCGAAATCTTAATCATTGCCTTCGTGATCCGAGGGGGACGTGGAAGTACTAGAGCTGGGAAAATATAGGGGTTCCTCTGGGTGGATTGCGGAAAACACAGGTTTCGACATACTGATCTTTCTAAATTTATAGGTTATGCTACTTTTCATCATCTTTTAAGCGATTTAGGAATGCGACTGCTCCGGGACTGCGGGAATGGCAGCTCCTTTGCCCTTGCGTAATAAAGAGCAGGTACTCAGGCGAACCGCAGTGGCTGAGGCTGGTCGCCGAAAGCGGGGCTGCCCTCCCTCCGCGCCCCCAATTTAAAAAAAAACACTAGTGAACTTAAGGAAGTGGACTCGTCCTACCTAACCAGCCAGAGTCCTACATTTTGACTTGTAGGTCAACAATGGAGGGGGGGGAGGCTCTTGATAGTATCATCAATCCAAATCTGACAGAATCTAATATCACTCGCTTCGCACGCTAAAGTTTTTTTTTCCAATTTCAAGTCGAACTCTCAAGCTTTCCCCGCCCTAATACTCCCACATCCCCCTTGGATCCCGAAGGTTTGTTGGGGCTCGAAACGGTAAGATGGGGCTTCGCCTTCGGAATGAGTCATTTAACCCTCACTGAACTCTGAATCTAACCTAACCTTGACCATGAAATGACCTTGACGCAGTTTACACAGTTTTTGTGATAATGATTTTTGAAATTTTATCGGATAAGCTACTTTTCAACCAATTAGCGATTTAGGAATGCGACTGCTCTGGCGCTGCAGGAATGGCAGCCCCTTCGCCCATGCGTACTAAACCTCAGGTACCCGGTCGAATCGTAGCAGCTGAGGCTGGTCGTCGAAGGCGGGGACTGCCCTATATCCGCGCCAACTGATAAAAAAAAAAGACTAGGGATCGTAGGTGAACGTGTGCTAAGCAGCGAGAGCTATAAATTTATACTTTCGTAACTGGTAGATCTGCGATCTACGCTGCCTTAGCCGAGCACGGCTTTGACGCGGAGCACGGAAAGGCCATCCGGGCGCGCGCAGGACGCCCTGGATGCCTCTTTTACGTGAGATCCGGCGGACCTCCAACATTGCCGCACTCTACACCATCACGGAGCTCCTGCACATGCCGGGCGTCACCATCGATGCCTGGCGTGGCAAGCGAGGACCCGCGCAGTGCCACCGATGTCAAGGATTTCGTCACTCCTCCCACGGCTGCCACCGCCCGCTGGCCTGCGTCCGATGCGGTGACTCTCACGCTGCCAAGGACTGCCCACGGCCGAGGGAGAACCTAGCGACCTGTGCCAACTGCGCGGGCCCGCACCCTGCCAATCACGTCTCGTGCCCGGTGTTCCGCAGGGAGCTCCGGAACATGGGGGCCCGGGACAGTCGCCCGGATAACCACCACCCCTCGCCCTGAAGTGCCCGCCGCCGCCACCGCTGAGCGCGCCGCACCAGCAGCGCCCGCCGTGCTGAGCGGCTCGGCCGCCGCAGACGCTCTCAGCCGAAAAAAGTGACGTAACCGCCGGAGGAGGAAGAGGCCCCTAGCCCCCGCTTCCGCCGCCCCCACTGCCGCCTTCACCACCGCCGTGCCCTCCCAGAGCGACCTCCTACAAGCTCTGGGAGTACTCCAGCAGTTACTCGCCCCAGCCGGGGCTGGAGCGGCTGCCAAGGCCCCTGCGCCCACCCAAGGACCCGCTCATCGTGATGCGCTAAGGAGGGGTGGTATATTCAATCAAACCAGACTGAACCAATAGGCGGGGGCTACGCATTATGTATACGTGTAATAAATCTTTCAATAGTTAGTGGGTAAGGTTATCTTTAATACTATATGGTATAATATACTACCATACTACCAAAGATGACCTATACTCTATACTGTTACCAGATTTAGAAATTATAATTTTCAAAAAGTATTGTTTAGGGGGAGTGCGGTAAGGGGAGAGTGCATTACCTCGCTCCCATAATAGATAAAATTAATTTTGAAAATATTCTATGTGGTCATCTTTGACAAGAAATCTAGTACGACATTAGCTTAATGCCCTTAAATGGGGGGGGGGGGGAGCGGGAGAATCCGGGAGAGTGGTATAAACCCCTCTCTAGAAGGGGGGAGTGTGAAATGTGAATCCTCCCTTTTAGAGAAAATGAATTTTCAAATTTAAACTATAAGGTCATCTTTGATTAGAAATTCTCTTTACCTACCAAAATTTAATCATACTATCGGGATTCGAGGGGGATGTGGAAGTACTAGAGTTGGGGGACTCCTTCGTTTAGGGTAGATTGCGAAAACGCAGTTTACGTAGTTTTAGTTATTGGTTTTTAAAAATTTATATGTAAGTAGCTTTTTCCCGCGGCTCCGCCCGCGTGGACATCGTTTTTATGACTGTCTTTAAGGGTGATTAGTAAAATATGTCGTGACCACCTACTCCACCATCTCTGTGCAAAAAATCACAACAATCGAGTATTTTTTTAGTTCCCTCCGGAACTGCATCAGATTATGCTATTTTCCCGGTATAAAAAGTAGCCTATGTCCTTCCCCGCCCGTGACACAGGCTACCTGCATGCCAAATTTCATAAAGATTGGTCAAGGCGTTGAAGCGTGAAAAGGTAACAAACAAACACATTTTCACATTTATAATATCAGTAAGGATGCTACTTTTTAGAATGCAAATGCGGCAATGGCAGCTCCTTTGCCCTTGCATAACAAAGCGCATGTTGTAAAACCCGGGCGAATCGTAGATGAATGTCCTTAAAGTTCCGGTTTTTTCAGCTCTAGTGACAAGTATACCAACATTAAAACAACTGTTTGTTGAGTGTTTACATTATTTTTGCAAGAGTGTTTACATTCGCTTTGTTAGAGTGTTTACATTCGCTTTGTTGGAGTGTTTACATTGATTTTGCGCCGTACGAATAGGCCCCGCCAAAATAATGTTAAATAAAATTCACAATCTGATTTTGTTTGTGCTGCACTGTACAAAACAAACAGATCCAAGATCTGTGGTACAAACAAAAAGTCGGCATGCTGATTGGTACACAGGATTGGTATGATTATATTTACGTCTCTAGGTACTAGCCCTTTTGAGACAGTCTTCATTTTTGTCTTAATTTCTTATATTTGAAATGCTAGTGCCAGTGCATTACAAATCTTCTCTGGAGTTCTTGACAGTATTTACAGCAGCCTTTATCTGAGGTGGAACACCCGGTCACAGTCAGTAAGGCGTCTACAAAACTGCACCCAGTGCAAGTCGGGTCTTCACGTCCTTCTTCATTTTATTTTCTTATTCTCCATATTGCTCACGTGTACCAGACGATTTTCTTCAAAACGCACCACTTTTTGAAACAATACTCTGGCAGAAAACAATAAAATAAAACAACGAATGCGTTCATCACAAATCCCGCCAAAAAACTCCCCCGGCATCCTTTTCATTTGATACCCTTAACAGGGGGTGCATAAAAAATAGCTGGTCCGCCATATTGGATTTAGAATGACGTCACTTAGCTAACCATGCAATTGTTCTATAAACTTAACGTGTATGCAAAATATCAGCTCAATCGTAAACCGGGAAGTGGTTCTAATTTAGCTTCCAAGATTTATCCCGAACTAACTTAACACGGTAAGTTACAATCTATAAAACTTGGCAACTTTGTCAAACGAGAATGAATTTGCGGAAAACATAGACTTTGGTATACTAGTAAAAGAGTTCGCCGATAGAAAGGCTAGAATAGTATTTTTTTTATAATAAATGCTTTATTATATCCTTTGTATTTTTTTCGATAAATGGCAGTTAGGGGGCGCCGTAGCTCGCCCAGGGCGCTGGTAGTGCTAAAACCGGCACTGTAATAGGCAGTGTCCTCCCACGCGGTGGACCGACGACCTGGTGAAGATCGCGGGAAGCCGATGGATGCGGGCAGCGCATGACCGGTCGTCGTGGAAATCCTTGGGGGAGGCCGATTTCCGGCTGACATGATGATGATGATCTGGGGTAATAGCCGTGGTCGCAAGCCATTATTTTTGATTACGATAGGGCTTGCGACTACGGGAAAAACGAAGGCTATGATTTCAGGCGGGAAACTCTTGTATTCATACTTTTCCGTAGTCAGGTTTTATTTTTATTTTATTTTTTTATTTACAATTTTTTCTGCTTAGAGTAACGCCACCCCACCTCGCTACCCGCGGCCGCGTGTCTTGTCGCTAGTAGTAGCGCGCGTACATTAAGCCATCTCATACCTAATATCGCTTGTGAGACCATTTGCTAAGAAATCAAAAATATTTGCATATGTAATGTATATATATTTAGAATGTGCTCGTCAAGACCTTTCTTTTGATACCAAACATGAAATGAAAATAAAAAAACAAAATTTTTTTGGTTGTTTACTTCACGTATAAAATCTGCCATGTTGATTTTTTATATGATATCCTGTGTAACAAAATTAGTGTAGGTCCCGTTAACTGGGGCTTGTACTCATCATACTGAACAATTGTCCACGAACAACCTTATACCAAAATAATTGCTTCAATATGTGCATCAAAATTTATAATAAAGTACCACATAATATAATTATTCTGCCCATAAATCTGTTTAAGAGGAGGCTATTTAATTGGTTATTTTAATTTTTACAGCGATAAGGAATTTCTTGACGGAAAATTTAACGACTAATTAATATAACTTTGACATGTGATATAATTCGGAAATGTAATTTAATAATATAAATGAATAATAAGATGTATCTATTGACTTGCATATGTAGTGTAGCCATTAGCCAAGTAAAATTATAATGGGTGTCAATTAAATGGTTAGCATAGTATTGTTATTTCTGTGAGCAGAAAAATATAATCGTTGAGCAGAAATAGCTAATTGGTCAGCAACTCATGGTCAGCAAACATTTCAAAATCAATCAGCAATTTATGTCATTCTGGATGGCTGTAATTATTTTAAACATCCCCGTACTACACTCTTCCTACAGTGTTGAGTGGTCGACGGAGCCCCTTCGGGGCTCCTACTTCTGTGTTCTCATGTTAAACCTAACACTACGACTGTGCGGGGAGGCGAGCTAACGGATCCGAGTCGGGGTGCTCCGCAAGTCCGAGCTCGCTTCGCTCGCTCCCGCTTCCATTTAGAACTCCCCGTACCACACTCTTCCTACAGTGTTGAGTTGCTGCTTATAGACATGTTTTTCTGCCGCTCAATCATGAAATCTTGCCGCTCAAGTAGTTATTTTGCGGACTGAATGTTTTTATGCAGTTACATTATATTTATTCCAATTATAATTGTATTTAACTTATTTATGTTTGCATGCTATTTTAATAGTTGTACCAGGAGATTTTTTGTGCTTTGTTATCTTGCATTTTTGTATCTTTACCCTGTACAAAGCGAATAAATGAATTATGAACTTTTGTTCTACGACTTTGCTGAAAATTAAAAAATTTTTTTTTACTCATAATACGAATCGATCAGCTGATCGACCGATTTTGTTCATTTTAGTATGGAGGGTCCAATTTTTTTGATGTGTAACATCTTTGCTCTCGCTTTCCTGCAATTTGTGGGAGTGATTTCGTGAAATGGGACGGAAATGTGTAACAGGAAGTCGCGAACCGACCAAGTGCAAGTCGGACTCGCGCACTGTGAGAGTGATTTCGTGAAATGGGATGGGACGGAAATGCGAACGTTTTTTAATTCTCGAAAACTAAGGTTGTCATAGCCATGCCGCCTAGTGTGAAGTATTTTGTCACATGTTACACATCATATGCGAGTACTGTAGGTCTCGCTCGTTTTTTTTTTGAGAATTGACTATGGGTTCCTTGGGAAAGTTCTTCAGTATGCCGAATAGTATCCCCAGTTAACGGGACCTACACCAATTTTGTTACACCCTGTACATCCTATGACACCACATTTGTCAGAATCAGTCAAGTGATTTAGGAAATAGGAGGGAACAGATGAACATACATACATAGACTGTCAAAAACATAAGCCTCCTTTTTTCGTAGTCGGGTAATAAAACACACAACAAATTAAATAACAAAACAAATTTATTGCACTACAATGTTATCTATAACAAATGACAATCAGCTGGCGGTGAGCTTGATGCCTATCTCCCCGCACTTGTAGCCGATCTCCCGCACGAGGTAGGGCGTGCGCTCGTGCGGCGGCGCGCTCAGCCACTCGTTCGCGTTGATCGCGACGGCTGCATACCCGTCCTTCTCTAGTATGTCGAGGATGAGCCGGAAAGTGCCGCGGAGGCGGTTGCTGTTCATTGAGAAACAGCCTTGGTTGAAATTCATTACGCACACCCTGGGGGGAAGAAACATTTCAAATCATTGAGCGTGCTATGCACGGAGTTTCTCTGCGTGATCGAATCAGAAACGAGGAGATCCGCCGGAGAACCAAAGTAACCGACATAGCTCACAGAATCGCTAAACTGTGGTGGCAGTGGGCAGGGTACATAGCTCGTAGAACAGATGGCTGACGGGGCAGTAAAGTTCTCGAGTGGCGACCGCGCACCGGAAAACGTAGCGTAGGCAGCCCTCCCACTCAGTGGACTGACGACCTGGTGAAGCCTCGCGGGAAGCCGATGGATGCGGGCAGCGCAGAACCGGTCGTCGTGGAAATCCTTGGGGGAGGCCTTTGTCCAGCATTGGACGATTTTCGGCTGATATGATGATGATGATGACATACGTAAGCACCGTCTCCGTAGCGTAATGGTTAGTCCATTCGCTTCACACCAGGAGGTCGCGGGCTCGATTCCCGGCGGGGTGTAATACTCGGTTTGGTTGGTGGTATACCACCATCTTACCTAAGTCTTGCTGCCAAACATCAGTGTTAACATCATTGATGTGTTCCGGCTTGAAGATGAGATAGCCAGATCTCCATTGCGTTGGGGAATCTTGGTAAGCCCGCTTCCATCTTCGGCATCATCCTCACTTACTATCAAGTGAGATGATGCCAAGGGCTTATTGTAGATTTAAAAAAAACAAAGTATTTTATTCTGGTGGAAGAAGCTGTCATAGCCCAGTGAGACTGCGTGGTAGGGTCGATCACATAAGTCTAGCCTGTAGCACGGTCATTAACTGGATGGGATTTGACTGTTAAATGGCATTTTCTCGACCATTTCCGCGCTTTGCAATGCACGTTTAGCCGTTGGTGCTGCTTGGTATCACTAGATGGCAGTCTTCAAGCCGTGTCGCTTGAAAAACTTCTGACGGTGGGGTAGTACACAGAGGCGTATTTAAAAATCCAGCGCCCCGGGCACAAAAAAAAACACCCCTCTAAGTGACAAAAACCGGTCAAGAGCGAGTCGGTTCCGTATTGCCACGCGATAAACGTCACCTTACTGTAACCTTCTGTTTGCATGTTCGTAGCGGTTCGTCAGTCAAATTACCGCCGCCCGTGCCGGTGCGATCGCGCGCTTAGTTACAATGAAAACACTGAAGTACCTACCTACTTGTTTTACTCGCGTAAATTCAATTCAATTCAATTCATTTATTCAGACGAACGTCAGTTTACAGAAAATATCCAATTCACTAACAGAAATAAATTATTGTTCCGCTACTTGATATACACGGTGACTGGTTAGACGACGGACGCATTTTAGGAGGTGAATCAGAAGACGAAACTGAACAACTTTTCCCAGGGCACTAATGGTCAATTCGGTAAAAAAAATTTGGACTTCTCATACAAAGTTGGTTGATGAGCCGACCAATTTGTATGGAAATTCAATTTTTTTTAAGAATTGGCCATTAGTGCCCTGGGAAAAGTTGTTCAGTTTTGTCTTCCGATTCACCTCCTAAAATGCGTCCGTTGTCTAACCAGTCAAGTAGTATATCAAGTAGCGGAACAATATTTTACGCGAGTGAAACAAGTAGGTAGTGAAACGCAAACTATCGTTTCGAGCCGATCTCTTTTCGTGCGTTTCATAATTAAATTCTCTTTTGATTTTGTTCCTCTATGGAAATTTAATTTGAAAATATTTGTGACTTTTTGACAAGTGTAAAACAAAAATTGATTCTGTATGACTGATGACCGTCGAAATTGGTGAAAGTAAATTATTTTAAACATCTGTGATTTTGGTTTTGTTAACAAGACCTCCTATATTTAACAGGGGTAAGTGATTTATGCTTGGAGATAGCTGTCCAATTTTATTTAGTGCCGTTGCGAACGAAATTTTATTTCATCGTTGTAGGGTCTTCCACCCGGCCCGAACGAAAGACTATTATCCTGGATTACTGCTAGTCTTCCACCCGGCCCGAACGAAACACTATTTTCCTGGATTACTGCTAGTCTTCCACCGGCGTTTGTTTCGCCGCTCTGCATCTGCCTGCCGCTCACTCAAAGGGAAGTGGAATCTTTGTTTCTATCAAATTTTAAGGCCTTGAAGTTGGTTGTCACTGGTGACCAAACTCTATCACTGGTGACCAAGCACTGCTACTGCCCGGCAAGGTTCTGCTGTCTTTCTCCAAGCGCAGCTGCTGGTCTACGTGTTCTCCTGTTTCCGTTTACTTTGTCAATTTTGCATTTATTTTAAAATCATTAAGAGTATTGTACACCCAAAGTGTTTCCTACAACTTTGGGGGGTAATTTCGACACCCAATAAATTAACTCCATTTATGTTTTAGGTATTTATTCGATCATTTTTTACATCTGGGGGGACGATCGATCGTAACCTAACCTTTTTTTGTATTTTAAAATTACGCCATGTGTTGTTTTTTTATATTTAATCTATTTCCACGGTCATCCACTTGTTTACGTCTTTACCTAATTTTTTTCTAATCTTATAAAATAAAACTATTCTATATTACCCCAAAATTTATTTTCTTTCCGAAATTCATATTTAGGCAGCGAGTAAAAATTCTACGTGTCATATGTGGCAAATTCCCGAGTTACCTATATTTTTGTCACATATTTATGGCGCCCGAACTAATGTTTTTTACCGCTTTTCTGCCTTTAATCTTTCCCTAACGAACCCGTTTTTTGTCGTTCGTGGGTGTATCCGTTTTCCGGATGTTATGGTTCAAGTTTTAATACCTCAAGACCCTTTCTTAATTTAATCGTGCAGTTTTCTTTGAAACGTAATGTTTTTTTGTTTGTATGCACGGTATTTTTTTGCTTCTCTTCGCACGGGTCGTTTTTTTCCCCGGCTTATTGGCATTATACCTCTTTCGGATAATTGCTTACGTGTTGTTGAGTTGTTTTTGCCTGTGTTTTCCCTTACGATTCCAAGAGAATTTTTATTTAAGTAGTCAATGGCCAGACTCTAGTTTTCTTTCAATCGAAAGTCGGGACAGACTTACTTTTAGTTCACGATTATTTAACCTTGGTTTAAGGAAAAAATCTTTAAAGGTTACTGTTTGGAATATTTTTACGCGTTGCTTTGCGAGGTACTCCTTAAATTTTTGGCGTACCCTGTTCACTTTTATGTGACAACGTTCTGTATTCTGCAGTATTGTTTAGATTTCTTGAGGTCTTATAACAATTTTCCATTTTTCAAATTTCTTTCATTAATCTTGCCCTTGTCTTACCTCAAATGGCCTATTTTTCGGTAGAGTTGTCCCTTTAGACTCTTGCGTATCGCGTTTCAGACTTCCGGTGTTAATTTTATCCGTGAGTCGGATTTTTCACGCATCCGCCTTTACCGCTTTTGTCCATATTTTCGCTGGGGTAACCGACAATGTTTTGCAAGTTTTTTTCAGTTTTTGTCAACCCTATTGGTCTTTAATGTTTTAGTAGTTGTTTGATTTCTCCTGTTTGCTTAAGTGACTAGTTTTAGGTTCAAATACACAGCGATCCCTTAACACTAGTGTGTTGTTGGGGTTATTAAGTTTGTTCACTTTTAGATGGAGTTTTTGGCGTTTGTATGTTTACGCGAATCGTGTATAAATGTTAATTTCTACCAGCTTTAAGTAAACGTTTGTAGTTAACTAGTTACTTAGACAGTTTTTTTTTCTTCTTCAGGGCTGTCCAACATCCATAGGGTTGTCCAAATTTCAAAAAATTTTTGGACTTCTCGCCTTTTTTTTGTGAGTTTGTGGGTATTTTGAAACGCAAACTATCGTTTCGAGCCGATCTATTTTCGTGCGTTTCATAATTAAATTCTCTTTTGATTTTGTTCCTCTATGGAAATTTAATTTGAAAATATTTGTGACTTTTTGACAAGTGTAAAACAAAAATTGATTCTGTATGACTGATGACCGTCGAAATTGGTGAAAGTAAATTATTTTAAACATCTGTGATTTTGGTTTTGTTAACAAGACCTCCTATATTTAACAGGGGTAAGTGATTTATGCTTGGAGATAGCTGTCCAATTTTATTTAGTGCCGTTGCGAACTAAATTTTATTTCATCGTTGTAGGGTCTTCCACCCGGCCCGAACGAAAGACTATTATCCTGGATTACTGCTAGTCTTCCACCCGGCCCGAACGAAACACTATTTTCCTGGATTACTGCTAGTCTTCCACCGGCGTTTGTTTTGCCGCTCTGCATCTGCCTGCCGCTCACTCAAAGGGAAGTGGAATCTTTGTTTCTATCAAATTTTAAGGCCTTGAAGTTGGTTGTCACTGGTGACCAAACTCTATCACTGGTGACCAAGCACTGCTACTGCCCGGCAAGGTTCTGCTGCCTTCCTCCAAGCGCAGCTGCTGGTCTACGTGTTCTCCTGTTTCCGTTTACTTTGTCAATTTTGCATTTATTTTAAAATCATTAAGAGTATTGTACACCCAAAGTGTTTCCTACAACTTTGGGGGGTAATTTCGACACCCAATAAATTAACTCCATTTATGTTTTAGGTATTTATTCGATCATTTTTTACATCTGGGGGGACGATCGATCGTAACCTAACCTTTTTTTGTATTTTAAAATTATGCCATGTGTTGTTTTTTTTTATATTTAATCTATTTCCACGGTCATCCACTTGTTTACGTCTTTACCTAATTTTTTTCTAATCTTATAAAATAAAACTATTCTATATTACCCCAAAATTTATTTTCTTTCCGAAATTCATATTTAGGCAGCGAGTAAAAATTCTACGTGTCATATGTGGCAAATTCCCGAGTTACCCATATTTTTGTCACGGTAGGTACTTCAGTGTTTTCATTGTCGTGCGATCGCACAGGCGCGGGCGGCGGCAATGCGAGTGACGAACCACTACGAACATGCAAACAGAAGGTTACAATAAGGTGACGTTTATCGCGTAGCAATACGGAACCTTTAGCGCGCAACACCGACTATCAAATTAAAACAATTTCAATAAGACAAAGAGTTACCAATACAGGGTGACTGAAATTGGTGATAAAGAGTTACCAATACAGGGTGACTGAAATTGGTGACCCTTTGTCTTATTTAAATTGTTTTTACCAAAGAAAATCTATAAGAAATTATCGACTACCTAATTCAAATTTTGCTCTATTTTTTTCCACTACAACTGGCGAAAGAACAACCGAAAGGCCGCCCCTCACCTCTCGCCGCCCCGGACCAAGTGCCCTCCTGGACATAGGGTAAAAACCTCCACCAGCCCGAACTTGGCCCCCATGTGTGGAGTATGGCCTGACCTCCCCGAGTTTGGGAATAGATCTGTGCCCAAGCAGTGGGGATAATGGGATACGGGTTGATAATGACTCTGGCGGAAATTATAGGAAGTACGTACAATGGATATGTAAAGGCGATTTCTTACAAAAAAAAAAAAACTGGGACAAATCACACATGCTCATCTGGCCCCAAAGTAGGATTCCCTGTGTTATGGGAACCAGAGACTGATATACATACTTATATACGTTTAAATACATACATATATAGATATTTAACACCCAGACACAGAGCAAACAAATCTGCTCATCACACAAATGTTTGCCTTGGGTGGGGATCGAACCCACAACTCTCGGATCAGTAGTCAAGAGCACAAACCACTGAGCTACCGAGTCAGTCTTTCTCATTATTTTTTATACCTTTCTGGGAGTCTAGGAACAATAGTAGGTATATTTATATCCCTCGTTGACCAGTTAACACAGATTGTTCTTTTTGAATTCTTTTTTACAGGTCTGCGGTAGGTAGCGGTGCGGGAGGGGTGCCATTTGACGTGACAGCAATGGGATGAGGGCGCCCCCGACCGACCCGACTGAAGTCTCGCGTCAATCACGAGTCCTCACCACAACCAAAGTATATATATTAGTACAAACATACAGTATGGACACTCCCTGCCGCTCTCTAGATTGCGACCTCACCCCCTCGTCACCAAGATTGATGCCGATTGGTTACCGTTTGGTTGTCGAAAGTATCGGATTTCGCCGCCATTTTGTTTGTTCCGTCATTCGTTTTTTGAAATGTCATTTTTGGCCCGTTGTATGAAGTGTCCAGGGTGTGCCACAACCCTCCCGCACCTCTCCCATACAGCAGGAACCTACTGTGTTAAGCACCTACTGTGTTACACCTGTATTAGGGATGACGACAGCATCAGAAATAAATTATGAACTCCTGATCACTAAATTGCCCTCCTAATTAAACTTCGGAAAACCTTACTCGTTTTGTTTTCCATCAGGCCTTCGATTTTAAACTCACTAAAATCAAAAAATGAGTACATAAATGACGCTGCTAAACTATGACGTCACGCCTAGGTATTTCAAACATTTTTAGAACAAAATGTCCTTTTTGACAGATGATAAAAAGTAACTCGATGACTAGCATTCGTCATCCCTGTTCTATGAATTTATAATATCATCATCATCATCATGTCAGCCACAAATCGTCCACTGCTGGAAAAAGGCCTCCCCCAAGGATTTCCACGTTGACCGGTCCTGCGCTGCCTGCATCCATCGGCTTCCCGCGATCTTCACCAGGTCATCGGTCCACCGCGTGGGAGGCCTGCCTACGCTACGTTTTCCGGTGCGCGGTCGCCACTCGAGAACTTTACTGCACCATCGGCCATCTGTTCTACGAGCTATGTGCCCTGCCCACTGCCACTTCAGTTTAGCGATTCTGTGAGCTATGTCGGTTACTTTAGTTCTCCTGCGGATTTATAATATGAATGGGAGATATTTAAAACTGAAGAACGGACGGTCAGATTGTTCTTTCGAATACAGAAGTACACATTAACAGTCCCCATACAAGTGTTCTGAAACACGCCATATGTCCATACAAGTGTTCTGAAACACGCCATATGTCCATACAAGTGTTCTGAAACACGCCATATGTCCATACAAGTATCTGAAACACGCCATATGTCCATACAACTGTACTGGAACACGCCATATGTCCATACAAGTGTTCTCAAACACGCCATATGTCCATACAAGTGTTCTGAATCACGCCATATGTCCATACAAGTGTTCTGAAACACGCCATATGTCCATATGTGTGAGCCCGTAGAGTAACACAGGGCTCGTGTGCCTTATAGGGTACACGAACTCGGCGTAACCGCTCCCCGTGTACCACATACGGTACACTGGACTGTTAAGAGTATTGAACAGCACTCACTCGATAGCGCCGGGCGGTATGTTGAGCAGCGAGATGTGCGTCTTGTTAACGCTGCCGACGCGCGGCAACTCGACGGGGTATCCGGACTTCATGCATACAAGCAGGTCTGAGGGAAAAAATATAACAAAAGGTGCAATTTCAAGTTCAAGAGAATGTATGGAGGTGAGCGCAAGTTAGCGTCGGTGGCGTAATGGCAAGGGTCGCTACCTCCTGTCCGGGAGGTCATGGTTCAAATCCTGCCACGTACCAATGTGTTATCGATTTTCGATTTCATATATACGTTTATCCGACGCTTTTATACGGTGAAGGAAAAACATCGTGAGGAAACCTGCACATGCCTGCGAAAAAACTCGAAGGCTGTGTGTGAAGTCGACCAACCCGCACTGGGCCCGCGAGGTCGACTAAGGCCCGATCGCCCTAATTCAGCCCATCGGTGGGGACATATATGAGCTGATGTGATGAGCGCGAGTGACAAAACTGTCACGCTGACAAGTCACGTGTGCGCGTAGCTCCTTATATTATACTTACAAAGTCAAATTATTGTATCTGGTTTTTAAATGTAAATTTTCTTTACGTTTTCTTCGTCGTTTGAAGGAGCAAGAAGGTTTCGTCCGAAAAAACCGACTACGAGATTTAGACAGAAATTCACTCTATATTAGCTTAGCGTAGGCAGGCCTCCCACGCGGAGGATCGACGACCTGGTGAAGGTCGCGAGAATTCGCTGGATGCGGGCAGCGTAAGACCGGTCGTCGCGGAAATCCTTGGAAGAAGCCTTTGTTCAGCAGTGGACGCCTTTGGGCTGATATGATGATGATGCACTCTTTATTAGTTATAGACACCAAAAAATTGATGTAGAAAAAATCGATATCTTCGATTTGCAGAGAAACTGTTGGACCGATTTTGATGAAATTTTACACTTGAATGTTTTCAAATATTTACCAAGGGTACCTTTTTAGGTTTTTTTTAAAATTAAGGGTACCTACCTCCCATACAAAAAAGTAAAAAAAAGGTTTGTCTTAAAAATAACGCTTAAGATGTTTTTTTTTGTATATTAACACTAAACTTTTAAAAACCTAAAATATTACATATTATGTGGTATATGTGGTGTATATTGGGAAAACGCTAAAAACGGTCCCTAAAGTTTTTAAATATTTTTTCTCCAAAATGGGGCTTAGTTTATTTATCTAAATGCAATCGAGTAATCTTAAAAGCAGCTACAATGTGCCATCTGTGGCATGTCTAGGGAACCCTTAAAAAGGTACTCCCATACAAATTGAACAAGATTAAGAGTTCATCATCACTTATCATCAGGTGCGATGATGCCAAGGGCTTACCAATTGTGAATTAAAAAAAAGACGATCCTGCGTGGCGAAAACACTTTATTTATTACACGACATTGCACTGTATCACACCACACGTACACACACACAAACACACACATGCACACATTCAGCACACTCATACTTCGTTACACAAACACTTAAAATAAACACAAAACATAGATACACAAGCTTTTCTTTTTCTACATTTTTGTTTCCCTAATATCTTGTTTATATGTGTTCACATTGTTTATTATCAGATTTTTGTTATGGAAGTGCGAGTCCTCCTGACACAGGTTTACAAAAAAAAAAACTAAAAGGAGGTCTCAACCTCTATTTTGAGATGTTGTAAAAGTGACCTAATAAACAATTTTTATTTTTTTATTTTTTTTTAATTACCCCTCCGTTTTGTTACCTAATACAGCGATCCTACCACCAACACTACCTCCGAGGCGTGGTGGTAAATTCCAGATGGGGTCTAACGTTGTAAGACTCAATTGGTGACGTCAGGGCAATTTATAAGCCCACCTGTATAGCTACCACCATCTCATCTAAGTCCTGACACCATCAATGTTAACAGCATAAATTTATTTCAGCATGAGGATAAAACAGACTCTTTGCATTGGGGAATATTGGTAAGATCGCTTCCATCTTTGGCATCGACGTTATTTACCGTGTGCTACCGTCATCATCATATAAGCCGAAGGACGTCTACTGCTGGACAAAGGCCTCTCATGGATTTCCACGAAGAGCGGTTCTGCGCTGCCCGCATCCAGCGGCTTTCCGCGACCTTCACCAGGTCATCGGTACACTGAGTGGGAGGCCTGTCTACGCAACTTTTTCCGGTGCGCGGTCGCTACTCGAGAACTTCACTGCCTCAACGGCCATCTGTTCTACGAGCAATGTGCCCCGCCCACTGCCACTTAAGATTAGCAATTCTGAGAGCTACGTCGGTTACTTTGGTTCTCCTACGGATCTCCTCGTTTCTGATTCGATCACCAATCTCGCTAATATTATTAACGCGAAAGTATGGTGGACCGATGACCTGGTGAAGGTCGCGGGAAGCCGCTGGATGCGGGCAGCGCAGAACCGGTCGTCGTGGAGATCCTTGGGGGAGGCCTATGTCCAGCAGTGGACGTCTTTCGGCCGATATGATGATGATGGATGGTTGATGTAAACACTAACCTGCAACAAATCCATTGGGCAGCGCCACATTCCGGCACACATACTCGGAGCCCCCGAGCCCTCGAGCGAGGTATTGCTCCAGCTGGTCCGTCAGCCGGTGCGTCGGGTACAGCTCCCTGGCCCTCTGCAGGACCTCCTCCGGCAACTTGTGCTCCGAGCTATGGAAGCATTTCACTGCCTCGTGTAGAGTCAACAACTGTAGATAATCCAGCGTGTTGTTATCATTGGCTAAGACTTCATCGAGGTATTCCTTAGAGAACACACGACTAATCAACTTATCTTCGTAATGCCCCAACGACGCCAGTTCAAGGCACACTTTAGTCCACGGCAAGGCAGCGTTTCTCGCATTCAACACTGGATTCAGAGATATCTGTCTGCGGAGATTCGTCCAGATGTGGGGTTGGGGGGTGTAGTTGCAGTTGGCTAGGCAGTTGATGAAGCCGAAGAGTACGTTGGTGCGGGCGTTCATGAGGATGTCTGTGTCGCAGTCGGCGAGGTTGCAGAGGTATTCTACCAGGGCGAGGTTTGTGTGGGCCTGGAGGAGGCGAAATTTTTGTGAGTGTGTATGTTTGTTACTTCTTCACGCAAAAACTGCTTAACGGATCTGGCTGAAATTTGGTAACTAGACAGATTAGGACCTGGATTAACACATAGGCTACTTTTTTCACGCTCGTGAGCCGCTTGCGACTCGCGCACTGCACACCCTCGAAAAGTCATAGAAACGTTGTCCACGCGGGTGAAGCCGCGGGAAACAGCTAGTAACAAATAAGAATAGAATAGAAACTTTTTATTCACGAACCAACACAACTCGCAACAGATATATGAAATAGTCAATCCTATGAGTCATCACATCCTAATATTTTGGATTTCAATAATCATTTGCTCTTTTCCAGATACAGTGATGATAAGTGCTCCAACAGTGAACAGTTTCAAAAATAGACTTCACAAACATTTTAAAAATTATTGAACACAAGTGCAGTGCAGTATAACCGCCTCCGTGGCGTAATGGTTAGTCCATTCGCTTCACACCAGGAGGTCGCGGGTACGATTCCCAGCGGGGGCAACTTGTTGGTGGTAGGGCATTTTCTACGCCCGCCTGGCTAGCTACCACCATATTATCTAAGTCTTGCCTCCACACATCAGTGTTAACCTGAAGATACAATGAAGCGTCTTGAGACACGTAGAAAGGATCTTCAGCACAAACTAGTGCCTACACTGAGAGTTGTACAGCATAGTGTTAGGTTTCAAGCAGTGAAACTGTTTAACAATCTCCCTATTGACATGAAATCTATTATACATATACAAATTTTTAAACCAAAATTAAGGCGTTTCTTGTTAGAGGGATGTTTCTATAGTTTAGATGATTTTATGACAAATAAATTTTAAGCATTGACAGTTAATTATTGGAATATTTGGAATGAGATAAGATTAGATATTAAAATTATTGCTTACTTTATTACTTTTAATTATTATTATTTAAGTTATGTTTAATTTTTAGCACTTATTATAATTTATTACCTACTTTAATATGTCCTACACAATTGACATTGTTTCTGGATTGAATAAATGAACAACATTGATGTGTTCCGGCTTTAAGATAAGATAGCCAGATCCCCGTTGTGTTGGGAATCTTGGTAAGCCCGCTTCCATCTTCGGCATCATCGTCACTTACCATCAGGTGAGATGATGCCAAGGGCTTACCAATTGAGAATTTAAAAAAAATACACGCATCAGCTCATAGAGCTGCTAGAGAGTAAAATAATAGTAATTTGTATGATAAAATCGAACTTGAAGCTCGTTTTCTAATATGAATGAGAGATAACCAGTGAAAGAAAGTGATTTTAAAATCAAAATATACTTACGATCCTGGATAATATCCTAGCCACCAGGAGTCCCTTCTCAAAGTTCTCCTTTTTCTTCACCACATACCCCGCTATGGCATCCATCAGCTGTTCATGGTAATATTCGGGATGTTTCTCTAGCACCCGACCCTTGATCTTCGCGACCGTCCTCAGCACCTCATCGTACGTTAACAAGTCCAAATTCTGGGTTAAGATATCGTAACATATATGGAGAAGCTGGACTCTGGTCGGGTATATCTCTTCCGTGCAATTAACTTCGCATAGCGACCATATTATAGACTTAGCTACATTAGCATCGATTGCTTGATCGTGTACTAACAGACCAGTTACAACATTATTGATGCATCTGTCTGGTAGCTCGTGAGAGCAGCAAAAGAATAACATATCTTTTAATAAAGTCAGATCTTGTTTATCTAACTCCAGGGGGAGATGGATCTGAAATGCTAGAGGCAAAGCTAGTTTTAGAGCGTCAACCAAATGGTTTCTGCTGTCAAATCTGCTGAGCAGAAAGTCGAAAAACATGATTTGTCTGATGTTCAGCAAGTTGATCTGACATCGAATGATTTGGAGTAGTGTTTGGACTAGTAGCGAGTCGACGGGCACGCCCAGGTAGGAGAGTACTTTGGTCGCTTCGATCGCTTCGTTGACGTCGAGCGCACGAGCGTGCTTCTTGAAGTTCTGACAGAGAACACCGAAGCTGGGGTCTTTTGTTATTGTTTCGTTGTCGTCGTTGAAACTGAAAGAAAAACGAATGAGATTCATTGAAAGCAAAGCGTTTAGAAATGAACCTAAACATCGTTTACCGTTAACTTGCAAGAAAGGCGAGTGTTAACATACGTCAACATGGCCATAGTTTTAAAATGTAGCGGCTTACAGTAGTGCAACGAATGTACTTACGCAGAGCAACGGAAGGGTACTTGCGGGGCAGCGGGCGGCGGGGCACAGCCTGGCAAACTCCGCGAGTTTGCCAGGCGGGCTACAGGCTAGTACGTATGTACGCCGCGCCGCGCCGTGGCGGCATCGTGCGACATCAAAGGCGTTGCGCTACTGTAAGCCATATCGTAATACTGTGACATGGCACTAGGGGTATATAGAATTAATGAGCATGCTAGTTGTGATAAAAGTTGTCCACCGAACCGATTCTAGTGGAGTGATGAGAAATATACAGCATTCAAATATGGTTCTCCGTGAAACTAAGGGCCTGCCAACTGTACGCCCCAGGTGAAAGATCTGTAAATGTTAGCCAAGTCGACTCCTGAGGCAAATCCAAATTTAATTTTGAATGTCTGCCTACGTCAATCTCCTAATAATAGGCACTAGCCGGAAACCAACTGGAAGAAGTAACATCGTTTCATAGAAGCACTGGTCCGTAACGACAACCGATTGGAGACTAAGATGTCTACGCGCATCGCTAAAACTGTTGCTGCCTTCGCCACATTGAACCATAGAGTTTGGACATCTCATTCATGACTTGCAGCTGAAAACCAAGCTAGCCGTCCGGAGAGAAATAACCTTGCCATCCTTCACCTACGTCTCAGACTCCTGGTGTCTGTCTGTATAGTGGAGACATACAACATCTGGGAGTTTTCCATATGAAAATTCCAAGGTTCTACCTGTACTACCAATAAGAGTAAAAAGGCCTGACGAACGACCCGACCTGCAGGGCCTGTGGTGAAGATATAGAATCAATGGAACACTTACTGTGTCACTGCGATGTCCTGGCTAGCAAGCGTATGTACCTCTTAGGTGATGGCTACCCAAAACCGGAGGACTACAAGCACCTTCCAATCAGCGGAATTGCTGCATTAATCTTCGAGTAGGTTGGGGTGCAAAGGTTATAGGGGTAGACATAAAAGATCCCATTGGGTCGAAGTGTCGCTGCAACTGCAGCCCCCACTTAAAAAGATAAGATAAGATATACGAGTGTGTAAGACTCACTGGTTAGCCCGTTGCAGGTTGAATATAGACCTCAGCGCCTGCAGCAGATGCTTGTGCGTCACAGTGGGCAGGTTGGCCTGCACCGTGGCCAGTACGTCCTGCGGGCTGCCGGCCGCCTTGATGCGCATCATAATGACATCCCCGCCGGAGGAGGCGCGGGCTACTTCCGATACTGTACAGAGTATGGTATACATATTATGAGTGTACAAAGTGAGTTTTTGTTCGCTGTGAAGCGGTAAGCGGTAGGTGCTACTGATGAAACTGAACAATTTTCCTTAAGGCGCAGTGGTACCTAAAGATCCACTTAAACAGGTTTTTAGAATTCATTTTTGAAGTAGTCAACAGTAAATTTAAAATCTAGGAAAACATATTGGTATTATTGAGAATAGTTATGAGGGACTATATCGAATGGAAACACGATTTAATAAAGTTGGCTCGATAGAATAATTTCGCAAAGGTACCTCTTTTCAATTTGCCAAATTGCCATTTTATCGTCTATTTTCGGTTTTATTCTTAAAATAAGTAATTTGATAATATGATTTATTTACTAAACACCACATCTCACCTGATGGTAAGTGATGATGATGCCGAAGATGGAAGCGGGCTTACCAAGATTCCTTAATGCAATGGAGAACTGGCTATCTTATCTTCAAGCCGGAACACATTAATTTTGTTAACACTGATGTTTGGCGGCAAGACTTAGATACGATGTTGGTAGCTAGCCAGGTGGGCTTAGAAAATGCCCTACCACCAACCAAACCGAGTCTTATAAGTAGACCCCGCCGGAATCGAACCCGCGACCCCCTGGTGTGAAGCGAATGGACTAAACATTACGCCACGGAGGCGGTTTATTATTAAATCTGATGAACTAATTAAGTGATAATGTAAAATTTAAAATGGATTATAATATCAATAGTTTGTGTGCTTTGTATAGTTTTTGTATTTGTAATAGTTTGTAGGAAGAATGCTAACTATTGAATAATCAGTGCAACACCAGGCAACCGCCGCGCAGTGTATTCCTTGGATTGCATGGATAATTGTGCCACACGATAAGAGAGGACAGTGAATAATATATTATTGATTCAGTCAATTACCCTTTTTATTAGATTGATTCTCTTTTCAAGTTATGAAAGGTGGCAAAAGACTGAAGGAAAGTGACTGTTGCTGCCTGTGACATTTTTGTTATTTACAATTGGTAAGCCCTTGGCATAATCTCACCTGATGGTAAGTGACGATGATGCAGAAGATGGAAGCGGGCTTACCAAGATTCCACAATGCAATGGAGATCTGGCTATCTTATCTTCAAGCCGGAACACATCACCAGATAAATCCCTCGTTAACCCTAGAGGGCTATTCCTAAACCTTGTCAGCAGTTGGGCTATGTCACCCCATCCCCCCGAACCGCCGCCAAGCAACGGCAGGTATAGAGCGAAAAGTGGTATCCACCCAGTCGGAATAAGATCCTGCCACTAGAATTAAATGTTAGCTGAAAAGAGAGCCACTTACTGCTGGAGGCAAGGCTGCGCGTGGGCAGGGTAGTACAGCTGTGAGAGCCGGCGCGGAGCACGCTGCGCCAGACACTCTTCAGCAGCAGGCTCATTGTGTCTGCAATGGCAATGATCGGGCTATATAGCTGGCAGAACCGAAACTTAAGGGAAGAAAACATGGAGTGACAGCAGCACTGGACCAGAAGGTGTACTGTATGTAAGGCCCCCTGCCACAAAGACTGACGGTCGTAGCTCGTAGGTAGCAATTGTATGTGTTGAGTGGAGTCTATGGGGGTGGCCTATGTTCTACCAAAGTATCTACAGGCTGGCCCGTAAACGGTGGGATAAATGGAAATGGGAATGTCGAATAAATTGTGCAGCCACATTGGGAATACTTTCTCGTGAAGCCTTTACAGTCAAGCGTAGTCGGGAAAGAAAAAGAAACATTAGGCTTGCGAAGTAGCAATAAAAAGAGGTGAATTAGACTTGAAGAAAGGGTTTTAAAAATGTCCATATGGAGACTGATGGCATAGTACCAGGTCTGCCATTTTCAAAACAGCGTCCCATAAGTAAACCTGTATATTTGAATAGAGGACATTTAGACAGACAAAAATGACATTTAGTGTTATGTCCTAAAACGTCATGTTACGGAAATAATTGGACTTAAGAGAAATAAAATGAAAACTTTTTTATTATTTTTTTTATTCACAATTGGTAATCCCTTGGCATCATCTCACCTGAAGATAAGTGACGATGATGCCGAAGATGGAAGCGGGCTTACCAAGATTCCCTAATGCAATGGAGAACTGGCTATCATCTTCAAGCTGGAACACATCACTGTTGTTAATACTGATGTTTTGGCGGCAAGACATAGATAAGATTTCGAGTCAATATGCAATTTTTATATCCAACTAGCTGTCCCGGCGAACTACGTACCGCCTTACATTACACTGCACTGCCCTACCCTACCCTACACTACACTACCCTACCCTACCCTACACTACACTACCCTACCCTACACTTATCTACCTTACACTACACTACCCTACCCTACACTACTCTACCCTACACTACACTACCCTACCCTACACTACCCTACCCTACACTACCCTACCCTACCCTACACTACCCTACCCTACCCTACACTACCCTACACTACCCTACCCTACACTACACTACACTACTCTACCCTACATAAAAACTTTCTCCTGACAATAACGAACTCGACAAAAAAATAATTAACGAAATTGGTCCAGCCGTTCTCGAGTTATGCGCTTACCAACACATTTTGCGATTCATTTTTATATATTAGATTATCTCCGTAATGTGACGTTTTTAGGACCTTGTGCTAAATGTCATTTTTTGTTTGCCTATATGTATGAGGTTTGTTCAAAAAGTACCCGGAATATTTAAATTTCGCGGGTCTGGAGAGTCCGATTGTCAAAATTTTTTTTTTATTGTTTTGGTATAGCATGATGAAATTTTCAGCTATATTCACTGTTTCCTTTGACTGTGGTAGTCGCTAAGGTTCGACGTATTTTTATGAGCTCGGCGATTTTTGCTTGTTTCTTTGCTTAATGTCAAGGTTTTGCTTACTGTTTTCTTCGATTATTATGGCATAGTGCATCAAGAGTTCTTACCACAAGGTCGTACGGTTAATAAGGAGTATTATCTTGAAGTTATGCGACGTTTGCGTGAAACAATCCGAAAAAAAACGTTCCGATTTATGAAAAAACAAATCATGGCTTTTGCACCACGATAACGCACCTGCTCACTCGTAGTTGCTTGTTTGTAATTTTTTGGCCAAAAATAATACCGTAATCATGCCCCAACCTCCATATTCACCAGATATGGCTCCGTGTGACTTTTTCCTGTTCCCAAAGTTGAAGAGACCCATGAAAGGACGGCGTTTTTCCTCGATTGAAGAAATAAAGGCCGAATCTCTGAGAGTGCTCAAGGACATATCAAAAAGTGAATATCAAGAGTGCTTCGAAGATTGGAAAAAATGCTGGCATAAGTGTATTATATCTGGGGGGGGGACTACTTTGAAGGGGACCACATTGATGTAGATGAATAAATAAATATTTTTTTGAAAAAACGAAAATTACGAGTACTTTTTGAACACACCTCGTATATGTCCCATATCAAAACAACAAACAGGTTTAATCGTGCAACACAATTTTGAAAAAATAATAAAATGGACTATATGCCAAAATTTTTAAACCCCTTTTACAAATAAATAAATAAATATTCTAGGACAAATCACACATGGTCATCTGGCCCCAAAGTAGGATTCCCTGTGTTATGGGTTACCAGAGACTGATATACATACTTATATACGTTTAAACACATACATATATACATATAATTTAACACCCAGACAAATAAGTTTGGTTTGTATGGGCGGTACCTTATTCAGTTTTTTTTTTCTGGAAATATGAACTACCCTGTGCAGTAGGCCTTATTAATTAGTTTGTTTCTTTGTTTGTAAACTCTTTATTGTACAAAATCTTAAAATAATGTTATAAAAAAAAACTTAAGTACAAAGGCGGACTTATCCCTTAGAGGGATCTCTTCCAGTCAACCTCTGCAATAATAAACAGAGGACTTAGTGAGGACAAAGAAACACGTAATTACGTAAAAGCTAGTTAAAGAACATCAATACAACTAATATTACATTTAAACCTACGTAGCCTAATTTTAATAAATACAAACTCAATTTAATAAATGTAACATAAATAAATATGATACATAATATACAGGGTCTTCGGCAGATGGTTGAAAATACGAAAATGGGGGATAGGTGGGGTTGCCTCCCACCTATTTTGAGAATTTAAAAAAATCTAGGACTTGTAATTTTTTTTACAGGATTTTTTTCCTTTTTTTAGAAATTTTGCCATTTTTATACCTTTGAACACATGTAACTTTTAGTTTTTTAAAGCTAGCTCCAAAATTTTTTTTTAATAGACTTTTATAAGATTGTCGGCCCTAAATAAATTATGGTTGTTTCAAGTTATTGCTAAAAACAAAAATGTGGGCCCCCGAACTTAAAAAAAAAGTTGAACAATAATTTAAAAGTCAACTTTGCGATGCATTTAAAAAAAAAATAATGGGGCTGGAAGGCTTCTGTTTTTTTTTAAACATCTCTAAAGCTTAGGCTTTTGAATGGTATGTAATTTGTTTCGGTATCTTTTTTGTAACCGGAGTTGTTATTTTTTTTTACTCAATTGGACCATGTTGACGAAATTCCACTAGTTACATGTTTTGTGAAATGTATCAAATGCAAAGTTGAAAATAATGTAAATACTTACTGTTGGGACGGTTACAAAGAGCAGGTACGTTTTTTTACATTCTTGCACACACATAATGGCTATCTTTTGTCATTTATTGGCATATTGGAGTTAGCACTTCCATATGCCAATAAAATGTCCGCATATTCCGCATTGGTAAATTGAGCCATTTTAAACCACAACAAAGTCTTAACAAAACGTCTGATAATAACAAAAAGTGACAAACAACAAAAAAACTTAACAAAATCACAAACACAGCAAAGCAAACGTCCTACGGCTGATATGATGAATGACCTTATCTTTTGATTTCGATGACTTAGAAGATTGAATTTTTTAGGCCTTAGTATATTGATATTCAGTACCTAGATTTCAGAATTTAGCTGTCACTTGAGATGTTCAGATATTTCTTGAATTAAAGTAAATTATTTACCTTTTCTTGCCTGCACAGATCACTTATAGGATATTTAATATATTAAGAATAACAAACACAGGTTAGTATCAGTTAGATACAATAGAAAAACCATACAAGAACAAACATTTCCAATCTTTCAGTGATAGAAATTCAAAACAATTTGTTTATAATTTGGATTTTTGAAGCTTCGATCTATCCAATCCGGTGAAGTTTGACGTTGACAGTGAGGCAGTGCTGCCATATGGAGTTGAGAGGAGGCAAGCAAGAAATCTGTATCTTTAGTCCAAAATTCCGGGCAACATCCGTACGAAAATGTAAATTGAAATTCCGTATGAAAATTAAAATAAATGGTACGCGCCAAGTCCCACTAACTTTATATCAAAAAGATATCATTATATCAAAAAGTATATAGTCAAATCAGTTAATCAGTGTCTATCAAATATCGTAGTTTTTTTTTTGGTATGATTAAAATTATGAAAATGGTACATTTTAAGAGTTTTCCCAGATATACCACATATACAAAATAAATAATTTAATTACATTTATACTTAATGTAATTTAATAAAAAGTTTTCAATTATGTATGGAGTACATTTAGTTATTGAGATTTACTTTTCATTAGAATTTCGATATTTTCAATTGATTATTGATATTCTATATTTCTTAAGTTTTCTGATTTTTAGTTTTTTAATTATAGATTAAATAAATGACCGATTGTAACTACATACTAAACGACTGATTATTGATAACTAAATAAATGTCGATTTTTTTGGTTGTGATAGTCCTGACAGTTTTCCCTGTTAACCTTTCTACCATCCCTATTGACAAGCACTTGAAGTATTAATAGAGACGACCTTATTTTGGCAGAATTATCAAGGATGGAAACAGTTAAATTAGTTTTTTTTACAATATTTTAGCATAAATTAAGAGTTAATTCAAAGTTTTAAGCGCTGCAGTATTGTTAGTCTTATATGGGCATATATTTTTTTTTTGCTTAGGGCTAAAACGCCTTGTCCTCTGACTTTGAGCGGCTATACCAAAGCCATTGATGTTTCTGGCGGCTTGGAAACGGTATTTTACACTTAAGTATCTATTTTTGTCTAGAAAAAGCGTTCGAAACCGCAGAATAACATTATTTTCTAGTAAATAATGTAAATAAATACACTCAAAATGTGCGTTTTTAGCATGTCCCATCAAATCTTCTCAAGTTCGCAAAGCTATAATAATATCAATGCGTGCTCTTTGCTGAGAATTTATATGTCATTCGAAAGATTTTATACATTGGCATTAAATTGCAAACCTTATTAACCTTCGTTTAAAGTAAAAACCCGATTAAATAATAATATTGTGTTGTCTTCAAAATTTGGTATAGTGGACTGTCCATCACACGTAACGGCCTCATTTTTCATACCACGCCGCAAAAAAAACCAAAAGCATTTCGGATTTTAATAAATAGCAACATTATTTTGTCTCTGGAAGCCGCCATCATTTGAATATAGTGTCAGTTGCTCTTAAAACGCGATGTGGGTAAGACAGTTTTTCAGTGGTCAAAAAATTCTGTCCACTACGTTTTTTTTTGTTTTTTTTTTTTTTTTATTAAAAATTTGAGTACGTTTGGCTGCACCTCACCTGATGGTAAGTGCCGATGCAGCCGAGGATGTGACACGCAAGCTCAAATAGTGCCTATTCACTCTCGACTTGAAGATTTGCTGCGAAACAAAGGTAAGGTTTGTTTTATAATTCTTAGTCATTTCGCATAATGCGTAATTAAGTATTTCATTAGTGAACTTGCTAAATCCTATCCATTAGTGTTAAAAACAAACTAAATATCTAGAATGAAATACTTACCGGCGTAATACGTCACGTCCATTACAGAACGTTATGTATTAGTGGACAAAAAAAGTGACGTAATGGAACTATAAAGACTAGTTCCTATTGCAATAACCGACTTTGAAAAAGAGGTTATGTTTTTCCAAAAAAAAACTAGATCAAAACATGGTATATTACATGCAACTTTATTAGATGCGGATATTTTTGTCAGTGCTTCTACTCGTAATACTGAACAACTTTCCCCAAGGAACACATTGCCAAATCGCAAAAAAATTGACTTCTCATGCAAATCGACCAACTGATTAGCCAATTTTTTTTACAAAATTTACGATTTCGATGTGATTTGATTTGTGCGTATGTGTGTGTGTGTGGTGTGTGTGCTTGTTACTTCTTCACACCTCAACGGCTGAATGGCCTTAGATTAGGGCCTGTATTAACATGATTACCATATCATATTAATGTATCCTATTTTTCATGTTTTCATGTGTAAAATATCTTTGACTTAGAAGGTATAATTATACAGTTAACGAATACGGGTAACTAAGTAATCGTTTCGGTGGTCTCACTAGTAATAAAACAGTTCAGTTATGCAAAAAGTTGTTTTACTATTTTGTTGCAGTAAACATTTCTTCTAGTCATTTAGACATGCCTTTACATGTCCATTACATAACATGATAGTTCCTATTACGAAACTGTCCCATTATTGTGGTTTGAGAAATATTTTGATTTCAATTGAAATAAATTAAAAGATGTTACATTTAAAATATAGCTAAACAGCTGTACTTTTCTTTAAATGTATAAATTGGAGAGAAAACACATATTACAATGGATTAAAGAAAAAATGAAGACGACAAAAGACACGAAAATGACGTAATGGACTAAATTAGGCTAATTACAATTAAATAAAAGGGGTTTAATATATTATTTGGTGTTATAATTAGAGATTAGTGCTACTTTAAGATTATGGTTATAATATATATTGATAATCCGGCATAGTTCTAATTTTACAGCTCCTTGAATTTCGTTACGTAATGGATCATTTTCCTCAATACTGTTTCACTAAAACTTGATTTTTATAAAAAATCTCTATTTGATTCACGAAAAAACTTAACAGTACATTCTACAGAATGTTATTTTACCAAGTAACATAAATTCAAAACAAAATATGCCAGAGATTTTTTGGAAGTCCATTACGTAACTAAGCAAATAAAAGTAAATATGCCCATATGAACTACAAGTATTTTAGGTATTTTCTTTTTTTTTGTATGGCAGGTACCATTTTTATAGTTTTCCCAGATATACCATATACATAGCGTATTTTGGATGTTTATTAGAGTACTCAATGACAAAAATTTGAGCAACATCCTTGAGTAATTTTTGAGAAAATAAATGCTTGGACGATTCCCTTAATATTCTAAACTTAAAAAAACTAAAAAATCGATCTGACAAAAAAGTTAAAAATTTTATACGTTAAATTTCGTTAAAATCAGTCTAGTAGTTTCACCGTAAAACAGTGCTACGGACAAACACACACTCAAACACGTTCGGTACCAGTAAGTGATATAAAGCACATTTTCGTCAAAACCTCAGTTGAATTTTTGGCCAATCAAATAACATAGCCTTCTTTACTCCTTCGACCCTCGAAAGTAAAAAAGTAAATCATTTGTCGAGCTAAGATGTTGCCATTGGTGAGAACCATAATTTTTTAAGCCTCCGTATTTCAACAGGAAACATCGATATTGTCCATCTGTCTCTCTATCAAGACCCTTTCTCTTAGGAATGTCTACGGTTCTTTGAAAGTCTAAAAATTCAAGAAGAATATTTTGTCAATGAAATCAAAAGGCATGTCACTTATGTCACATTATTTCAATATTTTGATACTCACAAAGTAAATCAAAACCTTTAGGGTACAATATGTCGTTGACCTAGAACATGCAATTTGGCAAGTAGCAAGGTTTCACAGCATAAATAAAGGGAAAAATCAGAAAATCGTTACTTTGAAGTTGTATTACATTAAAAAAAATGTATTAACTATAACAAACTATTTTTATAGAAATGCCTGGACTCCTTACAAAGTTGGTTAATCAACATAATCAATTTGTATTAGAAGTCCAACAAAGCACCATTTCTATGAATACGACACAGCAGCAATTTTCTTCGGGAAAGTTGTTCCGTTACATGAGCAAAAGTCACATTTTATTGAAAACTAAAGAATATACATAAATTCAACCTTTCTTTATCAATTGTGTAGCATCACACTTTCGGATCTACATCCGGATTACTACAACCTACGATGAAAATTGTATCGAAGTGTGCTTTACTCATGTGTAGCGTAAATCTGAACAAAAAGCCGTAATCATAATTTATCCTTAGAAAATCTACACGAATACGGATAAATCAATATAGCAACACTGCCGTGGCGCCGAGAATTTCGAAGTTTTTTGGCGGGATTTGTGGTGAACGCAATCGCATTTTTATTTTATTGTTTTAGATTGCTTTCTGCTTCAGTTTTGTTACACAAAGTGGTGCTTTTTGGAGAAAATCGTCTGTTGCCCGTGAGCAATATGGAGAACAAGAAAATAAAATGAAAAGGACGTGAAGACCCGATTTGCACTGGGTACAGTTTTATAGACGCCCTAAACTGTGACCGGGTGTTCCACCTCAGAATGAGGCTGTGCAAATACTATCAGTCAAAATCTCCACAGAAAGTTTGTAATGCACTGGTACTAACATTTCAAATCTAAAAAGAAATAAAGACGAAAAATGAAGACTGTCGCAAAAGGGCTAGTACCCAGAGACATTAATATATTATCACCTTAGAGTATTCATATACACATAAGAAGGTGTATATTCAAAGATTTTAACCAACCAAAGTCGAGAATTTCGTTCAACAACAAAGTGCTTGCTCCAAAGACCTCAACAACTGATGCTTTCCTCCCTGATGGTACGGAGAATCATCCGAGGGAGAAACAGAAAGAGCTCTATTGAAAGGAATTCTATAGTTTCCTCCTCTTTGTTTACTTACAATTATCATATCAGCCGAAAATCGTCCACTGCTGGACAAAGGCATCCCCCAAGGATTTCCACGACGACATTTCCATCGGCTTCCCGCGATCTTCACCAGGTCGTCGGTCCACCGCGTGGGAGGCCTGCCTACGCTACGTTTTCTGGTACGCGGTCGCCACTCGAGAACTTTACTACCCCTGGTCATCTGTTCTACGAGCTATGTGCCCTGCCCACTGCCACTTCAGTTTAGCGATTCTGAGAGCTATGTCGGTTACTTTGGTTTTCCTGCGGATCTCCTCGTTTCTGATTCGATCACGCAGAGAAACTCCGAGCATATCACGCTCCATTGCCCTTTGGGTGACCTTGAGCCTTCTTATGAGGCCCATAGTAAGCGACCATGTCTCAGTTAGGCCACACACACTGGTCAAAGTCCTTAGTCTTGAGACACTGCAGTATTTGGGACGTAAAGATATTGCGAAGCTTCCCGAACGCTGCCCAGCCGAGTTGGATTCGTCGATTGATTACTTACAATAACTGAGCTTAAACTTACCTGTGATATTTAGATTACAAATAGCAACGATGGTAAGTACATAAATATTTCTAGGGGAGTTATTTCTTAGAAAAAATATAAACACCTAAATAATAATTTATCAAACAAATCTAGGAATTAAATTGCTATTACATACAATGAAAGGCAATACTCGTAAAAATAAGAAAAAAATATCTAAAATTTTGCGTGACTGAAAGATGAATGACAAAATGAAATGACACTGCACTGATTGGTAGAAATTCAATATTGCTGTCACAGATTGCTGTGAAAAGAAGAGCCAAGGATAAAAGACAAAAAAACAGAATCTTCTTCTCCTTTTTGGGAACTTTTGAAAATATTTACTGTTCCAAAGATAGCCAATACTGTCATAAAGTTATTTTTCCGAGGTCGTGGAAGTAAGGAGGAGTTAAAGAGTTTAACATTTCTTAACGAAAATAATAATGACATCTTTTTCAAATACATCACAAGAACATGCTCTACTCACCATTCAATTTCAACCTCAATTTGCAGACTCAATCTGTTGAGAGCCGACAGATTGAAACGTAAATAGGTGTGTTGGGGGCGTGGCCCAGCGTGCTGCGTGGTGTATCGTTCGCGCTAGCAATCTGCAAATTGTCTCAACAGATTGTGTGCGTGTTATAGAATAGAATAGAATAGAAATCGTTTATTTGCCCTTGAGTTGGGTACATAATAGTAGGTGGTACAAAATCTTTGTTGAAACGCCAAACTCAGCCATAAAATAGAATAGAATAGAATAGAATAGAAAAACTTTTATTTAGAGCACAGTACAACAATTTCCAGGTACAAAAAAATAAATAAAAAAAAAATATAAAAATGATAGCATGCAAACAAAGTGGAAAAAAAAACAAAACTAGTTACATTACAATTAATAAATAAATAACATTCAATTTAGTCATTATTAATAAATTTAAAATCCAGAAATTCCTTGACCGAGTAAAATGTATGCAGTAGCAGCCATCTTTTTAGTTCCACCTTAAACCTGTTTATTGGAAGTTCTTTTACAAATTGTGGTATCTTATTATAAATTATTCTGCACATCCAGAAACAGTTTTTTTGGTACCTAGTGCTTTTTGGTACCTCATCGTAAACTAGCCTATCTGGGTATCTTCTACTTCTAGTGTTAGCTGTTGCGTCTTTAGCCTCAATGTAGAATTTAGTTTGATACATCTTTACAAATGTGGCTGCTTCAAGAATGTACAAACACGGAAGGGGCAGAATTTGCAGATTTTTAAAAAATGGTTTGCACGACACGTCGGGAGCGACACCACAAATCGCACGTATGCACTTTTTTTGAGCCACAAAAACTTTTCCTACATCTGTGCTATTTCCCCAAATTATAAGTCCATACCTAAGTACCGATTCGATGTACGCGAAGTATGCAGTCATAGCTGTTGTTCTTGAAGCAACTTGAGTTATTTTATACAAAGGAAAAATGAATCTGTTTAGTTTGGTGCAAACTATGTCAATGTGGTCTTTCCAGTTTAACTTTTGATCCATCATTATTCCTAGAAATTTAATTTTATCAACACTCTCGAGGGTTCCAATGTCGTAATATATATTAATCATGTCATTGTAGCTATTAAAATTAATGAATTTAGATTTATTTATATTAAGTGTCAATTTATTTTTAAGTAACCATAAAATTATGTTTTTTAAAGTATCATTTATGTCGTCCACATGCTGATTTATTGTCATGTTTTTGCTTGACGTTACTACTACCGAAATATCATCTGCGAAGAGAATACTTCTTTGATTTGTCACCTCTGGTAGGTCATTAATATAAATTAAGAACAGCAAAGGACCCAGTATGCTTCCTTGAGGGACGCCAACACTGTTATTTCTAGACCTTGAATAACATGAGACAGTTTCATGTTTTTCATTCAATTTCAAGACCTCTACACATTGTGTTCTGTTACTCAAATATGATCTGAGCCAATTTAAGGCAGGGCCTCTTATGCCATTGTGTTCCAGTTTGGACAAAAGTAAATTATGTGACACGTTGTCAAAAGCCCTAGACATATCAAAGTACAGGCCTGTGGTGTACATCTTATTATTTAATCCCTGCATGATTTCCTTAACTAAGTTGAACGCCGCAAGAGAGGTAGATTTCCCCTTTTGAAAGCCATACTGGTTTTCCTTGATTACGTCATGTTTATTGAAAAAGCATACCAGTTGGTCATGAAGAATTCTCTCAAAAATTTTTGAAAAAATGGGTATGAGAGCTATCGGACGATAATTTTTCATCGAATCTTTGTCGCCTCTTTTAAAGAGCGGTTTTACGATCGATAATTTTAATTTTTCAGGAAAGGTCCCAGATTCTATTGAAAGGTTAATTAGATATGCAAGTACCTTACTAATTTGAGTTCTACATGCCTTCAAGATTTTAGTGCAAATGTTGTCATAACCCACTGAATTTGTACTATTTAGTAACATTATTGCTTTCTCAATAATTATTTCATTTACAGGTGATAGGTAAATTGAGTTTTGTAATTTTCGCTTAGAGTTAGTCAAAACATTATTGAATTCAGGATTGTCTATTGTGTTTGTCATGTCTATAAAATAATCATTAAAAGCATTTGCTATGTCATAAGGATCATTAATTATTGTATTATTATTTTGAATTATGTCAATATATTTATTCATGTCATTTTGTGCTGTTTCACATTTTATTATATCCCATGTAGCTTTTACAATATTTTTACTCCTAGCAATATATTTTGTATTATTGATTTTTTTAGCTTTATGGATACATTTCTTGTACAGATGTGCATAATTTAGATACGAATTTCTATTCTGATTCGTTTTATTTGAGTAATACTTATACCGAAGAGCCTTTTTTGTATTACAGCTCTTTTTTATGCCTTTTGAAATCCAACCCAGGAAAGGTTTGCTCGATGTTTTTACTTTCTGAATTGGAAAGCAAAGATCGTAAAACAAGCAAAACATTTCGTGAAATTCATTAAATGCTTTATTTAGGTTGATTTCTGAATACACATCTGAAAAAGAAAGTTTTTCTAAGCATTCTAAGAATTTTGAGATGTTCTCATAGGAATAGCACCTTTTAAAAATGTAATAAGTCTGGGATAGTATTTTTTTAGAGTCGACCGTGAACTGAATGTTGAATGGTGAATAGCGCGATTGCCTCAATCTTGCTTGGCTCAGCCGCGCTCTTGACGTCATTGTGAGTAGTAGTGTTCTGTGCTTTTATATAACTGGCAAAAAAAATTAATAACGAAGAAAAAGTTCTTCTGATTTCAAATACTACAGAATGTTCAATGCCAGATTTTATTTTATAATACCGATTTTACTGAAGACAAGTCACTATGGCTAATGAGCCTTAGGGTTTTTGGCGGGAATTTGTAGCGTTCAGTTTGTCATTTTTCTTTTATTATTCGAAAAATTACATTTAGTGGTTTTTGATGTATAATATTGATAGTGTATTTATCAGCGAAGTATCATTTATGTGTTTCTTGTGTAGGACAATGAAATAAAAGTGTGTATACTGTGTTTCTAGTTCCCACAAGAAGTCCGAGCAAGCTTTAGCAAAAGTGCTATCATTTTGCTAGAGTATGTAGGTTAGCTTAGTTTATAGACAATGATATGATGTAAACGTGAAGAAACAGTGATCTTGTAGACTGAAAAGTTACTGAACACTTAGAAAGATTGACAGGAGAAAAATGTGAGGAAACAATGATATTGAAAACAAAAAAAATGGACTGGACATCTGGATTTGACCAATATAATGAGCTTTTGACTACGTAATCTGAAAAATATACTGAAAATTACTGAAGACGTGAATTCTACAAATTAATACTACAGAAAAACATATACTGAAGACTAGTCGGTATGGGCAATGAGCCTTAGCCTGCCCTAAAAGGGCGAAGAAAAAAAAATGCCATAGAGTACCACTGACACAGACAAACTATAACGTAGTGTATTGGGTACGTTCCACTTAACGCCCGCAACGCCATCGACCGCGACCGCTGAAACTGCCGTTCCACTAACGGAAAAAGGCCGCGGGCGTTGTAGGCGAATGTTTTAGGTGGAACGCACATCTTGAGCGCTGTGTGCTCGCAATATGGCGGCATGGTGAAAGTTTTCTGTTTTCTCGTATAAATAGTTCAATAAATAATCGATATTAAATCTGAATACTATAGATTTTTTTTAACCGCGTATGAAAACTTACGCACGCGCTTCCTCCTCTTCTGATTTTTGCCGGAGTCTCTTCTTCAATAGGGAGGCCACATTCTCTTTGGTGAAAGCCCACTCTGACCTAAAAACGTAGTTTATTATATTCTCTTTGCTCTGACCCACCAATATTTTGTGGGCGAAGTGGGCGCGATGTGGTCGCGAACAGTGACGTCATCTATGACGTCGAGCGATCGCTCGCGACGACCACGGGCCTTAGGTGGAACGATACAGAGGGTGTTACAATCGTTGCGGGCGTTTAGTGGAACGTACCCATTGGAACGTACCCATTATATTATCTTTGAGACAGACTAACTAGATGTTTGTTTTTATTGTTGTGTGGTTTACTTTCTCGAAAATAAACATTTTCATTTCAAATCAACTAATACAAGATCAAGAATGAATCAAGAAGTTGTCATCAACTCGCGACCCGACCGGGAACTCGGGAAGAAGATCATCACACCAGGTGACTACAGTCTTGTACCTTACGAAGACTCTCGATGCAAAATCCTCGTAACCGAAGTAGAATGCTTCAACGAAGCCGGGAAATGCGAAATCGAGAAAGAAAGCCGGGTATTTAGCTGCTGTTTTGACGGGAACATTCTTATTGGTGATTCCGATTCTTTTATAGACAGGGATTTCGAGTTGATCCTCCAGCAAATGTGTTGTGGTGAAGTGAGTAAAGTCTCCTTGGTGTACAGAGACGGAAAAGGGGCACTGGTGAAGGAAATCAAGTGTAAAGTTGAGTTGAAAGAAGTTATGGAGGAGCAGTTGATTGGTGATTGGAGCTGGGACCGGCTGTATGAGACAGCAATACATCACAAAGAGAGAGGAGTAGAGTTGGTCAGAGAGAAGAGGACAGCAGATGCGTTCCGGAGGTTCAGTAAGTCACTAAAGATGTTGGTGGCGATTGAGCCTGTGGACATTGGACTCGTGGACGAGTGGAAGGTCAAAGAAATTGTAGATTTGAAGGTGAGTTATGTTCCATATACATATCACTAGAAGACTTTACTACCCTGGAACCTACCTGAAAGACCTAGGCACAATGCTCGATGGTCTCAGTAGAGCCTCTCAACATGGCCATAAAATGAACATAGATCTATAATGTTGTAATCAGTGTTACACCCACGCTACTGGAGGTTGGAGACTACACTCAAAACTGTTGACAAATATATGTATACTTGAGATAAACTGTCTAGTTAAGTAGGTTTAACTTCAAGAATATCTTTATGTCCTAAATACTGCATTGTCTCCAGACCAAGGTCTTGGACCAGTGTGTGTTGCCAGTGATGACATATGGAACTGAGACATGGTTGCTTACTATGAGCCTTATAAGAAGACTCAAGGTCACCCTAAAGGTGGAATGTGCTATGCTCGGGGTTTCCCTTCGTGATTGTATCAAAGATAAGGAGATGCATAGGAGAACCAAAGTATATATAGCTCTCAGAATCGTTAAACTTTGGTGGCAGTGACCGTGCACCAGTAAACATAGTATAGGAAGACCAGTCTCAGAAAGCCAATGTATGCGGGCAGTGCAGAATCGGTCATTGTGGAAATCCTTGGGGTAGGCTTTTGTCCAGCAATGAAAATCTTTTGGCTGATGTGATAATAATGAATGACACATTACTAAACCTAGTTCTTTGTCTTTTCTGATGATTGACTTGTCTGACTGCTCTTGTTCTTGTATTGAATGCTTTTTTCCGGGGAGTCATTTCTAACTTCTGTTTGCAACCAGTATATTGATCAACCTCTTAATACAACACAATAGCAGCCTTATTGAACCTTTAGTTGTTTATGATTATGATTATTCAGACCAAATACATGCAACTAGAAGCTTGTTTAACCCATTTATTAAAGTAAATAAAAAAAAAAATGTTCATTTACAAAAGGAACATAATATTAAAATGTTAACATTAAACTCTACACTAGGCAACTTGCCTGTATAGTTTATCGTGGTAGTTGATGTGATGTAGTATGATTCCCAGATTACAAAGATTACGGCTGATTTGTGCAGTTAAACATGGTATAACATATTGTGCGACATGTAACAAAAGAAAACAAGTTAATTTAGATATGAAAGCTTAAATTAAACACAGTAATAATAATAAAAAAAATCCAATCAAATCAGTCCTTCCCCCAATGCTGGGGATTGTGACCGTCATGTCAACGAGGGGGCGCAGATTGCTCTCCACCGGGCTCTATCTCTCGCTGCATGTACTGCTTCGTGTAGCTACAGAGCGGTGGTGCTGGTGACTTGGGTGCACCACTTGGCAGGCGGTCTTCCATGAGCTCTGTTGCCCTCTAATTTTCCCATCATGATTTGGTACTCTAGGGTGTTGGGACGGCGTGCACAGTGTCCAAAGATAGAGAGAGAGAGAGTGTTGTTGACACACTGTTGAAAGATGGGTTCTAACTTTGAGCTCCTCTAGGATGGAGAGATATATAAAAAATATAGGTTGGACAAAATATCATTAATTAAATTTTGACCTAATGACATGACATGACATAATTAATTGAGAATCACTGCAGTAATATGTGAGCATGAGTGCGTATTTGTATGTGAGTGTAGGTGTGTTAAAGTGTCTGTGTGTCTGCGTGCGTACGTATGCGAGCTTGCGTGCGTGCGTGCGAGCGTGCGAGCGTGCGTGCGTGTGTGTGTGTGTGTTTAGCAGACTATTCTGCCTGTCTCTGTAAAATAAACTCTCTTCGGTTAAATAGAAGTTTGTCTGGTTTTAGTTTTATTATTTTTAGGGTTCATAGTACCTCTTGAATTTTAAAAAGAATCAACATGAATATCTACAAAAAAGTATTGATTTGGTTTTGAATATCTCAAATTATTTTTTACAGGTAAAATTATACAACAATTTAGCACATTGCCAACTACAGTATGATGAGTATGAGGCAGTTTTACATTTGTGCAATAAGGCCCTACATTATGACCCAGAAAATGTCAAAGCTCTATACAGAAGATGTGTTGCATACTCGGGACTAAATCTGTATGAGGAAGCGTGGTCAGATATACAGCGCGTGCTTAAACTGGACCCAAATGATAAAGCTGCACTAAATAAAGCAACCGCTCTGAGGCCCAAAGTAGAAAAAATAAATAAAGAATACACAAATGTTTTTAAAAAAATGTTTAATTGATTAAGTTATTGATATAATTATGTTAATGAAATGGTAAAATACTGTAAATAAGTAAATTTTTAATTACTGTAAATTCGTTTCAATGTTCAAAATCCAAAAATATGTTATAGGTGTTTACAAACACTTTAAAATAGTCAAAAAACCTTATTGTTTATTACAAATAATGTCATGAATCATGATTCAGATTACAGTTTAAGGGTATGAATTTACCAGAACATTGTTTGTGGCGTGTGCAAGTAAGCTAAAAAGGGTTTATCTGAATATAATAATTTAAAAAAGTGGCAGTGTGTGTGAGATCAGACCACGGGCAGTAGTATTTTTTTAAATAAAAAAAGTTTATTTATGAACCATGTTTTTTACCTCTCGCTCGCACATGGAATGTGGTTCCATTATCACTTATCATATCAGATATTATTGGCCTGCACATAGGTCAAGTTTAAATATCAATAGCTCCAAAACTATTAGACTTACAGTCAACATTATAGGTGTTGTTTTGTAGCTTATCTCAAAAGCTGTTACCCTAATAATAAAAATACCCTCTTAATCACCTATTTTTTGCAGTAAGTAACAATAAGTTGTAGATTTTATGTTTTTTTTTACATATTTTCATGACTTGGTGGAATTTTTACTATTACCGATTGCTTTAACGGTGAAGGAAAACATCGTGAGGAAACCTGCACACGCCTGCGATGAAACTCGAAGGTTGTGTGTGAAGTTGACCAACCCGCACTGGACCCGCGTGGTCGACTAAGGCCTGATCGCCCTAATTCAGGGTAGGCTCGAGCCCCTCGGTGGGGACGTATATGAGCTGATATGATGGTGGAATTTTTAAATGAGTAATGTTGACTTTGTACTTCATTTTTGGATTTTATTTTATGGAGAATATTGTAGTCCATCGAATATGATTAAAAGTGCGTCTTAATAACCATATAATTTAGTCACTCCCTGTTTGCCTGATATGCCACCCAATTTCCCGAATTATTTTAACTTAAATTTTTATTTATCGTTTTCGTGTACTTAACGCCTCAGATGCGACACTATATCTGACTCCCATGACCACGTCCTTGTTCTTCTACACCTATAATTAGTTAAATCTGTTAGTACTCACAAATGAAAAGTTGGATCCTATCATCGAATTATATGCACTATTGGATCCTAATGATATCCGAACTTCCAAAGTGCATAAGTACCAATTTCGGCTTTGTCTGTGTTATGCACCAACTCAGCGCATCCGTCCGCCGCGCGCCGACCGCCATTCATTACGACCTACCAACCAACCTAGGCGGCTGGCAGAAAGTGGGTTCCTGCCCTCTAAACATACGAGAACGTTTTCACTCTCTTACTGGTTACGAACATTCAGCAAATCATCACTGCGACCGCGACCGTACGAGTGCAGTACCGTATACCGTTACTATGTCCAATAGGCGTTACAGATAGGATAATCTTTTTCTTGTCTTTGTAAGTAGAAAAGGCTGTCTAATAGCAAAGTATATATATTAGTACTAATTACTACTCTCTAGATTGCGACCTCACCCCCTCGTCACCCAGATTGATACAGATTGGTTACTGTTTGGTTGTCGAACGTATAGGATTTCGCCGCCATATTGTTTGTTCCGTCATTCCTTTTTTGAAATGTCATTTCTGGCCCGTTGTATGAAGTGTCCAGGGTGTGCTAATAGTGAAAATCGCTTATGTTCATTCATACTATTAAGTACATCACATCACACTAATATTATAAGGGTGTCAATTAAATGGTTAGCATAGTATTGTTATTTCTGTGAGCAGAAAAATATAATCGGTGAGCAGAAATAGCTAATTGGTCAGCAACTCATGGTCAGCAAACATTTCAAAATCAATCAGCAATTTATGTCATTCTGGATGGCTGTAATTATTTTAAACATCCCCGTACTACACTCTTCCTACAGTGTTGAGTGGTCGACGGAGCCCCTTCGGGGCTCCTACTTCTGTGTTCTCATGTTAAACCTAACACTACGACTGTGCGGGGAGGCGAGCTTAGCTCGCCTCCCCGCACAGTCTCCGAACCTAACGGATCCGAGTCGGGGTGCTCCGCAAGTCCGAGCTCGCTTCGCTCGCTCCCGCTTCCCTTTAGAACTCCCCGTACCACACTCTTCCTACAGTGTTGAGTTGTCGACGAAGTCGGACCCGCGTGCTTTCCCCGCCCTGATACTCCCACATCCCCCTGGGATCCCGAAGGTTTGTTGGGGGTTTAAATGGGTGGCGGGGGCTACGCCCTGCTTATAGACATGTTTTTCTGCCGCTCAATCATGAAATCTTGCCGCTCAAGTAGTTATTTTGCGGACTGAATGTTTATTATGCAGTTGTTAAATTTATTTATCATATTATAAAGGCGAAAGTTTGTGAGTGTGTATGTTTGTTGCTTCTTCACGCAAAAACTACTGAACAGATCTGGCTGAAATTTGGTAGGTAGACAGATTAGGATCTGGATTAACACATAGGCTACTACTCAAAAAGTCATAGAAACGTTGTCCACGCGGGTGAAGCCGCGGGAAACATCTATTTCATTAATTATAGTTACTTCGCTGGCTCAGGATCTTGGACGGAAATAGGATCTTGGCGTCCGACACAATATCACGCCACTTCGTGCCAATCGGCGCTGGTGTCCGAGCACAATGTGACAATATTATGGGCAAACAAAGTCAGCTCGTCTTAGCTGTCTTGACCACTTAGAGAGGATGGACAAACCGGGAATTAGATACCTACCTACATTAATTAATACCGGTCGTCGTGGAAATCCTTGGGGAGGTCTATGTCCAGCAGTGGACGTCCTTGGGCTGATATGATGATGATAATGATTAATTACAATCATCATCATATCAGCCGAAAGATGTCCACTGCTGGACAAAGGTCTTCCCCAAGGATTTCCACAACGACCGGTCCCGCGCTGCCCGCATCCAGCTCCTTCCCGCAACCTTCACCAGATCGTCAGTCCAACCGAGTGGGAGGCCTTCCTACGCCATGTCTCCCGGTGCCCGGTCGCCACTCGAGAACTTTAACTGTCCCAAAAGCCATCCGTCCTACGAGCTATGTGCCCTGCACACTGCCAATTAAGTTTAGCAATTCTGAGAGCTATGTCGATTACTAGGTATAACCAATCTGGGTGACGAGGGGGTGAGGTCGCAATCTAGAGAGCGGCAGGGTGTGTCCATACTGTATGTTAGTACTAAAATATATACTTTGGTTATACAATAGAAAGTTAAATATTGTTCTTCACAGCGAGGGAAAGGGGAGTCATTAACTCCTGAAATACAGGTATTCTACCTAGTTTAGGAGTTAAGTTCCATAGTACTTTGTAAATCTTTCTTTTTATAATAAATATTTATTTATTTAAACTGTTTATTGTATAAAATTATTTTCGAAAAACCTAAAAGCTTTTAGGCACAAGCTTTTTACAATCAAATTAATCGTCAATACGAATCAAACGAGCCCAAACTCGATGAGTGAGGTAGTGTCGTTTCATTGCGAAGCTCCTATGGCCTCCTTCGAGCTCCATCATCAGATCAGCACCATGTCATCATAATATTGCATTGTCACGCGATTTACACATGTTTGCAAAATTTCAGCTCAACCGGTAACCGGGAAGTGGATCAAATATAATTTGCAAGATTTGATAACAAACATCTAGACTGGTGAAACTAAATAAAAGCTTGTAAAAACAAATAACTTCACAATACAAAACTAAAAAGTATTTCAAAGGCGGCTTATCCTTAACTTAGGTAACCTATGCATTAATATAATTTACCGGAACACGAAACATCGCTTGCGTTTAATAAATCCCGTCATCCAGTGGACACTGGACTACCTACAATACTGGCTACAGTGGCAGGCATGAGTGGTGAGCCCAGTGTTGCCAAACCACTCGGACAAAGTACGGTGTTAGTAGGTTCAATTCAAATCACGGTATCCACCATACAAAATGACAAAAAATCTTAAAAAATACGGTGTTCTGAAAGAGTTAATTCCAAATTCCAAATTCATTACACTATGCAACATGTAAATACGGTATATCTACCGTAATTACGGTGTAATTGGCAACACTGGGTGAGCCCCTTAACCCATTAAAAATCCATATGACGTAGTCAACCGCAACCGCATCTCCAATACGCATTGCTCCGTATGACATCACCTCGAAGCAATGGAGACGCCTCCACTGACATCACTGGCTGACCTTCCTTCACGTGGAGTGGATGGCTTTGCTAGTTGCTACTTTTTTACGTCAGTCGGTAATGCGCACCAGAGCGCACCCACGTATAGAGCTCCAACTGAACGCTCCATGCGACGTGCGGGAAGTAACTATTTAGTAATCTGTGGTGCGGGCGTGAATAAAGTCAACTTTCTTTTAACAAACAACCGAGGGATTCAGAATGCCATGTAAGTTTTGTTTTTATTCCCAACTGTGTTTAAAAAGGAGATTGTTAAGTTAGCGTTCGTTCAAACAGTCTAATTTTAGATAATTATGTCAGCAGTGAATCAGGTTTATCACGCGATGAAGTAAGAGCGTTATTTTTAACTGTTTACTTCCAGTATACCAAGTTTTACTTAGTTATAACTGAATATTAAATTTAACTGTAGATATAGGTCGCAGATTTGATGTGGTTAGGTGTGGTTAAAACGCGAGGTACCTACCTACGGCCAACAAAAGCAATAAACAGTAAAAGCATTGTTGATTAGTTCAGTAATAGTTCATTTCGTAAACAAAGCAAACAAGTACAGTCGGCGAAATGTGAGAATCAAGCGTATTTAAACTTTATAATTTGCCTATTATGAGGTGCGCCACCGTGCCGGTGCGTGCGGCAATTCGTATATTTAAGTAGGTAATCATTAATTTTAATGAACTTTGAATTCGTGTCAGAGTTTAGACATAGAGTCAGTTAGGCACCATTATTTGTCGTGCATTGCACGTTTATCTTTGCTTTTTATCAATTGTCGGTGGCTCAACCGGTAATGACTCGGCCCTCCTAACCAGAGGTGCCTGATTCAAATCCGGACGGCAAATGTACCTATAAGTTTTAAGTTCGTACATGTGCCTACCGATTGTTTTAACGGTGAAGGAAAACATCGTGAGGAAACCTGCACATTAAATTCCAGATTAACATGGCTATCCTGGGATGGACATAAACACTCTAAGCTCTTCATCGGTGAGGTCACCACAGGGGCAACCAAGTACATTTGGAATATCAGCAGGATGCGAGTCAGGGCGGTAACAGGAGCGTTGACAGGCTACTTTGCCACGAACGCACACCTGCATAAAATCGGCCTGACGAATGACCCGACCTGCAGGGCCTGTGGTGAAGATATAGAATCAATGGAACACTTACTGTGTCACTGCGATGTCCTGGCTAGCAAGCGTGTGTACCTCCTAGGAGATAGCTAACCAAAAACGGCCTGTCAACGCTCCTGAGCGTTGACAGGCTACTTTGCCACGAACGCACACCTGCATAAAATCGGCCTGACGAATGACCCGACCTGCAGGGCCTGTGGTGAAGATATAGAATCAATGGAACACTTACTGTGTCACTGCGATGTCTTGGCTAGCAAGCGTGTGTACCTCCTAGGAGATAGCTAACCAAAAACGGAGGACTACAAGCACCTTCCAATCAGCGGAATTGATGCAGCACATCTTCGAGTAGGTTTGGGGTGCAAAGGCTATAGGGGTTGACACAAAAGATCCTTCTGGGTCGTAGTGTCGCTGCAACTGCAGCCCCCACTTACTAAGATAAGATGAGAGTTGTTGGGTGAAGTTAAGAATACACGACCACACGTCTACCTGTCAGCAATCTGGTTAAAGACCCAAGAGCCAGACTAACCCGACACTATAAAACTCAAACAGCTCAAGAATAATAAGGCACGGCGTGATGACGGAATAACGGCTGAACTTTTTAAAGCAGGTACTAAAAGCTGTTCAGAAGTTGTTCGATTGTGTTATACTCAAGAGACAATCGTCTGCGCCATGGCCCAACTCGTCTGGGCAGCGTTTGGGAAGCTTCGCAATATCTTCATGTCCCAAATACCGCAGTGTCTTACTTTAGACCAAGGTCTTTGACCAGTTTTGCCCGTGATGACATACGGAACTGAGACATGGTCGCTTACTATGGGCCTCATAAGAAGGCTCAAGGTCACCCAAAGGGCAACGGAGCGTGCTATGGTCGGAGTTACCCTGCGTGACCGCATCAAACTAGGAGACCCGTAGGAGAATTAAAGTAATCGACATAGCTCAAAGATTCGCTAAACCTAAGTGGCATGGGCGGGGCACATAGCTCGTAGAACAGATGGCTGTTAGGGTAGTAAAGTTCTCGAGTGGCAACTGCGCACCAGAAAACGTAGCGTAGGCAGGCCGACGACCTGGTGAAGGTCGCGGGAAGACGCTGGATGCGGGCAGCGCAGGACCGGTCGTCGTGGAAATCCCTTTGGGGAGGCCTTTGTCCAGCAGTGGACGTCATTTGGCTGATATAATGATGATGACTCGTATATTCGTAAGAAACTGATGTTTACTGTGGCGGTGTGGCGTGTTCCGCTCCTCTAAATTAAGATATTTTCATGTATACGAGTATTTACATTTTTTAAATCCACAATTGGACAAAGGCCTCTCCCAAGGATTTCCACGACGACCTGTCCTGCGCTGCCCGCATCCAGCGGCTTCTCGCGATCTGCACCAGGTTGTCGATCAAACCGCGTGGGAGGTCTGCCTACGCTACGTTTGTCGGTGCGCGTTCGCCACTCGAGAACTTTACTTGACTTTCTTGTAGTAATCTAAACGTTTTTTTAACAATACCCACTGTTAAGCGCTTGGCATTAAACAAAGAATAAAGACTAACTACGTAACATTGATTTACTTCATGGTAATAAGAGATGACGACGCCGAAGATGGACGCACACTCGGAAAACACCCTGCCGTTACCACCTGGATATATACTTTGATCACACCCTGGACACTTCATAAAACGGACCAGAAATGACATTTCAAAAAAGGAATGACGGAACAAACATAATGGCGAAATCCTATACGTTCGCAACCAATCTGTATCAATCTGGGTGACGAGGGGGTGAGGTCGCAATCTAAAGAGCGGCAGGGAGTGTCCATACTGTATGTTAGTACTAATATATAGCTTTGATACTGCTCCGGCGCCAGGCGCCTACTTATCAAATACCCTATTTCTCTTTCTGCCTACTTCGCATCGTGACTACTCAACCCGGTGTCTATTTAGCAAACAGCCAAATTCTTATTTATTTAATAATGTTACATAAAAAGTATATTACATTTACCATCACCAAGAACAAAAAGCAAACAAAAGATTAAAAAACCAAGATAAGCGCCACAGACAGCGCATGCTAAGCATGTGGTGAAACACAGTAGTGTTCCAAAAAGACCAAAGCCTGTGTTAGGGGACACTACAGAACATTTACATAGTAAACCTTTCAATTAGCTAGGGAGAACGGTCAGTGCAGCAATCCAGTTAGAGTTATGGTAATAAAATAATATAATAAAGCAGATACACAAAGCTTATCAAGAAACTAAACTAAAAATAAAATAAACTTTAGGTATTTAATAAACAGTAACCTAAATCAAACTATTATAAATATCATTAAATTGCTTATTACTGTATTGTATTAGATATTTTTTAATTTATTTATTTTTTATTCTGCACACTTCTTAAAGTGATTGATTGGCTACTTGTAAAACAACACTAAAGTACAGTTAATAAAAATACTGTGTTCTTTCTAATAGCATATATTATACATTTTTGGTTACACACACACACACACACACACACACATACACACAATACAACCTGTGCCTACGTAGGTAATCTACGTAAGTAACCAGTATCTCATCTGTGTCTACGCACTTAGTCAGAAGCAGTATCACAGATGAGATACTAGTTACTTCGTAAGTAGTATCTATGTGCACGTCCGTAGGTGTAAATCTAAAATGCCCTACACGTGACCGCAGGTGATGCTGAGTGCCATTGCGTGCGTATCCCTTGGATAGCACGGTTAATTGTGCCACACGATAAGAGAGAGAGAGATGCATATTTTGCGTTAACTAAGTATAAATACTTTTAGCAGGCATACTCAGTCTGAGAATCAAGCTATTCACTTTAATTGTAATAACCTATAGCAAATCACTCTTCATTGCACAGCAAAACCAGAATCTCTGGAATCGGGGCGAGGCATCCAAGTGGTCACCCCTGGGCCGGAGCACTCGTTCAACCTTGACGAGGATGCACTGCTGCCGCTGTTGCTTCGCGAGGACATACGCGACCGCGCGGTGGTCGTGCTGTCGGTGGCCGGTGCCTTCCGCAAGGGCAAATCCTTCCTGCTCGACTTCTTCCTGCGGTACTTGCATCACAAGGTCAGTAGCCTCAGTAATGACAACAGAAGCTTCAGGTCCTTTATTTACCGCCATATTTCTGAGATAGAGTCTTGTTATCCATCATACTTCTAATCCAGGTGTTTTGTCATGCAGCATTATCACACTGAAGTTTCCGAAGATTACAGTTATTTCTATGGTCTTCTCGACTTCATTCTGAATTGGTGTACCTACATAAATAAGTATACCACGACCTCAGTAACCTTAAGCATCCATAGTTTGCCTTAGTTTCAGCAGATTATCCGGATAAGATGTCTTCTTTGATAGAGCCTCAGATCTTCATACTTCTGCTTGAGCTTTTCGCGGCGCCATCACACGACCTCTATACTAGCACCCTTATCAGTTACTATAAGATACATCTCTAACCATAAGCAGCAGGTCAAATAGTTGGCAAATAATATGACAAAAATATGGTTCAGTAGTTAAGCTATTCTGGAACTAAGGACTCACGGTCACCTGGTTCCCCCCTAGTGGAGCTCCCCCCTAAACTATGGTAACCAGAACATAAATAACATGAGAGATATCGTATCGTCGAATATGAGAAAGTTTACAATAACAAGTTTGCTGTGGTGTTAACAAAAGTATGTTCGAAAACGGTCAAAAGTCGTTTGAAGTTCAAAAAACCACGAGGAATATTAGGTATCAAAACAACTTGCTTGTAAAACTTAGTTTCTTAGGAATAAAATTTACTCTTTTTCAGTACAATCTCGGGGAAAGCGGCGCAGAATGGGTGGGCTCGGAGACCGAGCCGCTGAAGGGGTTCAGCTGGAGAGGAGGCTCCGAGAGGGACACCACGGGCCTGCTGCTGTGGTCGCAGCCCTTCAAGGCCACGCTGTCGAACGGGGAAAAGGTAAGCCGTAGGTTATACAACAAATATGACAAATGTTGCAGGTTTCCCCCATAAAGCACGATTTTAGTGTCCAAGTATTGCAAGTTTCCTCCAAAGAGCACAATTTTAGTGTCCATATATTGCAAGTTTTCTCCAAAGAGCACAAATTTAGTGTCCATATATTGCAAGTTTCCTCCAAAGAGCACAATTTTAGTGTCCAAATATAGCAAATTTCCTTCATAGAGCACTATTTTAATGTCCAAATATTGCAGGTTTCCTCTAAAAAGCACAGTTCTAGTGTCCAAATATTGCAAGTTTCCTCCAAAGAGCACAATTTAAGTGTCAAAATATAGCAAGTTTCCTCCAAAGAACACACTTTGGTGTCCAAGTATTGCGGGTTTCTTCCATAGAGCACTATTTTAGTGTCTAAATATTGCAAGTTTCCTCCAAAGAGCACAATTCTAGTGTCCAAATATTGCAAGTTTCCTCCAAAGAGCACAATGGATCAGCAAATTATTGCAAAATGTGATCTATCAATTAAACAACGAGAGTGGCCCGGCCTTATCTTATAAAGGGGACTCCCCCCCCCTGTGCCCCATTCAGCTTACTCAATAATTTATTGCATCCATGAGATTTTAATGAGATTTTACAGGTGTTAGAGAGAATAAAAATGCTTCATGGATCCAGTTTGGGCACAACAATATTTAGAATTGATTGCTTGTTAATCACGATAACTACATGTGCACTACGTCATTCCAGGTGGTGATTCTCCTGATGGACACGCAGGGCACGTTCGACAGCGAGTCCACAGTGCGCGACAACGCCACCGTGTTCGCGCTCTCCACCATGCTGTCCTCAGTACAGATCTACAACCTGTCTCAAAACATTGAGGAGGACGACCTGCAGCATTTACAGGTGAGGGTGGGGAGACGTACTTGGGCTTTTTGAAGAAGGTCTGGACTTCAAAAATAAAGGTCTTTTGATGTTTTCTCGTACTTATTCTTGTTTCTTAGCAAAGTCTTAACCGCCTCCATGGCCTAATAGTCTATTCGCTTCACATCTGGAGGTCTATTGGGTTCGATCCTCGGCGGGTTCTAATTTTGTTAGACTCGGTTTGGTTAGTGGTAAGGCATTTTTAAAGCCCCGCCCCCCGCCCTGGCTAACAACCACTATTTTAAATTGAATAAACCTGCAAAGGTTTTTGATGTACTATATTATCATAATTTTTTGTAACCTTTTTTTATCTATTAAATAAATAAATAATAATCTAAATCTTGCTGCCAAACATCAATGTTAACAGTATTTGTGTGTTCCACCATGAAGATAAGGGAGCTAGTTCTCCATTGCGTTGGGAAACCTTGATAAGCCCTCTTCCATCTTCAGCATCATCGTCACCATCAGGTAAAATGGTGCAAGGGGAATATTAATTGTGGATAAAAAAAGTGAAAATGGTGACATAAAAATTTTGCGTGTTTAGGTGAAAAATTAAAATTAAAATCATAGCCAGTTCTCCATTGCGTTGGGGAATCTTGGTAAGCCCGCTTCCATCTTTGGCATCATCGTCACTTAGTATCAGGTGAGATGATGCCCAGGGCTTACCAATTATTAATAAACATTTAAAAAATAAAATCTAGCACCTGGATGCTAGATCTTATCTTCAAGCCGGAATTCATCAATGTTGTTAACACTGATGTTTGACTGCAAGACTTAGATAAGATAGTGGTAGCTAGCCAGGCGGGCTTAGAAAACGCCCTACCACCAATCAAACCGACTCTTACAAGTTGACCCTACCGGGAATCTAACTCGCAACCTCTTGGTGTGAAGCGAATGGACTAACCGCAACGCCATGGAGGCGGTTAAAATACCTTATAAAATGTATGTAGATAAAATTTTCTTCAGGAATATATGTCACACACCATAACATCAGCTCATATACGTCCCCACCGAGGGGCTCGATCCTACCCGGAATTTAGGGCGATCGGACCTTAGGCGACCCCGCGGGCCCAGTGCGGGTTGGACCGACTTCACACACAACCTTGGAGTTTCTTCGCAGGCGTGTGCAGGTTTCCTCACGATGATTTTCTTCACCGTAAGAGCGTCGGATAAACGTACATATGAAATCTAAAATTCGAAATCACATTGGTACGTGGCGGGTTCGAACCACTACCTCCCGGACAGGAGGCGGCGGCCCTAGCCATTAAGTCACCGACGCTCTTAATATAGGAATATATGTACAGTGTAAACTCGATATAGCGACACTCAAGGGACCGGGCATTTTGTGACGTTATTGAGAGTTTTCGTTATACAGAGAGAAATTAGCGTCAAAGTAAACCAACTGGAGCCAGAAAATTTTGACGATTCAAAGAGTGAATCGTTATGTCGAGTGACTTTATACCGAGTGTACACTGTATTTCTAACTTGCTTAAATGTTCTATTGTGCGTTCCAGCTGTTCACGGAGTACGGACGTTTAGCGCAACAGAGCAGCGCCGGGAAGCCGTTCCAAAGACTCCAATTCCTCGTGAGGGACTGGAGCTTCCCCTACGAGTACGAGTATGGCGCCGTCGGCGGGAAGAGACTGCTCAGCAAGAGGCTGGAGGTGGGCACATAAATATGATAAAAGAAGACGAGGTCATCTGTTTCATCTAGATCATCATCATACCAGCCGAAAAACGTCCACCCCTGGACAAAGCCGTCCCTCAAGGATTTCACAACGACTGCGCTGCCCGCATCCAAAGGCTTCCGCGACCTTCACCATGTTTTGTCCACCGAGTATAAGGTCTTACTACGCTTCGTCTTCCGGTGCGCGGTTGTCACTCGAGAACTTGACTACCTCACCGGCCACCAGTTCTACGATCTATGTGCCTCGCACACTGCAACTTAAGCGATTCTGTGTGCTATGTTCGTTACCTTATTTTTGTGGATCCCCTCATTTCTGATTAGATAGCGTAGAGAAACTCCGAGCATAGCTTCGTTATCGATATATATAAACATAATAATAATAATAATAAGAGGTGTTCCTGCCACTTTGGCTCGTGCCAAGTGAGCAGAGTAGCTTAAGTTTATATATTAAAATATCCTTTATTGCATATTATATAATGAATGAGTTGTAAAAATACGCTAAAACTTTCCATATACCTACGGTACCTACCTACAGGTACGTACGGTTTCACGGTTCATAAACTACATGTTTTTGCATCTGTCTGTGTTGCTTACACACATGCATACAGCTGGGAAAAGAACAGTAGGTGTATTAAAAGAACAGTATGTTTAACAAAAGAACAGTATGTTTAACAAAAGAAAAGTATGTTTAACAAAATAACAGTATGTTTAATAAAAGAACAGTATGTTTACCAAAAGAACAGTATGTTTAACAAACGCACAGTATGTTTAACAAACGAACAGTATGTTTAACAAACGAACAGTATATTTAACAAAAGAACAGTATGTTTACAAAATAACAGTATGTTTATCAAAAGAACAGTATGTTTAACAAAAGAATAGTATGTTTAACAAAAGAACAGTATGTTTAACAAAAAAACAGTATGTTTAATAAAAGAACAGAATGTTTATTAATAGAACAGTGTGTTTAACAAAAGTTCGGGTTTTGAAATGAACGTTACTGAAACTTGCAGGTGCACGAAGGCCAGCACGAAGAGTTGCAGGCGCTAAGAAAACACATAGCGTCGTGTTTCGAGGAGCTCGCTTGCTTCCTGATGCCGCATCCGGGCATGAACGTGGCTACCAATCCAAACTTCACAGGGAAACTTGCAGGCAAGTATCGACACACGTGCATTTTTTTTGTTTAGAAATTGGTAAACAAAGCATTTTCTCATAACAACAATATTTTTCCGTACCCAAAGGTTAAAACCTAAATACAAATAATTTATTTAAAACAGTAATTTACATAATATGTGTACATATCGGTCCCAAACTAGGCACAGCCTGTGTCTTGGGCACCTGACCCTATTACTAAGACTTAGCCGTCCGTCTGTCTGTCCGTCTCTCACCAGGCTGTGTTTCATGAACCGTGATAGCTAGACAGTTGAAATTTTCACAGATGATGTATTTCTGTTGCCGCTTTAACAACAAATACTAAAAATTAGAAAAAGTGAAAAAATAAGCATGGGTCTCTATACAAAAAATGAAGAAACTAGCGCCATCTAGTATGATGGTACGGAACCCTATGTTTGCGGTTCTGACTCGCACTTGGCCGATTTTTTGTTTTGTTTTGTCCACAATTGTTAAGCCCTTGGTATCATCTCACCTGATGGTGACGATGATGCCGAAGATGGAAGCGGGCTTACCAAGCTTCCCCAACGCAAAGGGAATCTAGCTATCTTATCTGCAAGCCCGAAAACATCAATGCTATTAACACTGATGTTTGGCGGCAAGATAAGATGGTGGTAGCTAGTCAGGCGGGCTTTGAAAATGCCCTACCACCAACCAAACCAAGTCGTACAAAGTTGACCTCACCGGCTATCGAACCCGTGACCTTCTGAAATATCAGCAATATCAATAGTGTCCAAAATACAGCAATGTCAATAATGTCAAAAAGTACAGCAATAGCAATAATGTCCTAAATACAGCAATGTCAATAATGTCCATATATAAAGCAATGTCAGTAATGTCTAAAATTACAATAATGTCCAAGAATACAATAATATCAATCAAACACTCAGTAAGGCCATGACACAAGGACATAAGTAAGGCGTTCCAGTACCTGAGTAGGGCCAAAGTATATATATTAGTACTAACATACAGTATGGACACTCCCTGCCGCTCTCTAGATTGCGACCTCACCCCCTCCTCACCCAGATTGATACAGATTGGTTACAGTTTTGTTGTCGAATGTATAGGATTTCGCCGCCATTTTGTTAGTTCCGTCATTCCTTTTTTGAAATGTCATTTCTGGCCCGTTGTATGAAGTGTCCAGGGTGTGGTAGGGCACTCGTACTTGTCACCGAGGACCCACAGAACGCGGGGGCCACTGCCGCGCCCTCTATAGCCATCAGTGAGTCATAATAGCGTGGGAACCGCACTGACGAACATGCCAGACGCGCTGCAGAAGCGCGGCAGTCCCCGAAGCATTTTGAAAGCATGTAGCGACACCTTCAGTAACCCGACGCAGAGAATACTGAAGCTTAACACTAGCGACGAAATTACAAAATATTTACATCTAGAACGCGCTATTAATATTTCTTCACCACTGAGTATATATGTGGAAGCCCAATTGTAAAATCTCCGATCCTCCCCCGTCCAAGCAACACCTGGGCGCCCATAGGCAGTTGCATCTTTTTGCTTTGCATTAGGTTGAGTGCCCTTCGCACTCGCCTCCCCTGCCCGGTGAAGTTGTAAAGGCCCCCACGGCCAACACCAAATTTGTCCATTCGAAAAAAAGGAAAAAAAAAGAAAGTAGAATCAGCAAAACGCCGCGTTGAAAAACTCCGGATTGTAAAACAGCGGCGTTTTGTAATGCGGCTATATCACGTTCAGCCGGATTGCAATTCGGTTGAAATAAAGTACGCCGCGTTTTATCAGGCGCCGCTTTGTGTAAAAACTACCGAGTAAAAAATTGTAAATGAGCGAGCTAGGCGAATAATATTAGGTCGATCAGGTTTGATTGATTATACAGTCAAAGAGCCTCGCGAAACGAGTCTCCCTCCTGGGTAGAAAAATCCGCCGTTTGCAAAGCAGCGCATTTTTTTGCAAACAGGCGAATAGGGATGACGAATGCTAATCATCTGATTTACTTTTTATCATCTGTCAAAAACGACATTTTGTTGTAAAAATGTTTGAAATACGTAGGCGTGACGTCATAGTTTTGCAGCGTCATTTATGTACTCATTTTGTGATTTTGATGAATTAAAAATCGAAGACTTGACGGAAAACAAAACGAGTAAGGTTTTCCGAAGTTTAAGTAGGAGGGCAAATTAGTGAACAAGAGTTCATAATTTATTTCTGATGCTGTCGTCATCCCTATTCTACATAACGGCTGCGACATATATCCAAGTACCAGCCATCAATGGGTCCACGGCCGGACCCCAGACATACCACCTCACCTGGCAGAGATGCTCTCAAGACTAGAAACACATCGTTCCTACAGGCATTACACTAGACTCGCTAGGCGCTGCAGGTTGTCTGCGTATATGCCACCTGCTGGTAACTCGTGTAAAAAGATTTCCGATCTTAGCTTAACTTCATGCAGCTTCATGTCTCTAATATAAGTTCCTCGTCGCCGACATCAAACTCAACTTCTTTGCCACCAAAAATAACCTGAAAAACTTATTTCAGACATAAGCCCAGAATTCAAAACGTCCCTCAAACAACTCGTGCCCATGCTGCTAGCGCCGCAGAACTTGGTGCCGAAGATGATCGAGGGGCAGAAGATCAAGGCGAAGGACCTGCTGCTGTACTTCAAGGTGTACATGAACATATTCAACGGGTCTGAGCTGCCGGAGCCGAAGACTATACTTGAGGTCAGTATTAGATTGAATTCGGATTTTCCGAGTTCTTTTGTTTGCACGTCTCTTTATTCATTGTAAGTATTTAAAGGTCCTGACTTGTATCTAGTACGGAACTACGTTGTGTCAGATGGGTACCTATTTACGTACAGTTTTTTAACCGCCTCCGTGGCTAGTCCATTTGCTTTACACCAGGAGGTCGCGGGTTCGATTCCCGGTGGGGTCAATTTGTAAGACTCGGTTTGGTTGGTGGTAGGGCATTTTCTAAGCCCGCCTGGCTATCTACCAATGAGACAACTGTACAACAATGAAACTTTAAATATATTTATGGCTTTGGCTTCAAAAATTCAATATATGATTATGAGAAAATTTCAATGTTTTTTTCTTATTTCTTGATCGTAATCAGCCATTGTAACACTCGTGCTGACTATTGTGCCACTTACCTTCGCTTCGTCGCACAAACTAGCACTCATGTTACAATGGCTCTCATTATTTGGCAGTGGCATAAATAACTATTGTGTATCTTTTATTTTCTCGATTTCCATCCAAAGTTAGGCCTTCCAACTACCCTGCGGGGTTTTGACGCTCGCGAATGTAGAAGGCATTTATTGCAATGTTAATTCGTTTATTAAAATATGAATCATATTGCTTCACTGTGAGTGAAGTTAAATTTTGAAAATAATTGACGATGCTAAAAACGTTAAGAACAGCCGACTTCATTCACGGCGTCAAACCGCACGACGGTGTGCCCGATAACCGCTATTGTTTCCTGGTGTCTTATAAAAGACTCTTGCGCATCACATTATGACTACAATTGTGTCTCAACATAAAGTCTATTTTGTGTCTAAATTGCGGTGAGTGAGTGAAGTGTGTAAAAATACTAGGATTAAACATTCTAAAAAGTGTATTGTAAAAAAGTGAAAAGTGTATTTGTGCATCTTACGGAACGGAGAAAAAAGCTGCAATTTTGTACTTACAACACGGTGAGAGCTTTCCATATAATGCATGGTAACTAATATAGGTAGATACTTAAATTATCATTTTTACAGAGAGGTGTGAGTGTTTGTGAAAGTGAAGTGAATTTAATTTTAACTTGGAACCTGCACCAACTAAAGCGTTATTATCAAGTAAAGGGCTTCTGGCTCAAAGACACACATCTGGAAACCATTGAATAGGGGCGAGAAATAGAACCAGCCATTATGCAAAAAAAGCTACAGCAACCTTTCTGGACAGCAAAAAATGAAGTATTTCGTGCAAGTTGTATTATGTATTTGTGTGCGTTTGTGTGTAAGTTATGCAATCATTCTTATGTGCAAATTACAAATGTGAAGAATAGGGAAGAAAAACTCTGTCTATTTGTGAAATTATTGTGAAATTCCTAGGAATATTTGTATTCCTATAAATATGTGTGTATATTTAAGATATTAAATATAACTAGAGCAATTACCTCAAAAAGTGATTCAATTGCAACTTTTTTGGAGGTTAGAAGCCACATCCAATAAACATATCCTCAATTCAGTAGATACTCACCCTAGAACAAAGGGAAGATGTTAACAATGGAACAAAGCACCAGTGACGGGACATCGACTGCGAAAAAAAAATCTCAACTAAATGACCGACCGGTGAACACTCTATGGGAAATAAACTCATCGCACGGCTCGTAACCAATAGGTACAACGATTGACAACGGAAGAACAGCCCAGTGTCCCTTTTTTTTCGATAGGAACACCATCATAAATAGACCACGTCAACAACATCATTTCAAATTCAAAGCAACATCTGTAAAAACGGTGAAACGATGACACGCAGCGACTACTTTGGGAATAATAGCTCTACGTAACAACAATCAATACTAGAAGATAATAAAGAAGAGAGAGAAAAAAGAGTTACGGCACGCATGAAGACGCATTGATAAGCAGTATTATTCCTCCCCTGTATCTATGACACACAAAGTATAATATCTATCTTCCTAATATGCTGACTCGTTGCTAGTATACTTGTCGGCTCAAGATCCAGTCACTCCCATCCTAACTGCGACCACCCTACACTCCTGATCGCATCTACGTGGCCACTGGTGTCTCGGGTAGATTTCCGTCGCATAATGGCAGACAGCGATTGCTGATACACCACAGACGTCGTTGTTAACGTAGCCACCGTCGGATGTGCCTGGTAGGCGACAGCGGGAATCTGAGGTAGCAGACCGCATTTACTCAGGAGTACCGTCGCATGCCAGGTGCAGCTACGGGGGACACGCTTACAACGACGGGTGCTTTAGCCTCTACTGTTCTCCTTTATACGCTGATATCAATTCCCTTGCAGAAGAACTTCTGGTCAGTGCGCCACCGGAACGGAACGGAACGGTGATTGATACACACTTAACACTACATATCTTGAAAACTACTAAACCGATTTTTATGAAACTTGCACTGTACCTACGTTAAAAAGTGCTTAATCCAATAAAAAAAGAATAATTGCATTTTGATTTATAGTTTCTGAGAATCAAAATACGTAGACAAACATACCTACATACATACATACAAATATACATGAAATTTCGCAGCCATGTTTAGAAGCCCACATAGACTAACATACACGAATTTTGTGCAATTTCAACAATATTACATACATACGGGTTGAATTGATAACCTACTTTTTTTAAAATCGGCAATTAGTTAAAGAGTCAAACGTTACAGGCAACAGCGGAAGCGAACAACCTCACAGCCGTAGCGGAAGCCCGCGAGGTGTACGACACCGTGATGGAGGAGGTGTGCGGCGGCACCAAGCCCTACTTGCAGCCGAAGCGGCTCGAGGAGGAGCACAGGAGAGCGAGGGACAAGGCGCTGCACACGTTCCATAGCAAGAGGAAGATGGGCGGTGATGAGCTGGCTAACTCGTATGGAGCGCAGTTGATTAAGGTGCGTGTAGGGTGTAAGTCTACATTTAATATAAATAGTTAATATGATTGATATTGATAATTGTGAGTACTGGAGGACGAGGGATGGTAAGTGAAACTGTTCCGCGTCGATGCCAATTTCAGACTGATTTAATTCAGGTAATAATTGAAAACGCTAAACACGTTAAAAAGACCGACTTCCATCGCAACAAATTAGTACATTTTTGCATTATTATTTTTGGTTTTTTGTTAATTTTCTATTAATGTACTACACCGATTTTGATAAAATTTGTATGGGACCACACGAGAAGCACTAGCTTTAAAATAAAAAAGAATCATAAAAATCGGTTCACCCAGCCAAAAGTTACACATAAAAAAACATACAGTCGAATTGAGAACCTCCTCCTTTTGGGAAGTCGCTTGAAAAGTCAACTTGCACACGTATGCAAAACGTGGCGGCACTATAGTCTTATAAGGCTGCGCTACATTAGTACCTATTGTAATTACTATGTACGTATCTACGCAGTAGCCCGTACAGTGCGTGTAGCTTTTGTTTAGTGTGTATACCACTCGAGACTTAGCCTATTGTTGTATAATTATTTTATTACTAGGGTCCCCAGGAGGCTTGAGTTTCCATACAAACGTAGTTCCGCTTTAATACAAAAGCTGCAAGCGGATTGAATCCAAACTTTGCAAATGTAATGAGTAGACACATAAAGATGTTTGTAATTAGTTTTCGATGTACTAATATAAAACGTAAGAAAATAAGAGCAGTTTCAAACTTTCAATACAAAACTAATTTAAGCCTTCGTTTAGTTACGTTAAAATTTACTACGATGAAAACTAATTACAAACATCTATATGTGTCTACTCAATATATTTACAAAGTATGGATTCAATCCTGCATGTAGTTTTGGTATTAAAGCTGAACTACGTTTGTATGGAAACTCGAGCCTCCTGGAGATTCTTAACACTTGCAGTCAAGTATCTGTTTTTAATGCCACTGATAAACTGTAGCAGGAACGATGCACTTTGGTACTTGATAAAATAATACAGAATGAGCAATTTTCTTTAGGATACAATACATATATTTTTCTAGTATTTACAATTCCCTATGCTACAAACTAAATCTTGTGTTTAATCTCTATCAAGCTCATCTTATACTAAAAGTATCAAAACTAGTTTGCCGCCTCAATCACACCACGCTACTAAAATGTTTTTTTTAACCGACTTCAAGAAAAGAAGGAGGTATTATATATTTATGTGTGTTCGCGGATAACTTCGTCGTTTATGAACCGATGATTCTTTTTTTTGTTGGAAAGGAGATATCCCAAGGGCGGTACCATGATAAGGAAACCAGGATCTGATGATGGCATCCCAGAGACATCGAGGGGATCCTTAGTTTCCTGTTTGAAGTCGGTTTTTTTTGTTCAAAATTATTAGGTATCTATTGTTAATACCACTCCCTTTGTTATCGCCTAATGAAATGACCGTCTCAAGTGCGATCCCGCCATGGTAATGAACTTACTGTTTTAGTCATTTTAGTGCGGCAAGACTTAGAGGTGGTGGTAGCTAGAACCAGGCGGGCTTAGGAAATGCCCTTCCACCAACCAAACCTAGTCTTACAAAGTTAGACTCCGCCGGGAATAGAACCCGCGACCGCGTGATGTGTAGCTAATGGCCTTAACCATTACGCCACGGAGGTGGTTAAACGTATTCCTTGCCTAATTTACCGGGGCCTGACTGATTAGCGGCAACATGTTTTTTTTACATTAAAATTCATTTAAAAACGATAATTTTGTTGGCAATTGTTTATGAAACTTCTTGATTATTACGTTTTTTTTCCTCCTTTTTTTCCGTTTCGTTATTTATTTTGCCCTGCGATGGAACGCCCAACAATTCATCTCGGCACGGGCAGAATAACAGCGCTGTAGGCGGGTCTCCCTGCTTGCAGCATTATGCTGAGTCGGGACCGGTTCGGCAAAGTGCACATAGCATGTTCACAATCGTATCGTACTTATATTATTTTTTTAGAATAGAATAGAAAATCTTTTATTAAGAGCACAGTACAACGATTTCTAGGTACAATTTACAAACGATAGAAATAAACTATAAAAAATTAGCTGTACTGTGCACCAAAACGGTACTGACTCAGCAAAGAATGCACGCTCTTCACAACATTTTTAAAAATAAATTAAAATTAAAACGATAAAAACATTAGATTTAAAAGTGGAGGTGCAAGAACGAACAAATTAAATCGTTGTAAAACGAAACTTATAATAATTTTTCTACTTTTTCTTTGTGTTATTCGTACCTTTTTTGTTATTTTTATGTTGTCTCTGTGTTTTTTTGTCGAATAAATGTTATCTTATCTAGTTAGTATTAACAGATGAGACATATCCCTCTCCATGTAAATAATTGAAAACGCTAAACACGTTAAAAAACCGACTTCCATCGCAACAACTTCGAACAATTTTGCATTATTATTTTGGTTTTTCTTAATTTTCTAATAAAGTACTACACCGATTTTGATAAAATTTATATGGGACCACACGGGAAGCACTAGCTTTCGAAAAAAAAAGAATCATCAAAATCGGTTCACCCAGTCAAAAGTTCTGAGGTAACACACATAAAAAAAACACAGTCGAATTGAGAACCTCCTCCTTTTTGGCAGTCGCTTGAAAAACTAACAGAATTCACTTCACTAGGTACAGTCTATATTACATAGGAACGCTGCATACAAAAATGTTCCAACCTCTTTAGTCGTCAACTTTTTAAACTTCTATTCCCAGGAACTAGAAGAGCAGTACGAACAACTCCGTGCGCACAATGAAGGCAAAAACCTGTTCCGGATAGCGGGGACCCCCGCCGTGCTGTGCTGCCTGGCGTTGTTGAGCTACTTCATCGGTGTGGTCGGCGGCGCTGTGGGGCTGCAGACTGTCGTGGCTGTTGGGCAGAGCTGCGCTATAGCAGCTGTGGTGTTGTTGGCTGTTTGGGCTTATAGCAGGTCAGTGTGACACTCGGGTAGGTATAACAGGTCAGTGTGACACTCAGGTAGGTATAGCAGGTCAGTGTGGCACACTCTCGCACCGAGGGTTCCGTACCACCGCGCCTCTCCACACGAGTACAACAATGATACATATTTATTTCAAACAAAAGACATCAACGCGAGCAACAGAAAAATGGTTTATTTTTTTATTCAGTGTCGACTCTACAGCGCTAGTAAGACTCGCACATGGCCAGTTTTTGTTATTTGTTGTTTTACTTTAGGTTAAGTACAATGATCTCACCAAGTTTCACACTTCTATGTATTGCCATTTTTAAGATTGAAAAAAAAACTATTTTTAAAAAACAAAAGTTTTTTGCAATCACGTAATTTTTTTACTTTTTTTATATAAACAACAAATATGTTAATAAATCTTCCATTCGTCGTCGAGCGTCGGCGGCGTAATGGCTAGAGCCGCCGCCTCCTGTCCGAGAGGTCGTGGTTCGAACCTGCCACGTACCAATGTGATTTCGGCTTTAGATTTCATATGTACGTTTATCCGACGCTCTTACGGTGAAGGAAAACATCGCGAGGAAACCTGCACACATCTGCTAAGAAACTCGAAGGTTGTGTGTGAAGTCGACCAACCTGCACTGGGCCCGCGTGGTCGACTAAGGCCCAATCGCCCTAATTCAGGGTAGGCTCGAGCCCCTCGGTGGGGACGTATATGAGCTGATATGACGAAATCTCCCATAATAATAACAGATGTTATGTAAAATTTTCAGCCGGCTTCCTATTACGGTTTAAACGCCTATTAAAAGTCAGTCAGACAGACAGACAGACGAAGTAGTTTTGGTAATAGGGTCACTAAAAATGGACCTTCTGGACAAATCTGGTAAAGTGCTATGGAATTGAGCGTGATTAAAACGTTACCCCTAGCCGTTACGCCAAAACTCAAAGGTTGTGTGAGAAGTCGACCAACTTGCTTTAGGCCCTATCGCCCTGGTTCAGAGTAGGCTTGAGCCCCTCGGTGGGGACATAAATGAGCTGGTATGATAATAATGAAAAAGTTATCAATGCAATGTATTTTTGTTTCCACATTAAAAATACTTGTAATTGAAATCGCCTCCGAGGCGTAATGGTTAAGGCCATAGCTTCACATCAGGAGGTCTCGGGTTAGATTCCCGGCGGGGTCAACTTGTAAGACTTGATTTGGTTGGTCGAAGGGCATTTCAAAGCCCGCCTGGCTAGCTACCACCATATTTTTTTTATCTACAATTGATAAGCCCTTGGCATCATATCACCTGATGGTAAGTGACGATGATGCCGAAAATGAAAGCGGACTTATCAAGATTCCCCAACTCAATGGAGATCTGGCTATCATATCTAAGTCCTGCCGCCTAACATCAATGTTAACAACATTGATTTGTTCCGGCTTGAAGATAAGATAGCCAGTTCCCCATTGCATTGGGGAATCTTGGTAAACCCGCTTCCATATTCGGCATCATCGTCACTTACTATCAGGTGAGATGATGCCAAGGGCTTATCAATTGTGAATAAAAAAAAACATAACTTAGAAGTGAAATAATGTTTTTATCGTTTTCTGAAAAAGTTAGTTCCGTAGACAGTAGCTTTTACACCCCTGAATTGTAAAACTCGAAATGACAGATGATACGTCACGAATTTTGTTTTAAGTCGAGGATAATTTTTTACAGGTTGACGGGATCTATGCGTGAAGTAGGAGTGCAGATAGACGACTTTGCGGATACAGTACGGGACTATGTAAGTTATCACTATTTGGGCTTATCTAACACTAACCCATATCCATCAAAAAACATCCAATGTAAAAAAATACAAGTCTCGTAATACCTTCGTTGTAAAAAGTATTTAGGTAGATCTCATTCTTATTGGTTTTTAAACTCGCAGCGGTAAATATACACAAATTAGTTTAGATCAAAAATATGGTAGATCTAGTGTTAGCACTTTGAAAACGGGGTATAAAACTCTGCTCCAATTACGACGGAGCAGAGTTTTGCTTACAGTCACGCGTTGGCACACTTACCGTTAACATGCCGAAATGAACTGTGACATGTTTAAAAGCACCCGTCTCAATTGCAGTAAAGGATAGGACCTATCACGTGTCGAAACATTATTCGAGATCACCACTTAAGGCATAAATATGTAATATAACAAGTCCCACTTTTTGTTATGGTTATTGTATGAAACTCAATGTCTACGTTACTTTTAACTAAGCTAATTAGGACTAAATTTGTGACTTTGTTATACCTTCAAAATAAAATTTCGTGACTAGTTTTCACGAAGCATAAACAAAAAACTCGGTGCGCGTGTAATATTTCCCTCAGTTTGTTAAATATAGTTAAAATCTCGAAAAATTATCTTAGTGTTTTTTTTTAAATAATTTAGTTCAAGGAGTTTATCGTAAAGAGGCCCTCCTTCTCCATAAAGTCGGCCAGCAGCGTGCATTCCTCTCATGATCTGGTGAAGATCGCGGGAAGCCGCTGAATACGAGTAGCGCAGAACCGGTCGTCCTTTGCAATGCTTGGGGGAGGCCTATGTCCAGCAGTGGACGTCCTTCGGCTGATGAGATGTCATGAATTTAGTTTAATCTGAAGTCTTACAATGCTGCGTGGTATCCAAGTCACGAAACTTAATTTTTAAACAAAGATGTACCTATGTAACAAATTAAATTTAGAGATTGAAAACCAATAAAAGTGCCAGACATGGTTCCGAGTAGGATCTGAAAACATTTTACCAGGCTTCAAGGCAGGCTTCGAGAAAAATATGTTGTATTAAATTTAGTAGCTGTCCATGACGGACTATATGTCTCTCACTTACTCTATTGGCTTTCGTCTATTTACATCTCGCTTTGGGACCTAAACTTGACATTTCGTTAGTAAAACTGACTCTATGAAGTCCCGTCTCTTGTAGCGATGACATTCTTTTTGCATTTTACGACGAAGCATTGGCGATATTTTCGATTAATTGTTTTTAACGGGATCTTACTTGTGTTTATAGGATTTCCCGCGATGAACGCACAAATACACTTGCAATATCTTGAACAGTATGTAAGTGAGGACATCTTAGAATTGACAAAAGTCACAAATCACGTATTGACTTGAAATGTACCCATAATACATCATCACATGATCGCATACCTAATTTAATCTACTCTCATATCGTAAAGTTCGAATTATAAACTTCAAAACGAATTTATATTGTCATACTTTATAAACACAATACCGAAATAAAAAATAAAAAAACACTTTAAAACATTATTTCTCTAACAAAATAATGTTATAAGGTTTTTTTTCCATTACGATACAAGTTAATCCAAAAAGTTAATATCACCAACGAAGTTCCATATATTTTTTTTTATTGGAACGCTCATGCAGTTCGTGCCGTTTTTTACCGACTTCAAAAAGGAGGAGGTACTAACTACTAAGTTCGACTGTATATTATATTTTTTTATGTATGTTCACCGATTTTTCCGTCAATTGTGGACCGATTTTCAAAATTCTTTTTTCATTCGAAAGAGTATACTCCCGAGGGGGTCCCATTGTTTTTAGTTAGTGTGACCACTTAGCAGGCATTGTTACTATTGAGTCTCCCGTATTGTGTCCATTGTTCACCTTCGGTCAACGAGATTCAGGGGGAGGTTCCACCCTTTTGTTGTTGATATTCAGCCTATACGCACGAAGCGTTACCCTTCCTCCTTTAGTATGCGGACAGCGATGGAGTGGAACTCCTTGCCTGCGTCTGTGTTTCCCGATTCCTACAATTTGGGGATCTTTAAGGCGAGAGTGAATAGGCATTATTTGAGTTTGCGTTTACCATCCTCGACTACATCGTCACTTACCATCAGGTGAGATAATATAGTCAAACGCACTCGATTTTTTAATAAAAAAAATTGTTATTGCATTGTTACTGTAATCCCCAGATACTGAGACAAGCGTGGGACAACACGACGCACCGTGCGGCCGCCGCCGTCGTCGGCCCCAGCAGGGAGGAGAAGAAACGCTCATAACAACAACATGTTTTACATCTTCAACGTCAGCCGCTGTCGGGTGAAATCATGTTTCTGCTCTTTTAGTGTATTTTGGTCTTCAAATTTTGACAACATAATTTTTAACAAAAAAAGCCTACATCAAACAGGGAACTAAGGTTCCCCTCGATTACTCTGGGATGCCATCATCAGATCCTGGTTTCCTTATCCTGGTACCCTTGGGATATCTCCTTTCCAACAAAAAAATAATCATCAAAATCGGTTCATAAACGACTATGTTATCCGCGAGCACACATAAAAAAAATATATACGATCGAATTGATAAACCTTCTCCTTTTTTTGAAGTCGGTTAATAAAAATGAAATTCGAAACCCAAGCTTGTATAAAACATACAAAAACAAAAATTGTTACCTTAACTTAATTAACTTTATTCGCCTTCTTTTAAATATCAGTTTTTCGTTTAAAAAAACTTAAGATTACCTCTAAATTACCTACTAAGTTAGAGACTATCTGTGGGCATCTAGAAGTAAATCAAAATCACAAAATTGTTACCTACATCAATGACGCTAAAAAAACTATGACGTTACGCGTTAGTTCAAACATATTTGAAACTAATGTTCGTTCGAATCTCGATTAGCACTCATAATATGAGTCATATTACCTCATAATTAAGAATCTCAATTATTTTATTGGATGACTTCTTTATATGTAGTCATTATTTAGTTCTGAATAACTTAAGAAATTCATTAAAAAGTAAAAACCTAACCCCTTTTTGGCCCGTCGTGTAAAAATGTATCCTATGTCACTCACGGGTTCAAGACAAATCTAAAGATACCTTACGATACGTTAAAATCCAAGCCGTTCAGGCTGTAGCAGGGAACATAGAAATCTACACACATACATACACACACTCGAAAATAACGCTCCTTCTGAGGCAGTCGGGTAAAAAGGCTACTCTTTGAATGTATTCCCGTTATGAGGCGTTTATATCATATAATTACAAAAAAACAATCTATGTCAATACGTCATTAATTAAATTCTAATCTACGTCATTGTAATGTTAAGTATGTTGTATAATAAAGTTTGTTGTATGACTTGTTCTATTATATAAGACTAGGTTTATAAAGGGACTTCTATATGTAATTGAAAATATTTATTTCTGTTCAGAAATTAATATTTTCGATTGTAATAGTGTTACCCTACAGTATGTATATTTTATTAATTAAAAGACTAATAAAAGCTTTTATTTTTACACTTAATAATCTATGTATTTTATTTCAAGAATTCTAGCCTAAGCACTTTCTATCCCTTTGTCGCCTGCGATCCTTCTGAGTGGTTCGATCTTCCAGGTCAGAAATTTAGATGTGAAACATCTATAGCCGCACGTTAAACCGATTGTTGGCGTGGCGACGCGTTGCCACGCTATGACTCACCTGTAGCCGCACGTGGTCGAAGTTGCTTTCGTGCTTGTACTACCTTATAAGGTAATTAAGATATGAAATAATTATAATAGGGATGACGACAGCAACAGAAATAAATTATGAACTCTTGATCACTAAATTACCCTCCTACTTAACCTTCGGAAAACCTTACTCGTTTTGTTTTCCATCAAGTCTTCGATTTTTAATTCACCACAATCACAAAATGAGTACATCTATGATGGTGCTAAACTATGACGTCACGCCTAGGTATTTCTAACATTTTTAGAACAAAATTTCGTTTTTGACAAATGATAAAAAGTTACTCAGATGACTAGCATTCGTCTCCCTATAATGATATAAAATAATTTCGATGTTTCATATCTGCCAAGCGTCCTTTGACGGCTCTCAATTTTTTTTCTTCCTTTATCATCATCACATCAGACGAAAGACGTCTACTGCTGACAAAGGCCAACCCTCCAAGGATTTCCACAACAACCGGTCCTGCGCGGCCATCATCCAGCGGCTGCCCGCGACCTTCACCAGGTTCTCTATCTACCGAACAGGAGGCCTACCTCTGCTACGTCTCCAGTGCGCTTATATAACATATAGTTAACGGAATAAATATAATGTAACTGCATAATAAACATTCAGTCCGCAAAATAACTACTTGAGCGGCAAGATTTCATGATTGAGCGGCAGAAAAACATGTCTATAAGCAGCAACTCAACACTGTAGGAAGAGTGTGGTACGGGGAGTTCTAAATGGAAGCGGGAGCGAGCGAAGCGAGCTCGGACTTGCGGAGCACCCCGACTCGGATCCGTTAGGTTCGGAGACTGTGCGGGGAGGCGAGCTTAGTGTTAGGTTTAACATGAGAACACAGAAGTAGGAGCCCCGAAGGGGCTCCGTCGACCACTCAACACTGTAGGAAGAGTGTAGTACGGGGATGTTTAAAATAATTACAGCCATCCAGAATGACATAAATTGCTGATTGATTTTGAAATGTTTGCTGACCATGAGTTGCTGACCAATTAGCTATTTCTGCTCACCGATTATATTTTTCTGCTCACAGAAATAACAATACTATGCTAACCATTTAATTGACACCCATAGTTAACTGACTGTTGCCCACGGCTTAGCCCTCGTAGATATCGAGTTGCCTATGCCACAACAACCGGTCCTGCGCGGCCCTCATCCAGCGGCTGCCCGCGACCTTCACCAGGTCCTCGATCTACCGAACAGGAGGCCTACCTCTGCTACGTCTTCAGTGCGCTTATATAACATATAGTTAACTGGCTGTTGCCCGCGGCTTCGTCCCCGTAGATATCGAGAGTTGCCTATGATGTCTATCCTGAAATTCCTTACTAACTATTGGTGAAACGTGTTTACTTTCAAGCGAAGGACTGAAGAAGGTATTGTGATGGCAAAATAATTTTAAACAAAAAAAAACGGCTTCATACAGGTAATTAAGTTTCCCCTCGATTTCTCTGGGATGTTATCATCAGATCCTGGTTTTCTTATCATGGTACCACCCTTGGAATATTTCATTTCCATCAAAAAAAAATTGGTTGTCTGTAAATTCGGTTTACGGACGATAGTTTAACGTGACAACGTACAACATAACAAAACATTGATGAAATGATTGCGTACTTTTATGAATAAAATTGAATAGTTTTTATTGAATTATCACTATTTTGTACAAAGATGGAGGGAAATGAAATCTACAATTTTATTCAATTTTTTTCACTCATTAATTTAAATATGTTTATTACTTTAACGAACAGAAACATGTTTGCTACTATTGCTCCGATCGTAACGTTACAATCAGCGTAACGGGACAATGAGCTTAATAGGACATTGAATCATCCTTTTTCGTGCCTGCAGCCGGCGTCCATCGATTTATTAGACGTTGTCACGTCAAAAGAATCATCAAAATCGGTTCATAAATGACGAAGTTATCCGCAAACAATATATATATATATATATATACGGTCGAATTGGGAAAACTCCTCCTTTTTTGAAGTCGGTTAAAAGTCGAAGTTGTGTTTTTGATGAGCATTGATTCTCACAATAGTAAAAAAAAAATACGTGTGTGTACGCACATCCGGTGCTCTAGATCCCAAACTACTGAACGGATTTGGGTGAAATTCGGGTTAGGGCAATATTATTTTTATATCTCCAGGCGTTTTTTCAAATTTCTCCCTATCTTGATTTTTTTGGGTTGCCACCGTAGTAAAATAATATTTATTTTTTCACTCAAAAATGGCTCTAACGATTTTGATGAACCTCGGTATGTTACTATAACCGTATATGACCTACATACGAAGTAGTCAGTTGTTCCAAGAAAAATTGGAATAAGGTACCTCCAATACAAAACCGTTACTTTTTCTCAAAAATGACTACAACGGTTTTATTAACACTTTGTGAATAAATAGGAATTAATAAGATTGCTACACTAGGTACTTAATTATTCCAGAAAAAATCCAAGTAAATGTACCCAATATGTACATTTGTCATCAAGTCCGATATCTATACCTAGCTTTATTCTTTGCTACTAAGTAACTGTAATGTTTGCTGTTTTGACAAACGGTGAAGGCTTCGCCGTTTGTATGCTTAGAGTGGCTGTACAATTTATTTTAAATCGGATGAGTAGTTTCGAAGATGACTTCCTACATACAAACTTTACCTCTTCATAAAATTCGTATTCATCATATCAGCTCATATACGTCCCCATCGAGGGGCTCGAGCCTACCCTGAATCAGGGCGATCGGGCCTCAGTCGACCACGCGGGCCCAGTGCGGGTTGGTCGACTTCACACACAACCTTCGAGTTTCTTCGCAGGTGTGTGCAGGTTTCCTCACGATGTTTTAGTTCACCGTTAAAGCAATCGGTGAGTATATGTACATAAGTTTCGAAAAACTCATTGGTACATTGGCCGTCCGGATTTGAACCCGGCACCTCTGGTTAAGGGAACCGAGTCGTTACCGGTTGAGCCACCGACGCACGACAAACTTTACCTCCTTATAAACTTAGTATTAGTTATTAAGTAATAACAAACAATATTTAAAAATAAGACTTTTATTAATAATACATTGCATCATTCATTATTATAGTAATATTTATTACCTAAACCGAAACCAATGTACAAAAAAGTACATGACAGATAACGAATGTGCGACCGGCCTGCCTCAGTCGGCCAGTTCAAAATATGGAGGCTACGACACTGTAATTTAGTGTATTTTTATATCAAAAAGGGATAAAACTAATCTTTGCGAGAGCTTTTAACTTAATTATAAAAAAGAGTGTTTGGTTTTATGAAAACATGGTAAAAGTGAAACTTTTTTCACATTGTAGACATTTACAGAGCACAAAACGATCATGGCTGCTCTCGTCTTGGAGCTACGGCACAGAGGACGAAACGATCATGTAATAAAAGTTTCACTCCTCTTGGGAGCTACGGTACAGAGAACGAAACGATCATGGCTGCCCTCGTTTTGGAGCTACGGTACAGAAGACGAAACGATCATGGCTGCTCTGACGAAAAAGTTTGAGACAATGTAATAATCTCTTTGCCGTCACGCAACACACAGACGAAAAAGCTTGAGACGATGTAATAAAAGTTTCACTTTAATAATTATAAAAAGCTTCAAAAAAAAAGTACCTCAGCCATAACTTTGAACTGTTTTTAGGACCTGAAATCTGAACCCACATTTGATACACAACCGTTAAAATTTTACTGTATTTTTTAAGGTTTACATCCTAAAAGATTAACTTAATATGTATTTACCGACTTCGGCAGACGCTCGCACTGAAACCGCAGACTTATGGCACTAAAATAGATAACATAATTAAAAACAATCCTCTGTAGACATAATATAATAATTAATAATAAATATAGCTTATATAAAACACGAGCTTGGCTTCGGACCAGCCAATGCGACTCGAGCCCCGTGCGATAACAACGATGGACACCAACCACAATTATTATTGATCACAATTTTGTTAAGAATAATATCTAGTCGTTTACAAAAATAGGGTCAATATTACAATCAAAATTATCTCATTGTGAGTCATAAATGTGACAATCAATTACGTCTTTCTAACGATATACCTAAATTTAGATGTATGGTTACTACTTCACTGCGACGCCGTCGGCAGCGCGCGGTGCGCGATTCGTCAGCCATGTTTTTTTATGACATTGGCATCGAGACAGTATAGAACAGTTTTCAAAATTCACAAAATCAATAAACAATTTAAAAAAAAAGTTTTTTTCTATCTTTAGCCGAATTCACAGAATCTCTACTTAATACTTTAAACCTATCCAAAATCTCTCCGCAGCAAAAGGCACTTGTCGAAGCTTACGAGTTTCAGCAAAATAGTACTTCTGCTGAAGCTTACGAGAACTTTAGTATAATAGTACTTCTCAAATAGCACTTTTGCTGAAGTTTACAAGAACAATTGTTTTGGTGTACTATAAGTGTAAATAAATAAATACATTATTTTAACCCCTTTTTTTAATTACTTTGCAAAAAACCCATAGGTAAATGGCACTTTGCTGACAAAATTACATACTAAAGCTCACATAATGTTTTTATTGTATTTAGGATAATAAAACCAAAATGGTTACTCGTGTGGTGCGCACCAACAGTGCGGCTAGTGCCCCTGTCGCTAGGCGATGACGTCACAGTGAAGAGCGCTACCCATACAATAAAGTATAAACTAGGGTATTTGAGTATCGTTAGCAAGATTTAATTGTTTTTTATATTTTTGAATGAGATAATTTTGATCCAAGAGCGAAATAGAATTAAAACACAAGATAAATATATAGAAGTTGTACACAAAACGAAAAAAGAACTGCACATAACTTGTCTCATCAATCGAATAGGGTGGACGACGCGGCCGAATACACAAGTTAACTTTTTACTCGTTGAGAAGCGCCAAACGTAGCGAGTCATGAGACTAAACAACTTTCTCCAAGAAACCCATACAATAGGATTAAAAAAGTCCAAGATTTTTTATACAAAGTATGCGAATCGACTGATAAGTCATTGATAATTAGTTATGCAGTCATTTTTTTAGGTCCGATTAGGTACTTATTTCTTGGAGAAAGTTTATTTTCAAAACAAGAATTCACAGTTTGTCGGCGAATGAAGCGTGCATGTACATTGGTAGAGAAATGATCACGAAACTGCCATATTCATAGCTTACCATCTTAAATACCTACGAGAACCACAGATATCCTATCAAGTATGAATTTGCGTGTCCACCCCATTTAGTGCAACCACAATACGCCCAAAAATTTCATTTCATTTTTTAAAACTATTTTTTGAAAATAAAACAAGAATAGCCTTTAGATAGGTTTTTGAAAATAGTAGCATATTCTGCTCACTAAATTAAAAACACGAAAAACCATATTCAAATCTTATTCATGTTCAGAATGCAACAAAGGTATCCGACAAAAATTCCATTTGGGGGCGTCCATTAATCACTTGAAAAATTGAGAACTGCTCAGACCCCCCACCCCCTTTCGATGAGATTTGGCGAGCTGTAAAGCACCCCCTTCCCCTCACGTGAGATCTTGCTTAGAAATTTTAGTGTATTTCGCTCCATTTCACAAATTTAACTTTCTCGTGAATGAAATCGCAGAGAAAATAATTAAGGATGCGCAAAATAATTATACCCGGATAATCCCAACAGAGGTCAAGGCGAAGTGTTACTCCGCCCAACAATACAATAGACTAGTTAATAATAACAATACAATAGTTACAATAGACAAAATATTATTGCTAGCATATTTTCTGAATCGCGTAGTTTAGATGTTCGTTGACCTCCTTTCCCCCTTTAACGAGATTTTTCTGAATGTCTGTGGCCACACCCCCCACCCCTCCCCCCATTTTGAGCTCCCGTAATTAACGGACGCCTTCTTTCTTAACACACATGAGGATTCACACAGGCAAGAAACTGTTTTTATGTCTTGTTCATGTTCAGAATGTGACAAGACATCCATATCGCGTTGTGGGAGCACTACCGAGTTCCTAAACCAATCCCTAAATTGTCCTAGCACAAATTTCAAATTTACACCTCTTAAAAGGACAGTGAACTTTATAAAAACAATTTTAAGGTTTAAAATCTGTGCTAAAACTCGTTCACGACAATACAATACACATTTACACACACACACACACCAAACGACGTATCTACACAAAAACAACATTGATAATGATTAATGTTCAACAGGTAAAATATATAGAACTACTTTAATTTAAATGAGAATTGAGCAGACGGCTAGCTTGACGTCACACGACGCAAGCTGCCGACCAATCACAGGGAGCCGTTCGAATGCGACGCGCTGATTGGTCCTCCATTGGCCAATAAGCACGATAGCTTGTTAGCGTGCGCGTTCGCACTATTTCATTATATGTTTAACGTGATATAACTCTACGTTCAAATCTTACAGTTAGATATTGATAATAGAACATGACCATTTCAAAAATCTTAATTATATATTACAAGTCCACCGTCCAACTGAGATGTCGTCGCATGGCGCATGACTAAAGTGACCATACGTCCCGTTTCGAACGGGACCGTCCCTTTTTTCGGTTCTCCCTTCGTATTTTTACTATGCTCCCGATGTCCCCGAAAAAAATTTCGAGACGCAGAATCGTTTTACTTAACTTTTTCCTTATAAAATGAGGTCATTTATTATAATTAAAATGAAAATTTTAAATAAGTGAAAATGAAACATCAAAAATGTGGTTTTTTTCCATTATGAACCTACTAAATGACGTAAACAATCCGATGTCCTGTATTGAGTAAAAAACTAAAAGGTCACGTTACGCATGACTGACCTGCCGCGAAACTTCCTCCCCCACCCTCTCAGCACAGCGAACCTACCGAAAGGCGACGCGCCCGGCGTCTCAGTTAAGCGATTGACCAATAAATAAGTATAAAAATATATAACAAATTTAAATACAATAGAGAAATTGTTGGCTAAAATAAAATAAACGGTTTCTGACGTCGTCGCATACATAACTTATTTATTACAAAAATATACTAGTCGTCTTGGATAAAATATTCACAAAAGCTACAATTTTTAAAGAACGCAGGACGGACAAATCATAAAAAATTACAAAATATAATGTAGGTATTTTGGCACAAAAGGGTTTTTTTCTTCAATAGGGCAAGATACTGAATAGTTAATGATATTTCTTTCCAGAAATTTAGACCACTATTTTGTGAACTTTTAATGCTTATTTCATGTAAATATCGATAAATCCAGTTTAAGTTACATAAAGCGTTTAAACTATTTAATTTTAATTTAATCTAAAATAAGGTGAGTAGATAGATAGATTGGTGATATTTAGGCACTTTTGGCTTTAACCTATCTACAATCGATTTTGATTTTTGCTTGTATGTACAACATGGTTTGATTTCTAATGCCAATGATGACTGGTAATCTTATAGTCACAACCACAAGGGGATAAAATAATAATAAGTGTAAACAAAATAAAAGAGAACAAAAACTATTTGGAATAAAATATCATTTTTATTTTCATGACGCGAAATTTTGAGTTCTAATAATACTATATTTTTCCCCAAAAATTTTTAAAAATGTGAAAATTTTGTTTCTGATCTTTGTATGGTATTGAAATGAATGTGGCGAGAATGAATTCACTTTTACTTTCGAGCGACGAAAGAGTGAAAGGAGGTATTGTGATGGCAAACAAAATCGAAGGTGAGATTTAGATGGGGATCGATTGTCTTACATTAATAGTCTAAAAAATAAACTATGTATGTGTGGGTGTGTGTGTTTATGCGTCCATCCGGTGCTCTAGTTTCCAAACTACTGAACGGATTTGGGTTATGGAAATATTATTTTATTATCTCCAGTGGTTTTTTTTTTAATATCCCTATAATATATTGATTCTTTAGGGTTGCTACCGTAGTAAAGATCACTTAGGTTTTTTCCCAAAAACGGCTCTAACGATTTGGATGAAACTCTGTACGTTACTATAACTTTATATAATCTACAATACGCTGTAGTTAATATTTCCGGGAAAAATCGGAATAAGGTACCTCCCAAACAAATTCAGGTTGTTTGTTACTTTTTCGCAAAAACGTCTAACAATTTAATTTGTGAATAAAAAAACTGAGTAGTTCAATATTGAAAAAAAATTGAAGAATCTAAATAATATAGGTACCTCCCATACAAACCCAAATTATATGTAAAATTTTTCATAAAATTTAATACACCTCTTTTATTGCTACAAGGTAAGCGTAATGATTATTGTTGTTTTGTGTCTAACCGACTACGCCAGAAGGTGAAGGCTTCGCGAGAAAGAATGCACAGCGTGCCTGTACAATTTATTACTACATATTTGTCGTACTCAGCTCCGTAGTTGTGTCACCATAGATATAAACAAATACCTAGGAAGTAAACAAAATAAACTCCATAATTTTATAACATAAGTACCAATAATAATATTTTTTACATTTCTTGTTGGTCACCGATAAGTTTTTTAAGAAATTAAAACAAGTTGGCACATTTAAAAGGATATGTTTTTAGAAGAGCTGTAAAAAATTCAAAATATTTACACTTTCATGAATATAGGTACAGATCCGGGCACAAAAACTCGCGATTTGCATACAATGTACGCACTTTTTGTTCGAGATACCTGTCTGTCTATATCTACGCTGAAAGCTTCTGTGCTATGTGAACAAGTGTTAGATGTTTATATAAAACAAAAATATCATTTTCTGATTTATTTTTTTAACAAATCACTAGAACTGATATTTTGACCAAAATAATCATAAGGCAAAGGTAAAATACCCAAAGGTGACCTGAGTATGATTAAAAAAAACTTAAAATATACCATGTTATTGTTACAGTATTAATAATATCCTAGTGTTATGATTTCTAAGATATAATTTTTAGGTTACAATCATTAGTTCTAATTAAAACTTCATAGTTTGCTAGACGAACTTGACACAGACGTTTAAACTTAATTTAGAAAGAAATCATCAACAAAAATTTCGACTTAGTTTTTTCCGTGTCTGGTTCAAGTTAGTATAACAAAATCTTAATTACACTAAACTACGAACTACTTTAGAATTTTCCTACAACACAACTATACAAACCAACCCTACCAGAGCTTCCAACACCAAATACAGCCGAGACAGCCGCTTTGAGTACTTTTTATTAAACTCTCGAAAATTTCAGAAACTTCTGGTACATTCCAAGTAGAATTGTTTCATTGTGCAGTTTATCAAAGTTCTAAAAACGGCAGCACCCAATATCAGTAAAATTATCATCTTTAATACACACTCACACGTAAACCACAAAAACATACACATCCTTTTTGTCTTGATATGTTGTCCATGGTGGCTTATCGGAGATAATGTACAAAACGGTGTTTAACTTTACAGTTTGATATCTTTGTCTAGTTTAATCGATACTGTTTGTTACTTTGCAGGACTGACATGATAAATATTGCTTCGCAGAATGACACATCCAAAAATACTTGTTACCTACTTCTAATTTTGAACACAATTTTTTGACACGCGTTGGAGATTTAAATATTTCCAAAACAAATAGGTATTTAGTTTCGCACAAGTGGATGACCGTCCTTTTTTATGATATTTCGTTTCTAATTCGAACTGTTCTCTACCAGATATCTTGCCCCTTTATTAAACATTCGTGAAGCTAACGATTCCTTGTTTTAAAACAACATTCCAGCTATGTTTTTTTTTAACAAAACCAATGCTTATTCACAAACAACGTAAAGACCTGTTCGTCTCCGCCCAGCTGTGACGACCCCTGGCGGGCGGCGCCTGTGCGACGGGCGGCAGGTGGCAGCACTGCCGCATAGCTCGCCGCGCGCCCCAGTCTACAAGTGGCGTCTCGCACTACACTCCGTCGTCACCACAAACACAAAGGATAGCGTTATACGACTCAGGAAAGAATTAAAGTAAGGCCATTTTACAAGGCCACATTTGACATTTCATCAAACTAACCTTGCAACGACGCAGCGGTCACACAATATTATTTATTTTTTCAAAGTAAGTACTGCACAGTTATTGAATGTTTGTTTTTTTTGTGAAATGGTCAAATTTTAACTACTAAATGAAAAAGACAATTTTACGATATACTTTGACTAACATACCTTTCTGAACATAATCAATTTTTATTCCCGAAAAAACTGGATGAGACGTTACAAGGTTACGTCGGTGTACCTTTTTCTTTTAAAACATTAGGTATGTATGTTACCCTAAAAATTCAAAAGTGTTTTTGTATTGTTTTAGGCTAGAATTTTGCTTTAAAAGTAGTGCGTTTTGGAGAAGATAGTCTGGAGCACATGAGCAATAAGAAGAACAAGAAATTAAAACGAAGGATGACGTAATAACAATGAGACAGGGATTCCAATGACCCTCAATTAAAATTACTGTAGCAAGGCAAAGAGTGCTTTTTAGAGAATTGATGTTATTATTTTTAAATTGCTTTCGCTTCACAGATGTTTGAAAACCATATCGATTTATTTAATTTAATCGATAATTTTAAGCAGGTCACCTCACTATGAAGTTAAGACTGACATATGCCAAATGTGGCCTTGAAGATGGCCTCACTACATTTATTCTTCAGCCCTTTCGCGTAAACCTTTTTCATTGTATGGCCGTATGGCGAAAGCACCGTTGAGCGGTACGCATAGAGTTCATTATACGACAATATATTGTTTGGCGAAATTTTGAATGAAACTATTGGTATCTAAGGGATCTCGTACACTAGCCGGCCACGACCACGAACAAGGGGCCGCAAGTCGCGCACTTAACCCTCGAACGGGTGAGACGGACTGGTCTGTGTAAGTCAACTAGTTATCGTTCAGCTTCCGCGACCATAGTTGCGACCACGATCACGACTGGTCGTGCTTGTAGCCGTCTAGAGTGCGAGATCCCTAACAGTGTTACACGTGTATTCGATCTGTAGTGTAGTTGACTATACATCGCCGTATGGCAAACAAAGTGTTTAATATCTAACCATTGGTAATTCTAGTTGCCATTCCACCAAACTGTGTACATACACCTGGTGCTTTTATTTTCACCATTAAAAAAAAACTTATTTAACCGGCTAAAACCATTTCATAATTTAAATTTTAAAATCTAACGGTCTTTAACGATTGCATAATTTGACGCACAGCCAAACTTGTACGACCATGTTTTCGACCATGTGTGTGTGTGTATGACTGTGTCTGTTTTTGTGTGTATCACAACTGCTTGTGTTTTCCGTTGGTGGTGGGGGTGGCGGGGCCGATGGCCCTGTCTGCGGCGGCGGCGGCGGCGTGTTGCAGCCCTTTCTCGAGGCAAGTCTGGTAAACTGGCTTCATGACCTGGTGAACAGTTTCACGTCAGAACTAGATTGGACCACGTGATTTGTTAGTCAAAACAACACAAAACTGAACAGTGCAATAACAGTGGAAGTTGTTCAGTATTGCATACTTGCGATAGTAGGTTATCATCATATCAGCTCATATACGTCCCCACTGAGGGGCTCGAGCCTACCGTGAATAAGGGCGATCGGGCCCTAGTCGACCACGCGGGCCCAGTGCGGGTTGGTCGACTTCACACACAACCTTCGAGTTTCTTCGCAGGCGTGTGCAGGTTTCCTCACGACGTTGTCCTTCACCGTTAAAGCAGTCGGTAAGTATATGTACGTAAGTTTCGAAAAACTCATTGGTACATTGGCCGTCCGGATTTGAACCCGGCACCTCTGGTTAGGAGGACCGAGTCGTTACCGGTTGAGCCACCGACGCTTGAGGTTATCATATAATGGAAATGTTTAAAATTAAGTTGTTCACTTGTATAAGTTGCATCAAGCGTTTAAGGATAAAAGATCGCCCGGTAGGCTGGTGACTACTTAAGGCAGAACCTTTGTAGGTAGGTTACATTACCAAACCGCCTCCGTAGCTCCTCAGAGGCAAAGTTCACTGGCTTTACACAGGAGGTCGCGGGTTCGATTCCCGGCGGGGTCAATTGTAAGACTCGGTTTGGTTGGTGGTAGGGCATTTTCTAAGCCCGCCTGGCTAGCTACCACCATCTTATCTAAGTCTTGCCGCCAAATATCAATGTTGATATCATTGATGTGTTCCGGCAAAGATAACCAGTTCCCCATTGCGTTGGGGAATCTTGGTAAGTCCGCTTCCATCTTCGGCAACATCGTCACTTACCACCAGGTGAGATGTTGTCAAGGGTTTACCAATTGTGAATAAAAAAAAATATATAAAAAATACTTCACTACCCATACTTCCTCTCTGCCCACCCTCGGGCAGGTTAGGCCTACTCCACACACGGGGCCAAGTCCGGATCGGTGGAGGTTTCAGGGCCAGTGGTGAACTCTACTGTTAGATCTAACACGGCTAATGACAGCTACCGACACCAAACAGCTTAACGTGCCTTGCTTAGACCGCCTACAATTCAGAACGTTACGGAAACTAACTTATCAATCTCATACAGGATATAACAAAATTGGTGAAAAAAATAAATGATTTGCCTACATCTAAAAATGCACAAAATATTTTTTCTTTAAATGGGGGATCGGACCGCCTCAAAAATAAATTCTGAAATATGATTTCCTAAATTGCTCTCCTCTTGAAATTTCAAAAAACTTTTGTTTTTCCATCACGTCTTCAATTTTTAATTGATCAAATTCACAAAATAAGTTCGTCAATAAAGCTAAAAATCCATGAAGTCACTTGTGGGTATTTCAGACATTTTTAGAACAAAATTTCGTTTTTGACAGATCATAAAAAGTAACTATCAGTCCGATCCCCTATTAATTGATTTGTGTGAAGAATCTAAATTTTTTTTTAGTATTGACTAAATGGTTCCTGGGGCAAAGTGGTTCAGTAAGATGAGGAGGACCTCCCATCAACGGCTCCTACACCAATTTTTGTAACAACCTGTGTATCTCTGAGAAGCTGTAGCTAAGAAAATAAAATGTACGAAATTACACAATACTTGACTCGCTTTCCGTTTTGTCTTGTTTCGCTTTGTCTGTACTTGTGTGCGTAACATAGAATTTATATCTGGATATAAAAACTCATTGTACCGTATGGTTCTTCTTCTTTTCGAATCGATGGTTTGAATATTAACACTTAGTTACTTTATATCTTATTGGCCCAATAGGTAGCCACGCTTATGCCACTATCAGTGGCCCCCCAGAGGTCTACCATTGTGCAGGTGTCCGGGCACTCGGGGCAAGCCAATAAATGCGTCATAGTTTGTGAGTGACTCTTATGGTAAGATAACAATACAGCGACACTCACGTTGTCCCAGAGAGCGTTGGCGGTGTCGTCCAGGGTCACGCCGAGCTCTCTCATCTCGCCGCTGTACCTGTCACCACAAACAAATGCCCTGATTAGAATGCTTCAATCTATAAATTCAGACTCCGTATATTTGTGCTCGCAACACTCGAAAAGTAGTCAATCGATTACGATGAAATGATTATATGATGATGAACTATTCTCACCTGATGTAGGCCCACAGCACCAGGGTGAGCAGCGCCACGCCCATGGCCAGGTTGCACAGGTTGGCCAAGGGGTACAGCCCCACCAGGCCGAACACGCCACTCAGCACATAGAAGCACATGGCTATCGCGAAGTACACGGACGGCGTGCGCGCCGCTTTGAATATGTTCTTGCTCTCGTTGTGCGCGCGGAACTGCGCGAACTGATCTTCTAGGTCCTGGGGGAGCAAACAGTATGGTAATCGTTTCGGTAACCCTTTATCACTCAATACAATGAAACAATTGGTGGTATAGGTGCTACCACAGATGATAATAAAAGTACAAGTACAGATGAAGTACTCGCAATGACGCTTTAAATAAATAGCAACTCTCGCTACGCGGTAATAAAGAACAGTCTAGTTCGCAACCGCGCTTAGTGCCTCCAGTTTTACTTCAACATACCTATACATACACCGATAACAATCGCGTTTTTACGCAAGAATGAACCGAATCAATGCGCGTGAGAGATTCTTTTGCGCTGGCCGGTCTATTGTTGTCGCATTACTGATCAACCGGCAGGGTTGTGAGACCGCGCGACGAACATGTTTCAACTAGCGCACTCGCTTGCTCGATAATAGCTCCACTTTCTGCACGAGTTGACAACCGACTGACGAGCGCCGCCTGTAGGCCGCGCCGTTGTGTAGGTACTCATCTTCGCGCTCTCGGCAGAGTGACGGGGGCCTGGTGCTACCCTCACTCTCATCGTGCGGCACCGGCAGCGACCGGCCGCACGAATTACCTCCTCGCATAACCCTTCACACAAGGAGACGATATATTAGCGGAGGAGGTTAGATTCGCATCACACATTCGCGTTAACTACGTATGTAGACGGTCACAATACTGGAAAGAATAATAACAACGTATGAATACGTCGCTCAACATACTTGATTTACTTCAAAAACGTAGATAAACGTCAGTGAGTAATACTGAATCCTATCTGTGACGTAACTGCGCCACAACATATCAAAATCTCAAATCTGTAGCGTCACGCAACATCGAAATTTCATAGCGCTAAGTTGACACTATACACACATACACAAGAGGGAAAAAGGAACAAATGGGAGACCTAACTGATTACTGCGACCTATTACTTTGAGAGCGTCGTCGGTGGCGTAACGGCAAGGGCCGCTACCTCCTGTCCGGGAGGTCGTGACTCGTGATTCGAATCCTGCCATCTACCAATGTGATTTCGATTTCATATGTACGTTTATCCGACGCTCTTACGATGAAGGAAAACGTCGTGTGGAAACCTGCACACGCCTGCGAAGAAACTCGAAGGTTGTGTATGAAGTCGACCAGCCCGCACTGGGCCCGCGTGATCGACTAAGGCCCGATCGCCCTAATTCAGGGTAGGTTTGAGCCCCTCGGTGGGGACGTATATGAGCTGATATGATGATTACTTTATTCTTGGAGCTATGCTTTATTCTTGGGCTGGTCGTTGTAAAATTTGCCTACGTGATCGAATTAAAAATGAGGAGATACAGAGAGTAGGAGTAGTAGGAGAACAGAGGAAACCCGACATAACCCTCAGAATCGCTAAACTTAAGTGGCACATAGCTCGTAGAACACATGGCCGTTGGTACATTAAAGTTTACTGCGCACCTGAAGACATAGCATAGAGAGACCTTCCACTCGGTGGACTGACGACCTTGCGAATCACGGGAAGCAGCTGGATGCGGGCAGCGCAGGACTGGTCGTTGTGGGAAATTTTTGGGAGGCGTTTGTGGACGTCTTTCGACTGATATGATGATAATTATTATATTATATCCTAAAGTGAGTTTCTCCGCAGGCGTGTGCAGGTTTCCTCACGATGTTTTCCTTCACCGTAAAAGCGTCGGATAAACGTACATATGAAATCTAAATTCGAAATCACATTGGAACGTGGCGGGATGCGAACCACGACCTCCCGTACAGGAGGTGGCGAACCTAGCCGTTACGCGATCGCCCTAGTTCAGGGTAAGCTCGAGCCCTTCGGTTGGGACGTATATATGAGCTGATATGATAATCCCAAAGTGACCACTTCTGGCCCGTGGTTGCGGCCCTAGGATAGCACCACCCCACCTCATCCAGAGAGTGTCGTAGGAGGCGACTAAGGCTAAGGGCGTTTTTTCCGCGTACTGTGCTACCACACTGCACACTACGATCGACAACCCGCCTGCCAAGCGTGGCGATAATGGCAATCCCCCCTCAACTTGGGGGGAGGCCTGCGTCCAGTAGTGGACATTTTGGTGATGATGATCATCATCAGGCAAAATTTCATCCATTTGCTAATAATCACAGATAGCACAAACTATCTTCTGCCACAGCTTCTCAGCTTATATCAAGCACAAGTCCGATCCTGTATGGAGTACACCTATGGGATGGATCCGCCCGCTGTCAGCTGGATACCTTGGACGCCATCGAACGGCGCGCCCGGAGACTCATTGTCGACGAGGAGCTAGTTAACAACAAGCTCCAAAGTCCAAAGCTCTGAGCATCGCCGCAAAGTCGCGTGCCTATAGGTATTCTATCGAGAGAGTGACCTCATTCCCCCAGCTCCATTCCACCTTCGGTCAAGGAGAAGCAGGGAGAGGTTCCACCCATTTGTTGTTGATTTTCTGCCTATACGCACGAAGCTTCACGCTTCCTCATTTATTATGTGGGACAGCAATCGAGTGTAACTCCTTGCCGGCGTCTGTGTCCACAATTTGGGGATCTTCAAGGCGAGAGTGAATAGGCATTATTTGAGTATGCGTGTACCATCCTCGACAACATCATAATATCAATTTCCACCAAGTGATAAGGAGTCAAAAGCACTCAAATTTTTAGTAAAAAAAATCTATATTTGGGTCAAATTAACAACCTCCGTGGCGTAATGGATAGTCCATTCGCTTTACACCAGGAGGTCGCGGGTTCGATTCCCAGTGGGGTCAACTTGTAAGACTCTGTTTGGTTGGTGGTAGGGCATTTTCTAAGCCCGCCTGGCTAGCTACCACCATCTTATCTAAGTCTTGCCGCCAAACATCAGTGTTAACAACTTACCATCAGGTTAGATGATGGCTTACTAATTGTGAATAAAAAAATATATCTAGTTACAGACCTGCGTGAGCTGCTCGCAGTAGGACTGGCTGAACTCGTCCCCGCCCATCTTCCGCTTGCTGTGGAACGCGTGCAGCGCCTTGTCTCTCACTCTGGCGTGCTCCGCTTCCAGCAGCAGTGTCTGGAGGTACGGCTTGGTCCCGCCGCACACCTCCTCCATGAGAGTGGTGTACACTTCTTTAGCTTCGGCGACCGCTGTTAGGTTGTTGGCTTCTGCTGTCGCCTAGAAAAAGGATTTTTTTAAGGATTTTGTCCCGAGTCTTATAAATGTTAATTAATGTATTTTTATTGGTTAATTTTCAGATATAATTTTGAGTAAAAAAAAAATCAAGACCAATAACCTAAACAACCTACCAATATAATAAAAAAATAACCCCTCTAATCCTCTTTTTTGGGCAGTTAGGTAAATATATGTATCTTATGTCGCTCACGGGATCAAGACGAATCTAACGACACCTCGCACTCTAAATTCCATCAAGAAACAGACATACATACATAAATTCTTTTTGGGAAAGAGGGTTATGACGGCACATTCGTTTATGTGTAGAACATAGGTACTTATCATCATTACAGCTCATATACGTCCCCACCGAGGGGCTCGAGCCTACCCTGAATCAGGGCGATTAGGCCTTAGTCGACCACGCGGGCCCAGTGCGGGTTGGTCGACTTCACACACAACCTTCGAGTTTCTTCGCAGGCGTGTGCAGGTTTCCTCACGATGTTTTCCTTCACCGTTGTACCAATGAGTTTTTCAAAAACATAGGTACTTATACAAAGAAATAATTTAATCGTAAAGTTTAGGGTCCATACAGACGGACTGCATGCCAGCTGCGAAATTAAAAATTGGATGTAGTTTGCTTGCAGTTGGCACTACTGCATCGAAACTGCCGACCGACTGCGCAGTCCGTTCGCAGTCGGCGTGCAAGTTTGCAAGCATTGCGGCTGTTTTGTAAGCCTTCCGAAGGCAGTCCGTCTTAACTTATTAGAACCACTTACTCCGAGGGACCTAAGGTCAAGTTGCAAAATAGTTTTTGGACCCCGCAGAACGGAGAACATCCTTACAAGATTTTCATAACCGCATGCAGACGCAGAGAGAGTAATAATGATAAAGCGTTCGTTGTTCAGTGCAACAACCTGAAGCACGGTCATTACCTGGGTGGGTTTGACTCATCATCATATCATCCGAAAATCGTCCACTGCTGGACAGCCCCCAAGGATCTCCACGACGACCGGTCCTGCACTGCCCGCATCCAGCGGCTTCCCGCGACCTTCGCCAGGTCGGTCGAGTGGGAGGCCTGCCTACACTAGGTTTTCCGGTGCGTGGTCGCCACTCGAGAACTTTACTGTTCCAACGGCCATCTGTTCTACTAGCAATGTGCTCCGCCCACTGCCACTTAAGGTTCGGTTATTTTTTCCGGTTTGTAAACCTCCTATATTTAAAAAAATATATATTTTTCACCAAAGGTATTACAGATTGTATGGCCGAGAACCCCTTTTAGGTACGTAAGTACCTGTGTTAGGGAATCTCGCTCCTCCATTACTCAAGCTATGTTATATTAAAGGTAAAAACAAAACATTAAGATATAATCACTAGTGTACGTAGGCCTCCCACTCGGTGGACCGATGACCTGTTGAAGGTCGCGGGAAGCCTCTGGATGCGGGCAGCGTAGAATCGGTCGTCGTGGAAATTTTTGGGGGAGGCCTATTTCCACCAGTGGACGTCCTTCGGCTGATATGATGATGATGACAATCGCTAGATGGCATTCAGTCAAATGACTCATATGCGGCTTGAAAAACTTCTGACGGTGGGGTTCACTACTAGTCCGACAACCTCCACCAACCCAGACTTCATCATATCAGCTCTTATACGTCCCCACCGAGGGGCTCGAGTCAACCCTGAATTCGAGCGATCGGGCCTTAGTCGACCACGCGGGCCCAGTAGATTTCCCAACGCAATGGGAAACTGGCTATCTTATCTTTAAGCCGGAACACATCAATGCTGTTCATTGATGCTTGGCGGAAAGACTTAAATAAGATGATAGTAGCTAGCCAGGCGGGCTTGGAAAATGCCCTATCGCCAACCAAACCGAGTCATATAAACTTGGACTCCATCGGGAGTTGAACCTGCGACCTCCTGATGTGAAGTAAATGGACCTAACCGCCACGCCACGGAGGCGGTTACAAACTGCGCTTAATGTTGACATTTTAAGTTGAAGATTGCAAAGATTTTGATTTTTTTTAGGACGAGCGAGTTCAATAAAAATAGCGGCCTACGCCGCCGTTACTTGTCTGGTCACTTTTTATAAGCTGACCTTGCACTTGTTTCTACTCAGTTTACGTGAGTAAGGATTACGAATGCATGTCATCTGAGTTACTTCTTATCATCTGTCAAAAACGGCGTTTTGTTCTAAAAATGTTACAAATATCTCTGCGTGACGTCATAGTTTAGCAGCGTCATATACATACTCATTTTGTGATTTTGGTGAATTAAAAATCGAAGACTTGATGGAAAACAAAACGAGCAAGGTTTTCCGAAGTTTAAGTAGGAGGGCGGCCTTAACCGTTACGCCACCAACGCTCTACCGCTACCTCCTGTCCGGGAGGTCGCAGTTCGAATCCTGCCAAGTAACAATGTGTTTTCGAATTTCAATTTCATATGTACGTTTATCCGAACGCTCTTACGGTGAAGGAAAACATCGCGAGGTAACCTGCACACGCCTGCGAAGAAACTCGAAGGTTGTGTGTGAAGTCGACCAACCCGCACTGGGCCCGCGTGCTCGACTAAGGCTCGATCGCCCTAATTCAGGGTAGGCTCCAGCTCCTCGGTGGGGACGTATATGAGCTGATAAGATAAGAGAAGTAGGAGAGCAGTTTAGTGATCAAGAATTCATAAATTATTATTGATGCTGTCGTCATCCCTGTTCTTCGTTTGAGAGAAACAAAAAAAATCATAGCACTATAACAGCGCGGCGCCACTCACCACAAGCATACTCTTGGGCTCCGGCAGCTCATTTCCTTTGTAAATATTCATGTAGGACTTGAAGTACTGCAGCAGATCTTTGGCCTTCACCTTCTGCCCGTTGATGAGCTTCGGCACCAGGTTGTGCGGCGCGAGCAGCATGGGCACCAGCTGCTGCAGCGAGCGCTTGAACTCCGGCTCGATGTCTGCAAGAAAGAGGTTTGTCTAGATCATCTTCGGAAAGTGCGTGGATTACCTATTTAGTAGGGCATTTTCTAAGCCCGCCTGGCTAGCTACCACCATCTTATCTAAGTCTTGCCGCCAAAATATCAATGTTGATATCATTGATGTGTTCCGGCATAAAGATAAGATAGCTAGTTCCCCATTGCGTTGGGGAATCTTGGTAAGCTCGCTTCCATCTTCGGCAACATCGTCACTTACCACCAGGGGAGATGTTGTCAAGGGTTTACCAATTGTGAATAAAAAAAAAAAGCTCTTGACAGAAAACCTTCTTAAATTACCTATATTAAAAAATCTTAAATCATCATATCAGCTTATATACGTCCCCATAGAGGGGCTCAAACCACACCTGAATTAGGGCGATCGAGCTTTAGCCCTGAGCGGGTTGGTCAACTTCACACACAAACTTCGAGTTTCCTCGTAGGCGTGTGCAGGTTTCCTCACGATGTTTTCCTTCACCGTAAGGGCGTCGGATAAACGTACATATGGAATCGAAATTCGATAACACATTGGTACGTGGCAGGATTCGAACCACGACCTCCCGGACAGGAGGTAGCGTTGCGCCACCGAACGCAATCAAACAACCTAACCATTAAAATTTAAAAATACGACTGCCTAAAATGTATCTCGTGTCACATTTAGGGGCCCAAGACAAAAACGACACCGCGCACTCCAAAATGGGTCAAGCCGTTTACACTACCGGCTCAGCCAGAGAAACAGACACATACAGTCACGTGAAGAATATTATCCTCTAAACCACCACCGTGGCGTCATGGATAAGTCGATTAGCTTCATATCATGAGGTCGCGGGTTCGATTCCCAACAGAGTCTAACTTTGGAGGACTCGTTTGGTTTATGGAAAGGCATTTTCTAAGCCCACCTGGCTAGCTAACACCATCTTATCTAAGCCTTGCCGGCAAACCTCAATGTTAACAGCATTGATATGACATAGAAACCAATCATAAATTCATCATATCAGCTTATACATATACGTCCCCACCGAGTGGCTCAACTTTCAGGCCAGGATGCGGCATCAGGAAGCAGGCGATCTCCGCGAAGCAAGATGTTATGTGCTGTCGGAAGCGCTGCAGCTCAGGATGCTGTTTGTAACATCACAGCTGCTAGTGACGTCACTAGGCACATACCTGACAGTCTCCCGTCGAAGTGCGGGTTGGTGGCGACTTTCAGACCAGGATGCGGCATCAGGAAGCAGGCGATCTCCGCGAAGCAAGACGTTATGTGCTTCCGGAGGGACTGAAGCTCTGGATGCTGCTTATCTGATACCTGCGAATATTACCCGTTGTATATCTCCATAGAGACGCAATGTCTTTTCACGACTCGACGGAGAAATGGAGTCAAGTCAAGGATTTTATCTAATCTCATATCGTATAATTCTAATTATAAACTTCAAAACAAGTTCATATTGACATAATTTATTGAACATCAAACCGAAATTTAATAATAGAATCATATTATAACGCTTTTCCTCTACCAAAATAATGTCATTAACAGTTTTTTTACCATTATGATACAGGTCACAAGTTTATATCACCAAGGACATTCCACCAACTATTTTACTTCTAATGGAACGCCTATGAGGGGGCGCGCCATTTTTATAGCATTACAAAAAAGTTTTTAATCAAATTTTTACCTGTCTGGCGGCGCCCGCTTTAGTGCATGCGCAGTGATGTGATGGGTTTTTTGTAATTTCGTGGGAAACAACTTTTTCTTACTTTTTCAAGTTTGATCTTTTGTTTAGTAGATTCAATCCCAAAGTATGAGACTAGATAAAGTAGTGTATGAAACTGCACATAACTAGGTTTTAAAACACTTGAGTCTCCTAGTTCCACGGTGCATCTTGTCCATTTGAGCTTAAAAGGAGTTCTTGATAAAAAAAACTGTCCCTGTATAATCCTAAAGTTGTTAGGAATGTAATACTTAGTGGTTTCAATCAAGTTGTGCCAGGAGCTATTTTAAACATAATATACATTACATTGGCCACAATTAGACTAAATTTAAAATAAAAGTTTGGACAAGAGAGGGCTCTGGAAATATGTCATGGATAACAAGGGATTTGGAAATAATAAGATGGACAACACGCAACATAATAATAAAAAAAATGCTTCATAGTTCATTCAATTCAAATTCTTATGTCAACTCATCCATTTGGCAAAAAAATGAGCTAATGAACAACAAGTGACAGTGACTGACATATATTATTAAAAGCTTTTATTTGTCTTGCAATGTATGTATGTTCGTCCGGGTGAAATCTTGCAAGTTAAATTTGACCCAATTCCCGGTTTCGGATTGAGCTGAAATTTTGCATGCATATGTATATCGTGTGACAATGCAATATTAAAAGCTTATACCTAAAAGTTTTTAGGTTTTTCGAATTATAAAAACAAAATGAAGGACACGCGTTTTGATACTACGTATACGTATATGGACAAAAGGGCTTTTGGAAGTAAAGTTGTTTTTCTATTGGACAAGATGGGATTAGGAACAAACAAGTTGGTGTAGAAGATGGCGTCTTATATCCATCAACTTTTGACATTATTACTTTTTTTTATTATGTATACTAGGAGTTGCTATTAATATCCGAACACCTAATTTGTCATAAATATCTGAGCAGCAGATTTTTAAATATGTAGCAGTTTAGGAAAAAAGTATTTTACGTCATTGTGTATGTAGAAAATATTGAAAAAACCTCGCCCGCTACGATATATCTGATGGCGACTGTACCTTCAAACCGCTGGATGCTGGCAGCGAAGACCGGCCGTTATGGATATCCTCGGGGAAACCTTTGTTCAGCACTAATAAGATTATGATGATGACATACCTTGAGTCGCCTCTGAAGTATAGTCTGTCCGCCTTCAGCTCCGTAGTGCGCCTCGTAGGGGAAGCTCCAGTCCCTCACGAGGAACTGAAGCCTTTGGAAGGGCGTGCGACCGCTGTCTTCCAGCGCCAGGCGGCCGTATTCCGTGAACAACTGTAAATCATTTGAAACAACAAATTGTTATTAAAATTATTTTGGTTTCATAATTCTTCTTCTTTGGCTTATTTTTTTTAAAATTAATTAGCGAGTTGATACTTTGGCTTCATTTTTTTTATAAATTAGCGAGTCGATCCTTTGGCTTAATTTTTTTTCAAATTAATTAGCGAATTGATATTTTGGCTTCATTTTTTTTATAAATTAGCGAGTCGATCCTTTGGCTTAATTTTTTTTCAAATTAATTAGCGAGTTGATACTTTGGCTTCATTTTTTTTATAAATTAGCGAGTCGATCCTTTGGCTTATTTTTTTTATAAATTAGCGAGTCGATACTTTGGCTTAATTTTTTTTATTGATTAATGAGTCGATCCTTTGGCTTATTTTTTTTTAATTAATTTCCTTTGGCTTAATTTTTTTTCAAATTAATTAGCGAGTTGATACTTTGGCTTCATTTTTTTTATAAATTAGCGAGTCGATCCTTTGGCTTATTTTTTTTTAATAAATTAGCGAGTCGATACTTTGGCTTAATTATTTTTCCAGACCAATACTCCGCTACCCGGACTGCATGATTAGTTTTCTTACAGTCTAGACTCTAGCGTCCAAATTATTGGTAAGTTTACAATATCTTCTGTTTTTTGAAATGTTTAGAAATAAATTAAATTAGAGACTACAATATGTTGAAACATCATTTATTCATCATATCAGCTCATAGATGTCCCCACCGAGGGGCTTGAGCCTACCCTGAAATAGGGCGATCGGGCCATAGTTGACCACGCGGGACCACAGTGCGGGTTGGTCGACTTCACACACAACCTTCGAGTTTCTTCGCAGGAGTGTGCAGGTTTCTTTAAGGTGTTTTCCTTCACCGTAAGAGCGTCGGATAAACGTAGATATGAAATTGAAATTTAAAAACACATTGTTCCGTGACAGGACTCGAACCACGACCTCCCGGACAGGAGGTAGCGGTCCTTGCTATTACGCCACAAACGCTCACAATTCCCATTGATTAGTTTTGACATTTATAACCTGTCATACAAGTTGTTCACCTAATTTGATCAAGTTTGTATCGGAAGGTATTTTTTGACGTGAAAAGTCTTTAAAATCACATGCGGGGTAACATGTCAAAAACCTGGGCCGTGACGGAATTGACGAAAGACTATATGGAGTATATATAGTCAAACGCACTCAAATAAAAAGGTGACGCAAAAATCTGTTTCCTTCACAGCAACCATGTAACATACCGAGAGGCTGCAGGCCGAGCTCCGCGTAGGGAGAAGCCCGCAGCGCTACCTGCGAGAAAAAAACCGGCCAAGTATGTTATATCATCATATCAGCCGAAAAACGTCCACTGCTGGACAAAGGCCTCTCCCAAGGATTGCCACGACGACCGGTCCTGCGCTGCTCGCATCCAGCGGCTTCCCGCGATCTTCACCAGGTCGTCAGTCCACCGCGTGTGAGGCCTGCCTACGCTACGTTTTCCGGTGCGCGGTCGCCACTTGAAAACTTTACTACCTGCGTTGGGGCAGTAATGTTATATGTAGCTTCAATCAAACTGTGCACCGATCTCCTGACTTTAAGACGTCGACCCCTTATTGATGTCCCCCCAGTAAGAACTAATTACCGAGAAAACTCCTTCATGATTCGCACTTTTAAAGCATTTAACAAACTTGATCCTGATATTGACCTCTTCTGCACCAGCGCCACATCGATTCGCCGAGCTCTTGGTATTGCTAGCCTATTTTTCGATAGCTATAACTGAAATGCATGTAGGTATATTTCTATTGTTAACAATAGCATGTATCTTCTTTTTGCATCCTAACATGCTCTCTCCTGTACAAATAACTGTCAGTGTTGTCATTCACTTGTTGATAACGTTCTATTTTGCTTATTTTTTTAATTTTATTGATCATGTATTTCTTTATAAGTTAACCTCTGTTAAGTACTTTAAATATCTATCGGTGGAAATTCGTAGTTAGCATTGTTTAACCTATTTTATGTTATTTACGGAAATTATTTGTCTGTAAATTTTCCAACAACAAAATAAATTAAATAAATAAATTTAAATACATAAATAAATACTACAGTACTTTTACTTACACCACCAATAAGTTATATCAGCGAAGCGTGGCCGGGCTTAGCTAGTAAATAAATATTTGTGCCGAGTCTGTTGGCAGCAGTTCTTGAACTCAGTACTTACGAACATTGCTACAAAGAAGCTAATCGGCGAGCAGTGTTCCGGCAGACGAGGCATTCGATCTAAGCCCTCAAGGATCGGCAAAGCACTGACAACATCACCGGTGTTCAAAGATTAGGGTCGAGCGGATACACACCTGCAAATGCTGCAAGTCGTCCTCCTGTATGTTCTGCGACAGGTTGTAGATCTGTACTGAGGACAGCATGGTGGAGAGCGCGAACACGGTGGCGCAGTCGCGCACCGTGGACTCGCTGTCGAACGCGCCCTGCGTGTCCAGCAGGACTATCGCCACCTGGGAGAAGCACGTGTCGAATTGAAGAAATGTGAATAATTAAGAAAACTACAAAAACAGTCTCTTACATTTGATACGCAATGCTTCTATCATATATCAGATCATATATGTCCCCACCGAGGGCCTCGAGCCTACCCTGATTAGGGCGATCGGGCCTTAGTCGACCACGCGGGCCCAGTGCGGATTGGTCGACTTCACACACAACCTTCGAGTTTCTTCGCAGGCGATTTTCCTCACGATGTTTTCCTTCACCGTAAGAGCAATGCCTATAGAATAATTAATATTGCTATTAGAACTCTTAACAAGAAAGGCGCACAGTCACGCCCTGACAGTGCAACAGTACTGTTGCCGTTGCGCATCACGTGACATGACATGCCTGACCGCACCGCGCACCTGCCAAACAGCCAACATCTCAGTCACTCTCAGTTATACGTTACGTCAACATAAGTTTACCTTTTCTCCATTACCGAGCGTAGCCTTAAATATCTCGGACCACATAAGTATCCCGGTCGTGTCCCTCTCCGAGCCCCCCCGCCACGAGAAGCCCTGGAGCGGCTCGTCCTCAGACCCCAGCCAGTCGCTGCCACCACCGCCCGCACCATACTGGAATAGGAAATAAAGAATGGGCCCATGTATAACTCCCTGAGGAACGCCTGTTAAGAACACTTTTTTTTTTATTTGCTGCTTTTAAAAAATTCTATAATTTATAGCATCATAGAAATCTGCCACTTGTATAGATAACATATTTTGTAATTGCTGTTATTTAAATAAAAAGGTTTTTAATTGTTTGAGGTCAGATCATAGCGGAGTAATGGCTAGCTTTCCCGTAAGTATTTCTGTAGAACACATAAAAATTCAAACGAGACCGGTCACTGCTAGTCGAATAGAAAAGTTTAAAACTGTGCTAGACGAAAAACTGCCCATACCAGATTTTGATAATGAAGTGCAAGCCAACAGTTTTTACAATGATTTTTTTACAGTACTGGATAGGGAATTCCAAAGTATATTTAAGTCTAAATCCACAATCAGTAACATCAAATTTAAATTCAGTGAATGGGCTACTATAGGTATATACAAAATTCGCCAAACTTTGTTTGACCTTTATGACAAAAAAACTTACACTTTTGATGAGAACTTTACAAATTATGTGAAACAATATTCAAAAATTTTTAAGCAGGTTTGCCACGTAGCAAAATCTAATTATCTGGCTAGAAAAATAAAATTTTCAGATAATAAAATAAAAACTGTTTGGAATATCATTAGCAAACAAACAGGTAAAGTCAAACCTCGCGACAAAGAATATGTTTTGCAAACAGATCAAGGTAAAATTAGTTCGAATGCCGATGTAGCCAAAGAATTCGAAACTTTTTTCACAAATATTCCACTTAAGACTACCGAAGCCCTTAACTCATCACCTATGTATGCTCAAAGGCTGCTAAAGGATAATGTTAATAATTGTGATCAAAAATTCTCCTTCAGAGTAATTGAACCACAATCTATTGTAAAAAAAATTAAATCTCTTAAAGTGAAAAGAACCGAAGACCTCTGGGGATTATCGGTAAGCTTGATCAGTAATGTAATTGATACTTTAGCGCCATATTTAGCTTGTCTTTTTAATATTAGCATTGATAGTGGCGTCTTTCCAGATCTCATGAAGCTTAGTAAAGTGATACCTTTATATAAATCTGGTTCAAAAACTGATCCAGGCAACTACAGACCAGTTTCTGTGCTGCCAGTTCTTAGTAAAGTGTTTGAAAAGATTATGCTTAACCAAATGCTACAATATTTTACAGAAAACAAACTACTGCATAACCAACAATTCGGTTTCACTAAAGGACGATCAACAACCGATGCAGGAGTAGCACTCATTCGAAACATATATGATGCCTTCGAGGAATCGCAGAAAGCAATTGGAGTGTTTTGTGATTTATCTAAGGCTTTTGATTGTGTTGAACACCAAACATTACTTATGAAATTAAAGCATTATGGTGTAGAGGAAGGGGCTCTCAGTCTTTTAAATTCGTATTTAGACAACAGAACACAAAAAGTACAAGTGAATGGCACAAACTCATCTGGATCTAAAGTGAAAATGGGTGTGCCCCAGGGTTCCATATTAGGGCCTTTTCTTTTCCTTGTTTACGTAAATGATTTGCCTTTTATGGTGCAACATCTGTCAAATATTGTGTTGTTTGCGGATGATACATCTCTTATTTTTAAAGTGAATAGGAAAGAAAACGAAATTGACGAAGTAAACAACACTCTTTCAAAGATACTGAACTGGTTCACTGTGAACAACTTATTATTAAATGCTAAGAAAACAAAATGTATAAAATTTTGTTTGCCAAATGTAAAAAAGGTCAACAATAGTGTAATATTAGACAGTAATAAATTAGAATTTGTAAATACCACGGTGTTCCTTGGTATAACTTTGGATGTTTCACTTCAATGGGGACCACACATTGAAAATTTAGCGGGAAGGCTTAGTTCAGCTGCTTATGCCGTTAAGAAAATAAGACAGTTAACGGATGTAGATACTGCGAGACTAGTGTATTTTAGTTACTTCCATAGAATTATGTCTTATGGCATATTACTGTGGGGGCATGCGGCTGATATAGAAACTATTTTCATCCTGCAGAAAAGAGCTATCCGCGCAATCTATCAGATGCGATCACGTGAGTCGTTACAGAATAAGTTTAAAGAAATCAATATTTTAACTGTTGCTAGTCAATTTATATATGAAAACATCATGTACGTTCGTAAGAATTTGCATTTATTTCCTAAAAACAGTAACAGGCATAATTTGAATTTAAGAAATGTAAATAAAATAGATATAGCCTTTTCGAGACTGAGTAAGGTTAAGAAGTCATTTGTGGGGCAGTGTATAAGATTCTACAATAAAATTCCAGAAAATGTAACTAGTTTGTCAGAGAATAAATTCAAGACTCATGTCAAAAAAGTTTTGTGCTCTAGAGGATATTATAAAATAATAGATTATGTAAATGACAAAGATATATATGTTGATTCTATATCAAATACCATTACCTGAGACTGTAATCTGAATCATGACATTATTTGTAATATACAGTATTTTTTTTTGTTTTGACTATTTAAAAGTGTGTGTAAACACCTATTTGAAATAAATTGATTTGATTTTGATTTTGATCGAAATAATTATAATAATCTAGTTCAAAAGGTTATGTAGGTACGCGAAATAGATAATAAATGTTGTATATCACACACTCAAAAACCTTGGTCTTTTCATATTTTCGTGTTTGTACTCGCCTCTTGTCTTTGCATCATGTAATCCTTTTAGACAATCTAAGGTTGACTGGAAGAGATCCCTTCCAGGGATAGGTCCGCCTTTGTACTCTACGTTATTCTATTTTAAAGTATTATTTGTAAATTGTACAATAAGAGATTAATTCAATTCAATATATTTATTCAAAACAGATGCAAATCACACTCTTTCTGATAGTCTTAAAACAATAATAACAATGGCATTTGTGAACAATCAAGAAATAAACAATAATTCGTTAATAACGTCAAAATACAATCCTTAATATAAACCAGATTATGTCATTAGAACATGAAAAGTTATACAATAAAAATCATTTAATATCATTAATGCCTTCAACAAGAGTAGGCCAGTTCACACGGACAGCACCCGGTCACGACTATAACGCGAGAGTCAGCCATCGCTCCCATCAACCATATTAAAAACAAACAAAAGCTTTTTAAAGATTGAAAGTTGAAATGGAAAAATAACTATGAAGATGTGTGGATGTCGTTTATCTAGTGATGACTATATAATCTATATATAAATCACGGAGGTTTCAGTGTGACGGTGCTAAAGGAATCTGGATCAGAAGCAATAAGACAAACATACATCTCAGAGGAACAAAGTGATCAGTAGATTTAAGTTCTATGCTAACTCCTGCCATTGCTGAGGCTACTGACCTTGTGGTGCATGTACCGCAGGAAGAAGTCGAGCAGGAAGGACTTGCCCTTGCGGAAGGCGCCGGCCACCGACAGCACAACAACGGCGCGGTCGCGTATGTCCTCGCGAAGCAGAAGCGACGCCAGCGCATCCTCGTCTAAAGTGAACGTGTGCTCCGGTCCTGTGTTCACTATCTGGACTCCATGGGGACCGGTTCTTGGCTTCTCTGGTGCTGACTTTTCTGTGACTGTGGATAAAAGGTTGTAGGTCATAACAGAGTAGGTAGGTAGTAAGTATTTTTTTGTCAAACCATGTGCTTTAAAATAGTCACTAGTTTTCATGGTTGATGATTATTTCAAAGGGGCATTCACAGAGGACATTTTTTTAAAGAAAATATTTATAGATGCAAAAAATATAGAAGAGGCAGCGTTGCATTGGTTGAAAATAACTGTAAATTAAAATACTAACTAAAACTTAAATTAAGATGCATTTGCGATAAAAAAAAATAAAAAAATAAACACTCAGATAATATATTTTGTGCCTTAAGAGGATTGTGAAGCTGTGACTTTTCATACAAACGGCGATAACGATTTTCACCTCTTAAATGTTAACCGATTTGGACCAATTTTTGATAGGTTGTCAGTCAGAACAAAAGCTAGGCTTATACTATTTTGTTTTTAATTTTATTGTCGTTCACGTGTTTTTATACAAAACTAATTTCGGCAATTTTATTTTTATTTATTATAAGTAATTTAAAAAACGAAACGTACATCATGCCTAGATTTTGTTTTGACTGACAACTTATCAAAAATTGGTCCAAATCGGTTAACATTTAAAAGGTGAAAATCGTTATCGCCGTTTGTATGAAAAGTCGAATTTTCGCCGTGGGTTCACAGTCCTCTTAGGTACATACTAAGAATTTCAATATGAAATTTTATATTTCATGAAGTAAACGTTTAACTAAGGATAAAATAGCACCTTCCTATCAGCGGAATTGCTGCATTGATGCAGCACATCTTCAAGTAAGGTAGACACAAAAGATCCCAGTGGGTCGAAGTGTCGCTGCAACTGCAGCACCCACTTACAAAGATAAGTTAAGATAAGGATAAAAAAGACAATACATAATTATAATACAACTCTAATTGCTGACAATGAATATGCATTTATTAAACAAGCATTCAGCGCTGGTATTATACCTCCGCGATCCCACAATGATATGTACATAAAGACGAAACGTGTAAAAAAACAATGACAAACAAACTGGCTTTGTCTGCAGTCTGATTTAGGATCGCTAAACAGATTTCTATACAAACGACCACACAGATTTACCAAAAAAAAAACATTTAATATTTGTATTAGACCAGTAGTCAAACTTTGTCGGAAATATGTACAACAATCGCGCACGAGAGTTTTTTTTATCAATATGACATCAATGTTCATCCGCTTCAAGTTTCGATTGTGTGGCTTTCAGTACACAGTAATTGGGCGTTCTCATGAATCAATGGCTGTTCTGACATAATAATGCTATCGCGCGCTGCACAACGATCTTATCATAAGAGTGTAAGAGTAAAAGTATAGATCGACATGAGTCACGCGAATATTTTCACTTTCATGTTTGATTTGACGGAAAGGGGACGGTATGTTTATGTAGCAGGCATATTGTATGATTAGTCATTTTACAAATGGTCACCAAATTGTATGATTCGTCCGTATATAAAGGGTCAGGCAAATTTTAAAATGCTGTAAGCAGATTGTAAATTGAGCAAGCGAATGTTTGATTAGCCATTTTACAAATAGTCAGGCAAATTGTAATAATTCGTCCGTATATAAACTGTCAGGCAACTTGTAAAATGCTGTACGCAGATTGTAAATTGAGCAAGGCATATTGTAAAAATTAGTCAGGCAAATTGTAAAATGCTGTAAGCAGATTGTAAATTGAGCAAGCGAATTTATGATTAGTCATATTACAAATGGTCAGGCAAATTGCAATAATTTGTCTGTATATAAACGGTCAGACAAATTGTAAAATACTAGCCAGGCAAATTGTAAAATACCGTGTGCGGACTGTAAATGAGCGAGCGATGATAGGTTCGTTCGGTCAGGTTTGATTAATAATACAGTCAAAAAAGACTCGCGCGAGGCTCCCTCCCCCTCCCCCCCGGTTTTTTTTAATTTGCCAAACCATTTGTAAAATGACGAATTACACTATATGCCTGCGACATATACATAAACGTGTGAGAGTTAATAACTTCGATATGAGCCCACGATTTTGGTATTTGCTGGCCTACTCTTACTCATTGAGTTTAGATGATTGAGCCAGATAATTACCGCTGGATGTGGGCAGCGCAGGACCCGTCGTCGTGGAAAACCTTGGGCGAGGCCTTTGTCCGGCAGTCTTTCGGCTGATATGATGATGATGAATTAAGCCAGTGTTGAAAAGGAAAACATTAGAAATTTTAATAAAAATAAAAAAAGAACCCCGCTTTTTTCTTATCTACGAGAACGAGTAAAAGTAACGAAGATATTAGCTGTATTTTGAAATTTTATTTTAAAAAGCGATAAAACTTGTGCTGTTTATGGACTTAATTTTTCGCCTTATTCCGAATAGGCTCGAGCCCTTCAGTGGGGACGTATATGAGCTGATATGATGGTGATGAACTTAGTGCAGTACCCACCAGTCAGTAGCACAAACTTGCGATTGTGACTCGCACTTTTTCGGATTTAGTCATCATCATCATATCAGCCGAAAAACGTCCACTGCTGAACGTAGGCCTCCCTCAAGGATTTCCACGACGACCGGTCCTGCGCTGCTCGCATCCAGCGGCTTCCCGCGATCTTCACCAGGTCGTCAGTCCACCGCGTGTGAGGCCTGCCTACGCTACGTTTTCGGATTTAGTATCACAAATGATTCATTTTCATGTAGTTCCATAATTTCCACGACAATGAAGTAATAATAACTACTTAACTTATTGTAAGATGCGTTGCTAGGAACCGGTAGTGTTAAACAATTGGCCTCGTGTAAGGCCAAGAGCGAATAAACCAAACCAATTACCGCGCAAAATGGGCGCATTGGTCGGCTGGTTGCGGAAACCAGCCCGCCCGCCCCTAGCTACAATTATAACCTAACCAAAGTTAAAAAAAAACAATTCAGTGTCATCCATCATCTCATCATCAATCATCATACAATACAATTTTTTATTGATAACTTCTTTGTTGTAAGTAAAAGTTTAGAATAAAAAAAAAAGAATAGAATAAGTTTATTGAGACACCAGGCACATAATATACAGTTAATGGTACATAGTTACTGTTATGTTATATTATATGCTAATTCAAGCTTAAAAAAATCAAAATATATTTAATAAATATATTAATTACATTAAAATCTCGACATTAATAATATCGTTTTATAGCAAATTATTAAACACATGGCATTTCCATTAATTTCCCTCTTACTTAAAAGTTTTGTTTTCCATCAAGTCTTCGATTTTTAATTCACCAAAATCACAAAATAAGTACATAAATGACGCTGCTAAACTATGACGTCACGCCTAGATTTTGACAGATGATAAAAAGTAACTCTGTTCCGTTTTCTCCATGTTAATAGAACCAATACACTGAATTACTTTAAAAAATTCTCAAGCACAATGTAGCAGATAAATTAAGCTGATTACAGGTAATTACTCCGGTGGATAGTAACAGTTGACAATGCCAATTTTGTTTTTAATTTATCAGATTTTTAAATTGCTTATTTCGGATACTTACTTATCAATCCAGCCGTGTGTAGGTGTGATGTTTATCTGTGTTTTGGTGTGTCTATTAAGATTCTGATAACCCAAATATAATAAACTAGTGAATGCCCGCAGCTTCGCCCGCGCAGATCCCGATTTTTGCGGTTCCCGTGGGAATTTCCAAAAATCCTTTCTTAGCGGATGCCTACGTCATAACATCTACCTGCATGCCAAATTTCAGCCCGATCCGTCCAGTAGTTTGGGCTGTGCGTTGATAGATCACTATGCTCGCCGAGGCCCCGCACTGTGATCTCTTCCACTCCAACTTGGCATGCTTGATGAAAGAGTGTAAGAGAGTTTTTGAATGAAATAGTAGACTATCTTCTATAACGTAATATGTTTTTAATATGTAAAATTGTATAATTTTGACCATGACATAAAATATGATAATATGACATTTATAATTTGATTACCATTTATGTACTTGCTTTTGATTTTTTAATGTGATATTGACGATTTGGATACTTTTCTGTAATGTCAGTATTTCTATGAAATAAATGAAATGAAATGTCAGTCAGTCACCTTTGAGTTATATATATATTTAGATATTCACATCATTACCTATGTAGTGAACTACTCTTAATTCATAAATGTCGATGATAGTCATAGGACAAGGTTTAAATAAATATACAATGATTACGAATTTTCTAATGATCAACACCTAAATGTTTAATGTCGCCCTAATTCAGGGTAGGCTCGAGCACCTCGGTGGGGACGTATATGAGCTGATATATGATATGATGAAAACCTAAATGTTACATGGCATGAAGTGTATGTTGATCATTGGTCAAAGATACATACAATCTTATAGATCAGCGAAGTATAGCGCGATTAAATGATGATATCGGTTATCAGATGACAGGTACGCAGGAGACAGAACAAGAATAAAGACAGAACACGCAAACTCTCACACGACTTACACTGTGGCTGTGGGTTTTTGTAATTGAGCCGCAAGCTCAGTCTGCCTACCACCTCATTGCCTGCGAACATCACATCACACCTCTAAATATTTTCACAGATATATCTAAAGACGAAATAACTTTCCCTACTCTAAGTGTAACTTTGGTTCCTCCTAGTTTATCCTTAAGCATTCTTTGTGTGCATATATTGATATATATTGTTATAGTCAGAGTCCCCTTATATAGCATATCTCTGGTTATAGTATATATTTATTTATGTATTTGTAATCTACCTTTATTATTGAGTATTAATTTTTAGTTGCACTTGCACCCACCCGCTATCGTTCGACTTTCTCGTCTCCTCCATTCACCAAAGGTTGGCTGGAAGAAATCGCTTGAAGCGATAAAGTCCGCCTTTGCATATCATTGTTTATTTTGCTAGTTAATAAGTTTTTCATTTTTGTATATTTGGTGTGCAATAAAGGACATTTATCTTATCTTTATCTTATGAAAATGAAAAATGTTTATTTCAGTAACAAAATACAATAATATCTACAGACATGGATGGCACCCCCTTTTAAGTATAAGGATACCTGTGTGAACTGTGAGGAAGTCCCGCTCTTCTAAAGTAATTAGTTTCTTAACTTGAAATAAACAATATAAATTAAAAAGTTGCCAAAAAAAATGTACATTTCCATATACCTACCTTAATACAAAAACGGTGTGTATGTGTGCATGTGTGTCTGTGTGTGTGTGTGTGAGAAACATATCTACACAAGATGTAATGAAAATATCACACTCAGACAGCTCACCGCCTCAGTGGCGTAAAGGTTAATCCATTCGCTACACGCCAGGAGCTCGCGGGTTCGATTCCTGGCGGGGTCTAACTTTGTAAGTATCGGTTTGGTTGGTGGTAATGCATTTTCTAAGCCCACCTAGCTAGCTAATACCATCTTATCTAATTCTTGCCGCCAACCTACAATGTTAACAACACTGATGTGTTCCGGCATAAAATTAAGATACGCAGTTCCCCATTGTGTTGAGGACGCGCCCGCTTCCATCTTCAGCATCATCGTCACTTACCATCAGGTGAGATGATGCCGAGGGCTTGCCAATAGTGAATAAAATAAAGACCTGACTGATCAAGATTTATTTCTTCCATTTCAAATAAAATCAAACTGAGAGCTGCTGTATCAAACACATACAATTGAGGGTAATAAATCATTTATTGGCAATAGATTTCTCGTTGCGGAACTTCAATTTCGACGATTAACTTCATGCGAATAAAAGTGAGATACTCGGACAGCACAGATATCTAAACATTGGCCTCGCATACTCCTCTGCGCTGCGATACAATGTAGGTATTGAAAAATAAAGACACATCTCTTCTCCGCCTTAATTCTAGCCACAGACCACAAAGGAGATATTACGCATATCCTATATAGCGTTAAGAGAGACGTCAAAACTCAAAATATATGCTTACAATATAAAGGTTGGCCCTGTTGCCTGCTTTCGAACAGTAAAACATGCGCGGATGTGAAAACGCGCACACACATCCAAAAACTCAATGATTAATTAATTACCATTTTCTTACGAGTCCAAACCAACCTGGCTCCCTCCCAGAACATAGTCAAGTCATGTCAATAACCTAGTCCTGGACTGGCGCCAGTAATATCTAGCGCTAAAAGCGCGATATGTGATCGAGATCGAGATGCGTAATGGTGATATTCTGAAGCGTGATGACCCAGGTGTTATGTAAGGGTCGCGTGATGATCTAATTTTTATCACTAAACTAAACTCAAAATTCTTAAAACTTATTCTACTAACTCAAAAATGTTGTTATAATTGTTAGTTTGTTTGTGAATTCTTTACTATGCAACAGATTATAACAGCTATAGGTATGGAAAAAAAAACATGTACATATACAAACTAATCTCAAACAGGGATCTCTTCAAGCCAACATTTGATTACTGAAAGGACTGTAACAAGCGATGAAACACGTACACTATTTAAAAGAATAAAATAAAAGTAAACAGATACATAAACACATAGTAAATACAAGTATACTTATTATGTAAACTTATTCATCATTATCATATCAGCTCATATTATAAGTCCCCATCGAGGGGTTCGAGCCTACCCTGAATTAGGGCGATCGGGCCTTAGTCGACTTGTGGGGGTTCATCGACTTCATACACAACCTTCGAGTTTCCTCGCAGGCGTGTGCAGGTTTCCTCACGATGTTTTCCTTCACCGTAAGAGCGCCGGATAAACGTACACATGAAATCATGTACATTGGTACGTCGTGGCAGATTCGAACCACAACCTCCCGGACAGGAGACAGCAGCCCTAGCCGTTACACCACAGACACGACGCTTACAATACCTATTACACTAAATAGAATAAATATAAATATATAAAAATATCTACATACTATACTTTTAAAATAATAAATAGTTCCAGTAGGGTGAGACAAGATAACGCACGTCTAGTCTTCTAAAGGCCTTGAATGTGGAGATGGAGGGACATATTCTTACTTCCACTGGCACTTGGCAGTACATTCAGAAAATTAGAACTATGTTAGAACATTTCAGAAATCTATATCGTATATTTACTTAATGGCAGAGGACTGCAGATTGGATTATATTTATCGTCCAAAAGTTTAAAAACTTATAGAGGTTATAGTTAGGTTTACAATCTAAATAAACATTACAAGGAGGTCCCGTGATGTTTATCATGGACATTTTTTATTACGGGCGAGCCGCGATTGATGGTGCGTGGTGGGCGACAAGCGAGCGGCTCGCCATCGATGTTGGGCAGTGTACGAGAATGTGCGCGTTGAATGTTCACACCTAGTTCCCCACCAATTCAACCAATTTTAATAGGCAATAACTCAAATTAAAGAACTTCTTTAAGCGAGTGTTCTTAGAGCAAAACAAACCGCGTACTTCAATTACAACGAATAAAAAAGCTATGAAAATCACGTTTGCGTACAACTTGAGAAGGAACAAAATTTAGGTGATTTTGCGACTATTCGCTGAAAGCGGCGCGGCGTGGGAGATATTAACTAACTAACTTCCCTTAAGAAACCTATACAATCGGAGCAAAAAAAGTTCATATACTTGAGTTCATACGTAAATCCCATAATAAAAGCACTTTCAATTTTCCCGAAACTTTCGGGCCACTTTTCCAATATTTCTTTCTCTAAAAACTTTATTCAGACTAATACCTACATTTTTTTAATAAGCCAGGGCCTTTCCCGAGTGATGCGCTTACCAACGAATATAGCGTTAAGATTTATCAAGTAATTTTCTTGCACTGATTGTATAGGTTCTACGATTGACTACTACTAATTCTCGCGTTATACTCGTGACCCCGGGTGCTGCCCGTGTGAACTGGCCTACTCTTGTCAAAGGTTTCAATGACATTCAATAATTTTATGTATAACTTTTCGTGTCAAATCGTTTTCATGTTCTAATGACATAAACTGATTTATTTCAAGGACGTTATTAACTAATTATTATATATTTCTTGATTGTTCACAAATGACATTGTTATTATTATTTTATGACTATCAGAAAGAGTGTAATTTGCACCTATTTTGAATAAATATATTGAATTGAATGGATTACGTTACGATTGTATAGTCTACCATTTTGAGTTTTTTAGCGAAACAAAGTCACCGTGTGTAGGTATGGAGACGGGTGAACCAGCGGGCGCAGGTACTGTTCATCCCGAAAAAAGTCGCAAAGTACCATTTGAAATCAATGAATTCGCTAACCTCGAGACTCCGGGAAGTAACTAGTATCTCATCTGTGCTCCGGGACTGTAATGGATGGAATACTTTTCAATCAATTGACCAGAAACCGCTTCTGGCCGGTCGCCAGATATACACCGAGTTGCTAAAATTGACCAGCCCTGTTTTATGTAATTTCATATTTCTTTCAGGATTTGAGTATTTTTGGGAGTTCATGACACGGAAGTTTCTAACTTATATGATTTTTAGGGTTCCGTAGTCCAGCTAGGAACCCTTAGTTTCGCCATGTCCGTCTGTCTGTTTGTCCGTCGTTATGTAACAGCCGTTTTGCTGAAAGAATACTACAGCTATAAAGCTGAAATTTAATATGGTTAAAGAAACTTATGGCAGCTATAAAGTTATGAAATAAAGAAGGGTACTCCCTCTACATTTAAAGTGGGGATATTTTTAGGGTTCCATACCTAAAGGGTAAAAACGGGACCCTATTACGCTGTCCGTCTGTCTGTCACCAGGCTGTATTTCATTAACCGTGATAGCTAGACAGTTGAAATGTTCACAGATGATGTATTTCTGTTACCGCTAAAACAACAAATACAAAAAATTAGAAAAAGTGAGTCTCCATACAAAAAACGTGTTTTTTTTAAAAGTGAAGAAACTAGCGCCATCTAGTATGATGGATCGGAACCCTATGTGCGCGGTTCTGAATCGTACTTTACCGGTTTGTTTACGTACGCTATCGTGTAGGGTATCGTTGAGTAGGTTTTTAAAAACTTTTGATAGGGTTTGCCGAGTTTATTTTCCGGAATATGATTCGTTTACTAAATATTAAGTTTTTAAGTGGTGATTTTTGTTAGAATAACATGTACCTACCTCATACCAGCTGAACCGCTGTTTTAGGAATTCTAAAAAGTATACTGGAAATAGTACACCGAAGACATTCAAAGTCGCAAGTTCAGCTGGGAAGGTCATGGCTTCCGTGTTCTGGAATGCCGAGGGAGACATAATGATTGAATACTTGGAAAAAGGAACCACTATTACGGGCTCTTACTACGCTGACCAAATACGCAGATTGAGAGAAGCAATCATGGAAAAGCGGCGGGGTAAACTTCGAGCTGGTATCCTGTTTCACGAGGGCAACGCACCCCCTCACAAGGCCGGTGTTGCAATGGCTGCCATCCATGATGCAGGGCTCGAATTGATGGAACACCCCCAATATTCGCCAGATCTAGCCCCCAGCGACTTTTATCTTTTTCCACGGCTGAAGGAAGATCTTAGGGGCAACCAATTTTCGGATGATAGCGAGGTAATGAACGCTGTGGAGTCATTTTTAAAGGGTCGAAAAAATATTATTTTTTTAAAGGAATTTGTGGTCCAGAGAAACGATAGTCTAAGTGTGTAGACTTGCTAGGAGACTACGTTGATTATTATTTTTTACATTTGATGTGTCTTTCATACTGATTATCATTAGGTACTTATGGATCACCCCTCGTAAAACTTGAGTTCCAGTCAAACACACTAAAATTATTACAAAAAGAAACTGGTTGTCTGTAAAGTCGGTTTACGGACGTTAATTTTACGTGATAAAGTGTCACAAGCCGAAGGCTTAGGCCGATCGTGCCTCTCTATTGCTTGTTGCGCGCTCTCGACGCTCGCCTCAGGCGGCGTTCATCGATTTATAACACGTCAAAAAGCAATGCAATGAGAATTTACAAAAATCAATTTAGGTACTTACTGTAAAATTTATGAGACCTATGTAATATGCCCCTATTACATTATCATAGATAAGTATATGATTATACCCGAACCAAGATCTAGTACATTTGGGCTACATCTAGGATCACATCTCTATGATTATGATTATACCCGAACCAAGATCTAGTACATTTGGGCTACATCTAGGATCACATGTCTATGATGTCCGCTAAGATGCTGGCTCAGAATAGGAAGCATTGGCGATTATTCCGCAGATAAGAGCAGTGCTCTTAAGTTACAGAAAAATAAGAAAATTTTGTTACAATAATATGTAACAAATAGATTAGATTATTTATTTGTGATCTAATCAACAATGTAATGGCTTAGTATGTAAACAAAAATAACTTCAAAACCAAACACTTGATATTTTTAATGTTATCTGAATATATGGACGATATTTGTTTTTTATTCACAATTGGCAATTCGTAAGCCCTTGGCATCATCTTACCTGATGGTAAGTGACGATAATGCCGAAGATGGAAGCGGGCTTACCAAGATTTCCCAACGCAATGGAGAACCGGTTATCTTATCTTCAAAACGGAACACTCAATCAATTTTTCATATTGGTGTATTTGACTTTGTAAACAAGGTAAAAAGCGTTGCAATGTTGTTATACTGTTACTTATGGCGATAAATACGGCTCTGCGCCGAATTTTGTATGCAATGTTGAGATTGGAGGTGGATACAAGTGCACTGCACATTAGAGGTAAGATTACCATTACTTGTCATTACTGAAGTCATTACTTTGGTTTGTGTATATACTATTGAGTATGAATAGTTACTATATTTTACAATAACAATAAATATATTCTACATACACTCTGCGATAATATCTTAGAGATTTACCTACAATTTACAATAAAATTAGCACCAGGAATTGGGTACGCGGCAACCGCTGCCACAGTGCAGGCGTGAACGGACCTTGCTAGGCAACACAAATAGCATAATTGTATCTTCAGGTGGACTGATCTTGTTGGTGGAGTAATAATATAAGGTGTAGCACTCTCTGGGTCATTCTAACAGAGTAGGATAATGTCTTTTAGGGTTCCATACACCCAATACAATACAATATATTTATTTGCTGAGAACATACATTATTTAGTTAGATATTGTCCTTATTTATAATTACAGTCTCAGTACATTCTACCACAAAATGGCATGCAAATATTTGGTTACCCATTATGTCAGTCATAGTCTTATCCAGAATCCATGAAAAATTCACTAAGCGAGTAATAACATTTATTAATTAGCCATTCACGTAAACTGTTGATGAACATTTTATTTGTGAGCTGCCTTAATACAGTAGGGATTTTGTTGTATACTCTAATAGTATTAAGATGGCAATTCTTTTCATAGAGCGTAGTTCTATACGTTGGTATTACAATTTTAGTGAGGTCTCTATTTCTTAGTCTATGATTTGGTACAGGATGACTGAAATATCCAGGGTATTTCCTTACAAAAATGCCAACTTCAAGAATGTAAAGACTTGCAAGTGTTAATAGTTTGAGTTCTCGGAAAAGAGGTAGACATGAATCTCTGGGGACTATTCCGGACACTGCCCTTACACATTTCTTTTGTACTATGAATACTCTCTTTATATCAGTAGAAAAAGGTGACCAACAGGACCCTATTACTATGTATTGGCTGTATTTCATGAACCATAATAGGTAGACATTTCAAATTTTCACAGAATGTGTATTTCTATTGCTGCTGAAAGGGCAAATAATAAAAAATTAAGAAAATGATATACTAAGCGCCATCCTCGTACAAAAAACGTGTATTTATAGGTATTTTTAAGCTCTATTGTAAAAAAGGTAAAACATATAAGTGTGGAACTTGGTGTAATGAATTTATAGTACTAATCCTAAAGTTAAATAAAATAAAACCGGCTAAGTGTGAGTCTGAAAAAAAAAAGTATTTCTGTTGCTCGCATTGATGTCTTTTGATATAATGTGAATAGGTATCATTGTCATAGTTGTGGAGAGGCGTAGTAGTACGGAACCCTCGGAGCGCGAGCCCGACTCGCACTTGACCGGTTTTTTTCCTTTTCTGTTTGTAAAGGTTCTTATTTTCAACATTTATTGGGTTATACTTGTTAATAGCATAGGACAATTTATAAGTTTATTGACTGTTACTATTTAGCTGTAAGTTTTCCAAAATAAATAAAATAAAATAATAGATAATAATAATATAATATTAGGAAATTTTCTCATTTGTTATTATTTCAGTTTTATACTGACAATCCCAAGGAATGTGTTTTTAAAGGTTTATTTTTATTTTTGCTTAATCGTAAAAATGGTAATACAATATTCAATATACAAGTATAAGAGTCCCAACCCTTAAGTAAAATAACCAATAATAAAAAGGGTCCTAGGAGTCGTGGTATGGAACGTTTTATATCAAGTTTGGTTTCTTTAGCGAGAGTACAACTCACACGTAGCCAGTTATCATTTGCTGTTTGACTTGAGGGGGTGTATGTTACTATAATCTGTCAGACCAAGTTTGATGCTCGCATGTATGTAAGTAATATAGTTTTGAAGTTAGTGCAAAGAAAAAACCTTTAAAACACATGTTTCTTATTATTTTTTTTATTCGGGTAAAAGCTCTTGAGAGTCTAACTATTTCTTTTCAAAAGATTAAAACTGTCCAGTCCGCTACCTCAGGGGAAAGAACCCAAAAAACCAACCAAGTGCGAGTCGGACTTGCGCACTGAGGGTTATGCCATAGCAGTTATAAGACGTCTAGTAAAAGAGAAAGGTCAATGATTCCATACCACCATCCTTACTAATATTATAAATGTGAGTGCATCTCTGTTTGTCTTTCCATGAACTCGCAAAAAGGAACAGATCGAGCTGATTTTTGGCACAGATATAGTTGAAGGGGTGGGAAGTAACATAGGCTATTTTTATCTTGTGAAAATAGCATACCATTCCTGGAGGAACTGAATAAAATTCCTTTTTTGTTGATTTCTTTTATGTCGCAATGAAGCCGCAGATTAACATGACATTCAGGATAGTTGAGAGCTTATGAAGTGACAATAAAATTGTTATGGAGAGAAAGGGATCTGGAGAAAACTCATTTGCAGGCTTGCACATGTCGTACACAGCAGAACAAGATATCAAGGTGATATTTTGCACAGACAATATGTTTACAGGGGAAGGAAGTGACATAGACTAATAATTAGCATAGCCCAACATAGTTCCTGATGGCTCTGGAGAAAATTAATATCCACGCTCACAAGCCACTAGTAGCTTGCGCATAATACATCCTCAAAGGCAGTTATAAAACTATGTCCACGCAGACAAAGTCACGGGCAAAAGCTAGTACAATACATTTATCAAATAAAACAACATCAACAAGAACAACAGTCAAATTCATTTAGTTCTTAGATGCAGTTCCGGATCCTTAGCACAACTAAGACTTACACTTGGCCGGTTTCAGTTTTTTTTAACAATAAAGCAAAGACAAAAATCCTTGAAAAACAAAATAATTTCTTGTACTTATTATGGTTCAAAAGATACAGCCCTTAAACAGTTTAACTGCCCATGCATTCACAACCTTCACTAACCCGGTGGTACCCGCTAGCTATTTACAAACATGAATACTCGCTACAGGGTGATAAATACCACAGAGTTTGATTAGCATTATATAAGAAAATAACTTTGCGTTTCAAAGTCTGACAATGCATTGGTGTTAAGGACATCACTGTCCATAAATAAAACTGTAAATATAAGTTGTAATGTTCCAAATGAGTGCTTGGGCTAACAAAGTATAAAAATTTTCTACCCAGTAGAGAGTCAGGTTAACGGATGCCCATGGCGAACTGGCTTACAGAAAAAACTAGTTGATGTTAACGCGCCAAGGCGTAATGGGCACTCGCCAACGACCCCGCATTACGCCTTTCGGCGGAATGGGCAATCAAACTGTTAAAAGGCTTAGTAATATGGTCCCATTGACACCCTTTGGGTATGGAACCCTATTAAGTAGCATCAGGACTCAGGAGTTGTATTCACATACAAATAAAATTCTCTCAACTTAGTTATGCTAAATATTGTTTATCATATTGAACCCCTGTGTGTGGAGACTAACCTTCCCCAGCTTAAAGAGACCTGAACCCCAGCTGTGGGGACGTTATGGAATTTCAATGAACTACAGATGTCTAATGTTTATTTACTATCTTTAATTGCACACATTTTGTTCTATAGAGCCATAGGCCATATCCCACAAGTAGGCAGCAAGAACCATGTGGAACAAGTTAAGCAACACTAGTAGACTTTCTAACACACACACACACACATGCCTGTATATATATTACTGACATACAGCGAGACCTCATTTGATGGACCACTATGCAAATCAAACTGGCTGATTGTATGATAATTGATTTGTATGAGTAGTAAAATAACTGACCGCACTGAATACGCTAATTAAACCTACTTCAATATCAACAAAGTACAATATTGATACATAAAAATTCTTAAATAAATACTGAAACAATTTTGATAAAATTTATATGGGACCAACTAGGAGGCATAACCTATCTGTGACGTCTACTCGTCACAGGGGTAAGTAATTAGGTAAATAATTAAAACACAGTTGATGTTTTGATAGCCGTGTGCGCACGTCCGCTCTGCTCGACAATCACGTGACAACTGTCCACGCCACGACGTCCGTGCGCCCCCGACTACTTTATTTGTATTACGTCACACCTCTTCCCTTTTAACAAAATCAGATCTTGTACTTTTAATTAAAATCAAAACTATTTTCAGGGATACGGCTCCGCTAATTGAATTATTCTAGTCATCTCCGTATTATATGGCAATTCTTGGTCATATTCTTGCTTATTCTAGTGATCAGTTATTTATAATCAAAACATAAAAATTGAGAAATGTTCGCACCTGTTATATTAACTGCATAAACAAAACTTGGAATTGTTTTGGTAAATACCAACTATCACAATGCTATATTTTAATTAATTATTAAAGAAACAAATTGTTACCTATACACTTTACTATCTATCAATACTAATCACTTTCGCTTATTATCTCTGAGTCCAATTTATTGTCTTCGCACACTTCCCACTGTCCTTCCACACGTTTGAGATGAATTATATTCCTTCGTAGTTCTTGCCCCGTTTCATCATTCCTTACACTATAATCGGATCCCTTACTATTTACCACAGTATGAGGTGTAGGGTTGAAGTTTGTAGTAAGTTTATTTTCCTTCACCATATTTTTTACGTATACTTTTTCACCCATTCCTATATCCATCTCTTCGGCTTTCCTTTTCCTATCCTCATACTCCTTTCCTTTTCCTTTCATTAATTTGTCTTTGTCTCTAAAATCGAATTGATTCCTAATCCCACCTTCAGTACTTGAAGGGATATTGCGGTATCTTTTCCCAGCAAATCACGAGTGCCGCTCTTCACCACGTAGAAGGTTCCTAAACTGGAGTGTTAGCCAACGCAAATCTGAGCTTCGATGGATCCGATTACAGTTAATGGTTTGTTGCTACCGTATGCCATAAAAGTCTTGTCTGTATTCGCTACTTGGTTCTCACATATTATTCCACATCGTTTTCAACTACTCCAAGTCTCTTCGCTCAAAATGTTACATTTGCTTCCAGAGTCAATGATCATTTCGATATCTACGCCTCCAATATTACAATTCAATGTCTCGTCGTCATCAATATGGAATATGTAATTGACACTGGTATCTTTCTTTGAATTAGTATTAATTTCCGATAATTTATTGCCATTAGACTTGGAATCATCGTCTTTGTTTCTAATACGCGGTCTTTTGTGTTCTAGTTTTGTTTTGTTAGGAAAGTTATTTTTGCGTTTGCTTGCCCTAGTTCTGCACTGGGCCCGAAAATGACTGACTAATCCGCATTTAAGGCATTGTTTATTCTGAGCCGGACATGTTTTACTTTTCGCATGGTGACTGTTACTACCACAGCTTGTACATTGTGTACTGGAAATACTCATTTTACTTTCAATTTTGTTGATACTTAATGTTTTTGCCTGATTAAAATCATTGAGTTGTCTTTCTACCGCTTCTAAAGCATTCGCCTCAGCTACGATCTTGTTAAGAGTTGCAGAATCATCTAAGGTGAGTATTTTTTTTCTCAACTCACTTGAGTAGCATTTCTCAGTGATCTGATCTATGAGACTTTCATCTTCTTTAGCAAATTTACATTTGAAACTTTGGCGGCGCAACCTTACTAAAAATTTTTCAAACTTCTCGTTCGATTCTTGCTTAATGAGCCTAAACAGATGCCGCTCATAAATTTTTCTCTGCTTAGGTGCAAAGTACTCATCCAGTTTACCAACTGCGGTTTTGTACACATCTGTGTCTGTTTCACCATCTTTTTTGTCTAGGTCCGGTATATTGTGATAAATCTCTTGAAGTGCCAGGCCACCAACATGCAATAATAAAGCTTGTTTTTTTTATTGCTTCAGTGGCACCCAACGTAATTAAGTACGTTTCGAATCCCCTCTTCCATTTTTCCCACCGTAACCCGACCGAAGCATGATCACCATCGCAATCAAATGCTTCTAACGGTGGTATTTGTGACATTTTGGGGCGGCCTATAACCAGGAATACAAATTTGGTTAGTACCAACCGACGACGCGGTTTACTATTGTATTTGCTACTGAAATCATCGGTTATGTCATGTTTCCAAACCACATTTTTGTATTATTTTTAGTACCAATCGATGTGAAATCGATTTACTACTTGTTGAGATATTTTATTTAGTACCAATCGATCAAAATCGATTTACTACTGATATCCATTAGTACCAATTGGAATTATAACCAATTTACTATTTAGTCTGTTTTAGTACCAATCGTTAACCGATTTACTACTTAAGACATTTTATTTAGTACCAATCGATCAAAATCAATTTACTACTGATATTCATTAGTACCAATTGGAATTATAACCAATTTACTATTTAGTCTCTTTTAGTACCAATCGTTAACCGCTTTACTACTATTACGACAGTTCTTATTTACACGCTATTGGTTCTGTTTTGCATAAAACAGCGAATTTTATCTGAAACACTTTTATTATACTTTCCAGTAAGAGTACGTTCAAAAATAGATGAGTTGTTCCCTCGGCCTTTATAAAGAACTAAATTCCAATTACTGACATCAAACTCAAATAAGTAACTGTTTATTCTACATCAAAATAAATAAATACATAAGCAAAATTTAAATTAAAAACTAAGAGACGCACAATTTAATTAATTTAAATTACATTGAAATGTTAAATTACGAACTACTTATAAACATAGTATAAGTAAGTACTATAAATCTCAACAGTTCTGAACACGAACTAGTAAAAACGACGAAATACTTACTTTCTTTTTGGCCTTGCTGCGCTCGGTCACTCGAAGGTAAATAAATCACACGATATCTCGCAAAATCTGTCAGATAATCATTTCTATAGGTTAACCTAACAGTAGTACTTATGAACGCCACCGTAAAACCTTCGATTCAACTCGGGTGGATTCTGACGGCCGAGGTTGATTTATACTATACTAATTTTTATGGGGGACTATCCTCCGTTTGCGAACGTACTCCAAGTGCTTCAAAATCACATCCATCACACAAGTTTTCTTTAGTACGTAACCAGAATACCTTGTAAAGTATTTTATTACTTTATTTTATTTTATTTTTATTTTATTCCTTTGTAAAATAGTTTATACATTAGTATAGTTTTAGGATACTAGGCGGTAAAAAAAAGAAAAACATCTTCGGTAGGGTTGCGAGAGCTTGGCCGGGTGCACTCCGTGCGCTTATATTTGTTACACCATTACAACGCCTGCGTCTACACAACCGTTTCGTTTTCCTCTATTTTTTTATTTGTAAGAATATTTATAAGAATGCATCTTAAATTATTATGGCAAGAGGTATTTCAAAACAAAACACTAATTAATTAGTCTTACTCGTGTAGAAACATTATTATATACACCTACCTCCCAAAGCCTTCGAAGTTGACAAACGAGGAAGGTAGGTCTATAGTAGGTAGGTGGGCAAGAATGTACCCAGTCATAGGTAAGTACTAGTGTTTCCATTATAACTGATTCTATACTTTGATATCTAAACCAATAGACAATCATTTGTATAGTAAGGCATACATAAAAATCGTTAGAGAAAAACGGCAGCATGTTTTCGTGGTTTTTTTTTGTATTCATTCGCTTGTTCTAAACTTGTGTGATGTACTGATTTACTGTGCGTGATGAACTAATAACTAGTTAGGTACCCAGGTACCTAAATAAAGTATTCTTTTCTGTTTTCGGCAACTCGTGCACGTTGCGCTAAAATATATAAAATTAAATATACATCATGTTATGTCATTGTCGAGTATTTGTCGTGTTATTGTTAATATTTCATTTTACCTCTGGAAATGCAGCAAAGAAATATCTAATTTTTGGGCAATAACAACGACGAGACGTCTTGAAAAACAACGACGGTTTCCTTTTTTTTTTTTTTTTTTACTTATTTGTAATATTTATTTATTTATGTAGCCTTAATATTTCAGACTATTGATAGTACCTACTGACGTGTCAGTATACTACTAAATTAATGAATATTAATTCGATAACCCTTAGGTTTCCAGGACACCTCATTAGTACCAACTAACAGTGTTAGTTTACTACTTGTCTTATATTCCAATAAAATGTGTCTTACATTTTTGTTGTTTCTAGATACTGTTATTATGTGTAGTATGTGTTGGACAGTTACGTAAAATAATTGAAATGAAATAATAGAAGAAAAACGGCCAATAAATTCAAATGGCGTCATCACAGATTTGAACAGAAGGATCCGCCCGTCTGCATATTTTAGTCAGATTTTCTTCATACATGCAAAAAGTAGCGCCATCTGACATAACTCGTACGAACTAGCGTGGGCGAGAGTTGACTGACGTGCCGAGTTAAAAGAACCTTGATAGAATTGTCGCTTTAAATATTCGTTTTTTTAATTTGTTTACAAGAAAAATACAATGTATGGTTACTTATCGATAATACGACATCCCATGTTTCTTTTTAGCCTTTCTTTTATGATATTTACGGCCTCTTACAACACAATAAGGCATTTTTATATGGAATATTTTTCCACCACACTGAACAATGTCCCGCAGACGACTGAGTCGCGAGTGTGCGAAACTTTCGATTTTCGCACCAATTCGCTGGGCCCATTAGTCGCGCGCGTTGGCCGGTTCCTTACGCCAGTAATATATAAGTCATTGGGCGTCATACTCCCCATTACAAGTGGAAAATATTTAATTTACCAACAATGTAACAATTCAGGTTAAAGTATATAAATAGGTAGTACCTACACACGATTTGTTACGTGTGTGCGTGTAAATTCTTTGAAATGTGACATACTTGCAGCAATAACGCAGTCTTGTATTCAATATTTACTCATTTTTTCTCTTAATGCACTGTTCCACCGCTGCGCACGCTGTGCACGAGCACGTGGCGCACGAATTTATTCATTTGACATGTGGGTTGAATGCAGTGGACATAATCACTAGATATTTGTTTTCGCACGTCTTCGTGTGTTGCGGTGAGCTCGCGGCTTTATTATTTTACTACCATCCAATTAATTTATATTGAATGAATTTCTTAAACAGAATAGATTGTTCGGTAACGCGCACACTCGTAAACAGCTTGTTAGTACCGGTTATCGATCAACCTACTACTCAAATCAACAATGGAATGCGAGTGGAGTGATTTTACACAAATATTTTAGTAAGTAATTGTGATGTACACGTGAAGAAAATGTTGATTTTACTCATTTACTTCCTTAACAATTTTCTTTTTTTTTTTCAATTTGATAATATAGGTAATTACCGGTAGACTCGTCGCCACTTGTGACGTCTACTCGTCACAGGGGTAAGTAATTAGGTAAATAATTAAAACACAGTTGATGTTTTGATAGCCGTGTGCGCACGTCCGCTCTGCTCGACAATCACGTGACAACTGTCCACGCCACGACGTCCGTGCGCCCCCGACTACTTTATTTGTATTACGTCACACTATCAATACAAGATTCAAGATTATTTATTTGCATAAAACAGGTACATTGAAAGGTAACATGAAATAATTAATTAAATTAAAGTAGTTCTCGGACAGTGATCAAGCACCAATTTAATCTCGTTCCTAGTGCACCTTGGGTAAACATCTTTTGCAGTTTTAAATAGGTACTTATGCCGTTTCACAAACATACAAGTCTCAAATATGTATAGGCTTGGTAGCGTTAGCAATCTAAGTTGTCTAAAAAGTGACTTACAAGAATCCATAGGATGTGCTCCACAAATAGCACGTACACACTTTTTCTGGGCAACGAATACCCTTCCTATCAATGAGGAATTTCCCCACATAACCAGTCCGTATCGTAAAGCAGACACTATGTAACCATGATACGCTAAAATGGCTGTTTTGCGGCTTGATATTTTCCGTAGTCTGCCCAACACGTAAACAAATCTATTTATTTTATTACAAACCTTCTCAATATGTGCCTCCCAACAAATATATTTATCAAAAATTACCCCCAAGAATGATATCTGTTCTACATCTTTTATTGACTGATCTAAATATTTTATGTCTAGATTTATTTGTTTACGTTGTATTGAATAAAATTGCATAAAGTTCGTTTTGCTTAAGTTTACATGTAGATTATTTAAATTAAGCCAATTTAAAATATTATCAATAGTTTTATTAATGTCCGCTTCATACTTATGGAAATCTTTGCTATTACTGCTTATTGTAATAGAAACATCATCAGCAAATAGTATGCATTTATGCTCAGTCACATTTGGAAGGTCGTTGATGTAAAGAAGGAACAGTAGTGGTCCCAGGATACTTCCCTGTGGAACCCCAAAATTGTTACATCTAAAGTTAGACCTATGTTGCAAGGCGCAGTTATTGTCGTTCATAATAACTGCTTCAACACATTGTTTTCTGTTAGTTAGGTATGATTTTAACCAATCCAAAGCTGAGCCCCTAATTCCATATCTATACAATTTATTTAAAAGCAAACCATGCATTACGAAGTCGAAAGCTTTCGACATATCCAGAAACAACGTCATTACATAATTTTTCATGTCAATATTGTGTATTATGTCATTTACTAAATTAAAAGTAGCCAAAAGTGTTGACTTGCCCTTCTGAAATCCATATTGTTCGTTTTTTATAATATTATATTTACTACAAAATTCAGACAGCCTACAATACATGCACTTCTCATAAATTTTGGCGATAATTGATATGAGTGCTACCGGTCTGTAATTGCATAAATCCAAAGGATCACCCTTCTTATATATAGGCTTTACAATTGAAATCTTTAACTGCCTTGGGAAAATTCCTTTTTCAAACGATAAGTTTATTAGGTAAGTTAACACTGGTGCAAGTTCATTTTTGCATGCTTTTATGACTATTGTAGATATCTCGTCATATCCACAGGCTCTCGAATTTTTCAATGACGTTATAGCTTTAATTAACTCGTGCACTGATACTGGCCTTAGAAAAATGGAGCTTTGTACGCTCTCATTGCAAGTATTCATGCAATTTTTTTGTAGCTGGTCAGAAGGAACATTTTGATTTGTCATGTCAATGTAGTGGTCATTAAAAGATTTTACAATGTCAAGTGGATCATTAATAATAGTGTCATTAATTCTTATTTTTGAGATCGGAGTTATTGTGCTATTGCTGCTATTGTCTTTAATAATATTCCAGGATGCTCTACTAACATTTTTGTTATTTGATAAAAATTTAATATTAGTTACATTTTGCGCATTGACTATGCATTTCTTTAAAAGCTTGGAATAGTCTAAATATTTTTTTTTTGCATCATTACATTTCTTTTTATAATATTTAAATCTTAAATTTCTTTTAGTTTTGCATGCTACTTTCAAACCTTTAGATATCCATTTTGGAGCAGTAATTTTATTACTTCTGGTTTTCCTTACGATAGGAAAACATAATCTATAAAATAATAAAATTAACTCATAAAATATTGTAAAAGCTTTATCTGGGTCTGCTTCATTGTAAACATCACTAAACGATAGTTCAGCCATACATTGTCTAAATTTATCAATATTGTCTTCACTTAAATCTCTATTCTCGGTATACCATTTAACAGGTTTAACAGTTTTTATCTTGGTTGGATATTTGATCAATTGTGCGGTATCGTGGTCTGAAAGGTGCAATGGAATTACTGTGGCAGTAGCTCGCTTAATGTTACTTAGAATATGATCTATGCAAGAAAGTTTTCTGGTAGGTTTATTAATGTGTATTGTTAGGTTATAGTTTTTACAAATGTCAGAAAAGTATTTAGTGGTTTTATCGGGTTTTAATGTATTAATGTTTAAGTCACCTGCAATAATGACCTTTCTTTTGCTATATTTCTTAGAAATGTCACCTAGCACAGCGTCCAGTCTATCTAAAAAGTATGTTGCGAACTTGGGTGCCGGAATTCTGTACAAACAAAGGATGATAAGACTGTGCGAAACTAACTCTATCCCACAACATTCAAAATATTTTTCTATTAAGTATTTATTAAAAATCGTTATTTCCTTGCACGTTAATCCTTTCTTTAGCAGAACACAACATCCACCTCTTGCTTTTTTTCTAGAGAAGCTTGTAGCGTAGTCATATCCGTGTACTCTAATGTTTTTCTCATTTCCTTTCTGTATATGAGTCTCTGTAAAGCATAGAACATCTGGTATTACTCCCTCTTCCCGTAGTTCTAGCAATGTTACCTCTAATATTTCCTTTTTAGAAAGCAAATTTGCGATATTTTGGTGCATTAGAGTAAAATAGTTACTGTTTTGGTTGGGTACGAAAAAATAGTTACTGTTTTGGTTGGGTACGAAAAAACAGTGTATCATACTTAGGTGATGTGGAGGGTGAATTATGTGTGGAGGGAAGATTCTGTGTATGGTTGACAGAGGCTGCTGCTTTGCTAATGTTTCTGTAATATTCTAGCAGTGTCCGTTGCTTTAGCCTAGTCTTTATTTGGTGGGACTGCGTTGTTTTCGTCGATCCATCTAAACAATTAACTTTAGCCTTCGTTTTATAGTTCATTAATTTTCTTAAAGATCTGGCATCTAGATATTTTCTTGCATAGTCTTTAGAATCAATTAAAAAACTCAGACATCTGCAAAGCTGATTATGAACCGTGTTCTGCTTATTACTATATAGCATATTATAACAGTTGACAAATGTACAATTTGAGAAATTTTGGCAGATCAATTGAATTTGTTTGTTAAGCATATGTTCATTCAGAGATATGTTTTTTATGACACTTAATACATAAACATCCTGATCATCTAATTTTCTTAACAAGGTATACAATTCAGATGTTACTTCTATTGGATTGCTGTCATTATCTCCTATTCCCAATATTATCTTGTCGCCTTTATTTAAGTTGTCAACTCTCACGGTTTTGGTAATATCACTAGTCTTTGCGTATGGTTTGGTGAACGACTGCACTTGGTATTTTTCATAACAGGTATTCACTCTGGAATTGATGAGTTTTGATGCCAAATTTACACAATTTTGACCTCCGTATATCCAGATTGTAGGCTCCGTTTTATTGTCTATGTTGTTAACAATGCTTTGTTTTATTATATCTTTTAATTTGTCCTCTTCGGTTCTTTTGTTTTCTTCCTCTTTTTCTGTCTCGTCTAAACTGTCTTTGATATTATCAGGATACTCATTTGATTCCCTCGGATTTGGTGCTTTGTTGGCACTCTGATCAACCTCCTCGTTGAACATCTGATCAATCTGCAATGCAGTAAAACTATAGTTGAGGTCGTTTTCCTTGTCTTTCGTAGCAGATGAGTGAGGTTTTCGATACTTCCTTTTTGTTGTACTTTTCTTTTGGGACATTGGTACTCGACAATCACTTTTTGTAGCTGGCGAATAGCATATTTGTGTCAAATGGTTGACTTTTTGTTCATATTGGGAAATGTCTTTTTTTAATTTGAAATTCTCCAACAAAAAGCGTTCAATCTCATTATCCGCAGCCATTAACTTTTCCTTCAGTTCCACAATTTTCCCTTTTAATTCATCTATGTAACTTCTAGTGCAGGCATTTAGCTCTGGGCAACTTCTGTTCAAAATAGAATATTCATCTATTTCTTCATCACTGTTTAGGGAGTCGAACGAATTATCAGTGGAGACATTTACTATGAATTTATTTCGTCTTGTAACATAGTCTCTGGGGCTTTCCTTACAGTCTGATTCATTTAGTATATTTTGGCGTTGCTTGTATATTAATTCCCAGCACAAACGGCATTTCCATGCACTCTTTTGTCCTTCCGACATGAGATGGTATCTTTTCGATGAACCATTATCAGTACATATAGGGTGAAAATGTTTTTTACACATTGTGCATGCCAAAAATTGGTTGCTCTTTATTGGGCCATTACAAGTGTCACAATGTATAGGTAAATCCATCTTTACACGTCAGAGAAAAATAAACGGTACATATATTCCAAAAAATAAAAATAAACTATATTTTTTTTCCGGTCCGGAGAATCGAATCCGATACTTCTCTGATTTTTTACACCAGCGCGTCAACCAAGTGTGCTACGCGGCATTCAGAGTTAGCTTTGAAATAGCAATACCAGTTGCACGGTCATGCATGCAAGTAACTGGTTTGAGTCTTCGATAGTCCAAAGGTCAATCCGATAACACGGCGTTGGAACACAGTAACGGTTAAATATGAATATATATTTATTAAAATAGTCACATAAACACTGGTAATTCACCTGTGATTTTAATCCTGTTTGATAATAACATTATGAGCACTGTTCAACACTAGAAATACGAGTATTATTGCAATGTCTATATTTTCTATTCAAATCGAGCATAATATTTTTACTGCGTAATTACATCAGTTGTAATGGATGATGTTCCTCAAAAACACTTTCACTGGTGTATTACAACACAGTGTACACTTTTATAATGTTTGTTTTTCAATACGTCAACTTTTTCCATTTTTTTGAAATAAATGTACACAGAGCCGATGTTTACGTTAGCCGTCCGGTCTGACTACAAAAAGAATAATTAAAATTGGTTGGCAAAGAAATTGAGTAACATACAAAAAAAGGTACAGTCGAATTGAGAATCTCCTCCTTTTTAAGTTGGTTAAAAATAAGTACTCATCAAGTTATATTATGAAATTAGACTTGGTTTGTCATAGGGTGTTAAAAAGATCTATTTTCCTGACTCTTTTCCTAGGGCAAAACCCCAGAGTTTGGGAATTGTAATCATCATGAATCAAGTCAAGTCAGGTACGCGTAGATAGGGCATGATTATGAAGTTTAATTTATTGTTCTAATATTATTTGGCAATGGTAAGTTTATTTTGCACTAGGCTTGGCGGGGGCACTAACATGACATTAGATTTTATAATTATCATGAAAATATTTACAAAATGTCACACCTGAGAAGACATTGAAATATGATCTAAAAAGCTCAAGAACTAAACGCATATTTTAGCCTTGCATATATTTTTGGATTACTTCAACAAATAAACCTTAGAACATTTTTTCTTAGATAGACAATTTCAATAGACAATGATGTCAATTCGATGCAACACAATAATAATTTAACTTATTTGACAGGACTAAACTAAATTTACACATTCTGTCATTTTCTTTCTGTATCGAAAAGATATGGACCAAATCGACTCAAATATGAAAGATCATTACAATATCTTTGTTTTATGAGAAATAAACGAGCAAATGTTGGTTTATAATCAAACACCTGTTGGGGAGAATTATTATTTATTTAGAACGGTTTGTTCACTGTTTGTCTTATCAAACAGGTACTTATATATTACTTGTCCATAAGTATTAAACTTCTAACTCAAACGAAAAAGGTGTGAAGCAAGTCAACTGTGATACTCTGATACTCTAATAAGAAAATTGCATAAACAAAGAATACAAAGAATAGGTTCAAAGTGCAAATACATAAAAAAGTTTACAGAATGCAAATAAACAACGGTAATTAGGCAAATTTTACTGTAGTCACTTAGGCGCGGGCGATCGACTGTTCGATTACAACAAAAACATGATTTATGCTAAGAATACCTGTGCAGAGGCCACGGTTCGCGCCTCCCGTCATGATGATCACAATCCTGTCTCCTGGCGCACTTCAATCCCCACGTTCGGTCACCAGCCTGAGACCCCGCGACGCGATCCAGGCAGCAATTATAAAAAGAACCCAATTTCAATGTCACAAAATGCAACACGAGGCTAATCCGTTCCCATCGTACCCGTTTGTCATCGAACCCCGCGCGACCAACTGACACACTTACACGTTAGATATGAACATTATTTACCTTCGCCCTCATGGTAGTTAGTTTCAGGATGTGTATGTCCCTCGAAATCAGCCATGATCGAATTTTTAATTATTTCGAGAGCTGACTTGACTGAACATAGCGATATGCAATTTTTCCAACACGACGCAGTTTGTCAACTTTCTGCTGAAGAAAAAAAAACGTGTCAAGTCAACCAACTGTCAAAAATAGAGGTGGGGACTGAGGAAAGTACTCTGTGTTACAAAGTACTCTGTCACTGAGGACATGTACAGTACAATAGCTGTTCCAATGAACGTTTTTACTTTTTCATCTCACTAAAATCATTTTTAGGGTTCCGTAGTTAAAAAGGTACCCTTATAGTTTTGCCATGTCTGTCTGTCTGTCCGTCTATCCGCGGCTTAGTTTAGAGACTATTAGTACTAGAACGCTGCAATTTTTCATGGGTGTACATCACGCTGAAAAAGTTGTACAATAAAATATTAAAAAGATCAATTTTTAGGGCATCTCTCCTAAATGTAAAGAGAGAGTATTTTTTTAAATTGACGTACTCTATTGTATGCTGTATCGTTCAAAAGGTCTTTTAAAACTAAGGTTCGCTAAAACCATTTTTAGATTCAGGGATCCGTTTACGAAATATTAAGTTTTAAAGTGCTATTTTTTGTTTGAGTCAAGTGTGTGTCGTCGTCTTCCCCTCTCCCCCTCCCCATCAGCTAAACTGCTATTTCAGGACATCTGAAAAAAAATTAAATAGTAGGAAAAAAAATTAATCAATTTACAAGGAAAACTTTTACGGCTAAGTAGGCTTTCTTAGTTTGTTTGTTTGTTTGTAAACTCTTTATTGTACAAGAAAATATACAATTATTGATACTTAATAGCAGTAGCATGCACAATGGCGGACTTATCCCAAACAGGGATCTCTTCCAGCCAACCCTTTGTTTAGGAGTAATAGTCGACCAACTTAAGATGTGCAGTTGAATTTCAAAAAGTTCAGAGATTTTCCATGCAAATTTTTCTATCACCAAACGCAAATGTATTTTTTTTTCTATAAAACATACATTTATTTTTAAAAAGACTACGGAACCATTCTTTGCGCGAGTTTGACTCACACTGAGCCGGTTTTTAGGGATCCATACCCAAAGGGTAAAAACGGGACCCTATTACCGAGACTTCGCTGTCCATCTATCTATCTGTCCGTCTTTCTGTCACCAGGCTGTATTTCATGAACTGTGATAGCTAAACAGTTGAAATTTTTATGGATGATGTATTTCTGTTGCCGGTATAACAACAAATACTAAAAAACAGAATAAAATAAATGTTTAAGGGGGCTCCCATACAACAAACGTGATTTTTTGCTCGTTTTTGCTCGATATTGATAAAGGCAACAGGTAGACCCTTGAAATATTTACAGAATATTTAGTCATATATTCACTTTAAAAATAAATAATTAACTTAAAATACAACAAATATTTAAGGGGGGCTCTCATACAACAAACGTGATTTTTTTGCACGTTTTGCTCGATATTGATAACGGCAACAGGTAGACGCTTGAAATATTCACAGAATTTTGAGTTGTATTATTCACTTTAAAAATAAATAATTACAATAAAATTGATATTTAAGGGGGCTTCCATACAACAAACGTGATTTTTATAGATAATGGTACGGAACCCTTCGTGCGCGAGTCCGACTCGCACTTGGCTGGTTTTTTAAATACGGCATCCTCAGATCAACTACGATCTGTAGTTGCCAGATCGTTACTGTTGTAACGTTTTACGTTACTTTTTGACCCCATTGCGTTACATATACGTTACCCGGCTGATAACGTAACTTTATTTTACTTTTCGGAATAATGTGCTAATTAGAAATAAAGAGTTGATGGTCATCTTTGGTTGAAACCGATTCAAATTCTTTTGGCTGTATAATATTTTATCTGCGAGTATCTTACGATAAAAACTTATAGTATTTCAAGCTATCACACACGGGAGCTGTGCTATAATATATGAAAACCCAACATTCTGTTACGAGTGTTTGCATGAGCTACACCTAAAACGTTTTATACAAGGTGATTAAGAAAATGACTTCGCGTATGTCGACTAAGGCCCAATCACCCTAATTAAGGGTAGGCTCGAGGCCCTCGGTGGGGATGTATATATGAGCTGATGTGATGATGTTGCTATTGGACTTACTAGACAGTTCGTCAGAGGACGAAGCCGACTTTGACGAAGTGACAATGATGCCGAAGATGGAAGCGGGCTTACCAAGATTCCCCAACGCAATGGGGGATTTGGCTATCTTACATCAATGCTGTTAACCGCATCCGTGGCGTATTGGTTAGTCTTTTCACTTCACACCAGGAGGCCGCGGGTTTGGTTCCCGGCGGGGTCAACTTTGTAAGACTCGGTTTGGTTGGTGGTAGGGCATTTTCATGCCCGCCTGGCTATCTACCACCATCTTATCTAAGTCTTGCCGCCAAACATCAATGTTATGTAATGTGTTCCGGCTTGAAGATAAGATAGCTAGTTCTCTATTGCTTTGGGGAATCTTGGTAAGCCCGCTTCCATCTTCGCCATCATCGTCACTTACCATCAGGTGAGATGATGCCAAGGGCTTTCCAATTGTGAATTAAAAAAGAAAAAGAGATGTTTGGCGGCAACGCTTAGATAAGTTGGTGGTAGCTAGCCAGGCGGGCTATGAACATGCTACCAACCAAAACGAGTCTTATAAATTTGAGCTTGCTGGGAATCGAACTTGCAACCTCCTGGTGTGAAGCGAATGGACTAAGCATTACGCCACGCAGGTGGTTAAAAACTCTTTTTAATCTTGCTGTATTATCTTCCGATAAATATCTGTAAGCTTTGCGATATCGCGCGAGCGCGCGCGGTATCGCCTGGTTTCGCTCGGTATCTGCAGAATTGTGTGTACTCTCATTGATTTCTATGAAGAGCGATATTGTAAGATATCTGGTACGTTAAAGATATCTTATAGTATAGCTCCCGTGTGTGACAACCTTTACAGGGAGGCGCTACTTGTCAACGTTTTAGTTCGTTCCTAGTGTTGTGAACAAAGACGTCAACTACAAAGTAGATAGCAAAGAGCATTTAATCAGCTACGTTTAATAGATAAAACTGTGCGTCAACCGAAAAATGGTACATTGGTGGTTTGAACTAAGCTTCTGGGTTTGAACAAGGTTTGAACAAATAAAAAAAGAAGAGAACAAACAAAGCGAATATACAGGCTGTTTGGGAAGTAGTGCAGAAAACTGAAAGGGGAGCCAGAGGCGGTCATTTGACTTAATACACTTGAAGCCTAAGTCTCACAGTTTTCGAGATATCCGCTTTTTAATTTTCAGATTTTGTATGAAAATCGCATTTGTTTAAATATTTCGTGATTTTCCAAAAAAAAGTTATATACAGTAAAGTGCAAAATACGGTAAAAACTTCCTCAGTTTATCAATTTTCCAACAAAGTAAAAAAGTTAAAAAAAATACAAATGAATTGCTACAAAAAACTATGATTGTTGTCATAAGGGTGCCTTGAATCACATACTAATTTTACAACAATTTTCTATGGAAAATATTAAATTCGAAATTTTTGCATGAACTTGTGAATTCAAAGTTATTCAATGATTCTAGAAGGTCACAGATGTCTGATAATGCGAAAAACATTATAAATTTTGGAATTAAAAAAAACAAAAAATAATGTTTCTTGATAATTTGTATGGGTGAATTTCTTTACAGTTTTTTTTACAAAAAATATATAAATCACCACTCTTCCCTTCTAACCAAAGCGAATATAACTTTAAGTTAAGTCACTACTTCTAACACAAATAGTATATAGTGATCTGTACTTCTAACTTTCTTTACCATAAAATAAATAAATTAGCTTGTAATTACCAAGATATAGTGAAAATGCAGGTAAATCTGTCTAGCAAGCATTAGACAATTCATAAACAATGAAATGATCGTATGTTTTTCTAATAATATGGTGTTTATTTTTAGAATCCCAACGAGGATACCGAATGGAACGATGTCCTGCGGTCCAAGGGTATCCTGCCGCCTCGAGAGAAGGAGGTCTCAGAGGACGAGATCGTGAACATGATCGAGCAGACTATCCATCAGAAAACGGCTGAGAGTAAGTGCAATGAAGTGAATCATAGGTTAGATCACACCTGTTGGTTCCTATTAGGTTCATGGTTTTACAACTTTGTGAAGGGAGGAGGGAGTGGATAGGTGATGAAGTGTATGGCATCAACAAGGTAGCTCTCGCCTGCGGCTTTGCTTGCGTGGATATAGTGTTTATGACTGCTCTCAAAGATGCATACAAGGATTTTTTTTCTAGGATACACAGCTTCATAAGTTTTTCTTTTCTAAGTCCCCGCTAAATGTCAATAAAATTAGTGTAGTAGTTTTACATCTTGTTTATGAAATAAAGGCTCTTACACGTCACATTCTCTTTGGGTGTGTGATTCCCAATTTTGAGTGAAGGTAGGTAAAAGGTACCTAACATATTTCTCTCTAAAAGAATAAACAGCACAAAAAGGGGGTTAACAACCTCATACCTCCTTCATTCCATCATCAATCAGATATAGTCATGAGGGGATTCAACTTTCCATCTATACACATGAAGTGTTTTGCTTCATTGTTTATCATGCGAATGGCCAAGGAGTGGAATTCCGTGCCTGTGTTCCCCAATTCATATTATTTAGGAATCTTCTAGTGAATAAGCAGTATTTGAGCTTGAGTGTTACATCCTCGGCTGTATCGGCACTTACCATCAGGTTAGGTGCAGCCAAACACACTCTAATTTTTTATTTAAAAAAAAGTCAAAAACTGCCTATAGTCTGTATGTATTGTTACTAGCTTTCATAATTTATGAAAGCTTTATTTTACTCTACATTCTTCCAGAAGACAAAGAGCTATCAGAAATGAATCTAGATGAATTAGATGAGCTGGAAGACTCAGAAGACGAAGCAGTTTTGGAAGAGTACCGGCGGAAACGGATAGCAGAGCTAAAGAGGCTTTCGGAGAAACCACGGTTTGGGGAAATTACGGAAGTTTCTGGTCAGGACTATGTGCAGGAAGTGAATAAGGCAGGCGATGGAATATGGGTAGTCATACATTTGTATAAGCAGGGGTGAGTCAATGAAGATTTCATACAGGGTGATTTTTAGTTAGCTGAAAGGTGCTGCATGCCATACTCGCAAACAATATTTTCTACCACTTTTTTCGCCAATGATTTTATTCCAGACAAAAAAAAAGACTATTTACTAGCAAAGATTAAAGACCATTTACTACTAGTCTAGAGAGAGAGAGACAGAGCTGCTAGTGATAATAAATTTAATTTTCCCCTAGCAACTTGTACAGTCGAAATAAAACTTCCCATACTAATTGTAATATATCACCCTTAGCTAATACGGTAGCAGCCCTTGCCGTTGCGCCACCGACGCTCTCCTATCCGAGAGGCCGTGGATCGAGTCCTGCCAAGTACCAATGTGTTTTCGAATTTAGATTTCATATGTACGTGTATCCGACGCTCTTACAGTGAAGGAAAAAATATCGTGAGGAAACCTGCACACGCCTGCAAAGAAACTCGAAGGTTGTGTGTGTAGTTGACCAACCCGCACCGGGCCCACGTGGTCGACTAAGGCCCGATCGCCGTAATTCAGGGTAGGCTCGAGCCCCTCGGTGGGGACGTATATTTGAGCTGATATGATGACGTTATTTTCACACTGAGCCAAATCCGCTACTTCTATTTACTATTTTGTTCTGAAGTAATTTGTGTTATACAAATAATATGACTTCGCAAATAAATAAAAGTTTTGATGAAATGATTTTGTGATTTGATTAAATATAAAATTGAAAATAAATGAAAGAGAGTCAACCAAGTAAGGGTTTCAGATATTTTAGAAGGCATGCTATTTGCTGAATAATATTTTAGATCATAGTATGTATATAATGATATTAACTGTGAGCTGAGAATCACACCATCTGATTAAGTTATGATCAAGTCTGATAAAGATAGTGGCCTAATCAAAGTACCTACCCAAAGCAACCTAAAGTACAAATTTAAAGTTAATTTCTCAACGACCCTTTAGCTTTTGCCTGCAACTTCGTTCCCGCCTTTCCCTTTCCCATGGCAATTTCGAAAAATCCGGCCTTGCGCTTATCTACATCAAAAATCCGGTATTGCTCCTTATCTACATCAAAAATCCGGCATTTCTCCTTATCTACATCAAAAATCCGGCATTGCGCCTTATCTACATCAAAAATCCGTCATTGCCCCTTATCCACATCAAAAATCCGGCATTGCTCCTTATCTACATCAAAAATCCGTCATTGCCCCTTGTCTACATCAAAAATCCGTCATTGCCCCTTATCTACATCAAAAATCCGTCATTGCCCCTTATCTACATCAAAAATCCGTCATTGCCCCTTGTCTACTTCAAAAATCCGTCATTGCCCCTTATCTACATCAAAAATCCGTCATTGCCCCTTATCTACATAAAAAATCCGTCATTGCCCCTTGTCTACATCAAAAATCCGTCATTGCCCCTTATCTACATCAAAAATCCGTCATTGCCCCTTATCTAAATAAAAATCCGGCATTGCTCCTTATCCAGCATTGCTTCTTATGTACATCATAAAGGGAATCTCTGTGCATTTCTTCTTTCTAGGTCTAAGGGTTTGGGCTGAGCTTTGATTAGTCAGTCAGTCAGTCAGTGAGTGAGTCAGGTCTTTTTAAATGCATATTCCGATACAGATTTCCATAAAAATTTGATGCGTCTTTATTATACAGTCTCGATTGAGATTTTGTTATATAATCAAAAATGGCTAACATATTGAATATGTATTATCAAAATACTCGTGGGTTACGTACAAAAACGCACTTATTCAGGCGTAATTTGTGCTTAAACTCCTATGATGTCGTTTCACTTACTGAAACATGGTTAATTGATGGTATAGGGAATGACGAAATCTTTGACAGTAACTACGTTATCTGGCGCCGGGATAGAAATTATACCCTCACTCAAGAAAAGTATGGAGGTGGTGTTCTCATCGCCGTGCGCCGTGAGTTCACTGCTGTGGAGCGACCGGAATGGCGTTCCTCAGCTGAGGACTTGTGGGTAACCGTCAGCTTAAAAAATTGTAGGGGTGGTAATTATAATAAGATTCATTTTTGTTCACTTTATCTATGCAATCAAAAATTTGGTAATTCATTTAGTGTTCAGTTTAATAATTTCACAGATAAATTGTCATTAATAGTTAACTCCTGCCCTAACGATTTGTTCGTAATATCAGGTGACTTTAACTTGAGTAATGTGGATTGGAACTATGACCAGGACTCATTAACTCCAGTTGGAATTTCTGGTGAGAGCCAGATTTTCTTTTTTGACACTCTTTCTGAGTGCAACTTAAGACAATTCAATGTAACTCGAAACACAAATAACAGACTGTTAGACTATATTTTGTGTAATGATATTATAGAAGTTTCCCACTGTGATGATTCTTTGGTGCCGGAGGACGCTCACCATCCATCTCTTCATGTAGTTCTGAAATTAGCTCAGAGTGAAACTTTAGGAATGAATTCTACCGTGAAATATTTGTACGACAAAGCTGATTTTGATAGTATTAGATCATCGCTTAATAATTTTGACTGGGATTTTAATTTAAATGATATTTCATTAGATCTGGCCGTTGATTGTTTTTACAATATTTTATATGAGCTTCGAAACAGATATGTGCCGTATAAATTAATAACAGCTCCAAAATTTCCCTCCTGGTACAGTGCTCCTCTCAAAAAAATCCTTAAAGAAAAATTCAAATTTCTACGCAAATACCGTGTTTATGGTAATGCGCCCGATTATGATGCCTTCTCGCTTCTTAGAAAAAGAGCAAAAATACTAGAAAAGGAATGTTATAAAATGTACATAAAACACACCGAGGAGTCGATTGTAAGCAATCCAAAATGTTTTTGGTCTTATGTCAAATCTATTAGAAAGGGATCTAATTTACTTCCCGCGACCCTTACTTATGATGGTCAGACTGCTGACTCTGGAGAAGATGTGTCCAATCTCTTTTCCAGATACTTTCAGACAACGTTCTTGTCAGTTTCCTCTTATCAGAACCCTTCGGATTACAATTTCAACCAGCGAAACGATCCTAACTCTATCGACCATGTTGAGATAGATCCTGACGAAGTCCATAAGTTGTTAGTGACTCTTGATCTGAAGAAGGGAGCCGGCCCTGATAACTTAGCCCCTATGTTTATTGTGAAGTGTGCAGATTGTCTTACGTATCCCCTTACAATCTTATATAGAAGGTCTATTAAAGAAGGTATTGTACCTAATGTCTGGAAATCTGCATTTATTACACCAGTTTTTAAAAGTGGTAATAAAAATGACATCAAAAACTATAGACCTATCTCAAAGTTATGCGTGTTTGCGAAGGTATTTGAAAGAGTAGTCTACGGACAGGTGTACTCTGCAATGTCATCTAGCTTTATTGACCAGCAACATGGTTTTCTAAGAAAGAGATCAACTACGACCAACCTAATATCTTTTGTAGATTATACAACTTCGTCTATGGATAACGGTGGTCAAGTAGATACTATTTTTACTGACTATAGTAAAGCTTTCGACCGTATAGATCACAAAATGCTTTTACAGAAACTTATGTACGCTGGTATTCAAGGTAATTTATTTAGATGGTTTAAGTCATATATCGAAAACCGTTCGCAAGCTGTTGTTGTAAATGGCTTCACTTCTGAATGGAAAAAAGTACCCTCAGGGGTTCCCCAGGGATCTTTGTTAGGGCCCCTGCTGTTTAATATTTTTATAAACGACGTTATTGCCTGTTTTAAACACTCCAGATTCATATTATACGCTGATGATATGAAAATATATAAGCGAATAAGGAATATTAACGATTGTCTACTTTTGCAAGAAGATTTAGATAGATTTGAGCAGTTTTGCTCTCAAAACTTATTAGACCTTAATGTATCTAAGTGTTATATGTCTACATTTAGCCGGAAACCCAATTATTATAAGTTCAGTTATAAACTGAAGGGATTAATTATTAAACGCGTTGAAGAGATTCGTGATTTAGGTATAATACATGACAGCAAACTTTTATATGATAAGCATATTGACAGCATTGTCACTAAAGCAAATAAAACCTTAGGTTTTATTATGAGGTGTAGCTCTCAATTTACTAATATAAAAGCCATCAAAGTGCTCTACTGTTCATATGTGCGTAGTACTCTTGAGTACTGTTCCGAGGTTTGGAATCCTCAATACTATGTTTACATTGACAGAATAGAATCTATCCAAAAACGTTTCATGCGGTTTCTTCAGTATAAGTGCAGGCAAAACGACGCGTGCTACGAAGCGAGATGTAAGAGACACCACATACTTCCATTGCAAGTCAGACGTACAATAGCTGATATTGCTTTATTAGTAAAGATTACACAAAATTTGGTTGATTCCTCCGAGCTTCTATCTAAAGTTAATATTCGCGTCCCATCAAGATTAACTATCCGACACCCGATCTATCTATCGACACCTACAACAAACACAAATTACAGACGCAACTCCTTTTTGATACGTGCTCCTAATGAATTCAACAAATTAACAGATTTTCCCCAAATTGATTTGTTTAATTCCAAGGTCCATACAGTTAAAGCTCTACTCTCTAAACATTGGTTCGATATGGTTCCCTAACTGTTGAAATTCAAAAGTCATCGTTTTATATTTTTTTGTTCATCTTTATGTTTTAACTTTTAACACCCTCTTAGATTTTGTTTAAGTTTATTTATACTTATTTTTATTATTCTTAAGTTTAGCTAGCGTGTAGATTTGTACATGTGAAAACATATAAATAGTACTTAGTTTGTTAATTAGCTTTTTAAATAGTCATAAAATACTGTTTGTTTTCCAAATAAGGTAAAATAAAATAAAATAAAATAAATATACTGATTGTGTAATGAAACTACAACTACAGACATTATAGTAGGTAGGCTTCTAACGTTTTGCCACTATCCGTAAACAAAAAATATTGAGTGAAACCCTTATTTCTTTACCAGCATCCAGCAGTGTGCACTCCTGAACCAGCACATACGTCAACTCGCCGCCAAGTTCCCGCACACCAAGTTCCTGAAGGCGGTCGCACAGACGTGCATCCCGAATTTCCCGGAGCGCAACCTACCCAGCGTGTTCGTGTACTTCGAGGGTGACATGAAGAAGCAGTTTGTTGGGCCGCACGAGCTGAGAGGAACAGCGCTCACTTGTGATGGTAAGCCCTTGTCGCTACACGCACAAAGGAACCATTCTACTTATTGCACAGATTAATCTAATAGTTACCTTATAGTAAGGGACTTGAACGTTGATATAATTAACGTTGATTTTATCATCATCATATCAGCCGAAAATCGTCCACTGCTGGACAAAGGCCTCCCTCAAGGTTATCCACGACGCCGTTCCTGCGCTGCCCGCATCCATCGGCTTCCCGCGAACTTCACCAGGTCGTCGGTCCACCGCGTGGGAGGCCTGCCTACGCTAGCCGCATTTAATGAGATTTTAATGATTTATTGAATTTCGAAAACAGCTATAACATTAATACTTTATGTTGTTAACAACTGCAGTAGTTGGTAACGTATGTCGCAGTTGTTGACTCTCCACTCCGGATGTAGAGGAAGTTCTTAAAGTACAGTCATTCTCATTCCACCAGCCCCCTATTCCGTCTTTGGTCAACCAGACGCAGGGCGCGCTTTTTTAAAATTAAACTAGTACCAATAGTCTCTGAGCTGAGCCGCGGACAGGCAGACATACATGGCGAAACTATAATCCAGGGTTTCTTCAAGAAAATCTTCAAGCTATTTTTAGGGTTTCGTAGTCAACAAGAAACTTTCTTGTTGATTACGGAACCCTAAAAAATAGTTACATCTCACCTTATGGAACACAATTTACAATGACAAATCAACAATTTTTTTTTTACGATTTCAAATGGTTTATTTTCTCATTTGGTTTTTTCATAATTTTTCATGCTCAGTTATCCACGCGGACGAAGTCGCGGGCAGCACATAACTAGTTACAAATAAATATTTCTATATTTTTTTGTTATCATTTTCAATTCAAAGCTATTGAAACAAAAATAAGAATTGTCATTTTTGTTTGTTCTAGAACTGGAATACATCTTGGGTCAGGTGGGAGCAGTGGACACCAAGATAACGGAGGACCCCAGGCCAAAGATCAAAGACAAAATGTTCCAGGACCTTGGCAGCAATGACTGGTGATGATGGCGTGACGGGTGATGACATTCATCACCTGCAATGATGATGATAATTAATTGTTTTATGCTTAGTGCGGGTGCGGTCTGTGCTTGTGACGCAAGAGTATTTAAATACTAAGAAGTTATTTATTTTGTTGTTGTTATGTGTGATTAACACCAAATTTTATTGTATTGGAATATATTTTTAAGGTACAAAACTTATATGTTACAATTAATTACTAATAAAATTGATTATTTTTAAAATTGTCTTTATTCAAAATTCTACCCTTGAACATTACATTTTTATGTGTTTTGTACATTTTGCGGGTTGTGCACACTTTGCTCCGAAGCGTATTTTTCACTCAATATGTAGGTAGAAGATGAAAAGTGTAGTGTAAAAAAAAAGTTCGATAAAAATAATTTAAAAACGGTTGTTTTTGTATGGAGTGTCTTTTTACAAAACCAACTGCACTGCAAGTTATATGTAGTTGGTCCAAACTATTATTCATATTATCAAACTATGAAAGCCTAATATACAATTATAGTTTTTGCGGAAATTAGTTTCTAAGCCCGCCTGGCTGGCTACTACCATCTTATCTAAATATTGCCGCCAAACATCAGTGTTAACAACATTGATCTGTTCATGTATTCCGGCTTGAAGATAAGATAGCCAGTTCTCCATTGCGTTGGGGAATCTTGGTAAGCCCGCTTCCATCTTGCGCATTATCGTCACTTACCATCAGGCGAGATGATGCCAAGGGCCAATTATGAAAATAAAATAAAAAAATGATTTTCAATTAGCAATGGGGAGGCATTTAATCGTACCAAAAACGACCAATTTCATACTCAATATTCCGTCGATTATTTATAGAAAAAACTTATAAGATGGTTTATAAGATCTATTCAACTGTACTCAACTTGCGAAATTAGATGTAGAATTCAAATATTAATAACAGTTTTGCAGGGTTCTCCTAGGACATATGTGCATGCTGGGGTTAATGACAATAACCACTATACTCCACATGAGCTCGCAAATGAATCTTATCTTTGTAAGAGGGGGCTGCAGTTGCAGAGACACTTCGACCCAGTGGAATCTTTTGTGTCAACCCCTATAGCCTTTGCACCCCAAACCTACTCGAAGATGTGCTGCATCAATACAGCAATTCCGCTGATTGGAAAGTGCTTGTAGTTCTCCGGTTTTGGGTAGCCATCACCTAGGAGGTACATACGCTTGCTAGCCAGGAAGTCGCAGTGACACAGTAAGTGTTCCATTGATTCTATATCTTCACCACAAGCCCTGCAGGTCGGGTCATTCGTCAGGCCGATTTTTTGCAGGTGTGCGTTTGTGGCAAAGTGGCCTGCCAACGCTCCTGATGCTCGGAAATGAAAAGAAATTCACCCCTCCTTATAATTAGTTTTTTTAAAGATTTTAATCAATATTTTTATAGGGAGTCATAAACGGATACAAACATCTTTCGCATAGCTAAAATTTTTCGTACACGAAACTATTTTGATGGGCGATGCAAATACATACTTAAAATAAATTAGGTCCTTTTGACCTAGAGCATTGCATTATCCATATGGAGATATTTTGAAATTTTAAATTCTTAGGTCAAAATGTCTTAACATTATTTTCGATTACTATTTGCATTTTGCATTGCCCATTGAATTATACATGTCTAGGTTTAAAATAGTTTATGAAAGGTTTCCAAAAAAATATATAGTTATTATGCCAGACTCCATACAAAAATATTCCCACCCCTTTGTATAACCATGCCAAGCATAGAACTATTAGAGCGTATGCAGAACCTGGCGATTAGATTTATATATGAACTACGAAAATATGATCACGTCTCTCAGTATTGGAAAGACCTAAGGCTATCTGTCCGCCGTCGTAGAGACGCACACGTTCTATCTCTTCTATATTCTTTATTATTTGGCCATAAATCTCCTACTTATCTTCAAACCCCTTTTCACTACTTGTTCTCTACACACAACCGACCGCTCCGTTCAGCGACTTCGCTCCGTTTGCATGTACCTCCACACTCTACTAAATTCTACTCCAATTCTTTCACTCTGCGTGCCATCCACTTGTGGAATTCCCTTCCAGATCCTATACAACGCTCTCCGTCACTTTCTATCTTTAAAACTCAAGTGAAACTCTACTTTCTGTCTCTGTAATTCTGTTCCTTCCTTCCGTGTTCTTTTTGTCGCTTCGCCATTTTTTAATTGTTCGAATTTGGTATAGGTATTATTATTTTTTCGTAATTTATCTATGAAATTTAAATATGTATTAGTATATATTTATTTGTATGTATAGAATACATGTACATATATGTGTATATATATAAATATATATAGTAATATAATTGTTACAATATGTATTGAATAATAAAATTAGCATGTCATCATTACAGCTCATATACGTCCCCACCGAGGGGCTCGAGCCTACCCTGAATCAGGGCGATTAGGCCTTAGTCGACCACGCGGGCCCAGTGCGGGTTGGTCGACTTCACACACAACCTTCGAGTTTCTTCGCAGGCGTGTGCATGTTTCCTCACGATGTTTTCCTTCACCGTTAAAGCAATCGGTAAGTATATGTACGTAAGATTTTGAAAAACTCATTGCTACATTGGCCGTTCAGATTTGAACCCGGTACCTACTCTGGTTAGAAGGACCGAGTCGTTACCGGTTGAGCCACCGACGCTTTTACTTCACCGTTGACGTCGGATCATTAACGTACTATGAAATCTAAATTGTTTTTTAATTAGTTAATTAAGTTGCTAATTTCTCTGCCCTTTTGTAAAATTAAGTATTTCGTGCTCTCCTGTAACTAAAGGTTGTCTGGAAGACATTGCTTTTAGCAATAAGACCGCCTACTGTACACTTCATTATAATAACTATATGTATTAGCTTTACGAAATTGTTTTGGTGTACTATAAGTCATCATCATCATCATCATATCAGCCACAAATCGTCCACTGCTGGACAAAGGCCTCCCCCAAGGATTTCCACGACGACCGGTCCTGCGCTGCCCGCATCCATCGGCTTCCCGCGACCTTCACCAGGTCATCGGTCCATAAGTACTATAAGTGTAAATAAATAAATAAATATTGCTGTGACATGCGGACTGACAGCCAGATGGAATTGGGTATTGATAAGTGTTCCTGAAGAGGTTTAGTGGCATAATGGAAAGGTCCGTTTCTTCCTGTCCGGGAGGTTGTGGTTTGAATCCTGCCACGTACCAATGTGTTTCCGAATTTCGATTTCATATGTATATTTATCAGATGCTCTTACGGTGAAGGAAAACATCGTGAGGAAACCTGCACACGCCTGTGAAGAAACTCGAAGGTTGTGTGTGAAGTCAACCAACCCACAAGGGGTGGTTGACTAAGGCCCAATTGCCCAAATTCAGGGTAGGCTCGAGCCTCCCAGTGGGGACGTATATGAGCTGATATGATGAAGTGTTCATAATTTTACACTACAGAACCATAAAAAGAGAGGATTTTCGTTTGGATGACAAGGATGTCTTCCCTGCAACCTAAGAAATCAAAAGCAAAACAAATTCTATACAATAATTTATAAGGTTCTTCCTATCGCACTTACAGATGTAGACAACATAAACATGATTTAATTATAAACTAGACTGTAAACTGTCTGTCCCTTCACTTCTTAGCAGCCTGCTCATCAATGGGGTCCAGTTTGGGTTCCTCAAACTTGAAGGTAGGGAATGCCGTCATGTCCACCCCTGAACCACCACCATATTGTTTCTCCAGTTTTTCCAATTCAGTTTTCAGTTCCTTCTCAATAGCTGGAGTCGGGTCGACGAGTTTACCACCTCTGAAATTAATGTTATGAACTATGAGAGTCTATATCCTTTTCTGACCCAGCTTAAATGATAGTGCATTTAAAATACAAACAATCTTGCACCTTATTATAAACACAGCATATGTCTACAGAAATCAAAAAAATACTTGTACTTTGAAATTCATTTTTTAATCTTTTTCATATAGTTTTTGCATGTATTTTATTTATATGACTATAAATTTTTATTATTTACTAGCATTTTCCCGTGGCTTCGCCTGCGTGGACATCGTTTTAATGACTGTCTTTAAGCTCTAAACTCGCCCGGAAGCGCGACTTCCGGCTTCCGTTCACTCGTGAATTTTAATGGCGGCGCGGATTGCGAATTTCCGATTTTGCAAAAAATAGTTTTTTTATAATCAGTATTTTGTCCAGTCATGAAATAAAAAGTAAAATACAGTCGAACATTTCTATTCTATGTTTCATTTTACAGCTGATAGTCCAATACTAATTTATTTGTTCAATATTTTGATGTGAAGTCTACAAAGGAACAAAAAAGTATGCATTTCACAAATTATGTGTTTTTTCAGTGAATATGTATCCAATTGCAATAAAATTAAGGGAAACAATACACTGAATACATGTAATAATCAATACTTCTGTCAGTTTACTTCCATGAAGTCCAAATTCCTTCACAAAATTACAACTGCACTTCGCTGCCGCTAAGCACACCAAAGAGCACAAACTGAAATTTCTGATTTTTAGGCTAAGAACGAGTTGAATTATTATCTGGCAAAATTAAAGAGTACTTATCTATCTTATTCTCTCACATAAAACACCATAGGAGAGAATGAACTCTAATACATGTCCTTGGTACTTTTGTATTTGGTCGTAGCGCGCTGCACATGTGCCGCCTTCCCGAGTCAGCAGGTTAAGGGTGTTTAGTAAATTATGTCGTTTCCCACCTACTCAACCATCTCTATGCAAAAAATCACAACAATCGAGTATTTTTTTTAGTTCCCTCAGGAACTGCATCAGATTATGCTATTTTCCCGGAATAAAAAGTCGCCTATGTCCTTCCCCGTGACACAGGCTACCTGCATGCCAAATTTCATAAAGATTGGTCAAGGCGTTGAAGCGTGAAAAGGTAACAAACGAACACATTTTCACATTTATAATATAAAGTAAGGATTTTTATTGAGTACATTAGTGTAGGTGTACTGTGGCAATAGAGCTAATTCAAAGAGTACATTCCCTTCAAGGTCCGGCCTGAAAGGAATACGTATTTTGGTTTTTCACTAGTATAATGAAATATCTGGAAGTCAGTTGGTTACAAAATCACGAAATATACATACGCGCTCTTCTGCTTATATTCTCGGACTTTATCTATGAAAAGTTGCTGGATGGGGTCAGTAGCCTGGGAGGCTGCCGCCAACGACCTAGTGAGCACGATGGAGGCTCGCGCCGCCCGTAGACCACCGACAAGTGAAGATGTGAGCATCTACAAACCAACAAAATATAACCTCAACACCAGTTACATAACTTTAAAACATTTTTTAAGCAGAATTAAAATACTCTCTGCTTAAATAGCAGATAAGGATAATAAATAAAATTAAGGTCTATTACTTCAATTATAATGATTTTAGACACAATTTACCTTTTTATTTATATCGACGATTCTACTTTTTCGATTGGACCTTTTTGATTGACAAATGGCTCAAAGAGAATTTAATACCTACAAATGGCTGAGTATTGCCATTCAAAAAAAATATTAAAATCCTCCGAGATGCCTTCTATATTCTCGGAGGCATAAAATGTCACACACGGGCGCTATACTATAATATTTTATCTGCGAGTATCCAAAGGTAAAAACTTATAGCATACCAAGGTATCACACACGTGGGCTATTCTATAATATATAAAACCAACATTCTGTTACGAGTGTTTGAATGAGCTACACGTAAAACGTTTAAGAAAATGAGTTTGGGTATGTCATGTACTACGTTATGGGTTGTTATTTATTGGACTTACTAGACATTTCGCCAGAGGACGAAACCGACTTTGACGAAGTGACGATAATGCCGAAGATGGATGCGGGCTTACCAAGATTCCCCAACGCAATGAGGGATCTGGCTATCTTATCTTCAAGCCGGAATACATCAATGCTGTTTACCGCATCCGTGGCGTAATGGTTCGTCCATTCGCTTCACACCAGGAGGCCGCGGGTTCTATTCCCGGTGGTGACTAGGTTTGGTTGGTGGTAGGGCATTTTCTTTGGTTCACTACCTATGTGTTTCTTATATTCATTATAAATAAAATTGTATTTAATAATAGGCATGAGTACAACATAAAAGAACTAACAATAATATTATTTTTATAATCTTACCTTGCCGACTAAGTTGGTACTCGTCATCTAAAAAATGTTATTCCTGGTTTCGATATCGAAGAATTCGAACAACCATTACGGAACAATTATACTGCCGATAATTTCGTGCCATAATATACGAAAATACACGGGAAAGCGTCTCTCACCGACCGTTTACGTCCGAACGTAACTGCGGGGCACTCGCGGCTGTTGCGTGCCGAGATAGGCAGAGATTTCGAAGCGCGTCGTTTCGACCAGTTTGTATGCAGATAAAATACTGTTACTTAATTCTATGCAAATATCGACAGCTTGAAAGAAAAAATTGTACTACGATTTTCCATATGTCTTCTCAACTCTTGTATACCTCCGAGGTTTTATTTTACCGAATGGAAATGAGACCAAAGATGACCTATTATTATTACTTAGACGAGACGAATGAAACAGTGGCAGTGGCAGACGGAATAAGCCGACGCAAACGGAAACGACATGCTCGTTTGTCGTGCGAACGTCTCGTTCTGTGCTGGCTGGCTGTTGTGAATTAGTAGGTCCCCTTTGGCTGTACGCTGCGGCCAAAGATGACTTACTATTCTGGCTCTGTACTGCTGCTGGCTGGCATTTTTTTTAAAGAAACCAAAAAAAAAAACTACATTCCCGCCATTTCTGATATCAACTTCTTTCAATGTTGAGGGCGCGCGTTTTCTAATTTTTTGCGTGAAAGAAAAGTTTTTCGTCTTCATTGCGAAACAAATCATCATTTCAAGATGGATTTTTCTGATGTCAACAAGGTAGCCAATAGAAAAAGACTAACGGCAAGCGCCGAAAAGTTACGTGAGAAAATATCACGGGAAAACAGAAATATCATAAAACTCAAAGTAAGTACGTAATATTATTATACAATTGGTTACTAAATTATAATATTATTAAGTATAGACACTGGTGGAGCAGGTATTATAGTTCGGATTCTGTAAAAAATGATGCTAAAGTATACGTAAAGTAGGAGTACGCATCAACGAGTCGTCAGGGGGAGTAAGCTCGGAGGAATCACTTCGATGTTGAAAAATGCAGTTTCTATTTACATCAAAAATAGGGCTCCGCCGGCTGGCTGATTATTGGACTGAGATTACCAGACTAAGCTTGCACTCTTGCTATAAAATGTACACTCCGAAAAAGGACCTCTGTCCTAGCTCCCGGTCACGTATAGAATGCCACTCAACTGTTTTAGAAAAGCTTTAGAACGTCGTTATTTACATAATATGTGACGATCCTTCCGGCTTATGGTTTTCTATCTATCTACTAGCTACCAGTGTACGTAGGTCGTCAGTATGTGAAAACAACGTACTTGGTAACAGAAATTTTCTTAATTTCCCCTTATACGCTAAGACTAGGATTATTTTTTTAATGTACCCGATGTCTCTTAGGTGGTCATCCGACGAAATTGAACAATCTTTTGTCCTGAAACTTATCTGAAAAAATAAAATTTGACATACTTAATTGGCTGCTCAGCGTTTAATGTGAAAGTCCTGAGCTTTTAGCCAAGTTGTAAAACAAAAGAAGTTCATTTCGACGAGTAGCATAATCTAATCACCTCGGAGCGGAGGTTTCGTGTACCCGCCTAACCTTTGGGAAAAACAATTTATTTTAAATCTACGCAGGTAGCCCAAGACACTGCATACTGGGACCTGAAGGAGCAGCTCCGCCAGGTGGAAAGCAACCATGAGAAACTGCAGGCCAACATGGTGGATGTGCAGATGCAGCACGAGGCCATCTCCAGCCAGTACCAGGACGAGCTGCGGCTCCGCCCGGAGACACATAACAAGTATGGCTGCAGCTCTGTTTCTAAACCATATTTTGCGTAAAGACTAGTGGCATCCTCAGGCTGAGTGAGACAGGATGCCTCTGTACATTTGCTCAAATGTGGATGAGCTCAGCACGATGCGTTACCTCGCCACGCACACGCCTCGATCCGAGGGCTAGCAGTTGCATCGGCGTGTTTCCTCAGAGTACGTCCTAATCATACTTGACGCGAGCCTGCTTGGCGAGGCTGCTCACCTTCAGGCTGTCTCTGTTCTGTACTCCCCTTCCAGGTTTTCTAGATCACGAGCCCTTCAAAAGTAGTTATTTCAGGCACACACTAGTAGGAGTATCTTGACTAGTAGATCAGCGAATCCAGGTGAAGTAGGTATTCCAGGTCCATAAGTCTAATTAGTAGCATAAGCAGTTTAAGCAAACATTGTGGACGTGCGCAGAACTGCAGACTATTAGACAGGCTATTACCAGGACGAGCTGCGTCTCCGCCCGAAGACGCCCAACAAGTATGGAGGCAGTTTTATTACATCATTAGAGTCCTGCTTCATAGTACTTATGGGTTTTTTAAATCCAAAATTAGTAATTTTTTGGCATCATCTCATTTGATGGTAAATAAGTGACGGTGACGCCGAAGATGGAAGCGGGGGGCTATTAAGATTCCTCAACGCAATGAGAAACTGGTTATCTTATCTTCAATCTGGAGCACATCAATGCTGTTAACAATGTTAAAAACTTTGATGTTTGGCGACAAAACTTACATGGTGTTAACTAGCAAGGCGAACTTTGAAAATTCCCTTACACCAATCAAACCGAGTCTTCCAAAGTTGTACTCCGCCGGAAATCGAACCCGCAACCTCCTGATGTGAAGTGAATGAATTAACTGTATGGTAGGTAACAATATGGCTCTCCAGGACTTCCAGATGTTTTCAGATTAAGAGATCTCCTCTTTTAGGTAACTCTAACAAATCTGGGCACCCCGCTGTCGAGGGCGCGGTACTTGAAGCTGAGAAAACCAATAAAAGCGAGGAACTAGACCGACTCCTATGTATTCCAGGCTGGTCAGCACTCGCGAGATCTGCGACGTGCTGGAAGACTACACGGAACGCCTGCGCGACACTCTGTCGCGGTGCAAGGCCGACCAGGCCGCCTTGTACGAGGCGTACCAGAAGTCCGGGCAGGTGGTGCGCGACATCAAGACCCAGCAGCAACAAGCTGACGAGAGCAACAAGCATCTCATTGAGAACCTGAAGGACAAGGGTAACTATAACAAGCACATATTACGTACTAAGTAAATGATTAAGCTTTGGTGGCGTCGTCGGCTAGCGCCGCTACATCCTGTCTGGAAGGTCGTGGTTCAAACTTAGATTTTAGATTTCATAGTACGTTAATGATCCGACGTCTTACGGTGAAGGAAAACCGTCGGTGGCTCAACCGGTAACGACTCGGTCCTTCTAACCAGAGGTACCGGGTTCAAATCTGGACGGCCAATGTACCAATGAGTTTTTCAAAATCTTACGTACTTACATATACTTACCGATTGCTTTAACGGTGAAGGAAAACATCGTGAGGAAACATGCACACGCCTGCGAAGAAACTCGAAGGTCGTGTGTGAAGTCGACCAACCCGCACTGGGCCCGCGTGGTCGACTAAGGCCTAATCGCCCTGATTCAGGGTAGGCTCGAGCCCCTCGGTGGGGACGTATATGAGCTGTAATGATGAGGTGTTTACACACACTTTTAAATAGTCAAAACAAAAAAAAAACAGTATATTACAAATAATGTCATGATTCAGATTACAGTCTCAGGTAATGATATAGAATCAACATATATATCTTTGTCATTTACATAATCTATTATTTTATAATATCCTCTAGAGCACAAAACTTTTTTGACATGAGTCTTGAATTTATTCTCTGACAAACTAGTTACATTTTCTGGAATTTTATTGTAGAATCTTATAAGGATAAGGACAATGATACACATTACAAACAAAAGACATCAACGCAAGCAATAATAAGAGAGAACAGATGAACATCCATACATACATAGACTGTCAAAAACATAACCATCCTTTTTCGTAGTCGGGCAAAATATGTTTGTTTTGTCATTCAGTTCGGACTCCTTTCCTCTTTCGATTTTTATTGTTTGTTGTTTTACTTTATACTATAGACAAAACTTTATACTTTATACGTGAAACCAAGTTTCACGCCTGTATGTATGCATTACCGTTTTTACGATAGAGCTAAATAAAAAATCCTTCTGATAATCTATAAAAAAACAAGTTTTTCTATGGAGATCCCCCTTATTTTTTCACATTTTCTATTTTTTAGTATTTGTTGTTATAGCGACAACAAAAATACACATTCTGTGAAAATTTCAACTGTCTACCTATTAGGTACGGTTAATAAAACACAGCCCGCTGACGGACGGACGGACAGACATACAGCGGAGGCTTAGCAATAGGGTATCCGTTGGTCACCTGTTGGATGTACGGTACTCTAAAAACGTAATAATATCTAATCTTATTCTTTTGCGTTAAAAATTTGTGGATGTGACTTCTTTTCTAACCGACTGCGCCATAAAAAGGGTTATGTTTTTCGAGTGTATATTATAAGGTGTAACAAAATTAGCTGAAACTATTTTAACTGTTGCTTCTACCCGTGAAACTGAACAACTTTCCCCGTGAAACCCATAGTCAAATCTCAAAAAAAATTTGAACTTCCCATACTAAGTTGGCTGATCAGCTGATCGAGTTAGTATGGGAGATCCATTTTTTTTTGCGATTTGAGTATGGGTTCCATGAGGAAAGTTGTTCAGTTTCATGGGTTGAAGCACCAGTTGAAAGTTTATTTCTAGCCTGAACGGCTTGATGGATTTTGGAGAGCGAGGCGTCGTTAGATTCGTCTTGATCCCGTGAGTGACGTAGGATACATGTTTACCCGACTAGCCAAAAAAGAGGGGTTCGGTATTCATGCAGTCGGGTTTTTAATTTTTTATTCAATTCCTAATTATTATTCAAATTTTGAGTACGTAGGTATGACTACATTCCTTCTGGAAAGTGACGATGACCCTAGTCAAGGATTGTACTCGTAAACTCAAATAATGCCTATTCATTCTCGCCTTGAAGATCCCCAAATTGAAAAATACGTTCGCAAATTCTTAAATACCAGATCCCGAGCAAAGAAGTAGGTTTCCACTTCAAAATGTAAGTCTTAAAATACCGTCCGTGGGGTGGACCGTATTAATAAAATGTATGATAATTTGTGTAAGGATTTTCAGCAGCTTCTGGCTGGGTTGCCATTTCAGGGGAGCTGTCATACAAAAAAAATATGAAAATCTCAAAAATTGATATAACGAATTTGATGAAAATTTGCAAGTAGTAACTATTATTAAAGTGGCAGTATTGGTTATTGTGACAAAATTCGTTAAAGGGTAGCTGGAATGCAACAAAAAATTATATACCGATGTTGATGAAACTTTGCAAATAATATTAATAATGTGCTTTTAAATATCAGTATTGGTTTTTCTGTCAGTTTTGTTAAAGGCAGGCCCCCATACAACGTATTTTTTATTATTCAATCCGCTTTATAATAATGATCTACACTATTAAAGAAATCTAATAGTACTTTCAGTTTTAGTAGTTTTTGCGTGCTGTTGATTATGTACCTAATCCTACTAATATTATAAACGCGAAAGTTTGTATGTATGGATGTTTGTTACACTTCCACGCAAAAACTACTGAACGTATCTGGATGAAATTTGGTAGGTAGGTAGATTAACATACAAGCTACTTTTTTCGACGCTCGCGAGCTGCTTGCGGCTCACGCACTACGCACCCTCGGAGATAGACATAGAAACTATGTTCACGCGAGCAAAGCCGCTGCCAAAAGCTAGTTTGATATATTTCTCAGTGAAAATGACCACGGAGCACCACTCCCAGCTACTGCAATACTTCAGCGCCGAAAAGCAGAAATCTGATGCTTCTCTCGTGGAGGTGAAGACCAAGCTGTCCACCGCACTCGCCAGGCGCGACGAGCTGCTGGCAGCCGGCAACGATTTGTCTAAGAAGCTGGAGCTGTGCCGTCAGGAGCTAGAGAAGGTGTGTTTTGGATATGATTTTATTTTAGTCTGGCCACGTTACTCTACCTTCCCCCCCTCTCTTCGACCTTTATTTGAGCCCATCCAGCGCCTTACTGCGAGCTTCACTAGATTACCGAAACAAAAAAAAGACGTGTGGCACTTTGGGACTGCCGCGGTAAAGCTATTGCATAGCATTTTTTTATCAACTTTTAACACTAAGAAAGTTACACCAGTAAAGTTGACTGTCCTTTTGCGGCCCTCACTTTATGACCTAGCTGTCGGTGAGTGGGGACGCTATATCATAAACCTGGTAGTCTAGCGTATCTGGTAGATATACGAGACGGAATGTCCTTTTAGTACCGCAAATCGCTAATAGATGGCACTGTAAGTTTTTTTTAGAACGCGGTAGTGTTAGGTTTTTTTCGTTACAGAATTTCTTGATTCGGTCGCCGCGCTCAATAGCTTAAAACTTCGCGTTAGAGCCTGCTATCGCCATTCATGAACCATTATTTTCCATCGGTTCTCTTTTGTGCCAAAAATCACGTTGATCCGTTGCTTGACACACTCACGTTTACAGATAGAATTTTTTGCTTCAGCCCACTGTCTCGATTTCTAATACCCTCGAGTTCTACGGTCTTGCGGCTATGAAGACAAATTTATCAGCCTCTCAAAATTAAGTTAATTGTTTACTTACAAAATGGTTGGTTACAGAAAGAGGAGACAGTCGCCGGCCTGCAGAAGGACATAACGCAGATGATCCAGGAGTTCACCACTCGAGGCTCAGAAATGCACAACACCCTACTCAAACAAGAGAAAGAGTAAGAAAACTTTTTTTACCACAAGGTCTATGCCACTTCATGTCTTACTTATCTGAACCTGGTCTCTGGACTGGAGAATGACTTTAACTTCTCGAACATGGATACTCGAACTCCTATTCTCTCTTATCGTGACTGCTCGTTAGGGGATAGGCACTGTCTGGTTAGCTGTACCCGAGGTTACGTGTACATTTCGTCGGTATAGGTAGAGCGTATATACAGGGTGTAATCCCATACTAAGTTGGCTGATCAGCTGATCGAGTTAGTATGGGTGAGCCTATTTTTTTTGCGATTTGACTATGGGTTCCATGGAGAAAGTTGTTCAGTTTGATGGGTACAAGCCCACCTTAAAGTATCACCACACCTTTATGTTACACCAGTATATTTATTTCTTTGGCACGCTCTGCAGGCTAAAGAGCTTCATAGATTTTGAAGTGCGAGGTGTCGTTAGATTCGTCTTGATCCCGTTATAGTGACATAGGATACATTTTTACCCGACCGGCCAAAAAAGAGGGCTCAAGTTTTTATGCAGTGGGGGTTTAAGTTTTTGTGTTGATATTTAACTAATCATGGTATGAATGTACTTTTAAGTAGCACAGAGTAGGAACAAAGCATCCTATGCTATCTATAACTCCATCGATAAGTACGTCATTACGCCAACATGATTATCCATCCATCGGGAGCAGCCGGGTCGTTCCTTTCCCTTCAGTATGATTGAGAGGAGCGATGGCCGACTCTCGCGTTATACTCGTGACCGGGTGCTGTCCGTGTAAACTGGCCTACACTTGTTAAAGGCATTCATGACGTTCAATGATTTTAATGTATAAATTCTCGTGTCATATTGTTTTCATGTTCTAATGACATATATTTTTTTACATCAAGGATTGGATTTTGACGTTATTAACTAATGATTGTTTAGTTCTTGATTTTTACAAATGAAATTATGTAATCACTATTTTATGACTAACAGAAAGAGTGTGATTTGCACCTACTTATTTTGAATAAATATCTCGAATCTTGAATCTAGACATTGACCCAAGATGACTTTTTCGTACTTTGTCCTCTGTATCAGGCTAAAAGAAGCAAATTCAGCCAACGAGTCTTTAAAACAGGCTCTGAGCAACCAGGAGCTCTTCACGAAGAGTGTCTGCGAGCAGAAGAACCAGCTCCAAGAGAAGGTGGCTGCCTTAGAGGAGAGTCTTGTAGCTACGGATGATGTGATCAAGGAATTGAAGGTTCAGCTCGAGGTATACACTACATCGCATTTAGATATATTATTGAAAGTAGTAAAATTGGTTCAAATAATCTAGTATACCTGGACCTCGGTGCGTAATAGAGCGTCGGTGGCGTAACGGCTACGGTCGCCGCCTCCGGGAGGTCGTGGTGCGAATCCTGCCACGTATCAATGTGTTTTCGAATTTAAATTTCATATGTACATTTATCCGACGCTCGTACGGTGAAGGAAAACATCGTGAGGAAACCTGCACACGCCTGCGAAGAAACTCGTAGGTTGTGTGTGAGGTCAACCAACCTGCACTGGGCCCGCGTGGTCGACTTAGGCCCGATCGCCCTAATTCAGGGTAGACAAGAGCCCCTCGGTGGGGACGTATGTGAGCTGATATGATGACCTGGGCCTATGGTGCGCCCGTAGAATAGCACCAACCCATCTCTCAGGAGGTAGCGGCCCTAGTTGTTACGCCACACACGCTCTTACCGACCGAGTAGAATCTTATCTCACAAAACATGCACTGCAAAATGTATCTAATACCAAATATTTGTTGTATAGGGTGACTTTTTTAGTTCTTGATAGCAAAGGATATGAATGTACTCGTGATTACGTGAGACAACTTTACTAAAGAAACTATTTTTTTTTTTTTATAACAGCTCATCAAAGAAACTATTATGTCATATAAATAAAAAAAAATTTGGTCCTTAATACATTTTTGCCAACTTGATAACTTATGTATCGAGGACCAAATTTTTTTTTCTGAATACACGCATTTATTTTGTTATCAAGAACTAATTTACTTAAGTCAACCTGTATATTGTATTTTTAGGGAGCCGTCGATCGAAACAATAACCTGAAAGCAGAAGTAGAAACTGCGAATGAGAAGAATCAATCATTGGAAAAAGACGTTTCGGAGAAAAATCAAGTACCTACTTATTTTTTTTTAATTTTATTACCCACGACGGAACGGAGAAGGAATATGCACATAGAGTGAGAGGTTGATGGTTTGTGTGTGTGTACAAACGAATATTCCCATTTGCCTCGAAATCTACTGAACCGATTTCCTTGCGGATTTTTGCATTTAATATTGCCATTTCAGAGCAGGTTCTTAGATATGTTTTATGGCAGTAGACCACCAGGGAGCGCTGCAGCAGCCAGGATGGTTGGCGCTTGAGGGCTTCTCAGGGGCTATTCAACGGATTCCGCTGCGGTTTTTTTCTTTGTATGTCATTTTTACTAGATTACGCAAAAAGGAGGGTTTTTCGGGTGTATGTATGTATGTATGTCCGTTTCTGTAGCTGAGCCTGAAGCCTTAAAACAGTTTGATGGATTTTTGAGTGCGAGGTGGCGTTACATTTTTCTTGATCCAGAGAGTGACATAGGATTTATTTTAACCCGACTGCCCAAAAATATTTTGTAATGTATTTTGAAGTCGGGTTTTTGTAAAATAAATTGTTTAGGTTTTTCTGAGCATTTTTACAGCCGTAGACCATCAGGGGGCGCTGCAGCTCAATAAAAAATCATAAAGCATGCAAGTTCGTGAAAAATTTAAATAATCAACGACATACCGACTACAAAACCTTTGAGAGTAAGTAGTTCAAGGATTTAAATTGGAAGGAGAACTTACTAAACGTAGGTACTCCTAAAGAGTTTAAAATAAAAAGCAAAATTAAAAATTTTGAAAAAGCCCGCGACGGGTGTTAAAACTTAATTGAAGAAGGTTCAATAACTTTTTTTAAAGACCCCCGACTAGAGAGGAATACGATACAAAAGAAAAATTTTGAAAAATCCGAGAAAATCCGCCGAGGACTGCCGTTCTTTGTTCTGAAATAAAGTAAATATTCGCAATTTTAAAGTTTGACTAAATTCAGTATATGTAATTAATGTAATGTAATAGTTTTTGATCAATATAAATTACTATATTTAAACTAAAATTTGAAACAGAGAGGGCCCCGGTCCCCGACAGATTTTCTCGGATTTTTAATAATTTATCTTTCGTTTCTTATTTTTCTCTACACCCCACTTTAAATAAGTTAGTTTTAACACTATCGTCGTAGGCTTTTTGAAAAAAAAATGCTTTTTTTTAAGTCTCCATATAAATAAATTTAGTATGGTATGAACATTAAATAATAGTACTTTCAAGTGCATACGTCTCAAAATATGTCTGGTCCTTCGAGCCGGATACGATTATTAAAATAAGCGTAAACTTTCACAGCTCCTCACAAACAGTGAAAACGAAATCCAGAATTTAAAACTGCAGTTAAATACACTGGAAGCTGAGAAAATTCAAGTGCTAGAAGATCTGACTAGGGCTGGAGATAACACTAAAGTTTTGGAAGTGAAGATTCAGGAGCTGACTTTAGCTGGAGGGGAAATGGAGGCTCAAATAGCTGAAATTGAGGTGCAGCTGAGGGAGTGCAGGTACTATAGTGATCTTGAGTTGTGCTATTTGATTTTCAAATTGCCTAGGCAATACTTTAGCAGTCTATTAAATCTTTAAATTAAATTCTTGCCACAAATCATCAGCACAGGCTAGTAAGCAGTCTATTAAATCTTTGAATTAAATTATTGCCACAAATCATCAGCACAGGCTAGTAAGCAGTCTATTAAATCTTTGAATTTAATTCTTGGAGCAAATCATGAGCACATCAGGATAGTAAGCAGTCTATTAAATCTTCAAATTAAATTCTTGCCGCAAATCATCAGCATAGGCTAGTTAGCAGTCTATTAAATCTTTGAATTTAATTCTTGGAGCAAATCATGAGCACATCAGGCTAGTAAGCAGTATATTAAATCTTTGAATTAAATTCTTGCCGCAAATCATCAGCACAGGCTAGTTAGCAGTCTATTAAATCTTTGAATTTAATTCTTAGAGCAAATCATGAGCACATCAGGCTAATTAGCAGTCTATTAAATCTTTAATATAATAAGACTGCTAACTTGCCGCAAATCATCAGCACAGGCTAGTAGAGCTGTTTTTTAGTAAAGGTGGCAAAAGCCTGGTGGTCGTGATGGAAACTGGCTATGGCCGCCTATAAGTAACTGTTATACCTGGGCCACGATACTATTCGACATTCGTAGTCTTTGCTAGGGAAGTCGTTAGTGTTTTGCCGACAGTAATTGCGCTGGCTATCTCGTCCCACTTACTGGAACACAGCACGCTGCATGACCCATTCGGATCTGCTGAGCTCAATGGTTAGGCTTGTGTGGGATGTCTTCCGGATGAAATTAAATCGATTGTGATTTGATGATGATTTTGATACCATGCATCCTTTTTATTCTCCTCCACTCAGCGAAAACGCCGAACATAAAATCCAAGAGCTGACATCGACCATCGAATCTAAGGACAGAGAATTAGACTCGAAAGCCTCAGCTATTGTGCAGTTGATGTCTGAAGTGAAAGCTGGGTCCGATGCTCGTACCAGTTTGGAGACGGCCATAGAGAGCATGAGCAAAGAAATGGATATAGAGAGGAAGAATACGAGTGAGCGGGAGAGGAAGATGAGCAAACAGATTGAGCAGCTAGAGTGGTCTGTTAAGGTGAGTTGAAATCGTTAAGGTTTAATCGTTAAGCATTAGATGATACTCAGAGTGAGCCCGTCGCGTCCGTATTTGAGCAAATGTACAGAGGCATCCTGCCTTAGCCCAAGCCTGCCTCTGAGAAAAGTACAGAGGCATTCTGCCTAAGCTCAAGGCTGCCTCTGATAAATGTACAGAGGCATTCTGCCTAAGCCCAAGGCTGCCTCTGAGAAATGTACAGAGGCATTCTGCCTGAACCCAAGGCTGCCTCTGAGAAATGTACAGAGGCATTCTGCCTGAGCCCAAGGCTGCCTCTGAGAAATGTACAGAGGCATTCTGCCTAAGCTCAAGGCTGCCTCTGATAAATGTACAGAGGCATTCTGCCTGAGCCCAAGGCTGCCTCTGAGAAATGTACAGAGGCATCCTGCCTTAGTCCAAGACTGCCTCTGATAAATGTACAGAGGCATTCTGCCTAAGCTCAAGGCTGCCTCTGATAAATGTACAGAGGCATTCTGCCTGAGCCCAAGGCTGCCTCTGAGAAATGTACAGAGGCATCCTGCCTTAGTCCAAGACTGCCTCTGATAAATGTACAGAGGCATTCTGCCTAAGCTCAAGGCTGCCTCTGATAAATGTACAGAGGCATTCTGCCTAAGCCCAAGGCTGCCTCTGAGAAATGTACAGAGGCATCCTGCCTTAGTCCAAGACTGCCTCTGAGAAATGTACAGAGGCATTCTGCCTAAGCTCAAGGCTGCCTCTGAGAAATGTACAGAGGCATCCTGCCTTAGTCCAAGACTGCCTCTGAGAAATGTACAGAGGCATCCTGCCTTAGTCCAAGACTGCCTCTGAGAAATGTACAGAGGCATTCTGCTTAAGCCCAAGGCTGCCTCTGAGAAATGTACAGAGGCATCCTGCCTTAGTCCAAGACTGCCTCTGAGAAATGTACAGAGGCATTCTGCCTAAGCCCAAGGCTGCCTCTGAGAAATGTACAGAGGCATCCTGCCTTAGTCCAAGACTGCCTCTGAGAAATGTACAGAGGCATTCTGCCTAAGCCCAAGGCTGCCTCTGAGAAATGTACAGAGGCATCCTGCCTTAGTCCAAGACTGCCTCTGAGAAATGTACAGAGGCATTCTGCCTAAGCCCAAGGCTGCCTCTGAGAAATGTACAGAGGCATCCTGCCTTAGTCCAAGACTGCCCCTGAGAAATGTACAGAGGCATTCTGCCTAAGCCCAAGGCTGCCTCTGAGAAATGTACAGAGGCATCCTGCCTTAGTCCAAGACTGCCTCTGAGAAATGTACAGAGGCATTCTGCCTAAGCTCAAGGCTGCCTCTGAGAAATGTACAGAGGCATTCTGCCTAAGCTCAAGGCTGCCTCTGAGAAATGTACAGAGGCATTCTGCCTAAGCCCAAGGCTGCCTCTGAGAAATGTACAGAGGCATCCTGCCTTAGTCCAAGACTGCCTCTGAGAAATGTACAGAGGCATTCTGCCTAAGCCCAAGGCTGCCTCTGAGAAATGTACAGAGGCATCCTGCCTTAGTCCAAGACTGCCTCTGAGAAATGTACAGAGGCATTCTGCCTAAGCCCAAGGCTGCCTCTGAGAAATGTACAGAGGCATCCTGCCTTAGTCCAAGACTGCCTCTGATAAATGTACAGAGGCATTCTGCCTAAGCTCAAGGCTGCCTCTGATAAATGTACAGAGGCATTCTGCCTAAGCCCAAGACTGCCTCTGATAAATGTACAGAGGCATTCTGCCTAAGCTCAAGGCTGCCTCTGATAAATGTACAGAGGCATTCTGCCTGAGCCCAAGGCTGCCTCTGAGAAATGTACAGAGGCATCCTGCCTTAGTCCAAGGCTGCCTCTGAGAAATGTACAGAGGCATCCTGCCTTAGTCCAAGACTGCCTCTGATAAATGTACAGAGGCATTCTGCCTAAGCCCAAGGCTGCCTCTGAGAAATGTACAGAGGCATTCTGCCTGAGCCCAAGGCTGCCTCTGAGAAATGTACAGAGGCATCCTGCCTTAGTCCAAGGCTGCCTCTGAGAAATGTACAGAGGCATCCTGCCTTAGTCCAAGACTGCCTCTGATAAATGTACAGAGGCATTCTGCCTAAGCCCAAGGCTGCCTCTGAGAAATGTACAGAGGCATCCTGCCTTAGTCCAAGACTGCCTCTGAGAAATGTACAGAGGCATTCTGCCTAAGCCCAAGGCTGCCTCTGAGAAATGTACAGAGGCATCCTGCCTTAGTCCAAGACTGCCTCTGAGAAATGTACAGAGGCATTCTGCCTAAGCCCAAGGCTGCCTCTGAGAAATGTACAGAGGCATCCTGCCTTAGTCCAAGACTGCCTCTGAGAAATGTACAGAGGCATTCTGCCTAAGCCCAAGGCTGCCTCTGAGAAATGTACAGAGGCATCCTGCCTTAGTCCAAGACTGCCTCTGAGAAATGTACAGAGGCATTCTGCCTAAGCCCAAGGCTGCCTCTGAGAAATGTACAGAGGCATCCTGCCTTAGTCCAAGACTGCCTCTGAGAAATGTACAGAGGCATTCTGCCTAAGCTCAAGGCTGCCTCTGAGAAATGTACAGAGGCATCCTGCCTTAGTCCAAGACTGCCTCTGAGAAATGTACAGAGGCATCCTGCCTTAGTCCAAGACTGCCTCTGAGAAATGTACAGAGGCATTCTGCTTAAGCCCAAGGCTGCCTCTGAGAAATGTACAGAGGCATCCTGCCTTAGTCCAAGACTGCCTCTGAGAAATGTACAGAGGCATTCTGCCTAAGCCCAAGGCTGCCTCTGAGAAATGTACAGAGGCATCCTGCCTTAGTCCAAGACTGCCTCTGAGAAATGTACAGAGGCATTCTGCCTAAGCCCAAGGCTGCCTCTGAGAAATGTACAGAGGCATCCTGCCTTAGTCCAAGACTGCCTCTGAGAAATGTACAGAGGCATTCTGCCTAAGCCCAAGGCTGCCTCTGAGAAATGTACAGAGGCATCCTGCCTTAGTCCAAGACTGCCCCTGAGAAATGTACAGAGGCATTCTGCCTAAGCCCAAGGCTGCCTCTGAGAAATGTACAGAGGCATCCTGCCTTAGTCCAAGACTGCCTCTGAGAAATGTACAGAGGCATTCTGCCTAAGCTCAAGGCTGCCTCTGAGAAATGTACAGAGGCATTCTGCCTAAGCTCAAGGCTGCCTCTGAGAAATGTACAGAGGCATTCTGCCTAAGCCCAAGGCTGCCTCTGAGAAATGTACAGAGGCATCCTGCCTTAGTCCAAGACTGCCTCTGAGAAATGTACAGAGGCATTCTGCCTAAGCCCAAGGCTGCCTCTGAGAAATGTACAGAGGCATCCTGCCTTAGTCCAAGACTGCCTCTGAGAAATGTACAGAGGCATTCTGCCTAAGCCCAAGGCTGCCTCTGAGAAATGTACAGAGGCATCCTGCCTTAGTCCAAGACTGCCTCTGAGAAATGTACAGAGGCATTCTGCCTAAGCTCAAGGCTGCCTCTGAGAAATGTACAGAGGCATCCTGCCTTAGTCCAAGACTGCCTCTGAGAAATGTACAGAGGCATCCTGCCTTAGTCCAAGACTGCCTCTGAGAAATGTACAGAGGCATTCTGCTTAAGCCCAAGGCTGCCTCTGAGAAATGTACAGAGGCATCCTGCCTTAGTCCAAGACTGCCTCTGAGAAATGTACAGAGGCATTCTGCCTAAGCCCAAGGCTGCCTCTGAGAAATGTACAGAGGCATCCTGCCTTAGTCCAAGACTGCCTCTGAGAAATGTACAGAGGCATTCTGCCTAAGCCCAAGGCTGCCTCTGAGAAATGTACAGAGGCATCCTGCCTTAGTCCAAGACTGCCTCTGAGAAATGTACAGAGGCATTCTGCCTAAGCCCAAGGCTGCCTCTGAGAAATGTACAGAGGCATCCTGCCTTAGTCCAAGACTGCCCCTGAGAAATGTACAGAGGCATTCTGCCTAAGCCCAAGGCTGCCTCTGAGAAATGTACAGAGGCATCCTGCCTTAGTCCAAGACTGCCTCTGAGAAATGTACAGAGGCATTCTGCCTATTTAAGCTCAAGGCTGCCTCTGAGAAATGTACAGAGGCATTCTGCCTAAGCCCAAGGGTGCCTCTGAGAAATGTACAGGGGCATCCTGCCTTAGTCCAAGACTGCCTCTGAGAAATGTACAGAGGCATCCTGCCTTAGTCCAAGACTGCCTCTGAGAAATGTACAGAGGCATCCTGCCTTAGTCCAAGACTGCCTCTGATAAATGTACAGAGGCATCTAGCCTTAGTCCAATACTGCCTCTGAGGAATGTACAGAGGCATCCTGCCTTAGTTCAAGACTGTCTCTGAGAAGTCTTGTGCCTTCTTATGTTGACAAGGAGTTTCATTTTATTTAATTTTATTTAATTTTGATATAGGTATATATTTACATGATTTCTTGATTAATCTGTATATTTTGTATTTTGCGTTTTTTTGACATTTTATTTATTATTTTGGCAATCATATTATCCTATGATATTTTTTAGGAACTTTTTTGTAATTTGTCATTTAAAGATCTGTTAAATGTACTTAACTATTAGACCTTTACAATCCAAAATAGATATACAAGTAATCGATTCCCGTTAAGTTGGGGATTCCTAGCCATTTCCCTAATGCGTTATTTTTGTAAGCCCCGATCAATATAATTTTACCAGATGGTGAGAACTTGCCAATAAATTAGTAACAAAAATAGATAAATAAACGTGAAATAGTCAACAGTTAGGTAAAGCTTATACACTAGGCGCAGATAACATATCTGTATCTGTCCGTGTCTGACGACTTCGCCATACAATTTAAAAATATTTGTCGTGTGTGATGGTCCATTGAATTGTATGGCGAGCGATATTTTTTCTGTAGTGGCTGCAGATAAAATATAATAGTACCTATCTGTGCCGTGTGACAAGCTTTAGTCGTCATTTACTTTAGGTAGATAACGACTTTTAAAATCATCTGTGGTACCTACTGCTAAAACTTGCTCAGATTAAGTAAGCACAACCACAATACTATTTTATATTTCAGAACAAAGAACAAGCATTGTCCGATCAAATGAAGATAATTATGGAGCTAAGAGGCGACAAGGTATGTTTTTGTTCCTTCGAGCCGGATCTACCAGTATTTCATAATCGACATACAGAGTGTAACAAAATTGGTGTAAGACCCGTGAACTGGGGGTTTTACTTGTCATACTGAACAACTTTCCCCATGGAACCCATAGTCAATTCTCAAAAAAAAGACCCTCCATACAAAAATGCACAGATGTGGTCGATCAGCTGATCAATTTGTATAAAAAGTTTTTTTTCCGCGATTTGAGCGAAGTCATAGAACAAAAGTTGTTTAGTATGATGAATAGAAGCCTTAGTTAACGAGACCTACACTAATTTTGTTACACCTGTATAACTATAACCTTATTTCACTTGTACTTATAACTGAATAAACATTTATTCTATTCCTTTGTCCTATATATAAAACTAACTGTAACTTTATATATGTCGCTGTCATGTGGTTGAATCTGCTATTTGATTGAATGACTAGCGCGTTCATTAAATGACGAGATTCAATTGAATCACTAAAGGACAACTCGTCAAGTTGTTGAATGTAATGTTCAACGTCTTGACTAACGTCATTTAGCGAAGTTGTTAAATGGGATATTCCGAATAAAAATCGCCGCTTTCTTCTTCTGCGAAACATTCTGCCACCCATTCGGGGGAGCCTCGCTTCACGAGGCTCTTTTACTGTATAATCAATTAAACATGACCGAACCTAATATCGCTCGCTTCGCTCGCTCATTTACAGTTTTTTTGGAAATATCTAATTTTTGCCAACTCCCTTTTCGTTGTATGGAATTTTACGTTCACAATGTGAACGAGAACATTAAGTTACAAAGCCCTAATTGTCACAAATAAACTAAACTATAACTATGAACTAAATTTCAATCACCTGACTGATTTTACGCCCGCTCTGTTCAAAGGGCTATGTTACAATCAGCTAACTAGTTATACGTTGAGTGACGCTTGTTCAATCAACGTTCTGCCTAGTCATTTAATTGAATCTCGTCATTCAATGAACGCGCTAGTCATTCACTCAAATAGCAGATTCAACCAGATGACTGCGACATATACATGATGTTATTTGCTATGTAGGAGAGGCTCCACGAAAAGATCGAGCACATGCAGAACAAGATCGACAACATCCAGAAGGAGTTGACAGCTGGCGACACCACCAGCGGCCGCCGGCGCGAGAGAGTGCAGCCCGACCAGGACGACAACGCCGTCATGCTCACGCCTGTGCACAAGGTAATTAATGGGTTTTAGTAATTCGAAAATACATTGATACGTGGCAGGATCGAACCACAACTTCCCGGACAGGAGGTAGCGGCCCTTGCCTTTACTCCACCGACGCTCTATTTTTTGAGACCTTGGTAGCTGAGAGGAACGAGTGCCTGCGTATAATTCATTTTATACTAGCTTTTTCCCGCGGCTCCGCCCGCGTGGACATCGTTTTTATGACTGTCTTTATGGATGATTATTAAATTATGTCGCTTCACACCCACTCAACCATCTCTGTGCAAAAAATCACAACAATCGAGTATTTTTTTAGTTCCCTCAGGAACTGCATCAGATTATGCTATTTTCCCGGGATAAAAAGTAGCCTATGTCCTTCTTCGTGACACAGGCTACCTGCATGCCAAATTTCATAAAGATTGGTCATGGCGTTGAAGCGTGAAAAGGTAACAAACAAACACATTTTCACATTTATAATATTATAGTAAGGATTGAAATAAATTAAATTGTTGTTCTCTGTGTATACGTATATACCTACACAACACGAAATATATCACTGTGTCGCACTTCCCGGTAAATATTTTTGTGTTATTTCGCAGAAGACCGCTCCACCACTTAACACTCAACCTCACTTCACGATGCCAAAAAGCGACCCCAAGTTCGACAGCATGGTGCTCCATCTGTTCAGCGACAGCAGTATGGAGGGCGACAAGACTCTCGATGTGAGTACAACACTTCCGATACTTATCTGTGGTAGAACCTACATATTATAGAGAAACGCTCTCGTAATTTATAGCCATTTTGAGGAAAATTTATTTATTTTTTATTTATTTCGGAAAATTTATAGCTTAATATTATATACTATCCGTGCCCACGACTTTTTCCGCGTGGAGATTTTGAATTTTCCCACGGGAACTCTAGGGATAAAAAGTGTCCTATATGTTAACCCGGGCTAAAAGGAACCACCATACAAAATTTAATTTTAAAAGCAAATTTGTCAGTATGAATAATCGTGAAAGTTTAAAGTGTTATATCAGCCTGGTAGTTTTTGCGTGACGCGCGATCATACAGACAGACAGACAAAAATTCCGAAAGTTGTTGTTTACTTTTAATATAATTTACTCATTCATTTCATTGAGTACTTATTCTTATGGAATTTAATTTTAAAAACGATTTTTCAAAAATGGTTCTAACGATTTTAATGAAACTGTGTGAATAACTAGAACTAAATTAGGCCTACTGCAGTGGGTACTTAATTATTGCAGGAAAAGTCGGAGTAAAGTACCTACCATACAAACCGCAATTATTTGGAAATATTTCATCAAGTCTGATACACCTTACTATATCCTTTGCTACTAAGTGGGTGTATAGTGTTTATAGTTGAGTTGTGTGTGCTCCACTACGACAGACGGGGAAGGCTTCGCGAGAAAGTATGCACAGCCTGGCTGTACAATTGATTTTTACTTTCTTTGCTACTAAGAAAGCGTATGCGTTCAGGTGGGGATTCATTGGAGATACGAACCTGGAGTGTAGGTGTGGTGCGGTCCCTCAAACGATGGACCACCTCATTACGTGTCCTTCTTGCCCTGTCACCTGCACGAGGGAGGACTTGATGCAGGTGCAGGCCACTGATAAGGCAATTTGCGTGCTTCGGTTTTGGGGTGGGACCATCTGAGTTTGACCAAGTGATGGACTCTCACAATCGTCACTATCAATTAAGGCGAGGTTTTGACTGGAACAGTTGTCTCTGTCTTTTTGTTTACGTGTAAAGAGTAAATAAACTAACCACACTTTTTCAATGGTTTTTCGTTTCAATCAAAAACTACAATGAAAGTATAAAAAATAATAACATTACTCACTTTGTATTATCATTTTTCATAACAAATATAGTTGTATATTTTTTTAAATGTATACTTCAGTATATTAGTCATAACTAGAGTTGAAAGTAACGGTGTACCTATCTTTGGGATTTTTTTCTATCGAGCCAAAACTGGTCAATCGTGTTTCTAATAGCTTTTGACTTTAAGGAACATCATCTACAATAAGAGTATTTTTTTTTCAATCTTGGGTTTTTTGTCGTTTAGGAGTAATTGACGTCAAAAATAACGAAAATCTGTAATATTACCGCCTTAACAGGCTGGTGACGTAAAGCGGCGCTTCGAAGCCATGCCGCGCGGAGGCCGCATGGCGTCGCCGACACCGCTCGCCTGCGCCTCCGTCAAGCGCCGCCGGAGCAGCGGCGTGCCGGCTGCGCAGGGGGGGCTGCGTCTGAAGACCGCTAACAATGACGTAAGCAAGCTTCCTAGCCAGAATCCTCCATGCTCAAATTAAAAACCTCCGACCCAACAGCCAAATCGGTGCAACTTCACATTCGACGACGGCCAAAAATATATGTGTGTGTCAGCTCCGACGCGTGACTTAAGTTTAGTCATCCTAAAACTTTTTTTCTCTTTTCCTCCGGCCTCGTTCTGGCTTAGCCCTGCGCGGAGCGCGGCCTCCTGCCTCACGGTTTAGACTGTATGGCCATGGAGTCTTAGCCTTCCTCATATAAAAGGTGACTAACATAAAACGTGGGTAAACAGTTAACACTCGATTTCACTCCCCATCTATGAATCGTTTTATAAGGAGTAAACTCCAAAAAAATATTTAAAAGCTTAGGGATTGCGATGTCATGTACACACTATACACACACACATACACACACTACAATCACAGACAGACATAGGCTTTAAACTTATAAGTATAACACATTAAAATGAAACAAATAATACTAATCGAATAAGATCATACCTTTTTGTGGGTTGTCTGTGGATCACATACCTAGCCTTACAACCTCCCTCAATCCTGACTTGCACCCCCCCCCCAACCCGCGTGGATTATGGACTATCTTTAGGGATTAGTGGATTGATCACCCATTTTTAGGGTTCCTTAACTCAAAAGGTAAAAACGGAACCATTGTAGGATCACTCGCGTGTCTGTCCTAGAGAAATAGTTATTTGTTGTACAAGAGTGCATGCTTTTAACCGCGTGCTCAATTTTGATGACCGAGCAAGCGAAGGAGTATAAATTTGAATCACGAGCGCAGCATTCCATGTTTCTTTTTAGCCTTTCGTTCGTGATTTTTACTGCCTCTAACAATACAATAATGTATTTTTATATGGAGTATCTTTCCACCGCCCTCTACAATTTCCAGCAGACGACTGAGTCGCGAGTGTGCGAAACTTTCGATTTTCGCACCAATTTGCTGGGAGCATTAGTCGCGCGCGTTGGCCGGGTCCTTACGCCAGTAATATAGAAGTCATTGCGTGCAGGCCAGCTCTTCATCGCATGAAGTACTTGACATGCTGAACTAACACTTTTAAGTAGTAAAAACTTGAAAATCATTTTATAAGAAAAGAGATCGTTTCACTAAGGAGCTTTGCATAGTTTGAACTTACACAGCCTCTTTGTACAGTAGTAAATCCTACTTATCAAACACATACACAATATGTAAATCAGGTTATCCTTATGTTTTATATAAATACCCTCAGTTTCAACTAATAATTTTAAAATATTGTTTTACGTTTCACGGATAGCTGCGACAGTCTTATTTGACTACATAGGGGAACGAGGGGGAATTGGCACCTACTAAGGGAAATCGTCAATAAAACTCTTATTTATTTAAAGTATATTTTTTAAAATTAAGAACATGAACCTTACTTATCTGACTACAAAATAATCAAAGCTTAAATGTTTTATAATTAGGAATTTGGTCGATATTAAACTTTTTTCCAAAAATAAGAATCGCTAAATTATCACATTTTAAATGCATAAACATAAAATTAGATAGATCTGGCCATAAGATTAATGTGCTCTAATTGTAATAAACATATATTTTGATACTTACTTGGGGTTTGGAAAGTCGTGAATTCTTATTAAGCGCGGAGCGAAAAACCAACAATCGTCTCGAGCAACGACATGCGTGGCACAATCGAGTCCAGCGAGGGGGGCGAACCTAGTTGATGTTACACGATCGCTTCTGAGTGGTCCACGAGTAAATACGAGTTGTATTTGTGCCTATATTCACACCGCTCCCATTACCCACCCGCTCATTACCCCTCGTTCCCCTATTTATTATCGCGCAAGCTTATGTTGTTATAACCGTTCTAACGTTTCAAATAAACTTTTTAAACTTTAATGATGTTTCTCTCAGGAGCCGATATCCTTGTCTCAAGTCAGGGCTGACGCGCTGAAGGCCAAGGAGCGTAGTTTCTTCAAGAGCAAGCGCCATGACACTAAGCTGAAGAAGTAGGAGCAAACCTCACTCCATTCTAATATTACCCTTTTCCAAATGTGAAGGGTATTTCAAATTAACTACAGTAATAAGACAAGTTATAAGAATACAGTGTGAACTCTATATAGCGACACTCAAGGGACCGGGCATTTTGTGACGTTATTGTGAGTTTTCGTTATACAGAGAGAAATTAGCGTCAAAGTAAACCAACTGGAGCCAGAAAATTTTGACGTTTTAAAGAGTGAATCGTTGTATTGAGTGACGTTTTACAGAGTTTACACTGTATTTGTTTTTTAATTATTAGTTTATAATTAAAATTAATGATGCTTTTTCTAGTTTAATTAAGTAATTGAATTGAATTTTATGTTTTTGTTGTTCCCTTAAGGTTGAAGGGTTGAACTGAAGATCTCATTTTCTGCTTATGTTTTATAAAGTAATAAAATACGTATCTAGCTACTAAGTAATAATAATAAGAGATATTTTTTATTTATTGCAATCAAGTAGTTTCCTATACAAAAACTTATCACTGAGCATTTATTGTAAACTAGCTTTTGCCAGCGGCTTTGCTCGCGTGAACATAGTTTCTATGACTGTCTCCGAGGGTGCGCAGTGCGCAAACCGCAACCGGCTCGCGAGCATGGAAAAAAGTAGCCTGTATGTTAATTCCAGGTCATTAATCTATGTACCTACTGAATTTAATCCAGATATCGATGGTCTAGAAGACAAACGTGCTAATTACAAAATTTCGATATTTTGACATTTTAATGCCAAATGTATTAAATGAAGATGCTCTACCGTTTGCACTTACCCAAATATCCTAATTCCGTCTCTTTCTTCCTAAACTGTAGGTGTACACTTATAGCAAGTGATGTCATTTTGATGCCAAATAAAATAACTATCATTATTTACCATCAATTTAAATCATAAAAAATGATAAATAGATTTATAACATTTCGCTTGCATTCACCACGATAGACAAATAAGCTAAATGTTTTTATTATTTTTATCATTTGGCCAATTTAGATTCCCAATTATATTAAACGATGTTAATCTTTCCAAGATGCCGGTAGACAAATGGTTTAAGTGGTTTAAATACTACTGAACACTCGTCAGCAAATAGTAAAATATATTAAGTGCTTTAAAAACAACAGACAAGAAAGAACAAAATGTAGACAAATGTTGTAAACGATTTAACCACAAACTACTAAAATAACAGTAGGAGCCCGAGAGTATTAAAGTTATTTATGTTGATTACCAAGCTATTGACAAATATTAAAAAGTATATTAATATGATTGATATTTTCATACTATACGTTGCATTTCACATTATCGGATGTTAGTATTGGAAAATGAAATGATTTTATTTTGGCGGGAATCTTGTCATAGCGACTAGTCGGAAACCGGCCGGCGCGCGATTTGACGTTGCATGAACTTTGACGAAAGATACCGATGATTAGCGGACGGCTCGGCGGCGGCCGGCACGCGCCGAGCGCGCCCCTCACCCCTCTCAGTACTCACCGCACACTTGCACTAGGTATTTGTTTACGCATAACGTCACGGGATTAGGATTTACCGGTGGATTTACTAATTCTTTAATTGTTTTGGGTGCTCATTTCCTGTTACTGTTTTCTTAGTGTCTCAAAAATTACTTTAGTGATACATTAGAACAACAACAATACTCTATTTGCTGTGAGTAAGTGATGCAAAAATGGAAGACGACGAAAATTGGAGATTTATGCCTACTTTTCAAAGTAAGTCATCAATTTATTATAATTGCTTATGGTTATCGTAATTGACGAACACACGTTAACTAGGTAGGTATTTGTGAATATTAGGTTTTGTGCTAATGAAAGAAGTCGTACGGCAGGTAGGTAGGTAGGTACTTTAACACCAGGCATCCTGGTAAGTTTTCGGTTTTCGCTGGGTGTTAATAGCTATTTACTTACATTGTCGTATAAGATGAGATGACATCTAAATAAATACAGTCTGAATAACATTATTGTGATTAATTATTAAATAGTTTAAACAAGTTTATAGGTATAGTTGTCTTTCATGAGAAACAATACTTACGTTGACCTTTATCATAAGCGCACTTAATACTTTTGTCTTATACGTAGTAATAATTGTAAGTGATTTTATAGGTTCAGTTGTCACGAATGGCAATAGACGGAAAGTAGTTTAAAGGCCATTAATAAATTACTAACCTTGACCTTTGAAGTCTGGTATTTTGAACATAATAATGTTATTATTTACCATACTAATTAATATTTTAATTTTAGGGCGAATTGAGCGTGCTAAAGTGGAGAAGAAAATTACATATAATACACGAAAACGGCAAAGAAGCTTGGAAATAGAAAGCAATGATCATAAGGAGAAAGAAAAGAGAAGTTTTGATTTACAGATCGAACCACATTCTAGAAAAACTCCAAAAAGAAAATCATCCACGACAACACATGAATGTATCGAGTATCCTGTTTCCACCACCACTGCCCCGGTGCTGCTGTCTCCGCCTGAAGTAAATGCTGACATTCCCGTTGCCGCTGCTGCTTCACTACTCGTCACTGCTGCCCAGGTGCCGCCGTCCCCGCCTAAAGTAAACCTAAGTAAGTGTCGTAATTTGAACAAAGTAAGTAATGGTATTGGGTACTTACATTATATACTAATAAATGTTTTAATTTCAGGGCGAATGGAGTGTGCTAAAGTGGAGAAGAAAAGTACAAATAATACACTGAAACGGAAGAGAAGCCTGGAAATAGAAAACAATGATCATAAGAAGGAAGAAAACTCCGACGTTCCTGCAGTAGCCCCTGAAGTCGCCGCTGCTTCACTGCTCGTCTCCGCTGCCCAGGTGCCGCCGTCCCCGCCTGAAGTAAACGCCGACGTTCCTGCAGTAACTCCTGATGCCGCCGCTGTTTCGTTGCTCGCATCCGCTGCCCCGGTGCTGCCGTCCCCGCCTGCAGAAAACTCCGACGTTCCTGCAGTAGCCCCTGAAGTCGCCGCTGCTTCACTGCTCGTCTCCGCTGCCCAGGTGCCGCCGTCCCCGCCTGAAGTAAACGCCGACGTTCCTGCAGTAACCCCTGATGCCGCCGCTGTTTCGTTGCTCGCATCCGCTGCCCCGGTGCTGCCGTCCCCGCCTGCAGAAAACTCCGACGTTCCTGCAGTAGCCCCTGAAGTCGCCGCTGCTTCACTGCTCGTTTCCGCTGCCCAAGGGCAGCCGTCCCCACCTGAAGTAAACGCCGACGTTCCTGCAGCAACCCCTGATGCCGCCGCTGTTTCATTGCTCGTCTCCGCTGCCCCGGTGCCACCATCCCCGCCTGAAGTAAACGCCGACGTTCCTGCAGTAGCCCCTGAAGCTCCCGCTGCTTCACTGCTTGCTTCCGCTGCCCAGGTGCTGCCGTGTCTGCCTGAAATAAACGCAGACTCTCCAACAAAAACGACCGACGCTCTTACAGAAACCGCTAACGCAATTGATGATCTAAATAAAGCCTTGAGCACCATTCCTGAAGAACAAGTTAACACTTTACCCATTTATATGCAAAGTTCACGCACTTCTAGACAGTCACCACTACCTAGTACATCGAATACGGGTAATATGTAAGCTTTACTGTGATTAAGTTTAAAACGATTATACGAATCCACTGTTAATCTTCATTACTTAAAATTTAAGGTTTGATTGATTTGCTAATAAAGAAAATTTAATACCAATTGTATTTTTTTTTTCATACATCGGCAGTAACTTTTAACAACATACATACATACCTACCTACAATCACGTCTTTATCCTTTGCGAGGTAGGCAGAGCGTTAAAAACCTAAAAGGTCGTTTTCATCACATCCGATAATGTTGACGATCATCTCAGAAATTGTGTATCACAGTTAATGACAGGTTATCAGCCCATCGCCTAAGATTGCAATACATCAAACCCTCGACTTGAGTGCCTTAGTCGCCTCTTCTGACACCCACGGGAAAGAAACAGGTGATGCTATTCTAAGCCGGCATCAAACGACATTAAATTTCAATAAAAACTAACTTTATATACAATACACGGAAGTGTTAAGTGAACATTATGTATTAAAGTTTATGTACAAACATACTAAGTAATGTCCTTTTTTACTATTTTGATTTTTTTGTTGATACCTTGGGATATTGATGTTCAAGTTAATGATAAATAATTAAAAAGATAAATACCCTAACCAAATATAGGCAGTATATACACGATTCCAATGTTCAATTTTAAGTTATAGTATCTAGAACTTTTAAGTTACTAAAAACAGTCCCCCTGAAAAGTTGATGAGTCTGTAATTATCACGTTTGTCTTCTAGACCATCGATATGTTCAGTACTTTTTGCGTGAAAGAGTAACAAACATCCATATACATACAAACTTTCGCGTTTATAATATTAGTAATCGTACTAATTACAGTCACACCCGACAGCGTAAAACGAGTGTTTCAGTCTATGATGCGTACGCCGCCGTCTACACTGGACATACCTATACCACATCCTTGACACTTCATACAACGGGCCAGAAATGACATTTCAAAAAAGGAATGATGGAACAAACAAAATGGCGGCGAAATTCTATACGTTCGACAACCAAACTGTAACCAATCTGTATCAATCTGTGTGACGAGGGGGTTAGGTCGCAATCTAGAGAGCAGCAGGGAGTGTCCATACTGTATGTTAGTACTATTAAATGGGGTGACTTTTAATTAGTTCTTGATAACTTTCCCAAAAAAAAAGTATAATATGTCAAATATGAAAAAAAATTGGTACCTTATACATTTTTGCCGATTTGACAACTTTTTTCTATCGAGGGCTAAAAACTTTTTTCTGATTTGACATATAGTTTCTTTAGAAAAGTTGTTTATAATCACGAGTACATGCATATCTTTTGTTATCAAGAACTAATTTAAAGTTATCCTGTGTATACTTTGCCTATACGATGTTTCTGTAAACATATCCTACCATCGGTTTGGCTTTTTATATGCGACATAGTCGTTTTAATAGTAGGAAGCTAGCTTTTGCCCGCGGCTTCGCTCGCGTGGGCGTCGTTTTATGACTGTCTGAGGGTGAGTGGTGTGCGAGCCGCAAGCGGCTAGACAGAAGTTTACTACAGATCCCTCGGGAGCTAGGTATACCGGGCTATCCTAATGAGCAATTTAAGTCACTTCCCACCCCCTCAACTATTTCTATGCAAAAAAAACACGTTAATCCGTTGCTACGTTGTGACACCAACGTGCGCGAGACTGGAAATGAGTTTTTTCATAAATCCCTCGGGAACTGTCTTGGTCTATGCTATATACTATCCCCTCAAACATGTCTGCAAAAAATCACACAAATCCGTTTTTCCGTTGCGATATTTAAAAAATCAACCAAAAAAGAGTATATTTTTCAGTTCCCTCAGAAACTGTATCGGACTATGCTATTTTCACGGGATAGCCAGCCGCCTGTGTCCTTGCCCATGACAGGCTACGTCCATGCCAAATTTCGTTTATATTGGTTAAGATGTTAAAGCGTAAAAAGATAACAATTAAACAAACACATTTTTACATTTTTAAATATTAGTAAGGATAATAATGAGATTTTCACCACTGGCCTCCATCCAGAATCCAGATGTGTTGAAGAACACTCGTGTCTGTCCAGTGTACAAAGGAAAAGGTGAGAAATCGAATGTTAATAGCCACAGACCCATTACCACCCCGGACACTTCATACAACGGGCCAGAAATGACATTTCAAAAAACGAATGACGGAACAAACAAAATGGCGGCGAAATCCTATACGTTCGACAACCAAACTGTAGCCCATCTGTATCAATCTAGGTGACGAGGGCGTAAGGTCTCAATCTAGAGAGCGGCAGGGAGTGTCCATACTATTTAAAACAATTATGGCCTGCCTCTATGAAAACGAACATCTTATGCCTTATGAAACACAGTATGCCTACAGGCGTCAAAAAATGTACTACTGTTGACTCAATAATTACGTACATCGATGGCAAATACAAAACAGCTGGCCTATTTTGTGATCTAAGCAAGGCATTTGACGTATTTAATTCCGGTATACTCGAGGGACAAAACCTAAGGCATGGCACAGAAGTGTCGTCGTGCTTTTCTTCAAGTAAGGTGCCAACACCCTGTTGAAGAACTACACACCCATCTCACTTCTGAGCCATGTGTACAAGCTGTTTTCCAGAGTCATTACGAATCGTCTCGCACGCAGCTTTGACGACTTCCAGCCTCCCGAACAAGCCTGTTTCCGAAAAGGATTTAGTACCATAGACCGAAGAAGACCGAAGAGTAAATTCTCGTGGACTATGAGAAAGGCTTTGATTCAGCCGAAACTTAGGCTGTGTTACAGTCTCTCCAAGCGGTGCCAAATTGACTATCGTTATATCGAGGTACTGAAGCGTTTGTATGGAAACGCCACCACGTCGGTTCGCCTCCAGGATCAAAACTCGAAACCTATCCGGCTGCAGCGAGGGGTGAGAGAGGGAGACTTTATATCTCCGAAACTGTTCATCGCCGCCCTGGAAACTGGGGTGGACTCGGCATAAATATCAACGGCGAGTAGGTACATCACCCACCTTCGATTCGCTGACGATATCGTGGTCATGGCTAATACTATATGGACGACTTAGGCACAATGCTCGATGGCCTCAGTAGAGCCTCTCAGCAAGTAGGCCTTAGAATGAACATGGACAAGACGAAAATTATGTCAAACGTCCGTGTCGCACCTACTCCTCTGAAGGTTGGAGGCACTACGCTCGAAGTTGTTGCCGAATATATATACCTGGGACAAACAGTCCAGCCTCGGGATCTAGGTATACCGGGCTATCCTGATAAGCAGTTTAAGTCACTTAATTCCCATTCCCTCGACTATTTCTAAGCAAAAACAAAACCACGGTAATCCGTTGCTTCGTTGTGACGCCAAAGTGCACGAGCCTGGAAATGAGTTTTTTTTCTAAATCCCTCGGGAACTGTCTTGAGCTATGATTATTAGTAGTCTATGTCCCATCCCCTCAAACATATTTTTGCAAAAAATCACAAAAATCCGTTTCTCCTTTGCGATGTTAAAGAAATCAACCAAAAAAAGTTTTTTTTTCAGTTCCCTCAGAAACTGTATCTGACTTTGCTATTTTCACGGGATAAACAGCAGCCTCCATGCACAACTTCGTCAACATTAGTTGAGGCGTTAAAGCGTGAAAGGGTAACAATTAAACAAACACATTTTTGCATTATAATATTAGTAAGGATAATAATGAGATTTTCACCACTCGTGTCTGTGCAGTGGACAAAGGATAAATACACAACATTAACCACCAGCAATAACGAAATCAAAGGTACCAACACACTGTTACTTGCGTATCAAATGTTTTAGATTCGATGGCATTGCTGCACCGACCTCAAAAAAATTTTAAGCCCCTAATTTAATTCGTACCCACCTTTGATTTCGTTATTGTTGGTTAATGTTGTGTATTTAAGTATGATAATATTATTTCATACTTTTGAGTGAATTTCATTTTGTAGTCGGTTTTAAGTTTTTTTAAACTTTTATTTTTATTTTCTTTATTTTTAGTGATAATGCTATCTATCTAACAACGTTAAACCCAATCACCTACTCACCAATAGGAATTATTAAATTATAATACATGTGTTTCATTAACAGATACAAGGTCCTGTGGCTTTCATCATCATCTCAGCAGATGATGATAGACGATTTAACTCCATAACATGAATTAAGGAGTTAATTGTCCATCTTAAGCTCATCTGAATAACCTGAAATAATACAACCTATCGGTTTATGCATACCTACGTATATATCTATGTATAATATTGAAAGAATTTTCCTCCAACTCCTAACCGTTAGTGAGTTGTACCTTCCTTCATCAGCTTATCAACATGGGATGATGACTAACAGACGCAAGTATTTTAATAGCTTTAGAAAACACATGAATCACGTAATAAGTGCCTACGTAATGAGTAATTTGAGGGTTGCTCTTGCTTTCCCTGGGATCTTATCATCAGGTCCTGACTTGGTGACAATGGGACCCCATCGGGAGTATACTCTTTCGAATGAAAAAATAATTTTGAAAATCGGTCCACAATTGACGGAAAAACCGGTGAACATACATAAAAAAATATAATAGTCGAACTTATTACCTCCTCCTCTTTGAAGTCGGTAAAAAAGGTGAGAAATCGAATGTTGATAGCCACAGACCCATTACTATTGTGCTCAAATTTTCTACCTCCAAGAAAATGTACTACTTACAGAAACACAGTATGCCTACAGCGGGCGTGACAAAATATACTACCTACTGTTGACTCAATGATTACGCACATCGATGGCAAATACAAAACAACAGGCCTATTTTCAACCGACTATGTTTGTTACGCGATATCTCCGCAGAATGTGAACCGATTTTCAAAATATCTTTTTTATTCGAAAGAGTATACTCCCGAGGGAAATATTTATTTATTTACGTTACAAAATTACAAGTTAACAAAACATTATGCAGTATTGTTAAACCTTAATAAGGTTTGTCTCAATACTGTTCTCCAGTCATGCATGCATTATCAAATTATCATTATATGAAGTACTAGCTGTCCCGGCGAACTACGTACCGCCTTACATTACACTACCCTACCCTACCCTACACTACACTACCCTACCCTACCCTACACTACTCTACCCTACACTAAACTACCCTACCCTACACTACTCTACACTACCCTACACTACACTACCCTACCCTACCCTACACTACCCTACCCTACCCTACATACACTACACTACACTACACTACCCTACACTACACTACCCTACACTACACTACCCTACACTACACTACCCTACCCTACACTACCCTACCCTACCCTATATAAAAACCTTCTCCTGACAATAACGAACTCGACAAAAAAAGAATTAGCCAAATCGGTTCGTGCGTTCTGGAGTTATAGCGTCAGGAAGGAAAACCCGACTTATTTTTATATAGTAGATTAAAGTGCTTATTATTGTTAGAGTCAAGTGTCCCCCCTCTCCCTACCAGCTAAACCGCTATTTCATGACGTATGAAAAAAAAATAGAAAATAGTAAGTAATATAACAACTATCACGAGAAGTACTTGCAGTTGGATTTGTAAAAAAATCATAGATTTTCCACATAAAATGGTCTATTACCAACTGTTAAAATTGTTTTTTTAAATAAACATATTTTTTTCAAAAAGGCTACGGAATCCAACTTTGCGAAAGTCCGACTTGCACTTGGCCGGTTTTTTTACATTCTTATGCCAATAAGATAGTTGTAGTCTAAAACTACTTTAAAATGTATGTTAAAACAGGACTAATACAAGCTGATGAAGAAAACTAAAAAATCGTTTAAATACAAATAAAAAAGGTGTTCTGGAATCTCCACACAATGCTAGATGCATCTAAACTGTGCGATATATTCTTTTTGGACAGAGATATGCTATATATAAGGGGAGGTAGATAGGTTACATGCGTCTAAAAAGTGAAGCAAAAAAATGCTGCCAATTGGCATCTCTTTTCTTAGTAACATTCGGTGCAATAGAAGGGAACTACCTATAATGAGGTGTGTGTCAATGGCTTCGATTTTCAAATGTTGTTTGTTAGTGCATAACCCATCTATGGTAACAAATCTCTGTTTTTGGAGCATTTTTTAAATAATTTTCTGCTATAAATATACAAGTATAAATGAAAAGATATTTATATCCGACGCAGAACGTCCACTGCTGGATATAGGCCTCTCAAGGATGCAAAGATAAAACAATATATATGAGAAACTAGCTGTTTCCCGCGGCTTCACCCGCGTGGACAACGTTTCTATGACTTTTCGAGGGTGCGGCGGTTCGCGAGCGTGAAAAAAAGTAGCCTATGTATTAATCCAGGTCTTAATCTGTCTACCTACCAAATTTCAGCCAGATCCGTTCAGTAGTTTTTGCGTGAAGAAGTAACAAACATACACACTCACACGTGTGATAGTTATTATTTGATGAGCTTTGGTGAAAAATAAAAGAGTTATTTATAACGAATTCGTGTTTATAAGCATACCAAAGGGTCTCTTTGCATTGCATAAGATATGTTGATACAAGACAAAACGCTTATACTTGGAATCCTTTTAAGAATGTCCCATTGTCGGACAGCACACAGGACCCGGTGATGCTTCTGCCTTTGTCGCTGGCCACAAACAGCGCCAGGTCAGCTATCTCCTCTGCATCTGCTACCCTGTCCAGAGCTGTCATCTTCCTCATCTTATCCTGCATAAAATCAAGATCCCCTCCACTTAAACCCATGTTCTCAAGTATATCCGTGTTCACAGGACCTGGGTTTATAACGTTCACTCTCACGCCTTTCGAAGCCAGTTCAAAAGCGACGCATCTCGTGAAGTGGTCCACCGCTGCTTTGGACATGCTGTAAATGGAGAAGTCCGACACCATAGTCGACATCACGCTCGAAATGTTGATGATGTTGCCCTTGGTTTCGACCAGATATTTGGCGCAAAGATTCGTCATTTGCACGACGGCTTTAATGTTGACAGCTGTTATTTTTTCATAAAAATCCATGATGTTTTCGTCGAGAATACTGAGTTTACCTGAAATCCCAGCGTTGTTGACGAGTATATCGATTTTCTTGAAGCACTTTATTGTTTCCTCGACGATTCGTTTCGCGTCGCTTTCTTTGGTGACATCAGCGACTACGACGTGGCATTTCCCGCCACTTTTCTGGCATTTCTGAAATACATTTTTCAGCTTCTTCTCATTTCTCCCCACGATAACTACTCCAGCTTTTTCCTCGGAGACCTTGACGGCAATAGCAGCGCCGATGCCGGAGCTGGCACCGGTCACTATAAACACTTTGTCGGCGAAGCTCATGTTGTCTTGTCTCCTCGCAATTAACTAAATAAAGTATTATAAGTGTAGTCACAGACTGCGATAGAAACCACACACGTCTACAGATCGCGCTCTCATTGACAACACTAAACACGTTAAAAAATCTACTTCAGTCGCAACAAGTTAGTTGCCTATTTAAATAGCGAAGTAATCAAGTTAATTTTAACTTGAAAGTAAGTTAATTTTTACTGGTCGAGCGTTTACACGTATAAACTGAACAAGTAGTAAGTGATTTAGTAGTTAACTAAATTTTAAGTTTAAATTTAGTTAATTATACCGTTTTCACCGTACTAAATGATAATTTAGTAGCAGGCCTACCCACCGGGGCATGCGCACGGTGCGGGGGGAGAGGCTACTTATTCGAAAAATAGATTCGATTCTATTCTACTTGTCAACTTATATACTAAATCATTAACTTATGACTTAACAGCTATTTAGTAATTGTTTACACACAATAATTTAGTTAAAATTAAGCTAATTACTTCGCTTCTTAATACGTGTAAACTAGGCATTACTTTGCTACTTTTTTTTCTCTGGACTCACTTGGCTAATGTAAATCAGTCTTCACAGGTGCTATTCGCGGGCAGACGTATGTAAACAACCTTACCATGGCCTTGTCGCATCTAACGTATCTAACTTGCTCTTGAAGATTCATTATAATAGGCATGTTTTCATGGAATCCGTACGTCAAGTTTCGTAATAACTACTACGATATCACAAACATTATTTTAGTTTCGTGTATTCAACTCATCGGGTGTTGGTCTTCTAAGTTTTCCGTTTGTAGACAGGTAGTCGGTAGCATGGGTTACTGTGGATACTTTTTTGTGAGTACTGTAATTTCACTTTTACACCTGAAATTGCCTACTTGTTTGAAAAACCCTAGAAAATATATCTAAGTTTGAAAATACTTACCCAAAAAACAGCTTTACGAAGGCTTGACTATGAAACAATCCAGACAAAAAAGGCAAAGTTGCAGGAGCTGGGTTACAATGCATCGTGAGAGGCAAGCTGGATAGTGATTGAAATCCAATAAATGATTTGTACTACAATCATACCGTTTATTTTAATCAGTGTTCGTTAATGTGTACTTAGATGAAGTTGTTGAGGCACTATATTGTCAGAAAATGACTTTGTTTTATAAAACACTAGCTGTCCCGGCGAACTTCGTTCCACCTTACACTACCCTACCCTACACTACCCCACCCTGCTCTACACTACACTACACTACACTACCCAACCCTACACTACCCTACCCTAACTACACTACACCTACACTACACTACACTACCCTACCCTACATTTTTTATTGATGAATATCATATTTTAATACTTATTATCATATTCCTGACGAAGACAAATGCAAAGACACAAAAATCATTAAAATTGGTCCAGCCATTCTTGAATTATAAATGGTGTAACTAACACGATTTTCTTGTTATAATATATATAAGGTGTAACAAAATTAGCTGAAAATATTTTAACTGGTGCTTCTACCCGTGAAACTGAACAACTTTCCCCATGAAACCCATAGTCAAATCACAAAAAAAAATTGAACTTCCCATACTAAGTTTGCTGATAGCTAATCGAGTTAGTATGGGAGAGCCAATTTTTTTTTGCGATTTGACTGTGGGTTTTATGGGGAAAGTTGTTCAGTTTCATGAGTAGAAGCACCAGTTGAAATTGTTTCAGCAAATTTTGTTACACCTTATATAGATTTGCAACTTAACTAAGATGTAAGTATACTTTTTATTATTAATTTATATGTTAAAGTAATAAATTTTCATTTTGTTTTCATTATGAAAATCAACAGCTACTTAATTACACAAGTTTAAAAAGGTAATGGTAAAAGTTTGTAGATTTTCCTAAATTAAGGGTAAATAATTACCAATGACTTCGAAGTAATTACTTAACGTATTATAAAGTAGGTACTAGCGTAGAGAGTATAGTCGTGTTCAACGTTATTAAAATAATAATAATAATAATAGCATTACTATAACATAGAAAACATTTGAATCAACACGAAAGAAAAGGAAGAACAGATAAATAAGAGCAAGGTCCCTAATATTGTGACACTGATATGTTCAGATATTTTTACCGGCGCAATCTTCTGCAGTATGTTTACCATATGTTCGTATTTCTTTTTGTATTTCGCGGCATAGCAAACCATTTAAAAAAAACTCAGCAAATTCATAATACAAATACAAATACAAATAATTTATTTAAAACAGTTATTTACAAAGTATGTGTACATATCGGTCCCAAACTAGGCACAGCCTGTATCTTGGGCACCAACAATAGATTAGACAACGTAGATACTGCTCGTTGAACTAACTACATATTTAATTTTTAAATACTATATAATTATTAATTAATCACTGAAGAAACTGTTCACACTGTACTACTATTTAACATGTTAATATGTATTAAAATAATTAATCAATGCAACAAAAAAATAAAAAGTAGCGTATAGTATAAGTTGTGTGTGTGTGTGTGTGTGTGTGTGTGTGTATTTGTGTGTGTGTGTGTGTGTGTGTGTATTTGTGTGTGTGTGCGTGTGTGTGTGTGAGTGTGTGTGTGTGCGAGTGTGTGTGTGTGTGTGTGTGTGTGCGTGAGTGTATTTATGTGTCATTTTGTGTTCAGTGAGTGTGTGTTTGTATGTGGGAGAGGTTTAGGAGGATTCGTGTTATATAATAGGCTTGAGAAGGTTTTCTGTATCCGCGTAAGAAAGTTTCTGCAACCAGTCTCTGATAAGTCTCTTAGCTTCCCTAACCGTTTTTTTCTTAATATCACAGTGCCTTATTATTCTGTTGTACAAGAAAGGTTGCATAAACGTAGGTAATTTGCGAGCAAATTCAGACTTAATTTGAGGCTTTTCCACCCTAAATGTGCGTTTTTTTAAAAGTTTTTTGTACTCTTCAGATTTAAGAACCTTGCAGTGTGCAGAGAGAGATGATTTAAGAATGTACAACTGCCGAACGTTAAGAACCGCAGCCTCAGCGTATAGTTTTGAGGTAGGAAACATGAATGGTTTTCTTAGCATCACTTTAAGAACTGAGCGCTGAGCTCTTTCCAAAGTTAGCATCGTGGTTATGCAACTATACCGCCCCAGATTTTATTACAGTATGTAATTATAGATTCACATAGTGAGGTGTACACCAATCTAAGAATATTTTTGTCAGCAGAGTTCCTTAATAATTTCATTACGTATATTAAACGTCTTACTCTATCTGCTAAACACGTAATGTGTGGCTTAAACGAGAGTGTCTGATCAATCAGTACACCAAGGTATTTTATGTGATCAACTCTTTCAATTTCTTCGCAGGTACACTGGGTGGAGTTGCATGCAGTGTGTAATTTAATAGGCGGAGGAAACTCAATTCTTTTTGAACGCGGTTTGAGAAATGTCAAAAATTTTGTTTTCTTAAGGTTGATTGTAAGCAGATTGTCATCAAACCACTCTTTCAACGCAGATAATCCTATTTCCGCTTTTTTAAACGTATCAGTCCAGGCCTTACCGTGAAAGAGAACAACAGTGTCATCAGCGTAGCAAAAAATATCAGAATTAACGGGAGCGCATTTATATAAATCATTTATATAAACCAGAAATAGCGTAGGGCCTAGCACGCTGCCTTGCGGTACTCCGAAATCAATAGGGAGTTCACTACTTATTCCCTCTGCAATTTTTATGGTTTGGTATCATCATCATATCAGCCGAAGGACGTCCACTGCAGGACATAGGCCTCCTCCAAGGATTTCCACGACGACCGGTTCTGCGCTGCTCTCATCCAGCGGCTTCCCGCGACCTTCACCAGGTCATCGGTCCACCAAATGGGAGGCCTGTCTACACTACGTTTTCCGGTTCGTGGTCGCCACTCGAGAACTTTGATGATGATGATGATGATGATCTATCCGACCGATTTCGGTCATGGCGACCACTTCGACTCCTAGTCGGTTTGCCGCGCGTGCGCTCGAAGATGGTTTATGTAGCCAATCTTCGCAGCGAAACTCCTCGCGCACTGAGGGCATGCCACCCTCGTAATTGTATGAAATGGTCGCAGGTGGTCGGGCCTTTTTCTTTTCGAGAACTTTACTACCCCAACGGCCATCTGTTCTATGAGCAATGTAGTGTACTATGCTCGGAGTTTCTCTGTGTGATCGAATCAGAAACGAGGAGATCCGTAGGAGAACCAAAGTAACCGACAATACTCTCAGAATTGCTAAACTTAAGTGGCAGTGGGCGGGGCACATTGCTCGTAGAACAGATGGTTTGGTAAATAACTATAGTAAAATCCTTGCATATTTACAATAGATCATAAAAAAATATTTAAACTTGCAAAATTTGAGTATATGGAAAAGTAAAGCGTTTTACAAAAATACGTCAAAAATACTATATGGCTTGCTTTAAAAAAGTAACATCTGAAAACCGTTTTACATTCTCTATTATTTGGAGAAGCCTTAGATAAATATTTCAATTGGAAGAGCCGTAGCTACGATTTGATAACTAACCATTCATGCACACCCCGTACACTGCGTACAAATGGTCGTGAAATGACATTTCTAAATACAAATGACGAAGTAAGCAAAATCACGGCGAAACCCCATACGTTCGAGAACCAAACTGTAACCAATCTGTATCAATATGGGTGACGAGGGGGTGAGGTCGCAATCCAGAGAGCGGCAGGGTGTCCATACTGTATGTTAGTACTTAAATATATACTTTGATTCAGGTCTCTGTATTTTTTTTGTATTGAACTTGACTCCCTTTCACATTTATGTTTTGTTGCGATATCATTAGGTTTTGTAAAGTAATTTTATTAGTTTCTTCTCTAAAGTAATAGACATAAATAATATATTTTTGATTGTGGTACGGAATCCTCGCGCTCGGTGCGCGAGCCCGACTCGAACTTAGCCGGTTTTTTGAAATTTTCCTTATCATATACGTTCCCACCGAGGAGTTCGAGCCTACCCTGAATTACGGTGATCGGGCCTTAGTCGACCACGCGGGCCCAGTGCAGGTTGGTCGACTTCACACACAACCTTCGAGTTTCTTCGCAGGCGTGTGCAGGTTTCCTCACGATGTACGATAGAGCGTCGCGTCGGATAAACGTAAGTACATATGAAATCGAAATTCGAAAACACATTGGTACGTGGCAGGATCGAAACATGACCTCCCGGACAGGAGGTAGCAGCCCTTGCCATACGCTACCGACGCTCATAATTTTCCATAATACGCCCAATAACCTACTTATTTCGATCCTAAATCTCAATGTCACCTGGAAGTGGTTTATTATTATTTTCATGAACAGTGGTGGTACGATACCCTAGTTTTGCGAGTCCGACTCGCACTTGGCCGGTTTTTCTATTTCCTTTGTATACGTTCATAACCTAACTAAATGCTAAACAAGTTTCTAAAACACCTGGAAGTGGTTTATAATTTTCATGTTAGTTTAGAAACGGTGCGTTCCTATTCGACGAGAGCAAAGGGAGATATCTCCGCCAGGCGAGGTGGTATGCCTCGGGTCCGGCCGTGGACCAATCGTTGATGATCGGTATCTGTTTATATACTCAGCGCTGAAGAAATTCTAATAGCGCGTTCTAGATGTTGTATTTCTTTTGTTCTCTCGTCGCTTGTGTTAATGTTCAGTGGCGGGTTACTGCAGGTGCCGCCACATTAGGTAGTGGTAAGGAACCCTAATTTCGCAAGTTTGACTCGCACTTGGCGGTTTTTTCGAAATTTTTCTTTGCCTAATATAATAACATAGCCGTATGGCTCCCGGCTAAGAAACTGGGATTGTCCCGGTTGGGATTCCCATCTTATCCAATGGGGGTCGTAAGAGTCGACTAAGGGACTTAAAACCGGAGGATGGGCAGCAGCGTCCGTTCCGTGCATTGCAACACACCTGCAAGCACACTACGATCGCCAATCCGCCTGCCAAGCTTGACGATTACGGCAAAACCCCCCTAGGCCCCTATGAATACCACTCCCAGAAAACGGCCCCTAGTCCCCGGCGGTGGCCTTGCTATTCCTGGCTCCGGTACCAGTCATGGTAACAGCGGGGCGGGGGATGCGACCGGTCGTTGTGGGAATCCTTGGTGGGGGCCTTTGTCCAGCAGTGGACGATTTTCGGCCGATATGATGATGATGAATATAATAACTTATCTCGATGTCAAATTTAAAGTTCAAGTTACCTAAATGTACCCTACGGCCGGCGGCGGCGTCACTCTTTTCTTTTCGAACTTGGGGCTGATGAAAACTAAAAAATCGTTAAAAAAAGACGTGTGGCACTCGGGGACTGCCGCGGTAAAGCTATTGCGTAGCATTTTTTATCAACTTATGCAGTTATAATTATTTATTTATTTTTATTTATGCGGTATTTACCAGTACCATATAGTCCTTGGGGCGCGGAATGTTTATGTAATAAATTAACACTAAGAAAGTTCATCATCACCATCAATCGCAATCGTCATCGTCATCATCATCATCATGGATAGATAGATGGCACTGTAACTCAATATTTTTTTTTGGGGTGTCAGGTTTTATTTTCGTTACGAAATTTCTTGATTCGGTCCCCTCAAAGCCCGCGATAAAAGCTATACAATAGCTTAAAAAGTTGGTATCCGCACACAAAGCAAGATGCATCTAAAGTTTATATTCTAAACTGTGCGTTTGCATTTTGTTTCTTAACAAATGTCTATACTAGGTGTCCGGTCATAAAGTTCTATCACATGTTTTGTGCGAAATGAATGACACAGATTAGTTTTTATGTAAAAAAAATATAAATGAAAAACCGGTTAAGTGTGAGTCAGAACCGCACACATAGGGTACGTTCCACTTAACGCCCGCAACGCCATCGACCGCGACCGCTGAAACTGCCGTTCCACTAACGGAAAAAGGCCGCGGGCGTTGTAGGCGAATGTTTTAGGTGGAACGCACATCTTGAGCGCTGTGTGCTCGCAATATGGCGGCATGGTGAAAGTTTTCTGTTTTCTCGTATAAATAGTTCAATAAATAATCTATATTAAATCTGAATACTATAGATTTTTTTTAACTGCGTATGAAAACTTACACTATTACACTTACTTTCTAGTTTTTCGAAAATGATCATATAATCTCTCTTAACACGTAAAAAACAGAACTTAATCGATAAAACTAATTACTTTTTATCAACTAATTTAGAAAGTAACGCGAGCATTGTTTCGTCCATTTCCAAGCGCTCTTTATGTCGTTTGGCACGCGCTTCCTCCTCTTCTGATTTTTGCCGGAGTCTCTTCTTCAATAGGGAGGCCACATTCTCTTTGGTGAAAGCCCACTCTGACCCACCAATATTTTGTGGGCGAAGTTGGCGCGATGTGGTCGCGAACAGTGACGTCATCTATGACATCGAGCGATCGCTCGCGACGACCACGGGCCTTAGGTGGAACGATACAGAGGGTGTTACAATCGTTGCGGGCGTTTAGTGGAACGTACCCATAGTGTTCCGTACCATCATACTAGATGACACTAGTACAGAGGGTTCAGTACCATCATACTAGATGGCGCTTATTTCTTCACGTCTAAACAAAAACACGTTTTTTGTATGGAGATCCCCCTTATTTTTTCACTTTTTCGAATTTTTTGTATTTTTTGTTATAGCGGCAACAGAAATACGTCATCTGTGAAAATTTCAGCTGTCTAGATATTACGGTTCATGAAATACAGCCTGGTGACAGACGGACAGCGAAGTCTTAGTAACAGGGTCCTGTTTTTACCCTTTGGGTACGGAACCCTAAAAAAGGTAGTAAAATACAGATTATTACATTCGGTAAAGTTATTCAAAATGCCCACCAGATTTTCGTCACATACGTTCAACCTACGATGCTAGTCGTCGATAGCAGCACGCACGACTTCAATGTCAATAACAGCGGCTGCTTTAAAGAGGGATGCTTTCAGTGACTCCAAATTTAGATGGGGTTTAGCGTAGATCTTCTCTAAATACTGTCACATTTTGTAATTCAACGGAATCAAGTCTGGGCTGTAGGAGGGCTATTCCTTGTGCTTGGTAAAGTCAATATCACGCGCAGCTAGCCAGTTTTGAGTACTTTTCGCTTTTTGAGCTGGCGCGGAATCTTGAAATGGCTCCCCTCCAGCTCAGACTTGAATCCATTGGATTACAAAATGTGACAGTATATAGAGGAGAAGATCTGCGCTAAACGCCATACAAATTTTAACTACCTTTTTCTTCATATATAGGTAAATTGTTTACATAAAAATTAATCTTTGCCGTTTATTTCGCACAAATCATCTGACAGAACTTGTGACCCGACCTAGTACTTTGGGCTTAGGATAGGCACCGTGGGCGCAGCACAAATCGGAACTCAGCTCAGGGCTTAGATCTCATAACTTTTTAACTGTGAAATTATGAACTTGTGAGTCTTGGACTCTTGGCTTCCAACTTTACATGAAATGTTTTTTTGGTGGAATTTCGATTTTCTTGGAATAAATGTGTGTTGCCAATGATGATATACGGAACTGAGACACGGTCGCTTACTATGGGTCTCATAAGAAGGCTCAAGGTCACCCAAAGGGCAATGGAGCGTGCTATGCTCGGAGTTTCTCTGCGTGATCGTATCCGAAACAAGGAGATCCGCAGGAGAACCAAAGTAACCGACATAGCTCTCAGAATTGCTAAACTTAAATGGCAGTGGGCGGGGCACATTGCTCGTAGAACAGATGGCAGTTGGGGCGGTAAAGTTCTCGATATGATGATGAAATAAAAGTGTGTATGCTGTGTTTCGAGTTTCCACAAGAAGTCCGCCAGAGCAAAAGTGCTATAATTTTGCTGGAGCGTGTAGGTTAAGTTAGTTATATAGTACCAGTTAAAAAAATTACATAGATGCTGAAAAATACTGAACACTGTGAAAGAAAAATTACTGAAAACGTAAACTAATACTACTGAAAAAAATTATGTAATGAAGACAAGGCGGTATGACCAATGAGCCGTAACCTTTAAAAAGGAAAAGGCATTTAAACATTTAAACAAAAATAGGAGTTTTTTGTCGGGATTTGTGGTAGACGCATTCGTAGTTTTATTTTGTTGTTTTTTCATTGTTTTCTGTTAGGATTTTGTTTAAGAAGTGGTGCATTTTGGAGAAAATCGTCTAGTGCACGTGAGCAATGTGGAGAACAAGAAAATAAAACGAAGGAGGACGTGAGAACCCAACTTGCTCTGGGTGCAGTTTTATAGACGCCCAACAGCAACTGGGTGTTCCACCTCAGAATGTAGCTGCTGAAAATGCTGTCAAGAACTTCAGAGAAGATTTGTAATGCACCGGCACTAGCATTACAAATCAAAAAACTAAAGGAAGCTTATATACGTCAGACCTGGCTGTATGGTCTTAGTCACCTTTGCCTTTTCCGCGCTTTTGAAAGCCGGAAAGAAGATACAAAAAAAAAAAAATTAAACAAAAATAATTGTGTTTTGAGTTTTGTGGATGTGGTGTGTTTGGGTGAATTTTTGTGAAAATTTAACCTTTTCAAAGCCAATATCTCTTTCTTTAGGTAGTTAATAGTTATGCTTCGTTTGACTGGCAGTTTAGTTCGGCGTATAAAATAGTTAAGTGAATTAATAGTGTAATAAAACCATGGAGCGGGGTAAAATGTCGTCTACTGGCCGCGGGGGCAAAAGCAAAGCTCCCCAGCATCCTCAGGACATCTTCGCTCTGGGGAGCAAGTCCACAGTGGTGGTTTCGAGAGATTCTGAGAAGAGGAATATACATAAACCCTCTACAAGCGGTAAGTCAAACTGGTGATTTGAGGTTATGTTTTGGTGCTGATGTTTGGTAAATATATATTGAAAAATATGGGTTGGGGTGCACTTCATTTTTTTTCGTCTGTTCTTGTAAACTGGCCTTCTCTTGACAAAGGCATTAATGACATTTCAATAATCTTAATGTACTGGGTGGCGCAAAAGTCACGATGGTGTTGCTATAGGTTACACCTTTTTTTTAAAATTCATCTTAATTATAATGACATATTTAAAAAACAGTTATGGAGATATTTTTGAGTTAGGTTTTAAAAATTACATCACGTAAATGACCACCATTTCCAGCCCCACAAAGACGGGCTCTTTCGAAAGCACTTCTTTACTTTCCTCAGAACATAAGGAGTTAACACCCGTATTTCAGCTCGAATGTTGGCCCTCAGCTGCTCGATTGTCCTGGGTTTATTTATGAATACCTTGTCTTTTAAATAACCCCAGAGAAAATAATCTGGTGCTGTTAAATCAAGGGAACGAGTGGGCCAGTTAAATGTTGAAAATCTCGAGATTAAACGCTTGCCGAACATCTCTCTTAGGACGGTTATTGTGGATAGAGCCGTATATGCTGTGGCTCCATCTTGTTAGAACCACATCTCTGGACTGTCAACAAGAGCTGGCACTAAAAAAATTTTCAATTAAATACATTGCGATATCTCAAGCCATTTGTTACAGCGTAACTGTCGTTGTCTTCAAAAAATAGGGCCCTTACGGTTTGTTTGAATTATCGATTAATGATGTTGAAAATAAAATGATTATGGTATGTTGAATAGCGGTAAAATTATCCATGATGAATCCTTAAAATGTATTTTATTATTTGTGAAAACTAAAGAATAGTAAATGTCAGTGCAAATGTCAGATTATTTTCTTAAAACCCCGGTGTGACTTTTGCGCCACCCTGTATAACTTTTCATTTTCTTATTAATTTTTTACATAATTAGTTTTGAAGCAATGATTTTATTTTGACATTAATAAACTAATGGTTATTTATTTTATTTCAATAGTTTACTGTACACATGAAACATAAATTACACATTTTAAAAGTACCTTACTTTTAACAAAGGGTACGACTATTTATTTTTTTGTGAAAAACAAATGACATTATAGGCCGTCAGATATAGACATAAAAGAGGCTAAATTTGCAAAGCGTGATGTAGTTCTGCATTTTTGGTATGTTGTATGGGTCTGTAAGGGTAGTCAATTCAAATTTGCAACTTCGAAAAACCTGTGGAAACTGAGAAATTCGAGAAAACTTCATAATTTTGGGTCTTTTTTCACTATTTGCTCTCTAGGGCCAAAACCGAACCATTTTTTCAATGAGGACATCTCTACAGCCTTACATAGCACCAGCACCCATTATACCATTGTTATGGGGAACTTCAATGCCAAACTGGGCAAACGACAATGCCAAACTGGGCAAACAAAGCAATTGTGACCGCCTCTAATCCGCCAAAATCGAGTCGTTCCTCCCTACGTCCAAAAAGTTTCGTCTGAATGGACGTAACAGCACCATCCAATTTTACCTACTTCTCGTTGTTTTGTCTGCACATACAAAGTACAGTCATTTTGAGCTTAAAGACGGATTAATATTACTAACGCAATATTACTTAATTACTTTATATGGCTTGAATAAAATATTAAAAAATGTATTAATGTATTTGTCATGATAATCATCCATAACAAATCATGATCTGTGATTTTAGTAATTCCTAAGACAGAATTAATAACAAATCTTGATCTGTGATTTTAGTAGTTCCTAAGACAAATCATTCATAACATATCTTAATCCGTGATTTTAGTAGTTCCTAAGACAAATCATTCATAACAAATTCGATGTGTGATTTTTATAACAAATCTTAATCTGTGATTTTAGTAGTTCCTAAGACAAATCATTCATAAAAACACAACAAGATGATTCATATTATAGGTTTGAAGGGAGATTATAGTGAAACGCCAATGACACCTAATACAATTGTTTATTGTGAATATAATAATACACTTTGTACTTAAGTAGGTTTCCCTAACAGGCGTCGGCGAGGACTGCAAGTAGCTATCGCTCTCCTAGCCTACAAGAATACGTCAGCACAAGAGTGGACTGCGAGTGGCTATCGCACCCTGTAGCTAAAACGGCCGAACTAGAGGACTGCGGAGGCTATCGCTCTAGTCGAACGCTGGCTAGATACTGGCGATCCGTCGCAGCGGTGCTGCTTATATTTGATTCGGCGCGAGGTGTCGTGTGCAAAGCCTCGTCGAGTGAAACAGATAGTCGATGTGCGAGCGAGAAGGTATTCGAGGTTGCGCGTAATAATGTTTGGTGTGCTTCAGTCTCCCCCTCTGGTGCTCGTTGACGTCCCGTAAGAGTACCAGGACCTTAGGATTGTTGAATCTTCTTAGGCCTACCTCGACCCCGAATGGGTAACATTGGTCCTGGAGGAGTAAAATCTTCGTTTCGTTTCTCGAAACTGACTAATGCAGATGTATGGTATTTTCCAATGGGTTTCTCAGGATCATGTATGTTACCAACTTCATATATTGAACTTCCATGTTTTTTTATAACAACATATGGCCCATCGCGTTTAGGTGCAAGTTTCGCCGAGAATTGTTTGTCTTGGTTGCTTATAGGATGAGTTTCAATCAGCACTAGATCTCCTTTAGTGTAGCCTGGGTCTGGACGACGTTTCTGGTTAGCTCTGATTCTATTTTCGTCTTGCATTCCTTCAACATTTGCCTTTGCGATCATTAAGTCTTTGGCCAATTGTTTTAAATATGGGGTAATTTCTGGCACAAAGTTTTCATTCTGGACAATTTCACTAAAATTATGAGATATTTCGTATGGAGTTCTCAATTCGCGTCCAAATGTTAGATATGCTGCTGAGTATCCCGTACTTTGGTTATATGCAGAGTTCATTGAGAACTTTATAGCTGGTAACGCCTCAGGCCATGTGTTGTGTTTGCCTTTAACCATTATTGCAATTTGGCTCTTCATGTCTCTGTTTTTGCGTTCCACAATGTTTGGTTCCGGGTGATACACTGGACTCAAGAATTGTTGTATGTCTAGGGAAAACATTAGTTTTTGCATGACAGCCGAAATGAACTGAGTTCCATTATCGCTTGATAATCTGCGTGGTAAACCATATCGTAGGAATACTTCGTTCAGTAAGGTTAGAGCGCATTGTTGGGCTGTAGCTTCTTTAAGTGCAAATAGTTCTACCCATCTTGAAGCTGTATCTTCCACTATAAAGATCCATTTTTCGCCATTTTTTCCTTTAGGTAAAGGACCAAATAAATCTATAGACAATACTTCGAATCGTCGATTGTTAGGAGTTGATTGAAACAAACCTACCGGTTTTTGATTAGTAGGTTTATACTTTTGGCAGTCAACGCAAGTTTTCACATATTTAATTACGTCTTTACGTAAGCCTTTCCAAAAGAAATTATTTTCTATGCGTTTTACTGTTCTTTCTATTCCTAAGTGACCAGCTGTGGTTGTGTCGTGAAAGGATTTTAGAACTTTATTGGTTTCTTGTTTTGGGACTACTATTTTTGCATTTTCTTCTTCTTGATCGGGCGTAAAGCGATAGAGTATCCCTTTATGCATAAGGTAACCTCGTTTTGACCATTGGATGAAATCTTCATTTTCCGAATTATTGTCTTCTAATGCTTTTATTATAATGTGAAGATCTTCGTCTTTCAGTTGTTCATTACGAATATTTGATTCACTTCTCCTTGGTAAATCGATGTCGATCCGGCAGATTTCGCATTCCTCGGTATGATTATCACATGGGGGCCGAGAAAGACCATCTGCTATGATATTGGCCTTCCCTGGACAGTAATTTATTTCGAAGTTGTATGGTTGTAGCTGCAGTGCCCAACGAGCTAATCGACCCGTAGGAGATTTCAAGTTCAGTAACCACTTCAAGGGTTGATGATCAGTAATAGTCAAAAACTTTGTTCCTTCTATGTATCCTCTAAATCGAGATATTGCCCAAACAATTGCTAGTGCTTCTTTTTCCGTGACTGTGTAATTCGACTCTGCTTTATTAAGTAGGCGACTAGCGTATTCAATTGGGTGTTCGTTCGGACCCTCCCCCTGCACCAAAGCTGCTCCGATTGCATAACTACTAGCATCAGTCTTTATGATGAAGGGAGTCTCATAATCGGCTTGTTTTAAAACTGGAGTGGTAGTGAGTGCAGTTTTTAAAGCTTCGTAAGATTTTTGCTGCGCTTCCTTCCAGTGCCATGTGACTTTTTTCTTTGTTAGGTCCGTTAGGGGTTTGTTATTTGTAGTTATTGGTTCAGGAGCTGAAGAAGTCGTAGGTTTTGATTTGGCTTTTTCCAGGGATTCTAAGTGGCGGGCACGTTCCAATAATTGTGCAAAGGTTTTAATATCTGAGCGTGCAATTTTCTTCTTCAGATTTATTCTCAGTAAACCATACACAAGATCAATCTGCTCCTCTTCTTTGTGTCGTTTGGACGGTAGTTGACCAAGTAAGGCACGTTTTCGGCAAAGAAATTCATCAGTGGACTCATTTTCGCCTTGGGTAGTAGCAAAAAGTTCCAAATAGATGTCATGGGGTTGAAGCGGCGGGGCGAAGGCAGATTTTAGGCACTTCAATGCTGCTGACCATGTTTTAATCTCAGAACGTACTCCCTGCCACCAAGTGCTAGCAGTGTCCTTAAGTAGCAACGGTATTCCCGTTAAAGCATCATCGTCAGATATGTTCTCGATTTTCTTGAAAATTTCTATGCCAGTAATGAATTCTTCCACTTTGTTGTAATCTCTTTCACCACTGAATCGAAGAGTACAGCGTGTAAAATTTTTATTCCCAGTTGTACTACTTGGTAGTTGGTTCAGCAGTGTATTAAATTGTTCCTGTGTCAACTGTATAGACGTCATGACTTTTCCTGGATCTGCCTTCGGGTTAGTTTCATCGGTAGGATTACTCATTGTCTCTAATTTTGTAGTATTTCACGTTGGGCGCCACTATGAAGGGAGATTATAGTGAAACGCCAATGACACCTAATACAATTGTTTATTGTGAATATAATAATACACTTTGTACTTAAGTAGGTTTCCCTAACAGGCGTCGGCGAGGACTGCAAGTAGCTATCGCTCTCCTAGCCTACAAGAATACGTCAGCACAAGAGTGGACTGCGAGTGGCTATCGCACCCTGTAGCTAAAACGGCCGAACTAGAGGACTGCGGAGGCTATCGCTCTAGTCGAACGCTGGCTAGATACTGGCGATCCGTCTTTTTTTTTTTTTTTTTTTTCCCCCCTGTTAAGGGAGAGCGGAGGTGAATGCGTTTACGCATACCAGGGGAAGCTTCGGCCGCAGGCCGAAGCTGCCGCTGGTTATGTGGGACTCATAGCTCTGCGCCTATATGCATACGTCCCCGTTACACTCGGAAGGTGTATGAATACGTATGCACAGGCCCAAAGACCACACTACCCACTAAACACCCCCTCGCGAAGTTTGGCAGCGTAGCCACCTTAAAACTACATCGGTGCGACGCCCCCCCCTGGGGAGGGGGGGGAGTGCAAAAATTACGCTAAAGGACAGCGCGGAGAGCTCCTGATGGGAGCGGCCGCTAGGTTAATCACATTAAGTGTGCAAGTGAGGGGACTGTGTCATTCAAAAATTAAACACTATCTGTTCCTCCCTGAGCTGCCAGGAGGCAGTTCAGGTCGGCTGAAATTTGATTGGGAGGATCAGACAGTACGTGTCTTGGTCTACGGACCATATTACTAGTTAATACGAGGCGCGGGGAATAGTCCGCCGCCTCTCGGATCAACGGATTAGGATGGGCGATCCGTCGCAGCGGTGCTGCTTATATTTGATTCGGCGCGAGGTGTCGTGTGCAAAGCCTCGTCGAGTGAAACAGATAGTCGATGTGCGAGCGAGAAGGTATTCGAGGTTGCGCGTAATAATGTTTGGTGTGCTTCAGGTTTTAATAATAAGCCAGATGCTTTACTTATTTTGTTGTTGATTATTACTAGGGATGCATCCGATACCGATACCGATACCGATATATCGGCGATACTTCGGGTTTGCCGATATATCGGTATCGGCGATATTTTTATGGCAGATTCAGCGATACTTTTCAAATTTCGCGCTTTAAAAATGTAATGTAAACGCGCGTGTTGTCCCATCTATTTCGTTGCAAACGAGGCATCTGTCGCATCTGAGAGACTATTTTCCACCGCAGGTCTTATTCAAACAGACTTTCGAAATCGCCTTTGCCTGCAAAACTTAAGAATGCTTTGTTTTTTAAATAAAAAATCTTATAAATGTTAATTTTGATTACTAAAACTATTAATTAATTGTGTTTTATTTATACTACCTTCCTTTTTGAATTCAATAAGCGTATCGGTATCGGTATCGGTATCGCCGATATTTTTATAAGAGTATCGGTATCGGTGTCGTATCGGCAAAAAGGCGTATCGATGCATCCCTAATTATTACTGTTAGCTATATTATAATATACAGGGTGTAAGGGACGGTGTACCGAAAACTTGAAAGGATATGATCAGTCAACGAAACTAACAAACTTTTCCAAAGAAACATTTTTGGTAAACAAAAAAATTAATCGACATCTCCAAGGCAACTCCTCTAATCTAGACGAGTTGTATGGTGATGTCGATTTATAAGTTACTAGCTTTTGCCCGCGGCTGATATTTTTTATGACTGCCTTTGACAGTAAGTAGTGCGCGAGCCGAGCGTAGACATGAGTGTCCTTCAGATCCCTCAGGAACTATATCGGGCTTTTCTGATTAACAGTTTATGTCACTTACCACCACTCAACCTTTTCTATACAAAAAATAACTTCAATCATTGCTTTGATGCGATGCCGATGTGCGCGAGCGGAAAGGAGTTTTCCCCAGATCCCTCGGGAACTTATGTCAGGATATACTAATTAGTAAATGATGTCATTTAATGTTCGTCCTCCTCAAGCATTTCTTTGCAAAAAATCACAACAATCCATTTTTCCGTTGCGATGTTAAAGTAATTAAGCAAAAAAGAGTTAATTTTTCAGTTCCCACAGGAACTACATCGGACTATGCTATTTTCATGGGATAAAAAGTAGCCTATGTCCTTCCCAGTGACACACACTACCTGCATGCCAAATTTCATCAAGATTGGTCAAAGTGTTGAAGCATGAAAAGGTAACTAACAAACAAATAAACAAACACTTTCATATTTATAATATTAGTAAGGATTATAATATGTTATTCAGTTTCGTTGACTGATCGTGTCCTTTAAGTTTTCGGTACCTACACCATCCCTTACTGTATAAAATATAAGATACTTAACCACCTCTGTGGCGTAATGGTTAGTCCATTCGCTTCACACTTGGAGGTCGCGGGTTCGATTCCCGGCGGAGTCTAACTTTTTAAGACCCGGTTTGGATTGTGGTAGGGCATTTTCTAAGCCCGCCTGGCTAGCATTTCACCATCTTATCTAAGTCTTGCCGCCAAACATCAATTTTGACAGCATTGATGTGTTCCAACATGATGATAAGATAGCCAGTTCCCCATTGCGTTGGGGAATGTTTATAAGCCCGCTACCATCTTTGGCATTATGGTCACTTACCATCAGGTGGGATGCTGTCAAGGGCTTATCAATAGTGGATAAAAAAAAGTATGTGCAAAATATTTTTATTTTATTTAGACAATTTAAGATTGTAATAAGCCAAATTCTTGACACATTGTAATATTGTTCATTATGATTAGGTATACTTTTATGTTTTTATGCTGTTTTATTATATAACAGCCAAACATTTGACATGTGGACATTGTTGATTATAAATAAGTAGATAGGTAGTTTTATAATTTTGTGATGTCGATTTGTATTATATCTTATACTAATGACATATTGTTTTATTTTAGAGTCAAATTGCGGTTTATCTTAAAAACATTTAATATTTATTAAATTTTATGGGATTTATGTAGCTGACTGTACTTATCTCCCTCAGATTTTCACTGTCGGACGTAACGACGACAAGAAAATTTGGTAATATTGGAAGGTGCTGTTACGTCCATTTGGACGAAACTTTTTGGACGTAACTACGAATGACTCCCAAAATCGAGGGATCGCGTCAAGTAATACCACTGGTGTTATCCAAGAGCTGTTTAAAACTTATTGGGATGCTCTTTTAGTCCTTTCCATACAAATAGCTACCGCCGGCAAGCTACCTCCCTCCCTGAGATAGATAGGGATCGCCGGTAGGGTTGGATGTCCTGTTATATGTTATTGGGACGGAAAAACGGACGTTGGATAGCATTTACTATCTCTAGTAGGATAAATTCACAGATAGTTAGGATATTGGGAACGGCCGTAACCCGACACTATACCGAAGATATCCCGGACGTCAGCCTGTACGAAATTAGAATGGCTCTCAAACAGCTCAAGAACAACAAGGCGCCAGGTGATGATGGAATTACGGTTGAACTTCTGCAAGTAGGTGGATAACCGGTACTAAAAGCTCTTCAGAAGTTGTTTAATTCCGTTATACTCGAGGGACAAACGCCTAAAGCATGGCACATAAATGTGGTCGTGCTTTTCTTCAAAAAGGGTGACAACACCCTGCTGAAGAACTACAGACCCATCTTACTTCTGAGCCATGTCTACAAGCTGTTTTCGAGTGTCATTACGAATCGTCTCGCACGCAGGTTTGACGACTTCCAGCCTCCCGAACAAGCCGGTTTCCGAAAAGGAACTATATCGGGCTTTTCTGATTAACAGTTTATGTCACTTACCACCACTCAACCTTTTCTATACAAAAAATAACTTCAATCATTGCTTTGATGCGATGCCGATGTGCGCGAGCGGAAAGGAGTTTTCCCCAGATCCCTCGGGAACTTATGTCAGGATATACTAATTAGTAAATGATGTCATTTAATGTTCGTCCTCCTCAAGCATTTCTTTGCAAAAAATCACAACAATCCATTTTTCCGTTGCGATGTTAAAGTAATTAAGCAAAAAAGAGTTAATTTTTCAGTTCCCACAGGAACTACATCGGACTATGCTATAGTGGATAAAAAAAAGTATGTGCAAAATATTTTTATTTTATTTAGACAATTTAAGATTGTAATAAGCCAAATTCTTGACACATTGTAATATTGTTCATTATTATTAGGTATACTTTTATGTTTTTATGCTGTTTTATTACATAACAGCCAAACATTTGACATGTGGTCATTGTTGATTATAAATAAGTAGATATAGGTAGTTTTATAATTTTGTGATGTCGATTTGTATTATAGTAGGATAAATTCACAGATAGTTAGGATATTGGGAACGGCCGTAACCCGACACTATACCGAAGATATCCCGGACGTCAGCCTGTACGAAATTAGAATGGCTCTCAAACAGCTCAAGAACAACAAGGCGCCAGGTGATGATGAAATTACGGTTGAACTTCTGCAAGCAGGTGGATCACCGGTACTAAAAGCTCTTCAGAAGTTGTTAAATTCCATTATACTCGAGGGACAAACGCCTCAAGCATGGCACATAAATGTGGTCGTGCTTTTCTTCAAAAAGGGTGACAACACCCTGCTGAAGAACTACAGACCCATCTTACAAGCCATGTCTACAAGCTGTTTTCGAGTGTCATTACGAATCATCTCGCACGCAGGTTTGACGACTTCCAGCCTCCCGAACAAGCCGGTTTCCGAAAAGGCTTTAGTACCATAGACCAAATGCGTACGCTCGGCAGTTTATACAGAAGACTGAAAAGTACAATCAGCCACTACGCTTGGCGTTTGTGGACTATGAGAAAGCCTTTGATTCAGTCGAAACCTGGGCTGTGCTACAGTCTCTCTAGCGGTGCCAAATTGACCATCGATACATCGAGGTTTTGAAGTGTCTGTATGAAAACGCCACCAGGCCGGTTTGCCTTCAGAACCAGAACTCGAGACCTATCCAGTTGCAATAAGGGGTGAGACAGGTAGACGTGATATCTCCGAAACTGTTCACCGCCGCCCTTGAAGATGTTTTTCAAGCTACTGGACTGGGGTGGACTCGGCATCAATATGAACGGCGAGTACATAACCCACCTCCGATTGTTTGACGATATCGTGGTCATGGCCTAGTCTATGTAAGACCTAAGCACAATGCTCGATGGCCTCAGTAAAGTCTCAACAAGTAGGTCTTAAAATGAACATGGACAAGACGAAAATAATGTTAAATGTTTGTACCCTTTTAATGGTTGTAGCCTTTTCGGAAACCGGCTTGTTCGGGAGGCTGGAAGTCGTCAAACCTGCGTGCGAGACGATTCGTAATGACTCTTGAAAACAGTTTATAGACATGGCTCAGAAGTGAGATGGGTCTGTAGTTCTTCAGCAGGGTGTTGTCACCCTTTTTGAAGAAAAGCACGACCACACTTGAGCTGTTTGAGTGCCATTCTAATCTCGTACAGGCTGACGTCCTGGATCTCTTCGGTATAGTGTCGGGTTAGTCTGGCTCTTGGGTCTTCAGCCAGCTCGCTGACAGGCAAACGTGTGGTCTTGTACAATAGGCAACATGCAGTATTTTTATTTTTGCTTTCATTTTAAAGAACTCCATGCAGAATAAACCAGGAGTATATTAAAAAAATAAAAAAAACTTGTTTTTTTAATTTTAAATGCGGTTTTAAAGTAACCGTTTAAATTTGCGCGCGCAAACGGACGTATAGTTCCGATGACGTCACTCCTGTCTGTCACTCAGACCAAAGAGAATATAATACATTGTAATTTATTGTAATTTTAATGTATTATATTCTCTTTGGTCTGAGTGACAGACAGGAGTGACTTCATCGGAACTATACGTCCGTTTGCGCGCGCAAATTTAAACGGTTACTTTAAAACCGCATTTAAATTTAAAAAAACATGTTTTTTTATTTTTTTTATATACTCCTGGTTTATTCTGCATGGAGTTCTTTAAAATGCAAGCAAAAAAAAGCAAAAATAAAAATATTGCATGTTGCCTATTGTCCATAGAACTTCTCAACTTCTTCCAGCAACGTCTTAGACGATATGGTCCTGCCATCCTCAGTCTTCAGTTTGGTCAGTTGGCTTTGTCAAATAGACAGATCTCTTGCGAACACTTTTGTGCCTTTGTTGTGCTCAATTGCCTCTTTAATACAATTTGTATTATATTGGCGTAAATCGCGAGTCAGGGACTTAGAGATCTGCCTGTTTAGTTGCAGATACTGAGTAGCGTCTTCAGAGGACTGCAAAACCCATCTGCGTCTTTCTTCCATGAGGTTGCTGGTGAAGTCAGATATTTTTTTGGTTCTGTTTAAACGGCGAGTTTTAAAAATCTAATGGAACGCATATTCGGTGCGCGTCATTTTATAGCATTACAAAAAGTTTTGATTCCATTTTTTACCTATCTGTGATGGCTCCAGCTTTAGCGTATGTGCGGTTATGTGCTGGGTTTTGGCGCTTTTCATACGTGTTGTACTGAATTTCGTGGGATTTTTTTCTTTCTGTTTTAACTTTGATCTTTCAATTAGTAGATTCAATCCCAATGTATGAGATTAGATAAATTAGTCTATGAAACTGCATATAACAAGGTATTAAAACACTCGTACGATAATATAATATTGAAAATCTCGCCAAGGCTCGGTTTTAACACTCACACTCGTGTTTTAAACCCTCATTATGCAACAGTTTCATAAACTATTATTTTGGATTTTAGTACTCCTGCCTATAATTTATTATTTAAAGGTGTTTATCAACAGGTGTAGAACGGAAACGCGAGCCAGCCTCATTTGGCTCACAGCCTCCAACCAAGAGGTCTAGGATCGGCTCCCCAGCTGAGTCAGTGGTCGGCACGTCCCTGGAGGTGGAGCCTGTGGACCTGGTGCCTAATGTCCTGCAAGCCCTGGATACACACAACTCTGACAAACTGGTGTGTATGCTTAGTTGACAGCTGAATACAAAATATAACACACCTCGTCACATTCTCTACCTGCCCCCACTCCTTCAGCAAGCAGAACCTCATAAACGCTATGGACAGGTCTACCAGTACTGTCATTCTGGTCAAGATTGCTTTAATCTATTCATCATGATCATACCAGCCTAAAAAACTTGCATTGCTGGAGAAAGGCCTCCCTCAAGAATTTCCACGACGACCGGTCCTGCGCTGCCCGCATCCATGAATCTATTGACGACGAAAAAAAAAGAATACATTAGATAGTTAGAGACGGGCTGGTTTCTGCAAGCAGGCGACCGTTGCACCCATTGTGCGTAGGTTGGTTGGCGTTCATCATATCAGCACATATACGTCCCCACCGAGGGGCTCGAGCCTACCCTAAATTAGGGCGATCGGGCCTTAGTCGACCACGCGGGCCCAGTGCGGGTTTGTCAACTTCACACACAACTTCGAGTTTCTTCGCAGATGTGTGCAGGTTTCCTCACGATGTTTTCCTTCACCGTAAGAGCGTACATATGAAATCGAAATTCGAAAACACATTGGTACTTGGCAGGATCGAACCACGACCTCCCGGACAGGAGGTAGTGGCCCTTGCCATTACGCCACCGACGCCTGTTACCGGTACGCTTGGTTGGCGTTACTGCCAATCTAGTTCCTCGAAAAAGTACAGTAGCAACTCGGGTCGCGGACAACTTTCTGGAGCTACCGCGGGTCACCCCTGTACTGGGCAAACTCCTTGCAATCAAGTAGGATATGGGAAGCAGTGTTTTTAGCCTCCATGCATGTTTGGCATAGTGAGCTGTTCGTGATACCTAGAGAGAACAGGTCCAATGATCGTGTCTAGTTATAGCAGCTTTTACCTTACGTTTTCCAAGCTTCGAGGCCCTCCTGGATGGGCCAGGGTTAGCTAGCGGTAAGGCCAACCTCTTGTCTGCCGGTCTTCAACCCGGACCAGTACATTGAATACACTAAATAACCATAGCCTATAATGTAAATCTGTTTTGTATTTTGTAGTAAAATCAGCCAAAGAATAACAATAAAAGATACAGATTTAGTTGGCATGCATGCTAGCAAACAGATCGTCACGCAGCAGGGCTGAAGCTGGATAATAATAATTGAAAACGCTAAACACGTTAAGAAACTTAGTAGTCTTAGTACAATTTTAAAGTATTAACAATTTTGAGATCAATCAAATTCGTACTAAATTATTTACCTTAAAGTAATTAAGTAAGAGCGCTAGTACTAATATATATAAGTTGTAACAAAATTAGCTGAAACTATTTTAACTGGTGCTTCTACCCGTGCGACTGAACAACTTTCCCCATGGAACTCATAGTCAAATCGCAAAAAAAAAATGGCTCTACCATACTAACTCGATCAGCTGATCAGCCAACTTAGTATGGGAAGTTCAAATTTTTTTTGAGATTTGACTATGGTTTCATAGAGAAAGTTGTTCAGTTTCATGGGTAGAAGCACCAGTTAAAATAGTTTCAGCTAATTTTGTTAGACCTTATACTGTGGTAAGAGTGAAGGTCGCGGGAAGCCGCTGGATGCGGGCAGCGCAGAACCGGTCGTCTTGGGAATCTTTGGGGGAGGCCTATGTCCAGCAGTGGACGTCCTTCGGCTGATATGATGAAGAGTTTGATTGATCTCAAAATGCCACAAGTATTTTGTGTTCGACTATACTGCCTCTACCAATTTTTTGCCCTGAGCTGTGTTCAGGAAAGATTCAAAATTTAAACAACTTACATTAAAATTCAGCCTTATTATTAGTTCGGTCGGTACTTTACGATAATAATTATAAGATTTTGTATTTTGTCTGGAGATCTATGTGATTTTATATAAATATCTTGAGAATATAGACGAATCCAAACCATCTGGTAACGCTAGTTGCAGTCGTTGGGCCTAGTTTTTATGACTGTCTTTGAGGGTGAGTGGTGCGCGAGCCGCAAGCTTTTAGACAGAAGTTTACTACAGATCCCTGGAAAACTATGTATATACCGGGCTATCCTGATAAGCAGTTTAAGTCACTTCCCACCCCCTCTACTATTTCTATGAAAAAAAACACGTTAATCCGTAGCTTCGTTGCCACGCCAACGTGCGCGAGCCTGTAAACAAGTTTTTGCTAAATCCCCCGGGAACTGTCTCGGGCTATGCTTATTAGTAGTCTATATCATTTCCTGCCCCTCAAACATCTCTGTGAAAAAAATCACAACAATCCGTTGCGATGTTAAAGAAATCAACCAAAAAAAAGAGTAATTTTTTGGTTTCCTCAGGAACTATATCAGACTATGCTGTTTTCACGGGATAAACAAAAGCCTATATCCTTGCCCATCACACAGGCTACCTCCATGCCAAATTTCGTTAAGATTGGTTAAAGTGTTGAAGCGTGAAAAGGTAACAAACAAACAAACTAACACATTTATAATATTAGTAAGGATTAGTGTAAGACAATCGATCCCCATCAAAATCTCATTTTTTTTCTGCAATCACAATACCTTCTTCACGCCATTGTCGCTCGAAAGTAAAATAATAAAATGAAATGAAAACTTGTTTGTAAAAAATCCATCAACTGAATAAAATTCATCATCCAACAAAATTTCCTCAGTTGGCGATGGTAAGTAAAGGTTTCGTCTTTGATGACTGCGGGTAGTTGCTCATATATATGCATGCAATTTCCTTTAAGACTGGAGTACACGCGCGGGCTACCAGTGTAGCCCATGGGTAAAATTTGCTTGATATTTTTGCAACTGGTCACCCTACCACCACGACCGCTCAGCTAAGCCTCGTTCAATAAACATCGGACAAATTCACTGACCCGCTGGCGCGCCCTGCGTACGGACGTCTGCATAATAGTAAGACAAAGTGTTTGGGCTATAGCAGGACCCCGAGATCGGAACACTAGAAAACATTGTAACCACTACCTACTCTCCAGGTAGGTCCCCGGAGCTGTAGGTACGCTCACCTCCCGCGGCTTTCGCTGCTGGCGGTTCGATCCCCGCTCGGGACGCCAGAGAAGCTGGCTCCCACATCTCCAGTGTGGTACCGGAGCTGTTGGTGCGCTCACTTCCCGGCGCTTATCGCAACGGAAAAATGGATTGTTTTGATTTTTTACCCAGAGATACTTGTAGTTGAGGGGGTGGGAAATGACACAATTTACTAATAAGCATATCGTGACATAGTACCTGAGGGATCTCATTTCCACGCTCGCGCACGTCGGCGTTCGCAATGGATTGAATTATTTTTTTTGTATATAATTGGTTGAGGGGGTGGGAACTGACATAGACTGCTAATAGCCCGGTATAGTTCCTGAGGGATCTGCAGGAAAACTCGTGTCGCACCCCTCACCCTCAGTCAGTTATAAAAAGATGTCAACGCATGCAAAGCCGCTTGCAAAAGCTAGTAGAGTATCATCATATCAGCCGAAGTACGTCCACCGCTGGACATAGGCCTCCCCCAAAGAATTTCCACGACGACCGGTGCTGCGCTGCCCGCATCCAGCGGTGTCCCGCGACCTTCACAAGGTCATCGGTCCACCGAGTGGAAGGCCTGCCTACGCTACGATTTCCAGTGCGCGGTCGCTACTCGAGAACTTAACTACCCCAACGGCCGTCTGTTTACGAGTAAAGTATAAAAAAACAAATAAATAAAAAATGTGTGTGTGTCTGTACGTCCGTCCGGTGTTCTAGTTTCCAAACTACTGAATGGATTTAGGTGAAATTCGGGATAAAGCAATATTATTTATTTCATGGCGTTTTAAAAAAAAAATTGGGGTTGCCACTATAGTAATAAATCACTTTTTTAACTCAAAAATGGCTCTACCCATTTTGATGAAACTCGGTACAGTATATGCGGTCGTCCGTATCATACAAATCAATGTTGTTTGTTACTTATTCTTAAAAATGGCTCCAATGATTTTAATGAAACTTTGTGTGTAATTAGGACGCGATAAGGCCTACTGCACTGAGTACTTTAATTATTCCAGGAAAATTCTGAGTAAGGTACCTGCCATACAAACCCAAATTGGGTGGTGCTGTTACGTCCATTCGGACGAAACTTTTTGGACGTAGCGATGAGCGATCAAATCTGATAAAGCTCACCTAACTGTATTCTTTGCTACTTAGTAAGTTTAATGTTTATTGTTGATTTGTGTATGCCCAACTACGACAGACGGTCAAGGCCTCACGAGAAAGTATGCACAGCGTGGCTGTTCAATTTATTTTCATTTATGACATTTATATAAATTTAACTATAATTTCAATCATAAAAAAGTACTAAGGTTACATATTAAAATTAGTTTGGTTTTGTCATTTAACTATTTTTATTTTATATTATCTTTTTTTGAGGACCTTATTATCCTGTGACATTTTCTCTAAGATCTGTTTATTGTAAACTTAACATTGATAATATGAAATAAATTAATCTTATTTAAAACTAAAGGGGGTCTTTTGGGTTCCGTTGTCAACAAGGAACCCTATGGTCAGCGGCTTAGCTCAGAGACTATTATATGCTATTAGTACTAGAAAGCTGTAATAAGGTATGAAAAAAAAATTTTTAGCGTATCTCCCCTACATGGAAAGAGGGTGTATTTTTTTGTTGACATACCCTTTTGTGTGGGGTATCGTTGAATAGGTCTTTCAAAACTACTGAGGGCTTGATAAAACCATTTTTTGATTCAGGGTTTCGTTCGCGAAATAGATTTGTTTGAGTCGTGTCTTCCCTCCCCCTATTAGCTAAACTGCTATTTCAAAACTTCTTTAAAAAATTGGATATAGTAGTTAACAACTTAATTAAAAAAGGAAAACTCACGGCTATGTAGGGTTTCTTAGTTTAGGGGTAATAGTCGACTAAGTTAGAATTAAGATGTGCAGTTGGATATGTAAAAAGTTCATAGATTTTCAATACAAAATGTTCTGTTATCAATTGTGAAAATAGTTTTTTAAAATAAACATTTATTTTTTGAAAAGGTTATGGAACCCTACTTTTGTGAGACCAACTTGCACTTGGCCAGTTTTTTTAAATTCTTATGTCATGATAGTTGTAGTTTAAAATAATACAAGCTGATGAAGAAAACTAAATATTTAAATAAAAAAATAATACTTTGGAACTCCATACACAATGCTAGATGCAGCTAAACTGTGTGAGATATATACTTTTTTATAATTTTCTATTGTAAAAGTACAAATAAAAGGAAAGGATAAAACAATATAAATGAGAAATAGTTTTTATTTGATCAGCTTTGGATACTTATTTTTTTTCGAAAGGACAAGCTTGTTTTTGGCCATGCCCAATTTGTGTTTATAAGTGTACCTCTTTGCATTGCATAAGGTATGTTGATTTAATACAAAACACTTATCCTTGTAATTCTTTTAAGAATGTCCCATTGTCGGACAACACACAAGACTCTGTGATGCTCCTGGCTTTGTCGCTGACCACAAACTGCACCAGGTCTCCTATTACAAATTGTTCTCTTTGCATTGCGTAAGATATGTTGATATAAGACAAAACGCTTATACTTGGAATCCTTTTAAGAATGTCCCATTGTCGGACAGCACACAGGACCCGGTGATGCTTCTGCCTTTGTCGCTGGCCACAAACAGCGCCAGGTCACCTATCTCCTCTGCATCCGCTACCCTGTCCAGAGCTGTCATCTTCCTCATCTTATCCTGCATAACATCAACATCCCCTCCACTTAAACCCATGTTCTCAAGTATATCCGTGTTCACAGGACCTGGGTTTATAGCGTTCACTCTCACGCCTTTCGAAGCCAGTTCAAAAGCGACGCATCTCGTGAAGTGGTCCACCGCTGCTTTGGACATGCTGTAAACGGAGAAGTCCGACACCATAGTCGACATCGCGCTCGAAATGTTGATGATGTTGCCCTTGGTTTCGACCAGATATTTGGCGCAAAGATTCGTCATTTGCACGACGGCTTTAATGTTGACAGCTGCTATTTTTTCATACAAATCCATTATGTTTTCGTCGAGAATACTGAGTTTACCTCCAATCCCAGCGTTGTTGACGAGTATATCGATTTTCTTGAAGCACTTTATTGTTTCCTCGACGATTCGTTTCGCGTCGCTTTCTTTGGTGACATCAGCGACTACGACGTGGCATTTACCGCCACTTTTCTGGCATTTCTGAAATACATTTTTCAGCTTCTTCTCATTTCTCCCCACGATAACTACTCCAGCTTTTTCCTCGGAGAACTTGACGGCAATAGCAGCGCCGATGCCGGAGCTGGCACCGGTCACTATAACCACTTTGTCGGCGAAGCTCATGTTTTCTTGTCTCCTCGCAATTGACTAAATAAAGAATACTTGTGTTTGAACTTAAATACCATAAATTACATCATCAATTTATTTTTATGCTTCGTCATTGTGAGGTAGCAGATAAATATTAACGTTTGTTCTGCATTCTCTGATTCTGAGATATTAACGTTAGTCAATGAATCGTCTGTTTCTGTTTTTTTGATGCTTTAGACCCTGTGTGACCAGCTCAAAAATGATGAATCTACCCGACGCTGGCAAAAAATTTGCGAAAATCTCCAAAATTCGACTCCAGAAAATGTAAACAACAAACCATGATTTTATTGCCTCCATGGGGACGGGAATGAATAAGTCATCATCATATCAGCCGAAGGACGTCCAGTGCTGGACATAGGCCTCCGCCAAGGATTTCCACGACGACCGGTTCAGCGCTGCCCGCATCCAGCGGCTTCCCGCGACCTTCACCAGGTCATCGCTAAGCAGGCCTCCCACTCGGTGGAATTAATAAGTAAGTAATGTATAACTAATAAATGTATTCAAAGGAATTTGAGACAATTTCGCTCAAATGATCATTAATCGAAACAGTAGAAGCACAAAAATTAAGGAGTCCTTTTTAGGGTCCCGTATACTCAAAGGGTGGCTAACAGGTTCATATTACTAAACCTCCGCTGTCTGTCCATGTGTCCGTCTATCAGCGGGCTGTATTTCATGAACCGTAATAGCTAGAAAGTTGAAATATTTACAGGATGTGTATTTCTAGCCTGAAGCTTTCTCTCTAATATGGTTGAGGGGAGCGATGGCTGACTATCGCGAAGTCGCGACTTGTGACCGGGTGCTGTCCATGTGAACTGGCGTACTCTTGTGAAAGGCATTAACGAAAATTTCAATAATTTTCATGTATTACTTCTCTTAGACCGATTTTATTGGTGTGTGGAGTAGAGTCTGACAAGCGAGTCCTGCCTCGAGATTTATTTCGATTGGCAACACTGCTAACTGTCAAACCATTGTCAAGCAGCAAGTAAGTACAGCTAAAACGTTTTGATACTGATTCAAACAAAAAAACATAAAATATAGTTGTGATTGTATTTATTTCAATTAGTTTATATTTGTACTTTCATAATATATATCCAGAAAAAGTATTCATTCTTCTTTGTTGTCTGTTGGATGACGAAGATTTGAAACGAAAGATTGAAGACTTTGTTATAGAGCTGAAAGGTATAGAGGATAAAGAATTAATTACATCTGAATCAAGTTATTTGACCCAAATATCCACTCTGACAGGTTGTATTTCAATATATTTATTACATCGTACGTAACACATTCTAGCTTACATAGTGCTATGGTCATCTAATCCAGTATTTAACATTTCAGATGTTAGTGTCAAAACATTGGAAAGTTGTTCAGTTTCATGAGTAGAAGCTCCACTATAAAAAATGTGCATATCTTTATTAAGACTATTATTGTTTTTTATTTTTTTAAAAAGTGTCCTTATTACAAGTTAAACAAAAGTATATAGATCGCTTTTTCCGACTATACTTAGGGTTAACAGCTGAAAGATTTTTAAGTTTCCCGCCATTCTCTTGGGACAGGACTCGCTTGTCAGACTCTAATAATAATATTATAAGGTGTACTCTCCCGGTTATTCTAACAGGATAATTATGATGGGTATTCCGTACACCCAAAGGGTGAACAACCAGGGTCCACCCTATCACTAAGCCGTATTTCATGAAACGTAACAGGTTGACATTATCAATTTTCACAGAATGTGTATTTCTGTTGCCGCTAAAAGGACAAATAAGAAATATTTAAGAAAATGAAAAATTAAGCTATGTCCTTTTACGGAAAATATTTTATAGGAATTTGTGATTTAGCTGCGTCTTAAAAACGGTAATACATGTAAGCGTGAAACTTGTTGCAGTTATAGTACTAATAATGAAGTAAAACAAAGAAAACCCGGCTAAGTGTGAGTCGTACTCGCGCTGAGTGGTGCGAACTGTACATAAAAAAAGTTTATTTCTATCGCTCGCGTTGACGTCCTTTGTTTGTAATGTGAATAGATATCATTTTCATAGTTGTGTGGAGAGGTATCGTAGCACGGAACCTTCGCAGCGCGAGTCTGACTCGCACTTTTCACTTCCTCTTCGAACTGAGATATCTTAAAAAACTGTTGCACCTGAAAAGTTGAATGAAATTAGTTTTTTTAAAACTCACAGTCTGCAGTAAAACTTTAATTAGAATAAAAAAAAACGTATATAGAGTTATTGTAAAATAGGTACAGTTCTTGCAATTCACGAAGGTCAGCGGGCTTTACTCGTGGTTGAAAGTGTACATGCACATTGCGGTAGTGTGCGTGTCTGACGGAGCTATCAATTACTTGTGCTTAATGTTAACGCGACGCTAATTACCACGTTGTACTGCCAGCATGACAAAGCGCAAAGTGATTCATGGCGCGGTAAATTATTTTTATTTTTAAAGTTAAACTTTTATTACATCGTCTCAATTTTTTTCGTCTGTGTGTTGCATGTCGCGTGACGGTCGCTTTTGTCTGACGGTATGATCGTTTCGTCCTCTGTAAAGTTTCAATTTTACCGTGGTTTCATAAAACCACACTTACTTTTTTCATTGATAGTACAAAAAGCAGTACAAAAAATTGAAAAAGAATAACAAGAAGTGTTGATGTAGCCGAAACAAGCGACAGCGACATTGATGAGTTTGAAAGTGACAGTGACAGTTTATAAGAAGAAGATTAGGTATTGTACCAAATAAATCCAATTATTACATAATTAAGTTATTTTTAATTATTTGTCAAAAGTTTTGTCTGTAGGTACAATTTATCTTTATTTTGTTTATGCTCACCGTACCCACTTACGCTCTCATACACACTATGAAACGTCGCCTTCGTGAATTGCAAGAACTATACTTTAAATTCGCGGCGTATATGTTGAACACAAATGGTGGTCACTCGCGCAGGTGTGGGAGCGGGTTACGCGCACTCTTACTATTTTTATTCGCTTGATACGGCACTCACGCACGCACAAACACACACACACACACACACACACACACACACACACACACACACACAAAAGTAGAATTGAGTTGGCAGTTGACACAAGAAAAGCTGCCAGCTCAGTAACATGATTTCCTAAATTTTTCTTACCTAATAATTATAGAATATAAATTAAAGAAAGGGTATATAAGGACTTTCTTGAAATTGCTAATTCTGCACCTATTTTCATGAAATCTGCCAAATTATGCCACCTTTTACAAATCGGTAGTTCTGCCTAAGGTAAAATTTAGTAGCAAAATCTGCCCAAATGGCAGAAATCTGCCACAAATGGTCACCCTGACAGATCACTACCACAGTATTACGATATGGCTTACAGTAGCGCAACATCTTTGATGTCGCGCGATGCCGCCACGGCGCAGTACTAGTCTTTAAGGCCAGTTTTCACTTTGATGAGTGCGAGCGCAGGTACAGTGCTAGTGCAAGTGTGTAGTGCGAGTAGTGTCCTTAACTGTTTAGTGCCAGGTGAAGTGCGAAATTCCCGAAATTGTTAAGTTGAACAGCGTTTATTGCTTAGTATCGTCGTCGGGATCAAAATGGACGTACAATTGCGATGACAGCTACGAGAAATAATAAAGGAAATAGTCAATATTATATTGGCAATGGAAGTCGAAAACGAAATTATCCCATAGTTTATACCATTTTATATGAGGAGTATAAATTTCATCCGTACCTTGTCCGGATTTCGTACTCGACTTAATTTTTTTGAGCTCCTGTGCCGTACTCCGATTTTAAAGATCTTATTTTGATGTGAACTTCCTTTACCAAAACCAGGATAATCCATGGCATTACTGATTTTTATTAAAGCGGCATCTCGAAACGCTTTTGATTTTATAATTGGCTGATTAACAGAATTCATGTTTAACAAAAAATCTTGTACAAATTTATTGGTTTGCTCTTCAGTCCACTTAGTAGCCATTTTTCGTATACTAAACACTCGCCCTTCACTCCAAAAAACAAAACAAAAACTGCCCCAAACAAGATCCAAATCTGTTTTGTTATCTGTTTAGTGGCGGGCACCCTGCGAACGAGGGGGCGTAGCGGGACGCGGAATAGGTAGTCACTCGCAAACAAATAGAAAGCGTTCCTAAACAGACAACTTCGCTAATCACTTAACACTTGCACTTGCAAATTGATGTCCATACGTGTTTAGTACTAAACACTGAACACTTGCACTTTGCACTCGCAATTGTCACATAACAAAGTGAAAACCGGCCTTTAGTCAATCTGGCAAGCTCCCAGGCTGTGCCCCGCCGCCCGGTGCCCCGCAAGTACCCTTCCGTTGCTCTGCGTAAGATAGCGTAAGTACATTCGTTGCACTACTGTAAGCCGCTATATTGTAATACTGTGTAACTACTATTTGTAGCAAGGATGCTTCGTCATATGAAGTAGCAGCTTTGAGTATACATACCTACAGAATGTATACTCAAAGAGTAAGTAGCTACTTTATATTAACGTATTGGCATGGCAAAGAATAAAGAATATTTACTAGTATTGGACATTGGTGCACTCACAGATAGGCCAGTCAAATTAGATCCAAAAAAAAAGCGTTTTGAGGAATTAATTTCCAGCAAGCTGGAAATTATTTTAATATCTAAGGAGCAGAAAAAGTGCAACTATATAACGAGAAAATTTTATTATCTTAAACTTCTATTTTAGGGGTTTTTCAATAGAAGTATCTGTTTTAACAATTGTAACGATATGTAAATTTGCACTTAAATGAGAAATTTTCTCGGTTTCTAACTTTTGATTTCGTCTATGCCATTACCACTGAACCAAATTTCAAGTTTTATATATTCATTCGCAGATATAAAACTTAAAATTTGGTTCAGTGGTAGTGGTAGAGCGTCGCTGCCGCCTCCTGTCCGGGAGGTCGTGGTGCGAATCTCGACACGTACCAATGTGATTTGGAATTTCGAATTCATATGTACGTTAAATCCGACGCTCTTACGATGAAAGAAAACATCGTGAGGAAACCTGCACGCCTGCGGAGAAACTCGCAGGTTGTGTGTGAAGTCGACCAACCAGCACTGGGCCCGCGTGGTCGACTAAGCCCCGATCGCCCTAATTCAGGGTAGGCTCGAGCCCCTCGGTGGGGACGTATATGAGCTGATATGATGATATTCACTCGACGCAGAATCCAACCTTATTTATTATTGAACGAAATGATATTTTCCGTCCGACGTACCGTTTTCCAAGTGCGAGCCCGACTCGCGCGCGAAGGGTTCCGCACCATCATCTATAAAAATCACGTTTGTTGTATGGAAGGCCCCCTTAAAATTTTAATTTTATTTTAATTATTTATTTTTAAAGTGAATAATACAACTCAATATTCTGTGAATATTTCAAGCATGCGAGAATGTGGACGATTATAACGACAGGTTCGTGGAAATTGTCCAAACGGTCGGGTCTAAGATTTTCAAAACTCGCCGTTCAAACAGAACCAAAAAAATCTCTGACTTCACCAGCAACCTCATGGAGAAAGACGCAGATTGGTTTTGCAGTCCTCTGAAGACGCTACTCAGTATCGGCAACTAAACAGGCAGATCTCTAAGTCTTTAACTCGCGATTTGCGCCACTTTAATACAAATTGTATTAAAGAGGCGATTGAAAACAACAAAGGCACAAAAGTGTTCGCTAGAGATCTGTCTGTTGGTCAATGCCAACTGACCAAGCTGAAGACTGAGGACGGCAGGATCATATCGTCTAAGACTGCGTTGCTGGAAGAAGTTGAGAAGTTCTACGGACAATTGTACACGACCACACGTCCGCCTGTCAGCGATCTGGCTAAAGACCCAAGAGCTAGACTTACCCGACACTATACCGAAGATATCCCGGACGTCAGCCTGTACGAGATTAGAATGGCTCTTAAACAGCTTAAAAACAATAAGGCACCGGGTGATGATGGAATTACGGCTGAACTTCTGAAAGCAGGTGGAACACCGGTACTTAAAGCTCTTCAGAAATTATTTAATTCCGTTATACTTGAGGGACAAACGCCTAAGGCATGGCACAGAAGTGTGGTCGTGCTTTTCTTCAAAAAGGGCGACAATACCCTGCTGAAGAACTACAGACCCATCTCACTTCTGAGCCATATCTACAAACTGTTTTCGAGGGTCATTACGAATCGTCTCGCGCGCAGGTTTGACGACTTCCAGCCTCCCGAACAAGCCGGTTTCCGAAAAGGATTTAGTACCATAGACCACATACATACGCTGCGGCAGATTATACAGAAGACCGAAGAGTACAATCAGCCACTGTGCTTGGCGTTCGTGGACTATGAGAAAGCCTTCGATTCGGTCGAAACCTGGGCTGTGTTACAGTCTCTCCAGAGGTGCCAAATTGACTATCAATACATCGAAGTGCTGAAGTGTTTGTATGAAAACGCCACCATGTCGGTTCGCCTCCAGGATCAAAACTCGGAACCTATCCAGCTGCAGCGAGGGGTGAGACAGGGAGACGTTATATCTCCGAAACTTCCGCCGCCCTGGAAGATGTTTTTAAGCTTTTGGACTGGGGTGGACTCGGCATCAATATCAACGGCGAGTACATCACCCACCTTCGATTCGCTGACGATATCGTGGTCATGGCTGAAACTATGGACGACTTAGGCACAATGCTCGATGGCCTCAGTAGAGCCTCTCAACAAGTGGGTCTTAGAATGAACATGGACAAGACGAAAATTATGTCAAACGTCCGTGTCATACCTACTCCTCTGAAGGTTGGAGGCTCTACACTCGAAGTTGTTACCGATTATGTATACCTGGGACAAACAGTCCAGTTAGGTAGGTCCAACTTCGAGAAAGAGATCAATCGTCGAATCCAACTCGGCTGGGCAGCGTTTGGGAAGCTTCGCAATATCTTTACGTCCCAGATACCGCAGTGTCTTAAGACCAAGGTCTTCGACCAATGTGTGTTGCCAGTGATGACGTACGGAACTGAGACATGGTCGCTTACTATGGGCCTCATAAGAAGGCTCAAGGTCACTCAAAGGGCAATGGAGCGTGCTATGCTCGGAGTTTCTCTGCGTGATCGAATCAGAAACGAGGAGATCCGTAAGAGAACCAAAGTAACCGACATAGCTCTCAGAATTGCTAAACTTAAGTGGCAGTGGGCGGGGCACATTGCTCGTAGAACAGATGGCCGTTGGGGCAGTAAAGTTCTCGAGTGGCGACCACGCACCGGAAAGCGTTCTCGAGTGGCGACCACGCACCGGAAAGCGTAGTGTAGGCAGGCCTCCCACTCGGTGGACCGATGACCTGGTGAAGGTCGCGGGAAGCCGCTGGATGCGGGCAGCGCAGAACCGGTCGTCGTGGAGATCCTTGGGGGAGGCCTATGTCCAGCAGTGGACTTCCTTCGGCTGATATGATGATGATGATGATTTCAAGCATTTACCTGTTGCCGTTATTATTATCAAGCAAAAACGATAAAAAAATCACGTTTTTTTATATGGGACCCCCCTTAAATGTTTGTTTTATTTTAATTTTAATATTTATTTTTATAGTGAATATATAACTAAATATTCTGTGCGTATTTCAAGTTTCTACCTGTTGTTGTTATCAATATCGAGCAAAAACGAGCAAAAAAATCACGTTTGTTGTATGGAGACCTCCCTTATTTTCTCACTTTTTCTAATTTTTATTATTTTTTGTTATAGCGGCAACAAAAATACATCATCTGTGAAAATTTCAACTGTCTAGTTATCATGGTTCATGAAATACAGCCTGGTGACAGACGGACGGATGAACGGACAGACAGACACAGATAGCGAAGTCTCAGTAATAGGGTCCCGTTTTTACCCTTTGGGTATGGAACCCTAAAAAAGAAGATTTTTTTTAAGGTTATTTCATATTTGGCTCCCAAAGGTTATGCACACCTGATGGGATGGCGCAAAGTCGGATTACATGCATTTAGGACCAAATGAAGATCTTAAAAATGATTTCCAACTTGCTGGAAATTAATTCCTCAAAAAAATAATTTTACAGGCCTAAGACTGCCTGCACTCGAAACAACAGTCGTCTTAACAGATCGCGCTCTCAATAATTGACAACGCTGAACACGTTAAGGCGCTAATATTACATATTTTCATTATTTTTGACGTCAATTACTCCTAAGCGATAGAAAACCCTAGGTTGAAAAAAATACCCTTTACTGTTGATGATATTCCTCAAAGTCAAAAGCTATTAGGAACACGATTGAGCAGTTTTGGCTCGATAGAAAAAAAACTCAAAGATAGGTCTACACCGTTACTCTAGTTATGACTAATATTTTGAAGTATAAATAAAAAAAAATACAACAATATTTATTATGATAATACAAAGTGAGAAATGTTATTATTTTTTATACTTTCATTCAGATAATGAAACTAAACAAAAAAACATTGAAAAAATGCAAAAGTGTGGTTATTTTCTTTACTCTTTACACGTAAAGATAAAAAACGGACAACTGTTCCAATCAATGCCTCGCCTTAAAAACCTACTTCAGTCGCAATAATTTAGTGTAATTTTGCTCTTTTCTAGCGACTTCCAAAAAAGAGGAGGTTCTCAATTCGACTGTAGGTTTTTTTATGTGAATTACCTCAGAACTTTTGACTGGGTGTACCGATTTTTATGATCCTTTTTTATTCGAAAATGCTTCCTGTGTGGTCCCATATAAATTTTATCAAAATCGGTGTAGTACTTTATTAGGAAATTAACAAAAACCAAAAATAATTATGCAAAAATGTACTAAATTTTTGCGATGGAAGTCGGTTTTTTAACGTGTTTAGCGTTTTATGTTACAACACTGTACCTACTTACTTACTGAACTCACTTGGCCAATGTAAATCAGTCATCTGTAAACAGATTCTATTCGGCGGCAGACATAGACGACCTTAGCATGGCCTCGTCGTAGCCGTAAATGTTTAATTAGCATGTTCTCATGGACGCGTAGTCCATAGGTAAAGTATATATGTCATGTCACCGTAAAATTGTAAAAACCTTTAGTATATAATCTAACGGGATCTATCTCGCGAGATTGTGAACTGTCGAGAGGTTGTGAACCGTAACATACTGCTTACAATTTCACTAGTGTCATTGTAATCTCCAATAACACTTAGCGAAGTCAATTTATTTATTTATTTATTTATTTATTTATTTATTTATTTATTTAAATAAATGTCTATGTCTGCCGCCGAATAGAATCTGTTTACAGATGACTGATTTACATTGGCCAAGTGAGTTCAGTAAGTAAGTAGGTAATAACATTAAATAAATGAGCGAGCGATGTTAGGTTCGGTCAGGTTCTCCCCCCCTGGGTAGCAGAATGATTAGCAGAAGAAGGAATCATCGGTTTTATTCGGCGATGCAAGAATGGGCCGTGAAATTGTAAGCCGATTGACAATTTACCGTCATATTATAATCTGACTGAATTTAGTGTAGTGAGATTGTAATATCGCGGTTTTGACAATATCCCGGCGACATATGTATTGGTACTAACATACGGTATTGACACTCCCTGCCGCTCCTCATCCCTCTCGTCACCCGATTGATTATCATTTGGTTCTCGAACGTATGGGATTTCGCCGTGATTTTGTTTGCTCCGTCATTTGTTTTTATAAATGTCATTTCATTTCCGTTGTATGCAGTGTCCGGGGTGTGCCATAGGTAGTTTCGTAAATTTTACTACGTTATCACAAGCTAGTTTTTTGTGTCGTGTATTCGTCTCATCAGCCATTGGTCATCGTCATATCAGCTCATATACGTCCCCACCGAGGGGCTCGAGCCTACCCTGAATTAGGCCGATAGGGCCTTAGTCGACCACGCGGGCCCAGTGCGGGTTGGTCTGTTGTGAGACAACTAATTCTCGAAGATCGTCATGTGACGTATCGAGAGATAGAGGCTCTATTAGGCATCTCAGGGACAACCATTCAGAAGATCTTGCATGAAGCGCTTGGTGTGAGAAAGCTAGTTTGCCGTTGGATACCGCATCTGCTTTCCGACAATCACAAGGCGGCCCGCGTCAGATGGTGTAAGAAAACTCTGCAAAGGTTCAACCGAGGAGAGTCAAACCACGTCTACGACATCATCAGTGGTGACGAATCTTAGATCTATGCCTACGATCCTCATTTCAAACAACAATCTACAATCTGGGTCTTTCAAGACGAGCCAAAGCCGACTAAAGTTGTTCGTTCTCGAAGCAGTTCAAACAAGATGGTGGCCATGTTCGTTGGAAAAACCGACCATGTTGCAACTATTGCACTTGAAGATCGTAGAGCGGTTAACGCAGAGTGGTATGCCACAGTTTGTTTACCACTAGTCATCGCCGAACTTCGTAAATCTAACTCAAAGCGACGCATCATCCTGCACCACGACAACGCAAGCTCACACAGCGCTCGTCAAACGATTGAGTATTTGAAGCAGGAAAAAGTAGAAATTCTCGATCATCCTCCATACAGTCCTGACCTAAGCCCTAACGATTTCTTTACATTTCCTAAAATTAAGAAAAGTCTTCGTGGACAAAGATTCCAGTCCGGTGAAGAAGCAGTCGACGCTTTCATGTCAGCCATTTTGAACACCCCCCCTTTAGAGTGGAATAAATGTTATAATAACTGGTTTGAGCGAATGGAAAAGTGTATTAAGCTACGTGGTGAATACTTTGAAAAACAATAAAAAGTACTAAAAGGTTCTAGTTGTGTTTTTTCTTCAAACGACAAAACTTAAAAGGCATGCCTCGTAGTCGACCAACCTAAGATACATATGCAGTTGAAGTTGTAAAAAGTTCATAGATTGCACTGGTCTACAATGGTTTTGTTGCCCTAGATATAAGATCGATTTTGGATATATTTATACTCACAATTCATGAAACTATCAATAATTTTACAAGATTTGCTCTTGTTGTTTTGGCGTAGAACACCAATCATAACTGGGAAAATAAATTTTATTACTAACAAGCCGATAATTGATTATAAAAACAAGAGCACATTCAATAATTTCATGAATGAATTCGTAATCTGGGCACTTGAAAACATCAAAATTTGCTAAGATATCCAGGGCAACAAAAAAATAATAATTGTAAAGCTGTTTCCATAAAAAAAAAATTCTATAATATCTAAAAAAACTTGTTTTTTAAAATGGACTTTTATCAGCTATTATCACTCATAAATATATTTTGAAGACTACTGAACCCTTCTTTGCGCCGTTCTTTGTCCGAATACTTTTCATTATGTAATTCGTTCCGTTACATGTTTTTTTTTGTTCGCAGCTTGGTCTTCTAACAGGCTCGATCCGTCTGCTCAAATCGCAGCGCTCCAAACCGGACCCCGTCCTCTGCATGAGCATGCTCTACCTGACCAAGATACGCCCCAACATGTTCGCGCACGAGACCGTCACGCAGAGCCTGTGCACGCTGCTGAAGCGGGAGCAGGGCACTGGGTTCAAGAGCAAGGGCAACCCGTTGGTGTTCGTGCTCGCGTGCAACATGCTGTACGCCGGACACAGGGACAGCACTCACTGGCCGGACACCTTTATAAAGGTAACATGTTTTTTCAACCAACTTCGAAAGAGGAAGATATAATTTTGAACAAAAAAAACCGACTTCAAACGCACTAGTCGCCACTAAGATTTTCGAAGGTTCCCCTAAATTTTTCTGGGATGCCATCATCAGATCCTCGTTTCCTTATCATGGTACCACCCTTGGGATATCTTCTTTCCAACAAAAAAAGAATCATCAAAATCGGTTTATAAACGACGAAATTATCCGCGAACACACGGAAATATATATACAGGGTGACTGGTAAGTAGTGCAAATCCTTTTAAGGGGATAAACTACATCTAATTTGCAACAGAAAAAGTCATAGTACTAACTGGGGGTCGGAAATCAATGGTTGTCTAGTTAAAGCCTATTTCATTTTTAAATTTTGTATGAAAAACGCATTTGTTCAAATATTCTGTAATTTTACAAAAAAAAGTTATAATACGGTTGGCGTGAAAAATACGGTTAAAATTCTCATTTCTCATTTTATTAGCATTCCAAAAAGTAAAATAGTTAAAAAATACAAATTGATTGCAACAAAAAAGAATGATTGTTGTCAAAAGGGTGCATCAAATCCCATACAAATTTTCAATAGACATTATTTTCATGTTTTTTTAAAATTCATAATTTATCATGTCTTTCGCATAAACAAACATCTCTGACCCTCTAGCATCATGACTAACTTTGATACACAAGCTCATCCAAAAAATTCAAACTTTGTTGGATAATTAGTATGGGATTTTAGGCCCCCTTTTGACAACAATCATTGTTTTGTGTTGCAATTAATTTTGTACATTTTTAATTTTTTTACTTTGTTCGAAAGCCTTATAAAATAAGGTAGGTTTTACCGTATTTTGCATGCCAACTGTATTATAACTTTTTGTTAAAAAATCACAAAACATTTGAACAAAATAATTTCAATTTTAATCGGTTTAGTACTTAAAAATAAAAAAAAAAACAAATAAAAAACGTGTGGAACTCGGGGACTGCCGCGGTAAAGCTATTGCATAGCATTTTTTATCAACTTATGCTATTATAATTATTTATTTATTTTTTATTTATGCAGTATTTATTCACAATTTTTTGATGTTTTACTGTTTTTGTGTGCTCCTTTTGATTAAAGGACCATATAGTCCTTGGGGCGCGGGATGTTTATGTAATAAATTAACACTAAGAAGACACCAGTAAAATTGATTAACTAAGTCCTTTTAGTACCGCAAATCGCTAATAGATGGCACTGTAAGTTTTTAGAACGCAGTAACGTTACGTTACGCTCGGCCGGAGTGGGGGGTGTTAGGTTCTATTTTCGTTACGGAATTTCTTGATTCCTTGAGCCCGCGATAAAAGCTATGCAATGGCAATAGCTTAAAAATGTGCCAAAATTCTACTATGTTGTTGCAATTGAAGTCGGTGTTTATTCCTAAGCCTCCGCTGTCTGTCTGTCTGTCAGTCAGCGGGCTTTATTTCATGAACCGTATTAGGTAGACAGTATAAATTTTTACACAGTGTGTATATTTCTATTGCCGCTATACCAATAAAATATAATAAAAAAAAGTAAAGGGCTCTCCCATACAAGAAATATGTTTTTAAGGTCTTTTTTGTTTTTGGTCTATCGTGAAAATGGTTACAAATACAAGCGTGAAACTTAAGTGTGTTTAAAGTACCTACTTCTGGCCAAGTGTATACCTTACTCGCGCTAAGGAGTTTGAATTGAATAAAAAATACATACAGGCGTCGGTGGCTCAACCGGTAACGACTCGGTCCATCTAACCAGAGGTACCGGGTTCAAATCTGGACGGCCAATGTACCAATGAGTTTTTCAAAAACTTACGTACATACTTACCGATTGCTTTAACGGTGAAGGAAAACATCGTGAGGAAACCTACACACGCCTGCGAAGAAACTCGAAGGTTGTGTGTGAAGTCGACCAACCCGCACTGGGCCCGCGTGGTCGACTAAGGCCTAATCGCCCTGATTCTGGGTAGGCTTGAGCCCCTCGGTGGGGACGTATATGAGCTGTAGCCTGTAATGATGATGAAAAATACATTATTTTTATGTCGCTCGCGTTGATGTATTTAGCTGGTAATGTGAATAGGTATCATTGTCATAGTTTTGTGGAGAGGTGTGGTGGAACGGAACCCTCGGATCGCGAGTCCGACTCACACTTGGCCATTTTTTTAACGCGTGGTTAATTATTAAGCCGTTAAGATTTGATGGGCTACAAAATAAAATAATAAGTACATCATGTGGAAGAGCTAAGCTTTTGTTTTTAGTCATCTTAATCATATTATCATTATTGCTTATCAACTTCTGCTATTTCTTTATGTGCATAAAGAATGACCGACGACCTGGTGAAGGTCGCGGGAAGCCGCTGGATGCGGGCAGCGCAGGACCGGTCGTCGTGGAAATCTTTGGGGGAGGCCTTTGTCCAGCAGTGGACGTCTTTCGGCTGATATGATAATAAAGAATGAAGATGTCTGTTACTCTTAGAGTAATAGCAATCTTCGCTTATCTACACTCATATTATAAAGAGATAAACTTTGTAAGTTTGTGAGTTTGTTTGTAGGAAGTAATCTCTGAAACTACTCAACCGATTTTGAAAGTTCTTTTACCAGTAGAAAGATACATTATTCCTGAGTGGCATGGGCTATATATTATACGCTCGCAAGCAGCAGCGGCTGGCGCACCACTCACTCTCGAAGACAGGCAAAAACGATGTCCACGCGAGCGAAGCCGTGGGCAAAAGCTATCCACGCGAGCGAAGCCGTGGGCAAAAGCTAGTAGGTAACTAATAATTAAAACCCTAGATCCCTTAGACCTCAATTTGCTTGTATACCCGATGAAAAATGTATTAATTTTCAGTTTTGTAGTTAAAATATTTCTTATCGGCAAAAACATTTATTGATAGGATTATTGAGTAGTTATTTTAGTACCTTCTTCGCTTTATTACGAGATTTTATTTAGTTTCACTTGTCCTGGTGTCTGTAATTAAAGCAGTTAAATAAAATTTGACCCACTTCCCGTTTTCCGATTCAGCTGAAATTTTGCACGCATATGTAAATCTGATGACAATACAATGTTCTATGGAGCTGATGTGATGATGGTGATCAAGTTTGGGCTCGTTTGATTCTTTGTGACAAGGACTCTGGTCTTAGATGATATCCAGGGTCTGATGATGGAGCCAGAATCTGAATAACGGCTAAAAGCTTGTACCTAGAAGTTTGATGTTTTCTTGGCTTCATTGATTGATTGAAAACACTTTATTGCACACAAGAGGAAATAAAAAGATACAATGATTGAGAAAGTTGTACATATAAGCGGTCTTATCGCTAACAAGCGATCTCTTCCTCTCTTCTTCCTTCCTTGTCGTGTCGTTCCTTTCCCTCTAATATGGTTGAGAGGAGCGATGGCTGACTCTCGCGTTATACTTGTGACCGGTTGCTGTCCGTGTGAACTGGCCTACACTTGTCAACGACATTCATGACATTCAATGATTTAATGTGTAACTTCTCGTGTCTTATTGTTTTCATGTTCTAATGAAATAATTTGTTTTTTTTATATCATGGACTGGATTTTGACGTTATTAACTAATGATCGTTTATTTCTTGATTTTTTACAAATGCAATTATGTAATCACTATTTTATGACTATCAGAAAGAGTGTAATTTGCACCTATCCTTACTTAATAATATTATAAATGTGAAAATGTGTTTGTTTGTTACCTTTTCACGCTTTAACGCCTTGACCAATCTTTATGAAATTTGGCATGCAGGTAGCCTGTATCACGGGGAAGGACATAGGCTACTTTTTATCGCGGGAAAATAGCATAATCTGATGCAGTTCCTAAAGGGAACTAAAAAAATACTCGATTGTTGTGATTTTTTGCACAGAGATGGTTGAGTAGGTGGGAAACGACATAAAAATACATAGACATACTAATTACCTTTAAAGACAGTCATTAAAACGATGTCCAGGCGGGCGAAGCCGCGGGAAAAAGCTAGTTTTGAATAAATATCTTTAATCTTGAATTTTCTCTTCTTGGTTTGTTCAGTAGTATTTAAATTTTTGAACAGGTGTACATAGAGGACGCGCTGAACGAGCGCTGGTGGGTGGAGTGCGCGTGGTGCAAGTGCCTGGTGGAGAACATCGTGACGGCGTTCAACACGAAGCATCCGCCCCCGCACCTCATCCCCTCCGACAACACACTCGGTAACTGAACCAAACTAAACTACACTGCTCTACATTGCCTTCTTCTTATCAGCTAAACCAGGGGTGTCCAAAGTAATTTGGTGAAGGGCCACCTTTAGGATTTTTATAGCCGCAGCGGGCCAAAGGAAATGTCCAATAGTAAAGTTATTCTTTAATAAAACAAAACAGTAATTTTTATTAACTTATGTTGGGAGGAAGAGTCTCTTTTAAAAACCTACCTAATGCAACGACTGACACCTTTTTTGTTTGTACATTGCATCTATTGTCTATGTCTTTGTTCAACTTTTGTGCCGCGAAATAACTATACATGAGATAGTTAAAAAAATAATTAACTAGTTCGCGGGTTAGATGAAGTGCCTTCACGGGCCGGATGGTGGCCCGCGGGCCGTATGTTGGGCAGACTTGAGCTAAACCGCCTCCGTAGCCCAGCGGCTAAGTTCACTAGCTTAACACAGGAGGTTGCGGGTTCGATTCCCGGCGGGGTCAATTGTAAGACTCGGTTTGGTTGGTGGAAGGGCATTTTCTCATCCCCGCCTGGCTAGCTACCACCAACTTATATAAGTCTTGCCGCCAAATATCAATCTTGATATCATCGGTGTGTTCCGGCATGAAGATAAGATAGCCAGTTCCCCATTGCGTTGGGGAATCTTGGTAAGTCCGCTTCCATTTTCTTTCGTCCGCTTCAATCGTGTCTCAGGTATATTTGTTTCTTTTCCTTCCTTACAAAAAGGTAAAGAAGGAAAAGAAACAAATATACCTGAGACACGATTGGTACGTGTTCTGCAGAGGTTTGGTCTTCAGCCGCATACGTGCCAGTTGCGCCAGCACCTGAACATAAGAAAACCAATAACAATAACAATCAATATACTTATATCACACCCTGGACACTTCCTACAGCGGGCCAGAAATGACATTTCAAAAGAGGAATGACGGAACAAACAAAATCGCGGCGAAATCCTATACGTTCCGGCAGGGAGAGTCCATACTGTATGTTAGTACTAATATATATACTTTGGTAATGGTTGTCCATTCGCTTCACACCAGAAGGTCGCGGGTTCGATTCCCGGCGGGTCAACTTTGTAAGACTTGGTTTGGTTGGTGGTAGGGCATTTCCATTACCACCATCTTATCTAATAAGTCATGCCGCCAAACATTAGGGTTCACAGTATTGATGTGTTCCGGCTTTAAGATAGATAGCCAGATCCCCATTGCGTTGGGGAATCTTGGTAAGTCCGCTTCCATCTTCGGAAAGACGCTCTCTGATGAGTACAGGTTGGAGTGAGTGAGGGTGAGGCAGGGAGAATGAGGCTCACCTTTGCTCTTCAACGTGTACATAAATGACCTCATTACTGGTCTTAGCAGCATGCATGTCGGATGCTACGTCACACCCTGGACACTTCATACAACGGGCCAGAAATGACATTTCAAAAAACGAATGATGGAAAAACAAAATGGCGGCTAAATCCTATACTTTCGACAACCAAACTGTAACCAATCTGTGTCAATCTGGGTGACGAGGGGGTGAGTTCTCAATCTAGAGAGCGGCAGGGAGTGTCCATACTGTATGTACTAATATATATACTTTGGCTACGTTGATGGGATTTATACAAATAACTTCAGCTACGCGGATGACATGGTGCTGCTGGCACCGGCTGTGGGGCCTCTCAGAGAGCTTCTTCGAACGTGTGAGACTTCTGCCTCTGAACATGGCCTTATTTATAATGTAAAGAAATCTGAATACATGGTATGAAGTGTCCAGCCTCTGTGCCTCCTATTTTATTGAATTAAATAGGGTAACGCAATTTAAATATCTGGTACACTATGTGACGGACAACCTTAAAAACAATATAGACATAGAGCAGGAACGTAGGTCATTGGCGATTAGGTGCAACATGTTGGTGCGTAGGTTTTTTCGGTGTAACAAGGACGTTATAATAACGCTGTTTCGTGAGTACTCTCAGAATTTTGCCAACAGCACGCAGAGATCACTCAATGTCCTACGTGTCCAATAAAATAATGGTTTCAGGATGTTGTTGGGGTTACCCCGCTACTGCAGCGCGTCCGGCATGTTTGCGCAAGCGTGCGTTGACAGCGTTCAATGCATTCTTGCGCAAACGAACAGCCTCCTTGCTGAGCAGGTTGCGCGGCAGCCCCAACAGCATCCTGAAAGTTATAGCGGAGAGATACGACTCCCAGCTATTTTCACACTTCATGCATGTACTGGTTAGGCAGGGACTTCGTGCCTACTGTTGTTTAAAATGTGTGAAGTGTGAAAATGGTTTTAATCGTAGATCTTATTTTTCATTTGTTCTTTTTCTATTTGTCTTTTACTAACATTAGTCTATAAGCAACTTACTAACAAAAATGGACTGTACTAGCTGTTTGAATAAATAATGATTAATAATAAAAACTTTAATAAAACATTTAATAAACAAGTCATTTATCGGAAAAATGATCTTAACATAGACTCAGTAGTTTTGGAAGATCTATTTAACGGTACCTCACACAATAGGGTACGTGAACAAAAAAAAACCCCACTTTAAACAAAGTATATATTATATTAGTACTAACATACAGTATGGACACTCCCTGGCGCTCTTTAGATTGCGACCTTCCCCCCCTCGTCACTAATTGATACATATTGGTTACAGTTTGGTTGTCGAACGTATAGGATTTCGCCGCCGTTTTGTTTGTTCCGTCATTCCTTTTTTGAAATGTCATTTCTGGCCCGTTGTATGAAGTGTCCAGGGTGTGCTTTAAAAAAGATTTTATTGTACAACTTTATAGGGGTCACAGATTTGTATAACCAAACTTAATTTCAGCTTGATAGCTGTAATAGTCTTTGAGTTAAACGGCTGTGACATACGGACGGACAAACAGATGGCCATGGCGAAACAATAAGAGTTCCTAGTTTGACTGCGGAACCCTAAAAATCCGAATTTCGTTGTCTTATACACCCTACTAATATTATAAATGTGAAAGAATAAAATAAAATAAATAAAAATAAATGAAAGTTTGTATGTATGGATGTTTGTTACTCTTTCACGCCTGAACCGCTAAACAGATTTGAATGAAATTTGGTAGTATGTAGACAGATTAGGACCTGGGTTAATATATAGCCTACTTTTTTCCACGCTTGCGAGCGGCTGCGGATCGCGCACTCAGCACCCTCGAAGACAGTCATGAAAACTATGTCCACGCGGGCGAAGCCGCTGGTAAAAGCTAGTATTTCATAAAAATCTAACCAACACCTGAATGTGGCGTTAATTATGCGCGCTTAAATGTTCATGCGGATGGTGGCGCATCGGGAGCCGGGTCGTTCCTTTCCCTCTCATATGGTTGATGGTAGCGATGGCTGACTCTCGCGTTATACTCGTGACCGGGTGCTGTCCGTGTGAACTGGCCTACTCTTGTTAAATGCATTCAATCATTTTTATGTAAAACTTTCGTGTCATATTGTTTTCATGTTCTAATGACATAATCTGGTTTATATCAAGGATTTAATTTTGACGTTATTAACTAATTATTGTTTATTTCTTGATTCTTCACAAATGACATTGTTATTATTATTTTATGACTATAAGAAAGAGTGTAATTTGCACCTATTTTGAATAAATATATTGAATTGAATTGAGTTGCAGGAGATTTTAAAACATAGTGAATAATTCGTGCTTACCGCAGGCACTATGTCGCCCTCCGGGTCCGGCTCGCCGCTGATGGGCAGCACGGACGAAGACGTCGACAACACGGACTTGGAGTACACTGTGTTTCCCAGGTATGTCCACCCACATTACATGTGTCAAAGACCGTCGGTGGCGCAAACGGCAAGGGCCGCTACCTCCTATCCGGGAGGTCGTGGTTCAGGTCCTGCCACGTACCAATGTGTTTTTTCGAATTTCGATCTCTTAACCTGTCAGGCCATAACGGAACCTAATGGCTCCGAGGTAAATGCTAACACGCTCGGGGCCCAACGGAACCCATTGGCTCCCCAAGGGTGCACGCCACTTTAAGCCTTCACGGTGCATAAATACGTATCAAAGAAGGGTCGGCGCGCGCGGGCCGGCGGTGCCTGAGGGAGTATTTGCTAACATAGTAAGGTGCTTGACAGGGCACGTTTATCCGGCGCTCTTATACGGTGAAGGAAAACATCGTGAGGAAACCTGCACACATCTTTGAAGAAACTCGAAGGTTGTGTGTGAAGTTGACCAACCCGCACTGGGCACGCGTGGTCGACTAAGGCCCGATCGCCCTAGTTCAGGATAGGCTCGAGCCCCTCGGTGGGGACGTATATTTGAGCTGATGTGATGATCATGACATGTGCCGTTAACGGCCCATTAACATCCTCACTGCTGGGGCACGCACGGGCCTCTTCTCAAACTTGGGGCGGGCCGTACTCCACAAGTCCAGGTTAGCGAAGGTTGTATGGCTAAGGGCGAGCCCCACTGTCAAAAGTTTTTCAAGCCGCCTATAAGACATCTCCCCCCCCGTCACCGCGCATGCGTTAAAGCGGGCGCTGTCACAGACAAGTAAAAATTGGAAGTATTTTTTTTGTAATGATGTAGAAATGGCGCAAACCGCATATCCAATAAAAAAAATTATATGGAACTTCGTTGGTGATATTAACTTTTTGGATTAACTTGTATCGTAATGGAAAAAAAAACTTTATAACATTATTTTATTAGTAGTTTATGAAACTGTTGCATAATAAGGGTTCTTAAAATACGAGTGTAAGTTAGAAAAACGAGTCTTAGGCGAGTTTTTTTATAGCATTACACGAGTGTTTTAAGACCAAATTATGTGCAGTTTCATTCACTAATTTATCTAATCTCATACATTGGGATTGAATCAACTAAAATACAAAGATCAAAGTTAAGAGTAAAAAAAAAACCCACGAAATTCAGTAAGTACCTACAACAAAACGTGTCAAAGCGCTGAATCCCAGCGCATCACCGTGCTTGCACTGAAGCGGACGGTGTCACAGACAGGTAAAAACAATGCGTTCACTGATCTCAGACATTTTTAAACAAGAAAAAAAATTATCCACGAAATTCAGTATCTACAACAAAATTCAATGAAAAACCAACACATCACCGCGCATGCGTTAAAGCGAGCGCCGTCACAGACAAGTAAAAATTGGAATGAAAACTTTTTGTATTGCTGTAAAAATGGCGCAAACCGCATGTGCGTTCCAATAAAAAAAATTGATATAGAACTTCGTTGGTGATATTATCTCTTTGGTTTAACTTGTATCGTAATGAAAAAAATATTACATTATAACATTATTTCTCTAAAAAAATAATGTTATAATGTATTTTTTTTTAAATTACGGTATTGTGTTTATAAAGTATGCCAATATAAACTCGTTTTGAAGTTGATAATGCAAAAACTTTACGATATGAGAGTAGATAAAAGAAATAATGTTATATATTTTTTTAAAATTTCGGTATTGTGTTTATAAAGTATGCCAATAAAATTCTTTTTAAAGTTTATAATTGGAACTTTACGATATGAGAGTAGATAAAAACATTTTCGATTTATTTATTAAAAACTCAATTTTTGTGGCTTCCGCTGTGTTTTCTAAGCGGGATGGCACGTTGAAAACCGTGCGAGAGTGAGGAGTATTTGTTTATACGCCACCTTTAAAATTTGCTTAAATACATACTTACATTTCGTTGAGCAGGTATTCAAGCAGCTACGAATCAGTGGAAGCTCTCGTGTTGGAAGCGATCAAAGAGCAGATCCAGCGCAGATCTGCGCCCGACGCCATCGGGAAAGGGTTCCTCAAGCTGCTGTCCGCCACTTGCGGGTTCCCTGAGGTACCTTATGGATTTTATGCTGATTTTGTGTAGTAATTAATAAATAAATAATTCATCATCATCATCATATCAGCCGAAGGACGTCCACTGCTGGACATAGGCCTCCCGAAGGGCAAGTATATAACTAACATACAGTATGGACACTCCCTGCCGCTCTCTAGATTGCGACCTTACCCCCTCGTCACCCAGATTGATACAGATTGGTTACAGTTTGGTTGTCGAACGTATAGGATTTCGCCGCCATTTTGTTTGTACCGTCATTCCTTTTTTGAAATGTATCATTTCTGGCCCGTTGTTGTCAAGGGTTTCCACAGTCCTGCGCTGCCCGCATGCAGCGGCTTCCCGCGACTTTTACCAGGTCGTCGGTCCACCGAGTGAGAGGCCCGCCTATGCTACGTTTTCCGGTTATTTTCTGTAGTAGTCAATAAATAAATAATTACGTGGTGAAACTCACACACGGGTATCTGGCACCTAACAAGGTAGGATTCGATGTACCATGGGAACCAGAGACTGATTATACATGAATTTTTTTATCTTCAATTGTTAAGCCCTTGGCATCATCTCACCTGATAGGCTGGACATAGGCCTACCCCAAGGATTTCCACGATAAACAAAATACATACTTACAAACTTTAACTCTTTATAATGTTAGTGAAACGAATGATGTGAAACCTATAGAAATTTGTATTCAATAGCCAGTTCTCCATTGCGTTGGGGAATCTTGGTAAGCCCGCTTCCATCTTCGGCATCATCGTCACTTACCATCAGGTGAGGTTATGTCAAAGGCTTAATTGCGAATAAATAAATAAAATAAATGTGATTTCGTACATTCATTATTCCTGCCTTTTTTAATTACTGATTTTATACCTACACTTGTGTTGACATGCCTTATATAAAGTTTTATTAGTCTGACTCGCAACTCATAGGTTCCAGACACACGGACTGCATTCCAGCTGCAAATGCAGTTCAAGCGCAAATTACTAGGATAACTGAACTGCATCCCAACTGCATCCAAACTGCGAATCTGCAGCTGGAATGCAGTCCGTGTGTCTGGACTATTACGTGCCCTTTCTACACTGTGAAGATCAATTTGATTTTGTCAAAATTATTGAACCCACAGATTCGTATGATCTCCGCGTCTCGACTGGAGGCGTGGCTGCACTCGGGCAAGCTGTGGCGCTGCGCGGCCGAGCTGCTGGCGCACGTGTGCTGCAACGCCGACGCGTGCGGCCCGACCGCGGCGCGCGACCACGAGGTCAGTACACTGTGTACATGCTGGTTTTTTTAGGGTTCCGTGTCCAAAGGGTAAAAACGGGACCCTATTACTAAGCCTTCGCTGTCCGTCCGTCTGTCACCAATCTGTATTTCATGAACTGTGATGCTAGACAGTTGAAATTTTCTCAGATGATGTATTTCTGTTGCCGCTATAACAACAAATACTAAAAATTTGAAAAAGTGAGTCGCCAGACAAAAAAGTGTTTTTTTTAAATGTGAAGAAACTAACGCCGTCTAGTATGATAGTACGGAACTGAAGAAACTAGCGCCATCTAGTATGATGGTAAGGAACCCTATGTGTGCGGTTCTGATTCGCACTTGGACCTTTTTTTTTAGAACAGATCTCCGCGTCTCGAGCAAAGTATATATATTAGTACTATCTCGAGCCTGCTGTAGAGCTATAGTTTGTAGGGTAGCCTTGAGACAAGCTCATTGATTGGGCCAACAATATTTATGGACATGAGAAGAAGAAAACCATGAATTCAGCCGGAACATGTCCACTTGATCGACAACCGTTGACCTTCCTTCGAGGCTCACTAGATCACGGAGCAGATTATAGATGTAAGGGTGAGGCTCTTTAAAGGCGAAATTTTTTGAGTGTGTATGTTTGTTACTTTTTCACGCAAAAACTACTGAACGGATCTGGCTGAAATTTGGTAGGTAGACAGATTAGGACCTGGATTAACACATAGGCTAATTCTCTTCACGCTCGCGCACTGCGCACCCTCGAAAAGTCATAGAAACGTCCACGCAGGTCAAGCCACGGGAATAGTATGAAATAAATGAATCTAATCTAATCTATAATTAGGCTGGCATTATGTCTGTCTCAAGCATTTGTAAATTTTAAAATTAAATCCTCTTGGTGACTGTTCGTGCGAAACATTGAATGTAAAGGTGGTGTATACGAAAAATGAATGCTTTATTTTACAGCTAGCTAGATGTTTTTATTTTGTTAAATTAATTAAATATATCGTTTTGTACGAGCAAGTAAAATACATAGAAGTTGAATGCCACAGTGACATGACGCCGCTAAGACCAGAAATCCATTAAGCTGGTCAGAGACGCAGCTCCAATCAGAAAGCTATTGTATCACGCCACAGCACTGCCTCTTTGGTTCCTTATGACGTGATGTCTATTTTTACCCGACTGCGCCAGAAGGAGGGTTATGTTTTTCGAGAGTATGTAATTATGTATGTATGTATGTATGTATGTATGTTTGTATGTATAATTGTTTGGCACGCTCTGCAGCCTGAACGGCTGGATGGATTTTGGCTTGAGAGGTGTCGTTAGATTCGTATTTACTGTGAGAGTGACACTGGGTATATCAAAATAAAAAATAAAAAAAAATGGCGGATTTTTGGCGCAAAATTCAAATGTTTGACACGCTCTGCAGCCTGAACGGCTAGATAGATTTTAGTTTAAGGGGTGTCGTTAGATACTTATTTACTGTGAAAGTGACACTGGGTATATCAAAATATAAAAAAAACAAAATAGCAGATTTTTCGGAGAATTACAGCAAGCGGTATTTGTTGACGACCGCACAATAAAAAAATATCAACCAGGAGTTCGTATACAGATTGAACCATGTACGATTAATTTTGACGCACTTTGAGGACAAGGAAAAATTGAACGCAGCATGTTGCCCTTAATCCTAAGTTGGGCTATAGCTGTCCACAAACTTCAGGGTACTACACTCGATTTGACATTTGTGGACCTCGGCTCACATATATATGCTGAAAGTCAAGCATATGTAGCTCTTAGTCGAGTTAAAACATTAGCTGGACTGGTCATCTGTACACTTGATCCTAAAAAACTTTTGAATCGGCCACACGATCAGAATTATTTTATAGAGCTTCAACGTTTACGAGAATATTATTCTATCAACTGATAAGTTAATAATCTGCGTAATCTTAATGTGTGGCATGTGTATATAGGTTACAATACAAACTCATTCAATAATAAAACTAAAAAATGAATAAAATAAAAAACGGTAATTTAAAAAACTAAAAAACCCGACTGCGTTTCTGTGTAATTTGGAAATGAAAAACCCTAAAACAAGAAAGTCGTCATACCCGATTGCACTTAACTTAAGAAAAATTGTAGCAGTCGGGACCCATTCTAGAAAGTCAGCCGTCTAGTCAGTATATTGGAGTAATCTGCAATGTAATATAGGTATGTGCTCTCAATTCACTATGCCTCCACTTCTAGAATGGGTCCCGACTGCTACAATTTTTCTTAAGTTAAGTGCAATAGGGTATGACGACTTTCTTGTTTTAGGGTTTTTCATTTCCAAATTACACAGAAACGCAGTCGGGTTTTTTAGTTTTTTAAATTACCGTTTTTTATTAGTTCGTGGGGGCATGGCTACAGTGTAGATGATGTGGCGGCAATGTGTCTCCAGTGCTGGCAAGTACAGTAGATTCACAGTGTCTTAACCATCATCATATCAGCTCATATACGGCCCCACTGAGTGGCTCGAGCCTACCCTCAATTAGGGTGATCAGGCCTTAGATGACCACGCGGGCCCAGTGCCGGTTGGAGTGACCTAATAAATAAATAAATGTCTGCTGTAAATGATGGGCTCAAACAGTTAAAAAAGTTTAAAAAACTAAAAACCGACTTCAAAATGAAATTCACTCAAAAGTATGAAATAATTTTATTATACTTACAATTAGTTACGAGTACACGACATTAACCAACAGTAACGAAATCAAAGGTGAGTACGAATTAAATTAGGGGCCTAAATTTATTTTTGAGGTATACTTTTTGAGTATACTCTTTCTAATAAAAAAATTGGTTGTCTGTAAAGTCGGTAAACGGACGATAGTTTAACTATTGGACAAAGGCCTCTCCCAAGGATTTCCACAACGACTGGATCGAAGGAGCGCTGCCTGCATCCAGCGGCTTCCCGCGACCTTCAGCAGGTCGTCAGAGTGTGAGGCCTGCCTACGCTACACAACCGGTCACCACTTAACACTCAACGAACATTCTTTACTTTTGGTTGTCGCAAGCTGTGTGTCCTGTCCATCTGATCTTTCGGACGTCGCTATATACGACCATTTCGTCTAATTGTCAACAGCAAGTATAAGAAATAAGTTTATTTGTTTGGAAGGGAATAGTTTCTGTAACTATGCCTAATACAGATACTAGGGTCTGCACACCCAATAGACGTTCCTAAATAGTTTAAGAAGTTTATATAAGTAATAAGACTTCCTGAAGTGAATAACCAATTTTTTCTTATTTATTGCTAGCTGGGGTTAGCACTAATATATATATACTTTGCTGAGGTACCCGGCTTCGCTCAAGGAATTTCCCCGCCTCACCCACACAAAAAGGCGATGGTCCTAACTGTTCCAGAACACTCCACAACATTCGAGTGTTCTGGAATGTTCCGCAATGATAACGGGATGTTGTTGGGGAATTTTCTCGAATACTCTCAAATGAGGGCGAATCTTCCAGTCATTATATCTTCAAAAGCACGCCTTTCAGGTAAAAACAGAAACCTTCTTCATGGATGGGGGATAGAGGGCTACCACATACCACATCATGTAACTTCCTTCAAAACAGATAGGTACAGAAACCAATCACATGTATGTACTTCACTTTTCATACCTACGCTCGGCGGTCGCGCTTATGGCGGTCGCGGTTATCAAGTTTGGCTTATGCTGTTTGATTTATTGTTGAGAATGAAACAGGAATATAAATCAATGATAACTAAGAACAATCAATTTTTATGTTATTTTTGTATTATCTTAACTGTTTATAATGAGGAAGATGAGCGTATTTTTTTTATCATCCATACGTAAATACTAACATACACACATAGACTGCTAAAACCATAACCCTTCCTTTTGGCTTCGCCGTTACTTGGCTAAAAAATTACTTTAAAAGACATCGACAAAATTTTTCCGCAGTTATTATTATAATTGGATATAGATTTTTGAACACAAAAAAGCGATTAATTTACATTTTCCTCGTTAGATTATTGAACACAAGGCTAACACAGCTTTTACTACAATATATGCCTAATGTAAATTTTAAGAATATTACAAGGCCACACAGTCATGTTCGCTTTTTCGGCGCGGATGAATTTAAACAACCGTCCACTGAACAGTTATAATAACTTTTTTTTGTCGCTCCATTTTTGCACAAAAAGTTCACAAACGCGTGTCTCAAGTAGATGACACTCGCACTCGCACTGGTCCCAACGGTCCGAGATATTGTGTCCGTTAGCGGTGTCTATGTGTGCGTTGCTCGAGCGCACTTTGTATGTAGATTGAGTTTTGTACCTATCTGTTTTGTGATACCGGGACTGGTTTCTGAGTTTTCTCGGCACGCACGTTGTTACACTCTCTTTTATAATATAAGCAAAGTATATATATTAACACTAACATACAGTATGGACACTCCCTGCCGCTCTTTAGATTGCGACCTCACCCCCTCCTCACCCAGATTGATACACGTTGGTTACAGTTTGGTTGTCGAACGTATAGGATTTCGCCGCCATTTTGTTTATTCCGTCATTCCTTTTATGAAATGTAATTTCTGGCCGGTCGTATGAAGTGTCCAGGGTGTGATATAAGTATATTAATTGGTATTATTATTTGTTTTCTTATGTTCAGGTGCTGGCGCAACTGGCACGTATGCGGCTGAAGACCAAACCTCTGCAGAACACGTACCAATCGTGTCTCAGGTATATTTGTTTCTTTTCCTTCTTTACCTTTTGTAAGGACTGTTGTTGAGATTTTATATGTGTTGTTTTGAAGACTTATTTCTTTTTTCGTTTTTATGTATCTTGGCACTATCTCACCTGATGGTGAGTAATGAAGACGATGCCGAAGATTGGAAGCGGTCTTACCGAGAATCCACTATACCATATAGATTTTGATTAGGTATCATAGATCCATCATCATCATATCAGCCGGAAGGACGTCCACTGCTTGACATAGGCCTCCCCCAAGGATTTCCACGACGACCGGTTCTGCGCTGCCCGCATCCAGCGGCTTCCGCGACCTTCACCAAGTCATCGGTCCACCGAGTAGGATGCCTGCCTACGCTACGCTTTCCGGTGCGCGGTCGCCACTCGAGAACTTTACTGCATCCATATCACACGTAAATGTGCACAAAAATCCAAAGATTGTTGAAAATCAGAGCTGACAAGTAAACCAAATGTTTAATTTAATAGGGATGACGAATGCTAGTCATCTGATTTACTTTTCATCATCTGTCAAAAACGACGTTTTGTTCTAAAAATGTTAGAATACCTAGGCGTGACGTCATAGTTTTACAGCGTCATTTATGTACTCATTTTGTGATTTCGGTGAATTAAAAATCGAAGACTTGATGGAAAACAAAACGAGTAAGGTTTTCCGAAGTTTAAGTAGGAGGGCAATTTAGTGATCAAGAGTTCATAATTAATTTCTGATGATGTCGTCATACCTATTCGCTACAGAGAAATGGTGTCGGACAGTCCGGCCCTACTCCGGAGCGTGGTGACGCACACCATCTACAACGAGCTGTCGAACGTGCGCTCGCCGAACAACATGGCGGTGCTGTGCGCGCTCATACAGGCGCAGCCGCAGCTGGTGCCCGCGGCTATGGCGCACACCTACCAGGTGAGCAACTCCACTTCTGTGTTGCGCGCCATGTGCGACGGAGCGTCTAGAGCGTCGGTGGCGTAGCGGCTAGGGCCGCCGCCTCCTGTCCGGGAGGTCGTGGTTCGAATCCTGCCACGTACCAATGTAATTTCGAATTAAGATTTCATATGTACGTTTATCCGACGCTCTTACGGTGAAGGAAGAACGTCGTGAGGAAACCTGCTCACGCCGCGATGAAACTCGCAGGTTGTGTGTGAAGTCGACCAATCCGCACTGGGCCCGCGTGGTCGACTAAGGCCCGATCGCCCTAATTCAGGGTAGGCTCGAGCCCCTCGGTGGGGACGTATATGAGCTAATATGATAATGTGCGACGAAAATGCTACAATTGTTGTTGTACCAAACGTGGTGAACGTACCATGTATTACTGGCTCCCCGGAGACCAAGCTTACATTTACAACGAAGTTCTCATTAGGAATAAACTTTCCTTTATGGGCAAGTATGCTGTTGGAAGCGTTGGCTAACCACATTCAATTGTCATTTTAGAGACTGCCTTGTTATCGATTTTAACCTCTGCTCGATCTTAGCTTAGCATGGCTTGCATAGTTGCGTCTATCACGCAGGCAAAGTATATATATTGGTACTAACATACAGTATGGATGTCGCAGTCATCTGATTGAATCTGCTATTTGATTGAATGACTAGCGCGTTCATTGAATGACGACATTCAATTGAATGACTAGGCCGAACGTTGATTGAACATGCGTCACTCAACGTCCAACCATTTAGCGGATTGTAACATAGCCCTTTGAACAGAGCGGACGTAAAATCAGTCAGGTGATTGAAATTTAGTTCATAGTTATTGTTTAGTTTATTTGTGAGAATTAGGGCTCTGTAACTTGGTGTTCTTGTTCACATTGTGAACGTAAAGTTCCATACAACGAAAAAGGAGTTGGCAAAAATGAGATTTTTCTAAAAAACTGTAAATGAGCGAGCGATATTAGGTTCGGTTAGGTTTGATTGATTATACAGTCAAAGAGCCTCGAATGACATTTCTAAAAACAAATGACGGAGCAAACAAAATCACGGTGAAATCCGTTACGTTCGGGAACCAAACTATAAACAATCTGTATCAATCTGTGTGACGAGGGGGTGAGGTCGCAATCTAGAGAGCGCCAGGGAGTGTCCATACTGTATGTTAGTACTAATATATATATATACTTTGCCAAAGTAGTGAAGTTATGGGTTGGTAACGAACCTCTGCTCCCCACAGGAGCTCATTCTCCGCCCGGAAGACTACTTGCGCCCCCTGCGCGCGCTGACCCGCGAGTGCGTGCGGGCGGCGCGCGCCGACGCAGCCGCGCTGCTGCCGCTGGCGCGCGCCCTCGCCATGCCGCCGCCGCACGAGCCGCCCGCTGAGGTAAACTGCTGTACTTTACTTTTCTAGCGTCTTGGCGGCAAGACCTACCGTAACTTGTCCTTGTCTTCACCTTATTGTGTTGGCATGAATAGCAGCCCTCACTGTATGCCCAAGGGTAGGAAAGTGGGGACGCTATATCATAAACATTGTAGTTTTAGCGTATCTGGTAGATATACGAGATGGAATGTACTTTCCATACACAGGAAATAATAGCACTCGAAGAGTTTCTGTAACATCTGCAGAGGAAAGTCTGTCACGTAAATGGTCTCACGTTTGGGTAAATCTTAAGGCGTAATCCTCTCATAGGTTGCTATAGTGAGAGTGAGACAGATATAGTGTGATTTTCATACAGTTTAAATAGTTTTCTCAGCGTCGGTGGCGTAATGGCAAGGGCCGCTACCTCCTGGTCTTGTTTTCGAATTTCGAGTTCATATGTACGTTTATCCGACGCTCTTACGGTGAAGGAAAACATCGTGAGGAAACCTGCACACGCCTGCGAAGAAACTCGAAGGGTTGCGTGTGAAGTCGACCAATCTGCACTGGGCCCGCGTGGTCGACTAAGGCCCGATCGCGTTTATTCAGGGTAGGCTCGAGCCCCTCGGTGGGGACGTGTATGTATATAATTATGAAATAATTTTCTCAGCTACGTATTTGTTACATGACTCCACTTCTGAAAGCCCTGAAAAGACATTGCATCTATAGACACAGATGAGATATTCGTTACTTTGTAACAGATATTGCACATCCTTATAAAACGAAAACACCTACGCATTTGTTCACCTACTCGTTCCCTCTGTCAGGCAATACACGGAAACGTGGGTATTAAGGCGCTTGACTTAGCGGTTATAACTGCGTACACGGGCGGCGCGCGAATTGCGGCGCCGACTGTACGATGTTCTAGCGCTGACGAGCGGAGCGCGGCCTGTAGGCAGCGCCAATGTGTAGGTACTTATCTCGCTAGCTCGACCGAGTGACGGGGGCCTGCTATAGATATTAAGTAGTTATGGAAACTCTGGTGGCGCCCCGTAGTATCACCGTAAAGTTTGGAGTGTGCGGTGCCCTGTCACACGGGATAGCTTTGCGTTCATATGACGAGAGAGCGCATAGTTTAACTCAAGTGAGACGTCGTCTGGCGGTTGGTCCTTGTTACTTTCGAGCGACGTCGCGAAGGAGTGAAAAAGGTATTGTAATGGCAGAAAAAAACGACGTTGAGATTATGATCGGGATCGATTGTCTTACACTAGTCGAGTCCAAAAAACAAAAAAAAAATGTGTGTGTATGTACATCCGTCCGGAGCTCTAGTTCCCAAACTACTGTACGAACTCGGGTGAAATTCGGGTTAGGGCAATATTATTTTTATATATCCAGGCGTTGTTATAAGTTAACCCATAGTAAAAAATCACTCATTATTTTTTACCCAAAAATGGCTAACAATTTTGATGAAACTCAGTATGTTATTATAACTGTATATATAGTCTACAGTAGGAGGTAGTCTGTTGTTCCAAGAAAAATCGGAATAAGATACCTCCCATACAAATTCTAGTTGTTTTTTCTCAAAAATGGCCCTAACGATTTTAATGAAACTTTGTGAATAATTAGTACCTAATACGGCCTACTACACTGGGTACTTCATTATTCCAGAAAAAAACTGAGCAAGGTACAGTGAGCAGCACGCCAAGCTAGACACTCATAGTGCGATTCGGATCCATACGCGTACAACATAAGAGCGGTACAAAGTCCGAAGTGTCTAGCTTGGTGTGCAGGCCTCTGTACCTCCCATACAAACGCAAATTGTATGTAAATTTTTCATCAAGTCTGATATACTTAGCTTTATTATTTGCTACTAAGTAACTGTAATGTTTACTGTTGATTTGTGTACGCCCGACTATGACAGACGGTGAAGGCTTCCCGAAAAAGTATGCTCAGCGTGGCTATACAGCTTATGCGACATGCGACAGAGGCAGTGACAGCACACGTCATGACGTAATGTCACATTCGCGGTCACGCAGTCAAGTGTCCGTACAAACCGCCACCCTTTTTTGTTCACGAAAGTGTTTTTTTTTATTCACAATTAATAAACCCTTGACAACATCTCACCTGGTGGTAAGTGACGATGTTGCCGAAGATGGAAGCGGGCTTACCAAGATTCCCCGACCCAATGGGGATCTTATCTTCATGCCGGAACACACCAATGATATCAACATTGATATTTGGCGGGAAGACTTAGATAAGATGGTGGTAGCTAGCCAGGCGGGCTTAGAAAATGCCCTTCCACCAACCAAACCGAGTCTTACAATTGACCCCGCCGGGAATCGAACCCGCGACCTCCTGTGTAAAGCCAGTGAACTTTGCCTCTGGGCTATGGAGGCGGTTAAAAAGTTTCGCGGTTCTCCCTCTCTGTCTCATGTAGCTATTTATTTGATTATTTCTATCCTTGTCTCCTATTAAACAACTTTCTGGACGTTTTTTTAAATTTTGTTTTATATGAAACCGGGGATTTAGATGTTCTTTTACGTGTAAGCTAAGATTGGTCGGCAAAGAAATGCAGACGGACAGATCATCATCATATCACTGCCTGAACGTATAACCGTTGGGGTAGTAATTTTCTCGAGTGGCGACCCTGTACCAGAAAAAGTAGCACGGGCAGGCCTCCCACTCGGTGGGCCGATGACCTGATGAAGGTGTCAGAAAACCGTTAGATGCAGTAGGCGGAGGATTGTTCATTGTGGAAATCCTTTGAGGAGGTTATAAAAAAGCTATACAGGTAACTCCATATAGGTCCCTACCAAGGGGCTTGAGCCTACCCTGAATTAGGGCGAATCTCAGTCTATATTATTCATATTCACATTTATTCCGTAATAATCATACATTGTCAAAATTTACAAAAATACTAATAATAGTAATTTAATAATAATATTAAGAAAACTTGAAAATTAAATTGTAGTCCATTTCCAATAATATATAAAAAATATATTTTAAATTTCCTATTATTAGAAAAATTGTGTCAAAATCATAATTTGTAACAAAAATATTTAAAAATTATACGTACAACAAAGTACTTACGTGTACAGTCTTTAATTGTAAAAACTACGCACTAAATACATAACTGAACTGAACTATTGATATACTATCATTGACGTACAAAAAATCTCCAACTGTAACAAAATAATAACACTTGTTTTCTCTCCCAAGGTGCGAGAGCGAGCCTTCACTTCGTTAGCGGATCTGTTCTGCTGCTGCTGCCTCGTGACCGCGTCGCACAGCAAGCACCTGCCCGACTACAAGCAACAGCTGTGCGCCATACAGGCGTGTGCCGTCGGCTGGCTGCTGGACACCGCCACCCCCATCTACCGCGCGGCGCGCCCCGAGTGCCACGCGGCGCTCAACAAGGTGACCACACCAGTACCTCTGCTGGGAAACGTCCACACAGGTCTCCAAAGGATTAACTGTACTTTGAAATGTTTCGGTGGGACTTTGCGAGGTTGTACGGTTGAGGTGTTAAAGCGTGAATAGGTGACAAAGAAACACATTTTCAATGTTATAATATTAGTAAGGATTAGTTGAGCTTCTTTATCGTGCAATTAACTTTATTTCTAGGTCGAGCTGTACACTTTTCCTGTCTGACAGTAGCCCAAACAGTCTTTGAAACATTACTAGCATTACTTATAGTTTTACAAAAGTTGCCGTTGGCCGTTGGGGCAAGAAATTTCTAGAGTGGCGACCGCGCACCGGAAAACGTACCGACGAGCTGGTGAAAATCGCGGGAAGCCGATGGATGCGGGCAGCGCGAGACCGGTTGTCGTGGAAATCCTTGGGGGAGGCCTTTGTCCAGCAGTGGACGTTCTTCCGCTGATATGATGATCATTACCAAAGTAACTTATGACTTATGATGATAGATGATAAAAGTTTTATTAGTACTGGGTGTCCCAAAAGAAAGTTTATATTTGTTTAACTTACTGCGTGAACGCAAAGAATCCTAGGGGCGCGGGGGGGTACGTCAATTGACAGCCTGGCTCTTGGGAATTCGGTAGCTATGGAGCGTAATACGGGAGGCAGCGTGCGTTCTGTGTGCGCGCGTTTTACAAAAACAAATGTTTCCGCCAATTCTTCCATAATTGCCTGGCAATTTTTGCAATCATTACCAACTCAGATCCAAAATATCACGTGTCGAAACATTATTCGAGGTCACCACTTGAGGTAAAGATGAATACGTATATAATTAAACAAGCGTTACCCCACTTTTTGTTATGATTGTTGTATGAAACTGAACTATACTAAACCTGCACACGCCTGCAAAGAAACTCGCAGGTTGTGTGTGAAGTCGACCAACCCGCACTGAACCCGCGTGGTCGACTAAGGCCCCGATGCCCTAATTCAGGGTAGGCTCGAGCCCCTCGGTGGGGACATATATAAGCTGAAATGATGATGATGAAACTCAATATCTACATTATTTTTAATCTGAGGTTACCAATTAAATTATCTTCCACCAGGGATCGCCACTGCTTTCCATATTCTTTGTAAGGTTGAACAGGAATGCTGTTCTCCACAGATAATGTTTGTCGAGCCAGCCGACACGTACAGCAAGGTGGACAACTGGCCGCCGGAGTCGGAGAGAGCGCTCACGTACAGACTGTGCTGCGAGGCGCCGCTGCCGCAGAACACGCTGTTGAGAGTCATCTTTATCGGACTGTCCAAGGTAATTAGATCAAAAGCACAAACACCCTCTTGATGGCACAAATTACGAAGGCGGTAGCTGGAGTACAAAAAAAAACCGAAATATTTTTAAGGTAGTTTTGACCGCCTCCGCAGCCCAGAGGCAAAGTTCACTGGCTTTACACAGGAGGTCGCGGGTTCGATTCCCGGCGGGGTCATTTGTAAGACTCGGTTTGGTTGGTGGAAGGGCATTTTCTAAGCCCGCCTGGCTAGCTACCACCATCTTATCTAAGTCTTGCCGCCAAATATCAATATTGATATCATTGGTGTGTTCCGGCATGAAGATACCACCAGGTGTCAAGGGTTTACCAACTGTGAATAAAATAATAATAATAATTTATAAAGTAATTACAAGTAAACTTAGACTAACAACTATGGCTAGGTATCATCTGGTTCGGCGGTGGAACCCAGAATGGACTTCGGTAGTCACGTAGGTCGAGCGCTGCACGAGGTTCACGTCAGCAGTCTTCGCCATCCGATTGGGAAATCCGGTCATCGATGCCTCATGCAGTATTGGTGGTGTGTCAGCGCTTTAGTCTTAGAGTTCCGTGGTAACACACATGTAAACAAGACATCATCGCATACTATGAGCAAAGTACATATATTAGCACTAACATACAGTATGGGCACTCCCTGACGCTAGAGAGCGATTGCGACCTCACCCCCACGTCACCCAGATTGATACAGATTGGTTACAGTTTGGTTGTCGAACATATAGGCTTTCGCAGCAATTTTGTTTGTTCTGTCATTCCTTTTTTGAAATGTCATTTCTGGCCCGTTGTGTGAAGTGTCCAGGGTGTGCTATGAGTTTCGCTGCGTGATCGAATCAGAAAGGAGGATGATGAGGAGATCCGTAGGAGAACCAAGGTAACAGACATATCTCACAGAATCGATAAACTTAAGTGGCAGTGGGCGGGGAACATAACTCTTAGAACAAATGGCCGTAGAGGCAGTAAAGTTCTCGAGTGCCGACCGAGCACCGAAAGACTTAGTATAAGCAGGCCTTCCCCTCGGTCGACCGTCGATCTGGTAGAGGTTGCGGGAAGCCGCTGGAAGTGGGCAGCGCAGGAGCGGGTGCTGTGGAAATCCTTGGGGAGGCCTTTAACCAGCGGTGGACGGGTTTCGATTGATATTATGATGATGATCAAAAATACTATTATGAACACAAAAGTGTGCTTGTCCATCGTTCACGTCGCAATGGAGGAGTATCATAAGTGGTACGTGTCGTGCGTGCCCTGCACTTCGCGCCCCGCACTGCGCGCTCGCCTCCCGGCGATGTTTCAGTTGTGCTAACAGCCGCTGGAGGTGCTCCTGCCACTTTGCCTCTAGCCAAGTGTCCAGTGGAGCGTAGTTGACTATTTGTAATCTCTGTCTTTTTCTTATCGTGTGGCACAATTAATCAATAACTTAGCTATCGAAGGCATTTTGTAATAATAATTATATAAAAACTAAAGGACATTATTTTATTACTCCAGGACATTCCAGTAGCTCCAGCAGAAGTGTTCGAATTGGTTGAGCAGCTGATCCGGCGCGCGTGCGCGTTACCGCCCGAGGATAATCCCCTACAAGTGGACAAACTCGAGATAGCCGACTATATATTCCAGTTGTGCACGTTCAACCCGCCGGATAACATCACGCTGCCTGCTGGGTGAGTGACGTCATAATCATACATAGGCAGGCCTCTCTTTTCCTTACGGGTCCATCTAAAAAAAGCGTCGGTGGCTCAACCGGTAACGACTCGGTCCTAGGAGGATCCTAGGAGGAGGGGGTCCCGGGTTCAACCAATGCAATGTACCAATGAATTTTTCGAAACTTACGGACACATACTTACCGATTGCTTTAACGGTGAAGGAAAACATCGTTAGTGTCTGCGACAACACCAGGTGCTGCGGAAAGAAAGGAGTGCGGGGAGAGCGACATCGTCGTCGAGCCGAGAGCCCGCCAACACATCATTAGCGATCTACCTGCGATCCGCTCAACTCATACAACACGAGTGTGACGAGAAACTATTTGTACTACTTTAACCATCAAAATACATTATAAAACATAATTTAAAGCATTTTTAAATGTTAGCCTTAAGAGCTCTAACATTTTGGCGACCACGACACGACTGGAACAAACATCAAAAACGGTCAAACAAAGCGGACTTTGAACCCTGGACAACGGCGAGCGACCAGTACATATTCAAATCGTGAGGCGTGCCGAGACAAACCAGCAGCTGCTCAGCGCCGAAGGACAAACTCAGGGGAGTGCCTTTCCATATTTTCCTTATCTCCCAATCCATATTATCGTAAAAGTGTCTTTAAATTCCATAATTGAGTTTGCCTTTTCTTTTAAATCTTAACTTAGTGTAATTTTGTATAAACTTGTTTCCCCTTACGCATACGTTTTGTGAACTAAAAACATATTCTCAAGACCTGCGCAAAGGGCACAGCATTACACGATTATCGTAGCCACTATCCAGGGATCAGTCGGTACATTTAGTTAGTTTTTTGATAAGTAGGTACCTACAAAAAAAGGACCTACATAAATTACATAAATTCATTATATTTTTTAAGTAATTCCTTAAGCGTAATCCTTTACATTAGTTTCCCATAATCGTCACACTCGTTAAGGCCAAGTGCTTCTTAAAATTGAGCACGGCTTGTTTTATAAAACATATACGTAACATTTTGTGTTTTCCTTAAATAAAACACAACCAGTGTGCTTCTTAAAATTGAGCACCTAATCATTAGTTATTCGTTAAGGCCAAGTGCTTCTTAAAATTGAGCACGGCTTTGTTTTATAAAACATATACGTAACATTTTGTGTTTTCCTTAAATAAAACACAACCAGTGTGCTTCTTAAAATTGAGCACCTAATCATTAGTTATTCGTTAAGGCCAAGTGCTTCTTAAAATTGAGCACGGCTTTGTTTTATAAAACAAATACGTAACATTTTGTGTTTTCCTTAAATAAAACACAACCAGTGTGCTTCTTAAAATTGAGCACCTAATCATTATTTACTCGTTAAGGTCAAGTGCTTCCTAAAATTGAGCACGACCCTTGTTTTATAAAACATATATCTAACATTAGTGGGCTTCTTTAAATTGAGCACCACCTGTTAAATTCGTTATCTTGTTTTCCTTATAAATATCATCGCCTTAACAGCGTAAACGTAAAAACCTAAGGCATTGTTATTTCTTTGTGCTTTCCTTAAATAAAACACATTTCTCGTAATTTTTATACTAAAAATAAACTCATATCATTAAAACGTCCTGTAGATAACATATTTTTGAGTTTCTATAATTGAACTCGCATAATTCCGTTGCAATTCGTAACGGTAACACTCGTCATATTTTCAAACGCCACGCCCTACACATTCCAGACGCAGCGATCAGCCGTCGTCACTAGCTTCGATTGTCGCCGGCGTCGAACCGGTTTGCAACGAGCGCCAGCCCGCGCTCCGTCATTGCGCCGATTCCGACCGACAGCCGTTGAATATTGCAGTCTTCCTACCTTCATAATTGGTTTGATGCACATGTTTTTGTTTTGCTTGATTTGTTGATTTGCCTTTACATACCTACTTACCTTATCATCGTTATTCAAGTAAAACACCACCTTGTTAGTTAACAATGGCTGAGGACAGTAAACAGTTTAAGGAATTAGTAAAGAAACGCAGTTCTATTAAGGGTCAATTAACGAACTTCAAAAATTACTTTTCGTTGTTGAAGCTTATAAATACTGAGAAAATCACAGATTCACAAATAAAGGAATTGAGTCTGCGAGTCGGAAGACTTGAAACGCTGTTCCTAGACTATGAGAAGCATCAAACTGAAATTGAGTTATTGTGCTCAGCTCTCGACGATCAACTCGCAGAGCGAGAATTAATGGAAGGTCAGTTTTATCAAAATATATCAGAAGCTAAATCTTTAATTGAATTGCATTCCTCCGATCAAGCAGCGACAAGACGCGAAAGCGTAGGTACTGAATGCACGCATTGTACTAGTAATTCAAATAATTTTAATGTAAAATTACCTATCATCAAGCTTCCTTGTTTTGACGGGAATTATTTTGCGTGGCTGGAATATCGTGATACATTCGAATCCCTCATTCATAACAACGAATCAGTGCCTGACATAAATAAATTTCACTACCTACGATCATCTTTAGAAGGGAGTGCTACCCAAGTAATAAAATCCATTGAGTTCACTTCAGAGAACTACAAAGTAGCGTGGGATTTATTATGTCAGCGGTACAATAATAAAAAAATCTTGATTAATAACCACTTAAAGGCGTTATTTAATATAGAAACATTAACAAAAGAAACACATAGGTCGATTCGTTATCTGATTGACTTAGTTACAAAAAACTTAAGAGCTCTGACTACATTAGGTCAACCAGTAGATAGTTGGGATACTCTTATAATTTATATGGTCTCCTCAAAATTAGATACAGTTACCAGGAGTAAATGGGAGGAACATAGGAATAGTTTATCTGATTTGCCACTCCTGAATGAATTCATTGAGTTTCTACGTAGTAGAGCCGATGTTTTGGAGATCATCCAAGCACAGGTGAACAGAAGTGATAAAATGGAGCATAAAGGTACACTTCAAAGAGAAAACAAAAATATTCCGAAAAATTCATATGGATATAAATATAATAATAATAAAATTACCCAAAGTTTTGTCACCTCTGCCTCGCCAAGCTCAGTTAGGTCAATACCTTGTCCCCTCTGTAGTCGGTCTCATAGAATTATTGATTGTGATTCGTTCAAAGCGTTATCTACCGAAAATAAAATGAGTGAAGTCTTAAAATTAAATCTTTGCTCAAACTGCTTAAGAAAAGGACATGAAGCGCGAAACTGCCGCTTAGGTCCCTGTAGATTGTGTAACAAAAAACATAATACATTATTGCATAAAGAGAATAATGAAACAACCCCTAGTGTAATTTCTTCATTACCTGTGTCGATGTCTATACGCTCCACAGGACAAGTACTCCTTGGTACCGCTTTAGTGAAGGTAACCAACCCTGAAAATAAAAATACCTACTTGGCTCGTGCGCTGCTCGATGCCGGTAGCCAGTCTTCCTTTATGACTGAAGATCTGAAACGTAAAATTGGGATTGTTAATCGTCATTCCGATTCTTTAATAATATCGGGCATTAACAACGTACAAGTCCCCGTTTCAGATAGATGTGACGTAAATATTCAGTCCACAAAAAATTCATTTAACACAAACCTTAAGTGTCTAATTGTGCCCAAAATCACAAGTCAATTGCCTAATGTCTTAGTGGATGTTACGCAACTCAATTTGCCTAAAAACATTGAGCTTGCAGATCCTCACTTCTATCATCCTTCAGAAATAGACTTACTGTTGGGTGCTGAAATATTCTTTGATATTCTATGTCCTGAAAAAATACCTCTGGGTCCTGAGATGCCTATACTTCAGGACACTCAGTTGGGCTGGATTGTAGCTGGTCCTTTAAGCGTAAACATTAACAAATCTCCTAACAAAATTCATTGTAATTTTACAAAAGAAATAAACGAAAATTTAACAAAATTTTGGAGTCTTGAGGAACTGCCAACTTCAAAAATACCAATGACAGCTGACGATGAATTTTGTGAGGAACATTTCCTGAAAAACACAAAGCGCTTGCCCAGCGGTAGGTTTTCAGTATTGATGCCAATTAGAGATCCACCTGAAACATTACTTGGTGACTCGTATAGAATGGCTGCCAAAAGGTTCTATAACCTAGAGAAAAAACTTGATAAAAATCCTGAAGTAAAACGTAAATATTGCGATTTCATAAATGAATATAAGAATTTAGGGCACATGTCAAAAATAGAAAAACCAAGCTTAGACTGGGACGAACCTGTCCCCAAAGACATAAAGAGAACTTGGCTTAAACAAGTATCTAATCTTGACGCTTTACTTTCAGTATCTGTGCCTCGGCACGTACTGTATTCATCTGCTGCCGCCTGCGAGCTCCACTGCTTCGTGGACGCTTCACAGGAGGCCTACGCCGCATGCGTGTACCTGCGCACTGTCGATCAATTGGATCACGTGAATATAAAACTTTTATGTGCTAAAACTCGAGTTGCACCTCTGAAGCCTACAACAATCCCTCGCCTTGAATTGTGCGCGGCTTTATTGGGCGCACGCCTCGTTACAAAGGTGACTGAAGCCCTCCGCTGCACCTTAAATCGTAGATTCTATTGGTCAGATTCAACCATAACGTTAGGATGGATAAAAACACAGCCTAAACTACTCAAGGCGTTTGTTTGCAACCGAGTTAACGAAATTCACGAACTAACAGACAGACATTCATGGAGACATGTTCCCACAAACTTAAATCCAGCTGACTTAGCCTCGAGAGGTGTAGAGCCGAATCACCTTCTCGATTCGTCTTTGTGGTGGGAAGGCCCTCATTTCTTAAAAAACAATGAGTCTCAATGGCCCCATACTCCCAACATAGAGACAAAATTACCTGAAATAAAAGTCCTGAAAACAATAAATATAACTCATGAACCAGTACCTAATGGATTAATTCAATTTGAAAACTATTCAAGTTCATTAAAATTAAAAAGAGTTTTTGCCTATGTATGTAGATTCATTAATAATTGCAAAAATAAATCAAAAGAAAGTAAATATGTTGGTCCCTTAAAAAAAGGTGAACTTGAAAAAGCCCTAACTTGCCTAATAATAATAGCCCAATCAGAATCGTTCAAAAAGGAACTTAACCTAATAAAAAAGAATAAAATAATTACCTCACCAAGTCTATTACAGTTATCCCCATACCTCGACAGTAGTTGTGTGCTGAGAGTCGGTGGTCGGCTCAACAATACAGATTTTGACTTCGAAAAGAAGCATCCTGTATTGCTAGACGGAAAACATCACTTCACCGAGCTCTTAATGCGAGCCGAACACCTAAGGCTGTTACACGCCGGCCCTCAGCTGCTCCTAGCAAGCTTTAGAGATCAGTTTTGGCCTCTGGGGGGAAGAACGTTAGCACGTAAAATAACTCGTCAATGTATCATTTGTACACGTTTCAGAGGCAAAACTATAGAGCCTTTGATGGGCCATCTACCGACTAATAGAGTAACTAAAAATTACCCTTTCCAAATCTGTGGAACAGACTTTGCAGGACCATTCCTGATTTCAAGCAAAACAGGTCGCGGCAATCGTATATCAAAATGTTACCTTTGTTTATTCATATGTTTTTGTACAAAAGCAATTCATTTAGAGATTGTTAGCGATTTAAGTACCAACGCTTTCATTCTCTGTCTACGCAGATTCATTTCACGTAGAGGTAAACCTAGCGACATCTATTGCGACAACGGTACTAATTTTGTAGGGGCAAACAACGAATTAGGTAGAGCATTGAAGTTAGGCATCAATTCAATTTACAAATTCACAGCAGAAGAAGGCATTAATTTTCATTTCAACCCCCCTTATTCCCCCACTTTCGGCGGTTTATGGGAAGCTGGCGTAAAGAGTGCCAAATTTCACCTCAAACGCATTATAGGAAACGCAAGCTTAACTTACCAGGAACTAGGGACACTTTTTTCGGAGTCGGAATCGGCCCTTAACTCTCGTCCCTTGGTTTCCTTGTCATCAGACCCTAATGACCTCTCTCCCTTGACCCCAGGGCACTTCCTCATCGGCCGGCCACTCACCTCGCTGCCGTCCCCACCTACTACAACAGCAAAATCATTAAAAACAAGATATCACTTAATCAACTCTATGAGAGAGAACTTTTGGAAGAGATGGCAAAACGAATACATAACAGAACTCCAAAGGAGACAAAAATGGCAATTTCCGTTCCCAAATCTCAAAGAAGGGACAATGGTGGTGTTTAAAGAAGATAACCTACCACCACTTAAGTGGAAACTCGCTAGACTATCAAAAATGTACCAAGGAAAGGATGGCATCTGCCGAGTAGCTGACTTCACGACGTTCAGAGGTACTGAAAGGAGAGCCTTAAATAAGGTATGTCCACTGCCCTTGGAAGATACACCGACGGAGCGGAGGTCAACGTCTGCATCAGTTACAAGCCATCAGTCCAGCCCGGGCCCCCAGTATGTCTGCGACAACACCAGGTGCTGCGGAAAGAAAGGAGTGCGGGGAGAGCGACATCGTCGTCGAGCCGAGAGCCCGCCAACACATCATTAGCGATCTACCTGCGATCCGCTCAACTCATACAACACGAGTGTGACGAGAAACTAATTGTACTATTTAACCATAAAAATACATTATAAAACATAATTTAAAGCATTTTTAAATGTTAGCCTTAAGAGCTCTAACAGTTAGGAAACTGGCACATCTGACTCCAGATATGTATGAAGGTCGCGTTGCACACGTCCGTAGGTGTAAATCTAAATGCCCTAAACGTGACCGCGGGTGATGGTAAGTGCAACACCAGGCAACCGCCGTCTATCCCTTGGGTAGCACGGTTAATTGTGCCACAAGATAAGAGATGATGGGTCCATCTTGCCGGAGACCGTCTTCTTGACCTCGTGCCATTTACTTTGCCTACTATGACATTTTTTTCCATTTTGTTATTAGCACGTCTCACTATATGACTTACATTATTTCGACCGTATTTCGAAAATGTAATCCATTCACAAACAAGAATTTCTTGACTTGCTTATGTGTAAAAAGTTTCATTTGAATGGGCCCATCCATTTTCAATGAGTAGTAATTTTAGGTTGTATGGGTTTCATTAGAATATAAATCATTATAAAAAACATTAATTAACAGTTTGTATGGGAGACGAGTTTCGGTAAGGCCTCTTAATTTAAAATCTTCTCGTTCCTTTCCCTCTAATATGGTTGATGGGAGCGATGGCTGACTCTTGCGTTATACTTGTGACCGGGTGTTGCCCGTGTGAACTGGCCAACTCTTGTCAAAGGCATTTATGACATTCAATTACTTTAATGGAATGTAACTTCTCGTGTCATATTGTTTTCATCTTCCAATGATATAATTTGTTTTATATTCGTGATTGTATCTTGACGTTAGTAACTAATGATTATTAATTCCTTTATTTTTTACAATTAACATTATTTATTTGTAATAACTATTTTGAGAGCGTCGGTGGCGTAATGGCAAGGGCCGCTACCTCCTGTCCGGGAGGGCTACATACCAATGTGTTTTCGAATTTCGATTTCATATTTACGTTTATCCGACGCTCTTACGGTGAAGGAAAACGTCGCGAGGAAACCTGCACACGCCTGCGGAGAAACTCGGAGGTTGTGTGTGAAGTCGACCAACCCGAACTGGGCACGCGTGATCGACTAAGGCCCGGTCGCCCTAATTCAGGATTAGCTCGAGCCCCTCGATGTGGTGACTATCAGAAATAATGTATCCTGAGTTTTATCTATCTCTCTCTCTCTCTCTATCAGCTCATATACGTCCCCACCGAGAGGCTCGAGCCTACACTGAATTAGTTTTATCACAAAGTAGTAAATTTAACACGGCGGACCTTTCTTCTCGTAGTCTTGAACATTGTGCGCTTTTATTTGTTGCGTTGCATTCTAGGAGTTTTTAATGGACTCCTGTTCATTAAGTAAATATTTCATTGATATATATTTTGCAGGTACACTCCCCCGCCACTGGCCATAACATCCCTGTACTGGCGCGCATGGATCCTGCTGACCATGTTGGCAGCTCATAACCCACAGGGCTTCGCCGAGCGCGCCGCCGCCACGTACCCCACCCTGAGGGCGCTCATTGAGTTTTGTATTACTGGGTAAGTGTTGCAACTCATCATATCAGCCGGGAGACGTCCACTGCTGATCATATGGTTCCTCTAAGGTTTGCACATCGAACGGCCCTGCGCTGACCGCATCCAGCCGCCCCCCCGCGACCGTCAGCCACACTAAATAACTACATTCATTTCATAATCGTCAATTGAAATTACTGGAGCCGTTTTTAAGCTATTGCATAGCTTTTATCGCGGGCTTTGACCGCGACGACCGAATCAAGAAATTCCGTAACGAAAATAACCTAACACCCCACGAGTTCTAAAAAACTTACAGTGCCATCTATCAGCGATTTGCGGTATTAAAAGTCAATTTTACTGGTGTAACTTTCTAAGCGTTAATTTATTACATAAACATCCCGCGCACCAAGGACTATATGGTACTGGTAAATACTGCATGAATAAAAAAAAAAAAATATAATTGCTTAAGTTGATAAAAAATGCTATGCAATAGCTTTACCGCGGCAGTCCCCGAGTGCCACACGTTTTTTTTCATACTATTTGGGCTTGTGATGTTATCATTTTGTAATATTTGAAAAATCATTAAAAATAATCAGTGATTCATCATCATCTTAACAGCCGAAAATCGTCCACTGTTGGACAAAGGCCTCCCCCAAGGATTTCCACGACGACCGGTCCTGCGCTGCCCGCATCCATCAGTGATTATGAAGAAGAAAATATATAAATTAGTTTCTTAAAATAGTCGTCTTTCATAAAAAAAAGGAAAAAAATATTTTTATTGCCAATTGCCTACTAGGTGTTAAAAAAATAGTTTATGTTGTTTCCATTCTAAGACGGCACAGCTCAATAAGTTTTCTGTTGGGGATTTCGTGTTCGTTGAAAATAAAAGGTGCAGTCAAGTTAGACCGTAATACAGAGGGCCATTAATGGATATTCGAAATATTAGATGGAAATCGCTATGAATTACAATCCGTCTCAGTATGACCGAGGTACCATTTGATTGTTAGAAAATGTCCTTAGAGTCAGTAATGGCAGAATAGTAATCTGTTCATCGGTTGGTCGAGCGTATGTACCATGTGCTAGTGCCTCGCCGTAGCACGAGGGCGCGGTCTCTATATTTTTACTACCAGTCCGAGGGTGCGCTACGTAAGTGTAGCTTGATATCATGGAGACCGTATTGTGTGTGACTGGCGATCCCTGTGACGGCAGGCGCACAAGCAACATGGCGTTGCTGGTTTAGCTATTGCGATTGATAGCGTTACTTGATCTTTCGCGCGTAGAGTTTGTGTTGTTGAAAATAAAGCAGTACTTTGACTTTCAGGCTTTCTTTGTTCTCTAGCTAGTAGACTTTTTTAATGCTACACTGGGTCTCATACCATTTAGAAAGAAGATTATCGCAGTTTAATAATGTAGAGTTTCAATCTTTTTAAAGTTTTCATTCTTTTTGCTAAAACATTATTGTCCTAAATGTTGCAGTTAAAAATGTGAAGTAGTACAGTTTAGGCACAGTATAAATATCCATACAGTCGTCCAACGGAGGACGTGAGACGAGGCTGCGGGGCGGGTAGGGCACACTAGACCATTGTCACCGTTTGTATGGTGCGGTAGCCCCATTCATTAAGGGTCGTCACGTTGCATTTTTATTATGAACCATTCATGCACGGCTAATTATTCTCTTTTGATTTATTTTGGTTCATATATTTAGAAATTTATTAAAAATTATTTAATATAATTTAAATAAATATTAAAACATTTTGTTGTAATTATTTTTTAAATAAATTTAAAATTATTAAAAAAATAATTGTATCAAAGAGTTTTAATAATTAAATATATATTAAATATATATAAATACAACATATATTGATTAACGATACTTATTAAAATTAAAAATTTGGGTGCGTTAGACGGCATCTCATCTGATGGTAAGTGACGATATAACCGAGGATGGTACACGCAAACTCAAATAATGCCTAGTCACTCTCGCCTTGAATATCCTGATATGGATCATTTTGGTATTATTGGGGTGATTTTGGAAGCAATCAACCTAAGTGGATTACAAAAGGTCTCATAAAAAGCTGTAAGACCAAAAGATTGCTACGCTATAAATATTATAAAAGTAAATCTATTGCCAAAAAAGAGCAGTACAGGTCCTATTCCAGGCTTTTACGTAGGTGTCTGCATGCGTCGCAAAAAATACACAATAAAAAACTTATCCAAAACGCTAAAAACAAGTGTAAAACTTCTTGGCGGATAATAAAAAACCAAACAAACACTTTGAACTGTCATCAATTTATAAATAAAATAATAATAGGAGATGAAGAAACAGAAGACCCAGTAATTATAGCTAACAAATTTAATAACTACCTTATAAATTTAACGAATTCTCGAGAGAAGCCAACAAAAAACACAAATAAAATTAATCTTACAAATAGTTTTTTTATAAAACCTTTAATTGAAAAAGAACTGGAAAACGTAATTAATTCTCTAAATAATACAAACGCAACTGGCTTTGATGAACTTTCCACTAAAGTGATTAAATATTGTGCTCGAGAACTCAATGCACCGCTAGTATATCTGGTAAATCTTTCCTTTCAAAACGGTGTATTCCCTGATGTTTTAAAGAAATCTATTGTGAAACCCTTATTTAAAAAAGGAATCAGAACATCTATGGAAAACTATAGACCTATCACACTTGTTCCAGTGCTTTCCAAGATTTTTGAAAAAGCCATGAAGATAAGGTTAGTTGATTTTTGCAACAAATATAACATTATAAGTCAACAACAGTTTGGGTTTCAAGCAAAAAAGTCCACAACTTTGGCAATGTTCTATTTAGTGCGTGAAGTTGTGGAGAATATCAATGCCAAAATCCCTACTGTAGCTGTATTCTTTGACATGACTCGTGCCTTCGATTTTGTATCACATGACCTACTGATCGAAAAGCTGAGCAACTTAGGTATAAGAGGCTTAGCGCTTGATTGGTTTCAATCTTATTTAAGCAATAGAATTCAGGCTGTGGAAATAAGACATTTGGATGAAAAAAATTGTGTTACTTCAACCAAATCTGAATTTATGGTAAATAAATGTGGTGTGCCTCAAGGAAGTGTACTTGGTCCATTGTTGTTTTTGCTGTACGTTAATGACCTTCCTGAGGTAACACCACAAAAAAGTATCTTATTTGCTGACGATATTTCCATCATAATACCGGATAATATTAAATCGCATAATTATGAAACTCACATAAATAATAAAATTAAGGAGGTAATTGATTGGATGGACCAAAATAACTTAATTGTAAATATAAATAAAACTAACTATATACAATTCGGCACAAATAGACATAACAAATTAAAACTTAACATACGTAGCAATGAATCACATATACAAGAGGTTACTAATACAAAATTTCTAGGTGTTGTATTGGACGATAGTTGTAGTTGGGAAAAACATACAGAGACTTTGAGAGAAAAACTGAATCGCTATGTGTATGTCTTAAGCAGATTAAGAAATATTTCAACGGTTGAGACTATGCTTTCGGCATACCATGGTTACGTAGCGTCTATTCTGAAGTACGGCTTGTTAATATGGGGAAATTCTGTTCATTTTAATAATGTTTTCATTGCACAGAAGAAATGCATACGAGCTATGTGTGGCAAAACATCCCGTGAGTCATGCAGGCCATTATTTAAGTCGTTAGGACTGTTACCCTTGCCCTGTATGTATATTTTAGAGGTCGCTGCTTTCGTAAAAAATAACTTACATATATTTAAAAAGACGAAAGATGTGCACAAAAGGACTGTAAGAGACCCAAACAAATTAGTTTTAAACAGTATACCCAAACTGACTCATTACAATAGACAGTGTGTAGTAATGTGTGTAAAAATTTATAATGCTTTACCTACTGACATAAAATCAATACCTAATATTATACCATTTAAACGCAAACTTGTGACATTTCTAAAAGAAAAAATATTTTATTCCGTAAATGAACTCCTAGATAGACATTTTTGACAATTAACATTGACTATGACAATTGCGTTTTATTAAATTATTTTGTAGTATTTTTAAAAAAAAAATTTGCGACTGTGTGTGAATTTTAAAAGTAATAATTATGATAAGATTGATATTTGCATGCCAAATCTGGTGAAATATGAGAACTTCATATAATATTAACAGCTTTATAACCATGTTTTATGCAAATAAATTTTCATTTCATTTCATTTCATTTCATTTCATCGGTTCAGTAAATAAAAAGTTCAAAATGGCGGCCACTTCTTTCAATTCTGACAACGGATTCGTGATAAGGGACCTCAGGAACACCCAGAAATCTATTTTGATAGCAATTGGTCTAGTAACTAAAAAGTTCAAAATGGCGGCCACTTTATCAAATCTTACGACGGATTCGTGATATGGGGCCTCAGGGACCCCTAGATATCGATTTTGGAAGCAATCGGTCCAGTAACTAAAAAGTTCAAAATGGCGGCCACTTTTTCAATTGTAATTCTGACAACGGATTCGTGATTAGTGACCTCAGGGGGCTTCAGATATCGATTTTGGAAGCAATCGGTTCAGTAAGTAAAAAATAAAAATGGCCGCCATTTTGTGATTCTGACAACGGATTCTTGATCAGAGATCTAAGGTACCTCCAAATATCGATTTTACACTATTGAAGTCATTTTTCTACGTGATGGCATTTTCTTTCATTTTATTGTCAAGTATTGTGACATTCTTTATAGAACTCCAAGTACACACCGTTCCCTGTTTATATATTGTCGAAACAGTAGTTTTTGTAAAGAGTAATTTGAGTTTGTTTGGCCGCGTTAGTAGCGAAAGACGACGACACAAATTAAATTTGATACCCTGCAAAACCACCTCACTGCATACAAGTATATTAGCAATGGCACCGAAACTGTACAATAAGTTGCCAACAAGAATAAAAGAGATTGACTGTTTAGATGTTTTTAAAAAAAAAGATTGTGATATGTTACTGAAGAAGGCATATTACTCTGTTGACGAATATCTTAATGACTAAAATGGGACATTTCCTACTTTATTATAAATTTGACATGTAACTATTTTTATTCATCTGCGACTGGTGCTACCTACCTAATGATTTGTTTCTGTTATTTTTAATTTAATTGACCTCTTGATAATCAATGAACTTATTATTTTATTATTAAAGTGAATTTCTCTAGTTAATAATTTGAAATGTTTTAACTCCTTTTAATTTTTAAACTATACTAGTGTTTTTCTTTTTATGTAATCATTTAAATTTGTATTTCATCACCATGTTACTAAAGATTTGCATGCCGTTTTACGGCGGAATATTTAAGGCACTATTATTTAAGACTACAACTTTTGTTACCAATATTCTGCAAATAAAGTTTTACTTACTTACTTACTTACAACCCTTGGTACTGTGATCAGTGACTCGTGATGTCCGCGATGACGCGATTATCAAAGGCGTTGGACGACTGTATGGATTCTTAGACTGTGGTTTAGGTTTAGGTCAGAAATTACCGAACAATCACTTTCCGGGTAATTTGTTTTGCAGATTAACACGTTCCCTGTGCGTTTCATTGATAGGGCATTTTCTGTGTCCGCCTGGCTAGCCACCACCATCTTATCTAAGTCTTGCCGCTTAACATCAGTGTTAACAACATTGATGTGTTCCGGCTTGAAGATAAGATAGCCAGTTCACCATTATGTTGCGGAATCTTGGTAAGCCCGCTTCCATCTTCGGCATCATCGTCACTTACCGTCAGGTGAGATGATGCCAAGGGCTTACCAATTGTGAATAATAATAAAAAAAATCCGAGGAGCCGGACCCTCAGTCCTATGACATACATATCTAAGGAGACCCTAACCTTCGAATTCGTTTCGAAAAATGACACATGTTGTGTTACAGGAAACCCAGCATAGAATGACACATGTTGTGTTACAGGAAACCCAGCATAGAATGGAATGGCAGCGCCGCAGCAGAGACTGAAAGGGCCGAGGCGGAGCGCGCAGCAGTGTTACAGCTGGAAACTCATCTAGCCACCGCCAGCAATGCAAAACTGCCCATCACTGAGCATACTTCTAGACTCCTCAGCCAGGTAAGAAGGGTTTTAGGAGCACCAGATCCTCACTAGGTGGACTAGTGAAGGTCGCAGCAAGCCGTTGGATATGCAGGGTTTAAGATTGCTCTAGCTGGAGGTTTATGTCCTACAGCTTGAAACTCATCTAGACACAGCTAACAACGTCGAGCTGCCCATTGCTGAACTCGATTCCAGGCTTTGCAGCCAGGAAAGAGCTAGAGTCTAGTTCGATATATTAGGTCTTTACCTATGAAATTGCCGATTGTATAAAAAGTTTAAAGATGAAAATTAAGGTTAGGAACAATAGTTGTTTAAAACAAAATTTATTTTTAAAGTAGCATTAGACTATTAGAAAATAAAAAGTGGTAAACATATGCCTATTGTTTAGAAATTTTGAGGACACGGTGGCTTTAACCCCATGAAGTCGGGTTTTTTCACCTGAAAAAAATCGCCTTTAATAAGGAAAAAAATACACATTTTTAATTTGAAAGCTCTAGAGTTATCGCAGCAGTTTCTTCGTACTAATGTCATATTTAAGAATACCCCGCGTAAGATTTCGTCACTTTCAGGAAAATTCAAGAAAATTAACTAGTCTAAAAAATTGCCCCATCTGACCACTAAGAAAACGCCTTTGTTCCAATCAATAGTACATAGCTCAGAGAATTGGAACATTAAAGACATGCCACTAGTTACTAATAAAAGACCATAAGCACAGATTACTAAATTGCCATAAGGTCAATAATAAAAAACAAAAACTTTTTTATTTTCAATAAAAATTGGCATTGAACTTCAAAAACTGAATCGGCAATTTCATAGGTAAATACCTACTATTCTTAGCAATGTTTCTTGTGCAAACTAGAAAACTTAATAGTTTTACTGATTTCCCACTGTTAAAATGTGTAAACCTTTTTTCTTTTCAGCTCACAACGCTAGACCCTCTCGGACCACCCCGAAAGCCTCCCCAAACCGTTCTGGAGACTCTCCAGCAGCTCAACACTCAGATGCGACTAGGCAAGCTGCTGTGCCGACAGCCTGCTTTACTACTGGACCTGGTGGAGCGACACGGCACGAGGCGGGCCATGCCGTGGCTGCACCAGCTTCTGCGGCATGAGCAGCTGCAGCTAAGGTGTGTTGGAGACAGTATACGTACATACATCCTTATTGCAGGACCTGGTGAAAAGACATGGCAGGAGGCAGGCCGTGGATGCACCAGCTGCTGCGGCACGAGCAGCTGCCGCTCAGGTGTGTTGGAGAGAGTATACATACATACATACATCCTTACTGCAGCAGGACCTGGTGAATAGACATGGCAGGAGGCATGCCGTTGCTGTACCAGCTGCTTGCAGCCCAGTTGTTAGGAGATATTTATTTGCAGGAACAAGATCTCAGGGTCCTGAGACTTGTAGATAAGAAACCGGTTGGGCAAACTAAGGATGCAAAACGCTATTTAACCGCGTGTATTATCCACTTGACTCCTACTTTCCGGAATGAATTCATTCAGATATCCGACCACCTTGAGCTTCTTGGCATGGAATTAACACCTAATCTCAATTTCGGTTGATACATTGAGTCCAAGGCAAAAGTTGCTGCAATGAAGCTGGTATTCTCTCTAAGGTGAGACGGTACTTCACACCTGGACAGCTTCTTTCTTTATATCAAGCACAAGTCTACAAGATCTTGTATGGAGTACTGTTCTCACCTATGGGATGGATCAGCCCGCTATCAGCTGGATACCTTGGACGCCATCGACCGACGCGCCCGAAGACTCATTGGCGACGATGAACTTGTCAAAAACAAGCTTCAAAGCCTTGAGCATCGCCGCAAAGTTGCCTGTCTTTCGGTATTCTATTGAATTCATTTCGGAGAATGTGCACAAAAACAGCACGACCTCATTCCCACAGCTCCATTCCACCTTCGGTCAAAGAGACCCAGGGGGAGGTTCCACCCATTTTGTTGTTTATATTCAGCCTTACGCTTTCTCATTTATTATGCGGACTGCGAAGGAGTGGAATTCCTTGCCTGCGTCTGTGTTTCCCGATTCCTACTATTTGGGGATCTTCAAGGCGAGAGTGAATAGGCTTTATTTAAGTTTGCGTGTACCATCCTCGACTACATTGTCACTTACCATCAGGTGAGATATAGTCAAAAGCACTTGTGGATGAGCGTGTCCTATATATATTTATATATTTAGAGTTGAAGGAAACTCCGAAATTGTGCTACTATGTATATTGTCTTGACGCGTGTACAAATGGCGGTGGCCAAGTCCGAACTGGCTATACCACAGGTAAATACATAAAAATGCTTACATATTACATTAGCTATAAGCTTAGGTAGATACAGTAAGTGACATCGTATGCCGTTACACTATTCCCCCCTTACATTTTTCACTAGCAGTTACAATTTATAACTATGATCAAACCAAATTGAGGGTGAATGTACTTTATTTTACTGTACGATCCTTTCGCGAAACTATTACATATCTACTACATAGGGTTAGGTATATGTCGTAGGTACTAAACTAAAGAATATTTAAAGTTTAAATTGTTACAAAAGTGTGTGGTAAATTACTTGTGAGCTAGATATGGGACCATTTAAGAGGACTGTGAAGCTGCGACTTTTCATACAAACGGCGTTAGCGATTTTCACCTCTTAAATGTTAACCGATTTTGACCATTTTTTGATAGGTTGTCGATTTTAACAAAAACTAGGTTTTTGGATTTTTGTTTTTCAATAAAGTTAATGATTTAAATTGTATTGTAGTTCACGTGTTTTCATACAAAAAATTTCGGCCATTTTTAATTTATAATTTTAAAAAAGGAACCTATGAACCTAGCTTTAGTTCTGACTGACATTCTATCAAATATTGGTCAAAATCGTTTTTTTTTAATATTTTTTATATTAAAAATTTTAGTGCGTTTGACTGCAACTCACCTGATGGTAAGTGATGATGCAGTCGACGATGGTACACGCAGACTCAAATAATGCCTATATACTCTTGCCTTGAAGATCCCCAAGTTATAGGAATCGGGAAACACTGACGCAGGCAAGGAGTTAACTTTTAAGAGGTCAAAATCGCTTTGCTGTTTGTATGAAAAATATATTTTTTGGGTTCACAGTTCTCTTAAAACTTAGATTTGTTGGAGAATTAGACTCATCCTAGCATCCAGGAAATGGCGTGAGGGCAAACCCAATGCGCGACGCATTCCGCTTAGAGTGGTCTGCACAAAGTTGCCGGAGAAACAAAGATCATTTAAAGTTGTCGGAGAAACAAAGGTCATTTAAAAATGCCGGAGAAACAGCGGTAGTTTAAAGTTTCCGGAGAAACAAAGGTCATTTATAGTTGCCGTTGAAACAAAGGGCATTTAAAGTTGCCGGAGAAACAAAGGTACTCATTTAATGTTGTCGGAAAAACAAAGGTAATTTAAAGATGCCGGAGAAACAGCGGTAATTTAAAGTTGCCGGAGAAACAAAGGTACTCATTTAATGTTGTCGGAAAAACAAAGGTAATTTAAAGATGCCGGAGAAACAGCGGTAATTTAAAGTTGCCGGAGAAACAAAGGTCATTTGAAGTTGCCGTTGAAACAGCGGTAATTTAAAGTTGCCGGAGAAACAAAGGTCATTTAAAGTTGCCGGAGAAACAAGTCATTTATAACCTTATAATGAATTCTTGTTCAGAACATGATTTATTCCATAGACGATTTTCTAAAGCATAAGCAATGTTAATCTGTAATGTCTTAGTCATTTGAATTATGAATTTGTAAAGTGTTGATTAATTAATTGGACGTATTTTATTATTTTTGTACCAATAAACAATATTTGCATGCTAATAATACTAAGCTATACTAGGCTAGGGCCACCGCCTCCTGTCCGGGAGGTCGTGGTTCGAACCTGCCACTTACCAATGTGATTTAGAATTTAGATTTCATATGTACGTTAATCCGATGCTCTTATCTTATCTTATCTTTGTAAGTGGGGGCTGCAGTTACAGCGACACTTCGACCCAATGGGATCTTTTGTGTCTACCCCTATAACCTTTGCACCCCAACCTAATCGAAGATGTGCTGCATTAATGCAGCAATTCCGCTGATTGGAAGGTGCTTGTAGTCCTCCGGTTTTGGGTAGCCATCACCTAGGAGGTACATACGCTTGCTAGCCAGGACATCGCAGTGACACAGTAAGTGTTCCATTGATTCTATATCTTCACCACAGGCCCTGCAGGTCGGGTCGTGCGTCAGGCCGATTTTTTGCAGGTGTGCGTTTGTGGCAAAGTGGCCCGTCAACGCTCCTGTTATCGCCCTGACTCGCGTCCTGCTGTTATTCCAAATGTACTTGGTTGCCCCTGTGGTGACCTCACCGATGAAGAGCTTAGAGTGTTTATGTCCATCTCTGGATAGCCATGTCAATCTGTGTCTTCCCTCGGCCTGTTCCTTTAATGCCCTTATAATAGTGCTCCTTGGTAGCCCTATCCTCGGTTCTGGACCACACATTGTTGTTTGTGATCCCATTCTAGCCAGTTTGTCTGCTTCTTCATTGCCTTCCACTCCTACGTGTCCAGGGACCCAGACCAGTTGCAGTTTGTTGTGTCGGCCCACCTTATTGAGGACCTTTACACAATTTAGCACTAGCCCGGAGTCAACCTTGAAGGAGTCAAGAGCTTTAAGAACAGCTTGGCTATCGCTGAGAATATAGATGGTTTTGTCTTTGACTTCCTTGTCTATAATCTCATGTGCACATGCAATGATAGCATAAGTCTCCGCCTGGAAGACTGTTGCATATTGCCCTAGACTAATACTCGCTGAGTAATCCTTAGCATAAACGCCTGCACCAGCACCAGACTCCATTTTCGATCCGTCTGTATACCATGTAAGAGTGTTTGGTCTTTGTTGTTTAAGTCCTTTACTCCATTCTTCCCTCGTAGGAACATAGATTTTATATTCTTTTTTGAATATGTGCACAGTCTGTATTTTGTCACATCCCATGCGCATAAGCCTTTCCATACCTGTGTCTAGTTGTAGATTGGTATGTCTGGTTTTGGGCATGTCAAAATTCCACATGCCATTTAACGATAACCTGTGTAGGGCCTTGGCCGCCTCTGTCTGAATGTGTATTTGAAGCGGCTTTAGATTTAGCAGCATTTCCATAGATGCAGTAGGTGTTGTACGAAATGCTCCGGTAATTGCCAGGCAGGCCAACCGCTGAAGTTTTGTCAGTGTTTGCCCGCACGTGCCTAACTCCGTTCTAGGCCACCACACAATGCTGCCATAAGTAATAATGGGTCTTACTATCATTGTGTATAGCCAATAAATGACTCTGGGTTTCAGGCCCCAGGTCTTTCCGTACGCAGATCTTAGCATACCAAAGATTTTTGTGGCCTTGACCATGATCCTTTCTGTGTGCAGACTCCACGTTAGTTCTTTATCCAAGGTCATGCCTAGATATTTGACGCTCGTGGACCAGTTTAGTTCTGTACCATACAGTTTGAGAGTTTGTAAACCTTGTAGGTTTCTTTTCCTTGTGAATGGTACAACCGTTGTCTTGCTAGGGTTAATCGACAGGTGATTTTTACCACACCACCTTTCAACTTTTTGCAAGGCCTTTTGCATTATTTGCGATACTATGTTCGGAAATTTGCCGCTGATTAGTATAGCTAGATCATCAGCATAACCAATCGTGTAAAGAGGTCCGGTGTTCAGCTCCTGTAGGAGCGAGTTGACCACTAGGCTCCAAAGTGTTGGTGACAGAACACCACCTTGTGGGCATCCTTTTGTAGTGGTGGCAGTAACCTCGTCCCCCATTAGTGAAGATGTTATAATTCTCTTCCTAAGCATGATATCTATCCATTTGCATAACGTTTGGTCTATGCCATGGGAGATAGCTGCATTCTTGATTGCCTCAAAAGTAGTGCGATCAAAGGCTCCTTCTATGTCAAGGAAGGCAGCAGCACATACTTCCTGGTTCTCCAACGCTCTTTCAGCACGTGATACTACAAGGTGAAGTGCTGTTTCAGTCGACTTGCCAGACTGATATGCACATTGTAGTCCATGAAGTGGTTTTTTCCGCAAAGGACCCTCCTTTATATGTTTGTCGACCAGCTTTTCCAAAGCCTTTAGCAGGAATGACGAAAGGCTTATGGGTCTGTAAGACCTCGGTTCATCATATCTGTCTCTTCCTGGCTTTGGCAAGTAGACAACCTTCACACGTCTCCAGATTTTAGGAATATATCCGAAGGCGATACACGCTTTGTATAGCCTGCATAATGGCTTAAGTAGCGCCTTTGATCCTTTTTGTAGTAGGATGGGGTAGATCCCATCTGGTCCTGGCGATTTCAATGGTTGAAAGCTACCTATAGACCATAGTAGCTTTTGCTCATTTACTACCTTCTTAGCTACGTCCCAGTCTTTTTTCCTCGTTTGAGTATTCAGCTCATTCCGAGTTACTGGGTCATCCTTTTCGCTATCTGTTATTTCACAGCCCGGGAAGTGGGTTTTAAACATCACTTCCAATGTTTCCTTCCCAGATTCAGTTAGTTTTCCCTCTTCGGTTCTAATAGATTTTAGCTGATCTGATTTTGTAACAGAGAGCGCCTTTGAGAGTCTCATTCCTTCAGGAATATTGTCAATACTTTGACAGTGTTCTCTCCACTTTTTCCTTTTTCTCTTACGAATTTCTAGGTTAAATTTAGTAAGAGCTCTTGAGTACTCAGTGAAGTCATTTTTCTTCTTGGCTTCATTGAATGCCCGTCTTGTGTCTCTCCTCATTTTTTCAAGATCAGAGCTCCACCACAAATCCTTTTTGACCGTGACAGCTTTTTCAGGACAGTTTTTAATCCAGGCAGTTCGTATCGCGTTAACAATCCTATCCGCCTCGATCTCTATGTCAAGTACAGAGTTTAGTTTACCTCGCACTTCACCTAATTCATCCTTTAGATCCGTCACGTAAGATTCCCATTCAGTGTTCCGTGGGTTTCTCCTTCGTACAGTCTGTATCTGGTTATCAGTTCTGTACCTGAAGCATATGTACCTATGATCAGCACCACTAATTTCGTTAGATACATGCCAATTAATTATGTCCTTACTTGCCCTGTTTGAGGCAACCGTGATGTCAATGACCTCGGCCCTTCTAGAATTGACGAACGTTGGTTCATTGCCTCTATTTAGAATTTGTAGCGGAGAACTTACTATGTATTCTAATAGGTCCTCCCCCCTTTTATTGATATCTGTGCTTCCCCAGACCGTGTGATGTGAATTAGCATCACATCCTATAATAAGATCAAAATGATTCTTACCGCAGTGCTCGACTAGCTCCCTCACAGCAGGTGAAGGTGGCTCCGTCTCCTCATAGGGCATGTAGGCAGAGGCCATGATGATCTCACTCCTGCCCCCTTTAAGGATCCTAACTGTTGTAAGATCCCTGGAACAGAATTCGTATAAGGGCATTGCATCTACGCCATTTCTGACATAGATGCAAGTCCTCATATCATTAGCAAGACAGTTGTAGACTATGGATCCACCCGCCCTACCCAAACCCGATACTAGTCCCTTTCTAATGTAAGGTTCCTGTATGAGGGCAATATCAAATTTATTACTTTGCAGCTGTCTGGCTAAAAGAGCCGTTGCTGCCTTACAGTGCTGTAGGTTTACTTGTACACACCTTAGACCCGCGAATTTGAGTGTTCGCCGGGGTGTGGCGGCCAGTTATTGGCCACCACTGGGTGCCTCACTCTCCGTCACATCGCCGGCAGCCAGAGGAGATGATGCCAACCCTAGGTTGCCAATCTCCTCCAGCAGATCCTCCGTCTTCTGTGACGTCGCCGGTGATGGAGGCTGTCCCTGCTCCACTACCTCCATTGTGTTCGGCTGCGGTTCGGGTTCCGCTACCGTCTCCACTGGACTCGATCGTGGGACTATCGCCCCCACGACAGCACCGACAGGCTCCTCCACCCTCCCTTCGGTGTCCTCCAGGAGTTTGAAGGTGCTCTTGTCCATGCCCGACTGGAGGCAACAGCCCTTCGCCTTGATGTGATCAGCAGAGGTCCTGTCCATCAGAACTATGCGTCTCACATGACCCTCCTCGACCAGTGTGTCCACCACCTTCCACTCACTGGTCTTGAGGGCAGGGTTGTAGCGTTGAATTACGCTCAGAACCCGGGTGATGTCCAGGCACCAGTTATTCTTCGTCTTCCATGCCATTTTGACCGGTTTTGGAAGATCCTTGGCGCTGATCACCTTTAGCTTTACGTCCTTAATGGGAGTGCCATTAAGTCCGCAAAGCCATTTCGCAGACGCCTGCCCTTCACACGAGAAGTGCATGGCCCCCGCAACCAATGTTCCCGCGTTGACGACCGGCAGTGGGTCTGGAGTTTCCTCCAGCATTTCCCATATGGCATTCCTTATGGAGGATACCATTTCCGCCGTGATCGTCCTCGAAGGGTGGTCCTCCGTAATAACCGCCATTCTGACGTTCGTCAGTGCCTCCTTAAACGAGCTGTCCTGAATTTTGGACCGCTTGGAGTCTCCCGACGGGTCAGTGGCCTCATTACTGACCTCCCTAGCCCTTTTTGATGGCCCTTCGGTGGGCATCCCTGCAGAAGCAACGGCTGCCTGCCTGTTCAGAGTGCGTTTCCGCTTCTGACTGCCACTCAGCCGTTTCCCCTTTCTGACGGTAGCGTCAGGCAGGGCACTTCCCGCACCTGCAATAACGGTCCCAGCAGCGGGTACCGCAGCATTGACAGCCCCAGAGGGACCATCGCCTGCCGCAGCGTTCCCACCGCCAGTTCCGACACTGCCATGCGGTCCGATTCCCGCCCTAGCCCCCCTCCCCGACGCGCCCCCCCTGCCTGGTTCCGAAACCCTGGCGCCACGAGAGGACAGAGCACCCCGAGAAGTGCCCCGCCCACCTCTTGTCACCGTTGAGTTTCCTCCCCTGGCAGGTACGGTACCCTTGGCAAAGATGCCCTTTGTCCCCGCCCTCGCGGGCGTTGAGACCTTATGGGACCCGCCCTTATCGGACAGTTCCCCTGAGTTTTTGTTTTTATTTAGATCATCCATAGTTATACGGTTTATCCTTCACCACCTTGACTCCCCACCCTCCATGGAGTCCTCAACGTTGGGGATGCCTTAATAGACACCAGGGTTATCAAGGGGTATAGCATCCCTGGGTGAGCTGCCCACGAGGTACACAGCACGTCTTGCTTCGCGCCATTTCTAGCACTAACAATGCGCACTGCTCCCTGTAGACCCCATCACCCCCGGACACTCGCCTGGTGGCCGTCAGAGGGACAGGCACCTTAGCCGATTGATCGCCTTTGGCTCCCCGGCGACCTCCCGTGTGAGAGGAAATTCGGGCCAAAGTGGTGTGTTGCCAACCCGTGTCGACTCAACCACCAGGATCCCGTCATCCCTCCGTACGGGTCCCCGCGCACGGCAAAAACACGCGGGTGGTCAACCCCCCCTCTGCCATCAATATTGTATGATGACAGAGCCACAAGAGCTTGACCACAGGACTCTTGCAGTAGTGCTCATCTCCCCCCAGCATCACAAACTGACCCAAGCAAGTAAGACAGTTCGCCATGCAGGGACGATATGAGCACGATAATTGTGCGCCCATAGTAGCCAATGGTGAGGAACCCGTCCATTCTCTACCATGAGCCCACCGTGGCAGTCTTAGCCATCGCTAGAGAACAGAGCTGCCGTCATACAAGGCCTTACTCTGGTCACTAACCATGTTGCCCGGGGGGCGCCGGAGAGAGAGGTAGCATTGCAATAGGGTTTTTAGGTCCACAAGCATCCCTACCCTACTCCCACACTAGGAGGCGACTGCCAACCCCCCAGCCATCCGATGCTCTTACGGTGAAAGAAAACATCGTGAGGAAACCTGCACAGTGCACACACCTGCGGAGAAACTCGAAGGTTGTGTGTGAAGTCGACCAACCCGCACTGGGCCCGCGTGGCCGACTTATGCCCGATTGCCCTAATTCAGGGTAGGCTCGAGCCCCTCGGTGGGGACGTATATGAGCTGATATGAATAATACTAAAGTAACTAAATAAGTGATTTTAGAACTATTGTAAGGCCTTTTATATTTACCTTATTTAAAATGGATTGATGAAGATTTAGTTCGTGAGATGCCCATATTTCCTGAAGGAGATTTTAGTTCACTTCGAGGAAAGTCACCTACCGAAATCCTGGACTTATTTTTGGGAGAAAGTGTTTTTAACCCTTTGGTAGATCAATCGCAAAAATATGCAGCTTTTTTGAATTGCGCCGATCCAAAATTATCTAATGAAGAGATGAAGGCTTTTATTGCAATTCTTATACTGTCGGGTTATAACATCGTGCCCTCTAAGAGACATTACAGGGACCAGGCTGAAGATTTGAGAAATTCGATGGTTTATAATAGTATGCGTCGAGACCGATTTATGAATATTATGCGTTTCCTACATTGTGCGGATAACAATGAAATGGATGCCACGGACAAGATGTGGAAGCTAAGACCTCTCATTGACATTATCAAAAAGAACTTCCTAGCAAATTACGTTCCGTGTGCTACGCTAAACTACGATGAGTCAATGATCGAGTACTTTGGTAAACATGGCTGTAAGCAGTTTATCCGTGGCAAACCCATCCGTTTTGGTTTTAAAAACTGGTGTCTTAACACGCCCTATGGGTACTTGGTCAATTTTGAAATATATCAAGGAAAGAGTGTACAAGAGAACCCTGGCTATGACAAAATATTTGGTAAAGCAGCATCGCCTCTTGTGAAAATGATTTGCCCGATCATGTTAAGTCCTTGCCAATGAGCTTCTATTTTGATAATTTATTCACAGGATTTCAGCTACTTACTCACTTGAAAAACCGCGGATATGAAGGGACAGGAACAGTTCGTGAGAACCGCCTTTCTAAAGATATTCCACTGACAAACAAGAAAAACATGACAAAACATGAACATGTGGTACTCATGTTCATACAAAAAGTAAACAGGAAGACGTAATTGTTGTCCGCTGGAAAGACAATGCTATTGTAACGGCAATGTCGACTTTACATGGGGTCAAACAAATATCAATTGTTGATCGCTACTGCGCAGCTGAAAAGAAGAAGATACAGGTTCCAAGGCCAGCCGTTTTCACGGAATATAATAAACATATGGGTGGCACGGATCTAATGGATCAAAATATCAACACCTATCGTATAGGAATCAGAGGCAAGAAATGGTGGTGGCCAATCTTTACATATCTTATTGATGCGGCTGTATGTAATTCCTGGGTACTATCAAGGCGAGCAGGCAGTACATTTACCCAGCTAGCTTTTCGGAGAGAAATCGTACAGACATTCCTTTCGCAGTTCAAAAATATACCACGAGGAGGCGGCCGTCCATCAGCTTCCAAAACATCTACAACAGGCATTAGAGTCTCTGATGGTATACGCTATGATGGTCGGAATCACTTACTAGTTCCTAGCGAATCACGTCGCAAATGTGCTTTGGAGATTCATGCATTCTGTGTTAACTTGCAACCTGTGTTGCAGCACACCCTGGACACTTCATACAACGGGCACAAATAACATTTCAGAAAACAAATGACGGAACAAACAAAATAGCGGCGAAATCCTATACGCTCGTCAACCAAACTGTAACCAATCCGGGTGACGAGGGGGTGAGGTCGCATTCTAGAGAGCGGCAGGGAGTGTCCATACTGTATGTTAGTACTAATACATATATATACTTTGGTTGCAGCGTGCTCCCAGTGCAGTGCCTGTGCGAGTTCCTGTCGGCGGGGGCGGGGGCGGGCGCGGGGGAGAGCGGCAAGGCGGGTGAGCTGTGCGCGCACCTGCGCAGGACCGTCGCCGACACGGAGGAGGGCGCGCGCGCGGTGCTGCACTACTACATGCAGAGGCTGTCCCACACGCACGCGGCGACCAGAGCCAGTGCCAGCAGGGTAAGCACCTGTTTCTGCAGCTACAGTAGCTGTGCATTTTTTTTAATTCACAGTTGGTAAGCCCTTGGCATCATCTCACCTGATGGTAAGTGGGGATGATGTCGAAGATGGAAGCGGGCTTACCAAGATTTCCTAACGCAATGGGGAACTGGGCTCACTTAGCTTAGAGCCGGAACACATCAATGTTGTTAGCATTGATGTTTGGCTGATGTTGGATGCTAATTTATTTACTTTCGTGTGACCATGAAAACAAAGTTTTTCTAATTTTGCCCAAAATGTGTTCTGTAACGCTAGTATAAACAAAGAACTGTGTTCCATAACGCTCGTGCGTCCGTCACGCTTTCCTTAGCGGCTAAACCAATGGTCCGTTTGACATCGAATTTTGCAATCAAGATTTTTATATAATTTGTCGCAGGATTCTGAGCGGTCTCAAGATAGGTTGCCATTTAAGGGTAGTTGCCATACAACAAATAATGAAAAAATCAAAAAAGTGGCAAAGTAAAGTCAAAGTTGCGCAGAGTGAACTGACATATAAAGTGCCACTTGTCGAGCAACTGTGTTGAAAAATAAATATACTGCCAGTTTCAATAGTTTAGACGTGCTGTTGATTGTGCGTTTTCGCGAATGTGCAGTCATCATCATCATCATATCAGTCTAAAAACGTCCACTGCTGAACAAAGGCCTCTCCCAAAGATTTCCACGACGACCGGTCCTGCGCTGTTCGCATCCAGCGGCTTCCCACGATCTTCACCGGGTCGTCGGTCCACCGCGTAGAAGGCCTGCCTACGCTACGTTTTCCAGAGCGCGGTCGCCACTCGAGAACTTGACTGCCCCGACGGCCATCTGTTCTACGAGCTATGCGCCCTGCCCACTGCCACTTCAGTTTTGCGATCTGTGAGCTATGTCGGTTACATTGGTTCTCCTGTCTGGATCTCATTTCTGATTCGTACGTGTAGGGAAATTCCGAGCATAGAGCTCGCTCCATTTCCCTTTGGGTGATCTTGAGCCTTCATATGAGGCCCATAGTAAGCGACCATGTCTCAGTTCCGTAAGTCATCACTGGCAACACACCCTGGTCAAAGACCTTAGTCTTGAGACACTGCGGTATTTGGGACGTGAAGATATTGCGAAGCTTCCCGAACGCTGCCCAGCCGAGTTGGATTCGTCGATTGATCTCTTTCTTGAAGTTGGAACTACCTAGCTGGACTGTTTGACCCAGGTATACATATTCGTCAACAACTTCCAGTGTAGAGTCTCCAACCTTTAGATGTGCAGTGCTGCTCTACAATTTACTTTTCAGAGACTCGATTAGGTTGAGCAAACCTTTTTTTTTACATCTATGTCAGTCAGTTTCTTAGACCTAGCCAAATACCATTTACAATTTCTTATATTATCTTTAGTGTCACAAGCGTCGGTGGCTCAACCGGTAACGACGCTTGTGACACTAAAGATAATATACTCGGTCGTCCTAACCAGAGGTGCCGGGTTCAAATCCGGTCGGCCAATGTACCAATGAGTTTTTCGTAACTTACGTACATATACTCTCCGATTGCTTTAACGGTGAAGGAAAACATCGTGAGGGAATCTGCACAACACACTTAACTTACGTAACTTTACACGTAACTTACGTACATATACTCTCCGATTGCTTTAACGGTGAAGGAAAACATCGTGAGGGAATCTGCACAACACACCTGCGAAGAAACTCGAAGGTTGTGTGTGAAGTCGACCAACCCGCACTGGGCCCGCGTGGTCGACTAAGGCCCGATCGCCCTAATTCAGGGTAGGCTCGAGCCCCTCGGTGGGGACGTATATGAGCTGACATGATGATGATGATGGCTTTGGCTGAGCGTGATCGCAAAAGAGCGGGTATCAAAAGTATTTTCTTATTTTTTGTCATCTTTCCCAGGGCTTGAAGCTGGTTCTGATGCAGCCGACAGACGACACTACGGACATGGACTACAACGCGGATGTTAGCCCCGAGTAAGAACTGATGTTTTGTTTTCTCAAACATGCGCGGAAATAGGATCATTACTTTAATAAACAAACAATAAAACGACTTCAAGCGCAGTAGTAGCCGTTACGATGTTTTGAAGGTTCCCCTCGATTTCTCTGGGATGCCATCTACAGATCCTGGTTTCCTTATCACCCTTGGGATATCCCCTTTCTAACAAAAAAAGAATAATCAAAATCGGTTCATAAACGATGAAGTTATCTGCGAACACACATAAAAAAACATATATATACGGTCGAATTGAGAAACCTCCTCCTTTTTTTTAAGTCGGTTAAAAAAACCATACACAAAGTATCATATTTCAAAAGAATGCTGTATGAAATGGTGTGCAAGAAAGTAGAAGGGCGCTTGAATGCGTGTTCAATCATCGAATTTCAATTCGGCCGGAGGGATGGACTGAAAGGACGGATGGATGGACGAACCGACAGACGGACGGACTGTTAAGAGACGTTCTTACCTTACATCAGTGTGTCAAAAATATTAAAAGTACAATGTTAGACTTCGAGAAAGAGATCAATCGTGGAATCCAACTCGGCTGGGCAGCGTTCGGGAAGCTTCGCAATATCTTCACGTCCCAAATACCGCAGTGTCTCAAGGCTAAGGTCTTCTACCAGTGTGTGTTGCCAGTGGTTGCGGGCGTGCGTGTGCTTGCGTGCGTGCGTGTGTAGTGAGTATGTTTGCATGTTAGTGCCGTTTATCTTGAAAAAGGCCGAATCCTTGCGTGACATCCTCTAAATGAGTGTTTCTGTAATTATTTGTATACAAACACTTGCCTTGACCATTGTTGTTCATGACTGTCTTTTTAAGGGTTTGTGCGCGAGCTGCAAGCATCTGTAGAAATATTTTTTCTCCAGATTCCTCGGGAATAAATAAATAAATAAAGATAAATTGATATTACTATTATTGCAGGAAAATATGAATGTTTAACAATATAATTGAAACGCCAAACACGTTAAAAAACAGACGTACAATTTTGCATTATTATTTTTTGGTGTTTGTTAATTTCTAAATAAGTCCGGTGAATAAAAAAAGAAACTTGAAAATCGGTTCACCATTCGTGTAGATATCGCGTAACGAACACATAAAAAAGAACAAACAGTCGATTTAAAATCTTCCTTCTTTTTGGAAATCGGTAAATAAAGGGTTTTTCAATTGGCGCGGGTAGATTTTGGCGGCCCGTGGCGGCCATTTTGTCTTGGTGACAATTGTCAAATCTTTTGCTTATTATTCAGTTGCTTATGCCAAATCATCATGGCAGGTTACACAATTGAACAGCGCGTACAAATGATAAAACTTTATTATCAAAATGAGTGTTCGTTAGTGCAAACGTTGCGTGCTTTGCGCCCATTTTACGGTAGACGTGGTGGCCCTTCACAGTCGACTCTTCAGCGTTTGGTGGAAAAATTTGAAACAACCGGTTCGTTAATCAATCAACCCACACCTGTACGTTCAAGAAACGCAAGATCAGCCGAGAATATCGCGGCGGTCCGTCAAAGTGTACAGCAGAACCCGAGGCAGTCGATTCCTCGCCGTGCACAAGAACTCGGCCTTTCGCAAACTTCAACTTGGCGAATTTTGCGACGGGACTTAGGGTTACACCCGTATAAGATTCAACTGACCCAGGAGCTCAAAGTTCATGACCATAGACAACGTCGTTTGTTCGCTGCCTGGGCATCGAATCGTTTGGAAGAGGATCCCAATTTCGGGCGAAAAATCATCTTTAGCGACGAGGCGCATTTTTGGATGAATGGCTTTGTTAACAAACAAAATTGCCGTATATGGGACGACACAAACCCACACGAGGTTCACCAGGTGGTAATGCATCCTCAAAAAGTTACGGTTTGGTGTGGATTTTGGGCCGGCGGCGTCATTGGTCCGTATTTTTTCGAAAACGACGTTGGTGAGGCGGTCACTGTCAACGGCGAGCGCTACAGAACGATGATAACCAATTTTTTATGGCCCACATTGAACCATATGGACCTAGACAACATGTGGTTCCAGCAGGATGGCGCTACGTGCCACACAGCGGACGCCACGATTGACATTCTGCATGAGCGATTTGAGACTAAGGTTATCTCTCGCAGGGGTGATGTGAATTGGCCACCAAGGTCATGCGATTTAACCCCGCTAGACTTTTTCTTGTGGGGTTTTTTGAAGTCGCAGGTCTATGCAAATAAACCACAATCCACCGATGCCCTGAAGGCGAACATAACACATGCCATCGCTCAAATTCAGGCGGATCTATGCGGAAGAGTCATTGAAAATTGGACCACTCGGATCCGTGCCACTGTGAGAAGCCGAGGCGGGCATTTGAATGATGTCATCTTCCATACTTAATGGCATATATGGGCCTTTTAAATAAATAAAAAAAATTGTTGATACCTCATACGCAGCTTGTTTAATTTCGTTTCAAAATCTACCCGCCCTTATTGAAAAACCCTTTATATTTTGACGCTACTTTTCCGTGCCAGCGAATGGCTTCCCCTGCTCTGGGACCTGGCGCACTGGCCGGCTGTCCGTCACGAGGTGGTGGCGCGCATCCGCGGCGCCTGCCTGGCGGAGATGGCGCCGCGCCACGTGGCCGCCTACCTGGCCTTCCTGGCGCGCCACGTGTCCACCGCGCCGCAACCGCGCGACTATACCGACATCGTGCTGGTGAGTACACCACATCAGGTGGTATTTCCCCTTTAGTCACACCCTGGACACTTCATACAACGGGCCAGAAATGACATTTCAACAAACGAATGACGGAACAAACAAAATGGCGGCGAAATCCTTACCGGTAACCAATCTGGGTGACGAGGGGGTGAGGTCGCCATCTAGAGAGCGGCAGGGAGTGTCTATACTGTATGTAAGTACTAATATATATACTTTGCTTTAGTTTCACAGTAGGGCGGGAGCGGGGTGACTGTTTTAAAGGAGGGGGAGATGAGTGTGAGATACGTATGAGATAATTTCTATGGAACCGAAGAAGGAAGAGTATAAAGCACCGTAGGATCGGAAAAAAAACGCTAAGAGTATCATATCAGCTCATATATGTCCCCACCGAGGGGCTCGAGCCTACCCTGAAGAAGGGCGATCGGGCCTTATTCGACCACGCGGGCCCAGTGCGGGTTGGTCGACGAAGAGTATAACATTACTCAACAGATGGCGTTAAAACGAAAGGGTAACAGAAGTGATCACGTCAAAAAATCCTTTTTTAGGATAGTTAGGTACCCGCTTGTTTCATTCTTAATATCTACTATTCCCCAGGACCTGAGCCAACTGCTGATGGAGCGTACAACGGTGATGTCTTGCGTGCTGGGGGCGGGCGAACCCAGGGAATCTCCGCCCAACGCCGCCCAGCAGAAGGCGCTGCACGCGCTCACACAAATTATGTACACGTACATTGTCAAGGTAAATATGGGGTATCCCTTCAACAGCGCAGATCAAACGCGCCGCCAGGCACGCATGCGTGCGGGTTAATTTCGCTGGGCGAGGGTAGTTCACAGATTACCGAAGATTTCTCAGTATTTATTAATGATACATATTGATGGCAGAGTCCCTCCACAGTATTATGGTATAATTTATCATAAATAAGAGCAGTATTACCACACCTTGGACACTTCATACAACGGGCCAGAAATGTCATTTCAAAAAACAACAAATGACGGAACAAACAAAATGGCGGCGAAATCCTATACGTTCGACAAACAAACTAACCAATCTGTATCAATCTGGGAGACGAGGGGGTGAGGTCGAAATCTAGAAAGCGAGAGCGGCATTCAATCTAGAAAGCGAGAGCGGCGGCCATTCAGCGGGGTAACGCAGCTGCGTTACCCCGCTGAATGGCAATGGCCAACCTTTGCACCAGGAACGAACCGGAGCGGGAGTCCCCGCTAATATCATTCATCCTTCTCCCCAAATCAACAACGAACTGCTTCGCATCTGTCCCCCAACTGCCCATAGTCTCCACGGCAAAAGGTATAAAAAAGTAGTGAGGGGCTAACGCAGCGTACTTTTGCCTCTTCTTCTGCGCAGCGTCTTCTGCCGCCGCCGACGGCAACCGGACGGTCCGACTCAGGTGGCTGGCGGCGACCGTGCTGACGCACGTTGCGTCCCATATTAGGCACTTGCCGTTCTTCCAGGGCACAAGAGTCAAACCGTCCGGTCTCTTGCCGTCAGACCTGCACAGACCCGGCGGCTCCAGCAAACAAGGCACGTTGGCCGAAACGAGTGCTCTGCGGATGATGTCGTTCAGGGCATGGTGCCGCGGGAATCTACCTGTGCAACGACGACAGCTCAGAGCATGGTGGCTATCGGCCCCCACCATAGAGCCGCAGGTGCATATGTGAGGTTCACACACCTTGCAGCCTAGACGCAGAGCCACCGCCACTCGCAAAGAACAGTCGTCCATTAAAGTGCCCAGGTGAGGCGAAGGCAGTGCGAACAACCACGCCCCGGACTCAGGTTGCGACACCGCCAAAAGTCTGGCCTTGTCTGCTCCCGAAGCATCCTCAAGCAGGAGTTCCAAAGTCCTTTTCACCGGAACCTCATCCCACGCCCGCTGTACATGCGCAGCCTCCGGAATCGACTCACCCACACTGAGAGCCCGCCAAGCATTAATGGCATCCGACACAAAAGGCAAGCTCACCCCGTCACCTTCGGTTGGAAGAATAGCAGTGACAAGGTTTGCAACCCCATGCGCAGATGCCAGAAATGCCGGCAGGCCCACATCCCGCGCACGCCGTATCCCCAGACCCCCAAACCGCACTGGAAGAGTCGCCTGATTCCATTGGGGCTCCTCCAGGGAGACATTGAGGACAGACTCAACCACCGATTTCAGGGTAGCGTCAAAGGAAGACACTTCCTCCAAGCAGCGCCATGTGGGGGTGGTGCGCAGCAGGTAGGTGATTTTAGGGAGAGCGAAGCACATACGCAGCAAAACAATCGCAACGTGGGCCGAAAGGTGTTTTAAACGTTCCCCAGCGGTCAGGAGAAAATATTATAATTTATACGTCAATTATTTTTTCGCGCCGTAATCCAATCGGACGAGCGCGCGCTTGAAGAGTTAAGTGCGCGAGACCATGCGTCTTGAATTTTTTACGATCTAGTTTTAGCAACTACATGAGTTATCAAATACATAGGATAACTACGAGTAGATAACCATACTTCATGTAAACAAAAATTTCACACCTTTTTTAGTATCTCCATTATTTTTTTACAAGTTTTTTTTTCTCACCAATCGTAAAATTTTTGTTACATCGAAAATCTAGTTTCAAAATCATTATCTACAGTAGAGTTTAAAAAAACTAAAAAAACACGCTTTTAAAGTACATTAGACTAAAAAGTAAAAAATAATTCCTAATATAAGTTGAAAATAATAATTAACAAAAAATACTAGTATTATTGTGAAAAAGCGTGGGACGCTCTGTGCCATATTTTTCGTCTATCGAGCAACCCATACTTTTTCACAATAATACTAGTATTTTGTGTATTATTTTCAACTTACATTAAGAATTATTTTTTACTTTTTAGTCTGATGTACTTTAAAGGCGTGTTTTTTAGTTATTTAAACTCTATTTATTTTTTAGTTCACACTTATGAAATTATTATATTGTCGCTGATTCTTGATAAGTCTACAAAGTTTGAATTAAATCTGTCCGTTTAAAGGGGGTCAAAATCGAGTCCAAAGGAGTCGGTTACATACAAACATACAGGTGAAGCTAATAAAAGCGTGATAAAAATAGCACTATGGCGCAGATCTGCGCACGAACACGTTGTCATTTCATTCGCTTAAATTTGAATATTTTTACTCTGTGTGACAGTTTTTTCCTTACAAATTTTCAAGCTAATATAGGCCTTATTTCTTTCAAATATTGCCCTTTTTCGAGTGCAGTCGTTGTGTAGTCCTGCGTTCCGCCATTCAACGGTAACAATGTTATGAGTGTAGGTCTATAGGTGAAATCAAGTCAGCGGGACGTGAACCAGACTAGGATTGCAGAGCAAGCAATAATGTACCATCAGTCGTCATCGTCGTATCAGCCGAAAGGCGTCAAAACGGTGACGAAACAACAGTGCATGAAAATAAAGCTCCATAAATGCTTTGTTGCACTCCTCTCTCTTATCGTGTGGCACAATTAACCGTGCTATCCAAGGGATAGACGGCGGTTGCCTGGTGTTGCACTTAGCATCACCCGCGGTCACGTTTAGGGCATTTAGATTTACACCTACGGACGTGTGCAACGCGACCTTCATACACATCTGGAATTTCCTCACGATGTTAAGATATTGTATAGCTTTTATCGCGAGCTTTGGGGGACCGAATCAAGAAATTTCGTAACGAAAATAAAAGCTGACACCCACAAAAAAAATATATTGAGTTCTAAAAAACATACAGTGCCATCTATTTATCCACCATGATGATGATGATGACGATGATGAACTTTCTTAGTGTTAATTTATTACATAAACATCCCGCGCCCCAAGGACTATATGGTACTGGTAAATACTGCATAAATAATAAATAAATAAATAATTATAATTGCATAAGTTGATAGAAAATGCTATGCAATAGCTTTACCGCGGCAGTCCCCAAATGCCACACGTCTTTTTTTTCTATATATGTACGTAAGTTTAGAAAAATCTTACTGGTACATTGGCCGTCCGGATTTGAACCCGGGACCTCTGGTTAGGAGGGCCGAGCCGTTACCGGTTGAGCCACCGACGCTTTTTTGTTGCACTGAGCGAAGAAAGAGACTTAAAAAATAAACCTTCATACTGGTGTCGGAAATTAATCTACACTTTTCTGTACGATTTGTACACCTATAGCAACTTCCACAGATCCGTTCCTCCGACGTGGAAGAAACAGACCCTACTGCGTCGCCACCGGAAACGGAAGGTGTATGGGGAGGTGAGAAGATCACACTGCAGTGGGGCGGTGGGCAGAGGGCTACTATACACGTGCTGATCGCGCATGCTAATATGAAGCTGCTGTGCTATGGACCCTCCGTGTGTAAGTACTTGGCACCATTTTAAAGTTTTCTGTTTTGGAATTTTATACATTTCTTGAACTATTATAGGTGGGTAGAAAATAGAGGGTACATGAGGTTATAATTTAAATGGAATTTAGTGGAAGTAGTTTGAATATTGGTGCAGAACCTTGTGTCACACCCTGGACACTTCATACAACGGGCCAGAAATGACATTTCAAAAAAGACATATCGTCACTTACCACCAGCTGAGATTTTGTCAAGGGTTTACCGATTGCGAATAAAAAAAAGGAATGACGGCAAAAACAAAATGGCGGCGAAATCCTATACGTTCGACAACCAAACTGTAACTGTATCAATCTGGGTGACGAGGGGGTAAGGTTGCAATCTAGAGAGCGGCAGGGAGTGTCCCTACTGTTTGTTAGTACTAATATATATATTTGCCTGTGTTCCATTTCGGTAAGGCGGGTTCGAAATACGATCGATCGAGCGACACTTATTGCGCTCAGAGACTTTAAAGCGATTGTTGCAAATGTTGTATGTGCGGATAAAGGAGTTCGGCCCAAAGCGATCGCAGTAGTATACATTATGTTTGTCAAATCACAGGATTCCCGTATCGTGTTCGAGGTTAGCGAGCAAGACGGAGTTTGTGCTGTCGGCGATAAAAAAAAAAATAGACGGTATGCAAGTTCACTTGACAGGAAACAATAGGGCCCCGTTCTAAAACACATTCAAGAGAGTAATTATAACCTTGACATCAAGATAGCCTATAGTAAATATCTTAAATGTGAAACTTAAAGAGTCCCCAGGAGGCTCGAGTTTCCATACAAACGTAGTTCCGCTTTAATACAAAAACTACATATCGATGTTTTTTATTTGTTTTCGATGAACTAATATAAAACGAAAAAAAACTTTCAACTTTAAACTTTCAGTACAAAACTAATTTAAGCCTTCGTTTTGTTATGTTTCAATTTACTACGATGCAAACTATTTACAAACGTCTATATGTGTCTATTCAATATATTCGCAAATTTTGGATTCAATTCATGATTTAGTTTTTGTATTAAAGTGGAACTACTTTTGTATGGAAACTCGAGCCTCCTGGGCACCCTTAAGAGACAGACTCTTGTCAAGTAAATAATTACTGGTTTTAGAACACACAACCGTTTTTTTGCGTGTGGTCCGACAAGCACTTGGCCATTTTTAAATTATACTTTGAAGGTAGAGTCTTGTGAACTACTTGCCTGTCAGTATAAATGTCTAAGAGCGTCGCTGGCGTAACGGCTAGAGCCGCTACCTCCTGTCCGATAAGTTGTGATTCGAATCCTGCCACGTACCAATATGTTTTCGAACTTAAGTTTATCCGACGCTCGTACGGCGAAGGAAACCATCGGGAGGAAACCTGCACACGCCTGCGAAGTAACTCGAATGCTGTGTGAAGTGGAACAACCCGCACTGGGCCCGCTTGGTCGACTAAGGCCCGATCACCCCAATTCAGGGTAGTTTCGAGTCCGTCGGTGAGGACGTATATGAGCTGATATGATGATAAATGTCTTAATACATCGTTTAGAGAGTTATTGTCTCGTGTCGGAAGATAAGCTTCACTGCGGGTGTCGATGCGCTGAAATTCCTTTCTTACTGTATAAATATACACATCGAAATCCCCTCTTCTAAATTATTTTAAGTAATTGACATCTTTTAATTAGTTTAATATATTGATTACAATTCATTTTGTAATTCTTTTTTATTATGTTCTTGTATTCTATTTAATATTATATTATTTACATTATTTATTATTATTTTAGGGTTAACAGGTTTTTTTTAATTTTTTTTTATTCACATTTGGTAAGCCCTTGGCATCATCTCACCTGATAGTAAGTGACGATGATGCCGAAGATGGAAGCGGGCTTACCAAGATTCCCCAACGCAATGGAGAACTGGCTATCTTATCTTTAAGCCGGAGTATATCAATGTTGTTAAAACTGATGTTTGGCGGCAAGACTTAGATAAAATGGTGGTAGCTAGCCAGGCGGGCTTAGAAAATGCCCTACCACCAAACAAACCGAGTCTTACAAGATAACCCCACCGGGAATCGAACCCGCGACCTCCTGGTGTGAAGCGAATGGACTGACCATTACGCCATGGAGGCGGTTAAAATGGTAGTAGGTAATGTGGAATTAATGCAGATATATATATATATATATATGTGGGATAAACAATATCCATCTTAAAAACCGTTTGTATTGTATTGCAGACGACACAAACCAGGAGATGTTCTCTTACCTTCAATCGATCTGGGTGGGCAGTGAGGCGCCGGCCGCGCTACTCGCCGACTGCAGCTCGGAGGCTGCCCTGGAGACCTTGCTGCCCGACTGGCTGAGGCTGCACCTGGTAAATACCTTGGAAAATAACTTTAGAGACGTACGAGCGTTACATACATCCACAGACCAGCACTTCCAGTAAGGAGAAAATGAGGAGGTCGACCACTTCTTATCTAAGTCTTGCCGCCCAACAACATAGATGTGTTTCGGCTTGAAGATAAGGTAGCCAGCTCCCATTGCGTCGAGGAATCTTACTAAGCCCGCTTCCATCTTTGGCATCATCATTACTTACCATTAGGTAAGATAATGCCAAGGGCTTACTAATTGTGAATTATAAAAAACTTCTTCTTTTTTGATAATTACGGATTGTAAATAAACAAAAATGGCTGAAATTAGTTTTGTATTAAATCTATGTTTCATATTAAAGTTTTCGGATTGCTGACTTCGTTTACATTACGCTTAAGACGCTTAAGAGGATTGTGAAGCTGCGACTTTTCATACAAACGGCGTTAACGATTTTCACCTCTTAAATGTTAGCCGATTTGGACCAATTTTTTATAGGTTGTCAGTCAGAACAAAAACTAGGCTTATACGTTAAGTTTTTAATTTGTTTGGCGCCCGGGGGCGTTGTACATTATGTTTGTTTGTTTGTTAACTCTTTGTTGTGCAACAGATTGTACAATTATAGGTACAGGATAATGCAGATTTTTTTTTAAATTAAAAATTTAAGTGCGTTTAGCTGCACCTCACCTGATGGTACGTGCCAATGCAGCTAGTGATTAAGCAAGCCAAGGCCAGTAATGCTGCTTCTTCATCTTCTTCTTAGATTAATGCCATAATAACTTTAAGCGTCTTTAACCGTCTCCGTGGTGTAATGCTGAGCCCATTAGATTCACATCTAGAGGGCGCGGGTTCGATTGCAGAGTCTAACTTTGTTTTTTTTTATTCACAATTGGTAAACCCTTGACAACATCTAAACTGGTGGTAAGTGACGATGTTGCCGAAGATGAAAGCGGGCTTACCAAGATTCCCCAACGCAATGGGGAACTGGCTATCTTATCTTCAAGCCGGAACACATCAATGTTGTTAAAACTGATGTTTGGCGGCAAGACTTAGATAAGATGGTGGTAGCTAGCCAGGCGGGCTTATAAAATGACCTACCACCAACCTAACCGAGTCTTACAAGTTGACCCCACCGGGAATCGAACCCGCGACCTCTTGGTGTGAAGCAAATGGACTAACCATTACGCCACGGAGGCGGTTTTAACAATCGGCAAAGGAATCGCGTAACATATACACGTTAAAAAAACTCCTCCTTTTTTGAAGTCTATTGAAAATGTGCTTTGTTTCAGGTGCGGTCGGCGCGCCCGGCGCTGCTGGACGCGGGGCTGCGCGGGCTGCCGGCGCACAAGCTGGCGCTCTTCATACAGACCTTCGGCATGCCCGTCGCCTCCATGAGGTAACACACACACACACAACACTCCTTGCACGGTCAGCCGCACGTCTGTGGGAACCACCATCTTATCTGAGTCTTGCCGCCAAACATAAGTGTTAACAGCATAGATGTGTTCCGGCTTGAAGATAAAATAGCCAGATCCCCATTGCGTTGGGGAATCTTGGTGAGCCCGCTTCCATGTTCGGCATCATCGTCACTTACCATCAGGTGAGATGATGCCAAGGGCTTATCAATTGTGGATTTTAAAAAACTCTGGAAGCACGAAAACGGTCGAAAAAAATGCCACTAGCAGTCAAACCAATCCAAGTAATGATCGTGCATCAGACCAGTTAAGGCGACGACATATTAGAATCTTTGGTCGCGGGGATCTCGATTTTTCTCAGCAATTACATAACATAATATAAAAGTGATATTTAGTAACCTGATTCTTCATTTCAATAACTTCATTTTGTCAGTTGCAGAAACACGACTCTTATAACAGAAAAAAAACTTGTTTTAAAGCAGAAGTTTGTATTCCACACGCATACCAGACCGATTTAATTAGAAAATTACCTTTAGAATTTTCAAATTGTTTAGTCTAAACACACACTTTAATATGCCAGTTGGATTTTTGATGTGTAACATCTTTGCTCTCGCTTTCCTGCAATTTGTGGGAGTGATTTCGTGAAATGGGACGGAAATGTGAAACATGGGACGGAAATGTGTAACAGGAAGTCGCGAAAGCGCGGAATTCTACTTTACGAAAGTCCGACTCGCACTTGGTCGGTTTTTTTCGTTACTGTCAGATCCGCCACCCAGGTACAATATCGTCATCAAATCTAACTAACCTAAAGTATTTTGTCACATGTTACACATCATATGCGAGTACTGTAGGTCTCGCTCGAATTTTTTTTAAAATTAATTGTAGTTTTTAATTGAAACGAAAAAAACATTGAAAAAGCGGAAAGGTGTGGTTATTTTCTTTACTAGTTACACTTAAAGAAAAAAACAGAGACAACTGTTCCAATCAATGCCTCGACTTAACCTGCTCGATCGACCAAACCATACGAGGCGCACTGAGCTACGACCAGCGCTGGTGTTGGCAGAAAAACGGCTTCAAAAGTTAAAAAACTGAAAAAAAAAATTGGTTGTCTGTAAAGTCGGTTTACGGACGATAGTTTAACGTAACTACGTCATAACGTAACGGAACAATGAGCGTAACGGGACAATGAGTCATTCTTTTATCGTGCGTGCAGGCGGCGTCCATCGATTTATTATACGTTGTCACGTCAAAAATATACCAAAATTTTCTGTAACGATGTTCAATTTACTTAACCTACATGGCAACTACTGAAGATTTCTATCCCTTCTTACCATTAACAGCGCCCTCCTATACGCCCTCGACGCGTGCCCGCAAGGCGCTATAGTGCGTCTAGGCGTGGAACGCGCGTACATGTCGCAGCTACTGCGGGTGGCCCGAGCGAGGGGCGCCACGGGCGGCGCCGCCTTCGCAGCCGCGCTGAGACTGCAGCCGCCGCACTATCCTCCTGGTGAGACTCCCCCCCCCCTCTACCCCTCAATGTAAATGTCAAACACCACATTCATCGACGACGTACACGTTGTGAAGCGATTTCGCTATGCTGTTGAACATTTTAATGTAAAAAATAATACAGTGTAAACTCTATATAGCGACACTCAAGGGACCGGGCATTTTTTGACGCTATTGAGAGTTTTCGTTATACAGAGAGAAATTAGCGTTAAAGTAAACCAGCTGGAGCCAGAAAATGTTGACGTTTCAAAGAGTGAATCGTTATATCTAGTGACGTGTTACAGAGTTTACACTGTATTTTGAACCCATTGTTTATAACGTTGAATAAACTTGTATGCAGGGTAATCGACTACAAATGTATTCATGTAGGTAACTGAATGACTTTTCAACTGACTTCCAAATAGGAGGATGTTCTCAATTCGGCTGTATATTTTTTTATGTGTGTTACCTTAGAACTTTTGACTGGGTGAACCGATTTTTATGATTTTTTTTTATTTGAAAGCTAGTGCTTCCCGGGTGGTCCCATATAAATTTTATCAAAATCGGTGTAGTACGTTAATAGAAAATTAACAAAAACCAAAAATAATAATGCAACTAAAATGTACTAAGTTGTTGCGATGGAAGTCGGTTTTTTAACGTGTTTAGCGTTTTATTGTAAAACTTTGCCAAAAGCTTTATTTAGGACATTTCAAACGACTTTAAAAAAGGAGGAGATTCTCAATAAGACTCATGTTTTTATTTGTATGTTTGTTACGCGATGTCGTCGCGGATTGTGAAACGATTTTCTTGATTCTTTTAAGGGTTCCGTAGCCAAAGGGTAAAAGCGGGACCCTAATTCTAAGACTCCGTTGTACGTACGTCTGTCACCAGGCTTGAACCGTGATAGCTAGACAGTTACAATTTTCACAGATGATGTATTTCTGTTGCCGCTATAACAAAAAATACTAAAAAGTGAAAGTCGGCAAACGTGTTTTTTTTTGAAACGTGACGAAACTAGGGCCATCTAGTATGATGTTACGGAACCCTTTGTGCGCGGTTCTGACTCGCATTTTTCCGGTTTTTTATTCTATAGGGTTTACTGCCTGCCAGGCTGGCTCTATGTAAGTTTTATCAAAATCGGTTTTGTACTTTTTTTTTAGGAAATTAACAATAACAAAAAAAACTTGCTAGGTGGTTGCGATTCAAATTGGTTTTTTAAAGTTTTCAGCGTTTCCAACTATCATACACACTAATTTGCTGGCAGCCAACTATGTATGAAAGTCCAATTATTAGCGATTTAAAATAATGGGAAGGCCATCTAGCTCGTGCAATCGATGTAGTGTTCGACGGCCCCCGCCTGGTGGCCTGGTGACCTGGTGAGGCTCGCAGGATACGCTGGATGCATGTGGCTCGAAGTCGTGCTAAACTAAGGTCTATGGGAGAGGCCTTTGTTCAACTGTGTTCGTCTTCTGGCCGAGATGATGATAAAATAATCTTAAATCATCTTCCCTCAATATTCACTTAAGATTTTCATTCCTAGATGAAGCCTTATTCGATGAAGAAGTGCTGCCCGAAGAGCCGCGCGACGTGTGGGCCAGCGCGGCGCCTGGAGCCGCGGCGCCCTCCCCCGAGAGGGTGCACGCTCTGCTCAAGTGCATCTTCGTGGAGGACAGAAGCTTCAGCGGCGACGTCGACACTGCCCTCGCACAGCTCATATCTGTGAGTAACACTTAGGGTCCTCCAAACATACGATTTTATTATCTACTAGCTTTTTGTGAACATCGTTTTTGTGGCCGTCTTTGAGGGTGAGTGGTGCGCGAGCCGCAGAACTATAAGAACTATATCGCGCTATTCTGATTAGAAGTCTGTGTCACTTCCCACCCCCTCAACCAGTTCTATACAAAAACACTTCAATCGGTTGCTCCGTTACACGTACGCGAGCGTGGAAATCAGTTTTCCCCAGATCCCTCGGGTACTATGTCAGGATATGCTAACTAGTAAATTTTGTCATTTTCCACACTCTCAACCATCTCTGTGCAAAAAATCACAACAATCTATTGTTGCGATGTTAAAGAAACTAACCAAAAAAAGAGTATTTTTTCCGTTCCCTCAGGAACTCCATCGGACTGTGCTATTTTAATGGTATAAAAAGTAGCCTATGTCCTTCCCCGTGACACAGGCTACCTGCATGCCTAATTTCATCAAGATTGGTCAAGGTGTTAAAGCGTGAAAAGGTAACAAACAAACAAACACATTTGCTCAATTATAATATTAGTAAGGATAGTCCGCGTGATCCTTCGCTGTAGATGTGGCAATCAAATGCCTATACCGATCAGGTAATCACCATGCTTTTTTTAATGATTTTTTGTTCACAATTGGTAAGCCCTTGGCATCATCTCACCTGGTGTTAAGTAACATGATGCTGAAGTTGGAAGCGGGCTTACCAAGATTCCCCAATGCAATGGGGATCTGGCTATCTCATCTTCAAGCCGGAACACATCAATGCTGTTAACACTGATGTTTGGTGGCAAGACTTAGATAAGATGGTGGTAGGTAGCCAGGCGGGCTATGAAAATGCCCTACCATCAACCAAACCGAGTCTTACAAAGTTGACCCCGCTAGGAATCGAACCCGCGACCTCCTGGTGTGAAACGAATGGACTAACCAATACGCCACGGAGGTGGTTAAAAGTGGTGGTTGGAGCTCTTCCAAAATTGCAAGCATGTGCGCGATAACTGCTTTATTGTTTAAAATAAAGTATCTGTCTTGTTTAAATATTCCACAGCTAATAACAGACGAGATAAAGGCCTCGCCCAAGACTCAAACCCCGTACCTGCAGCAAGTGGTAGGCTTTCTCCGCGCGGCGGCGGGCGGGGGGCGGGCCGCCACCGGGCTGCTGAGGCGGCCCGCGCACGCAGCCTCGCTGCTCAGGGTGTTGGTGAACGCTAAGACGCCGCAGTTGAGCGAGGTAAACATAGCTATCATCATCTTATCAGCACAGAGACGTCTACTGCTGCACAAAGGCAAGGATTTCTATGATGACCGCTCCTGCTCCTGCGGCTTCCCATGACATTCACCAGGTCGTCCGTCCACCGAGTGGAAGGCCTGCCTATGCTACAACTTCCGGCGTAAGGTTTAGGATTCCTCGAGATTTTTCATTTCTCGTGTCTCGAGTATTCTCGAACTCGATTTCTCCGGACTTTCCGGGAAGTCGAGTAATTTTCATCTTTTTATATATTCACAATCGGTAAGCCCTTGGCATCATCTCACCTGACGGTAAGTGACGATGATGCCGAAGTTGGAAGCGGGCTTACCAACATTCCCCAACGCAATGGAGTCTAAGACTAATTGTGTTGTTTAAATAAATAAAAAACTCGTTAATACACATTAATATTATATTCCTTGAAAAACAATCTACAAAGTAATTATGTAAATAATAACTAAATTTAAAATTGTAATCAATATCAACTTTTTGATAAACTAAACAAAACCTCCAGTGATTAAATACAAAAATAATCAAATTAAAAAACAATTTTTTTTAACTAAAAAAGTAGGTAACTCATTTATTAGTAACTTGGGTGAATAATCACAGCACTATTTTTGGCAAATGTGTTAATTTAACCTGTTCTTTAATTAATAAAATAAAATAACGATAAAATATGCATTATGATAAACCAAAGCATTTATAGTATTACTAGCTGTTTCCCGCGGCTTCACCCCGTGAACAACGTTTCTATGACGACTTTTCGAGGGTGCGCAGTGCGTGGCAACAAGTAGCCTATGTGTTAATCCAGGTTCTAATCTGTCTACCTACCAAATTTCAGCCAGATACACACTCACAAAGTTTCGCCTTTATAATATTAGTGTGATTAGTAGCACAATCGTTTCGAATGCCTAGGAGACTGCGAGAATGTGGACGATTATAATGACAGGTTCGTGGAAATTGTTCAAAGGGTCGGGTCTAAGATTTTTAAAACTCGCCGTTCAAACAGAACCAAAAAAATCTCCGACTTCACCAGCAACCTCATGGAAGAAAGACGCAGATTGGTTTTGCAGTCCTCTGAAGACGCTACTCAGTATCGGCAACTAAACAGGCAGATCTCTAAGTCCCTAACTCGCGATTTACGCCAATATAATACAAATTGTATTAAAGAGGCGATTGAGCACAACAAAGGCTCAAAAGTGTTCGCGAGAGATCTGTCTGTTGGACAAAGCCAACTGACCAAGCTGAAGACTGAGGACGGCAGGACCATATCGTCTAAGACTGAGTTGCTGGAAGAAGTTGAGAAGTTCTATGGACAATTGTACAAGACCACACGTTTGCCTGTCAGCGATCTGGCTGAAGACCCAAGAGCCAGACTAACCCGACACTATACCGAAGATATCCCGGACGTCAGCCTGTACGAGATTAGAATGGCTCTCAAACAGCTCAAGAACAACAAGGCACCGGGTGATGATGGAATTACGGCTGAACTTCTGAAAGCAGGTGGAACACCGGTACTTAAAGCTCTTCAGAAGTTATTTAATTCCGTTATACTCGAGGGACAAACGCCTAAGGCATGGCACAGAAGTGTGGTCGTGCTTTTCTTCAAAAAGGGTGACAACACTCTGCTGAAGAACTACAGACCCATCTCACTTCTGAGCCATGTCTACAAGCTGTTTTCGAGAGTCATTACGAATCGTCTCGCACGCAGGTTTGACGACTTCCAGCCTCCCGAACAAGCCGGTTTCCGAAAAGGCTTTAGTACCATAGACCACATACATACGCTGCGGCAGATTATACAGAAGACCGAAGAGTACAATCAGCCACTATGCTTGGCGTTTGTGGACTATGAGAAGGCCTTTGATTCAGTCGAAACCTGGGCTGTGCTACAGTCTCTCCAGCGGTGCCAAATTGACCATCGATACATCGAGGTGTTGAAGTGTCTGTATGAAAACGCCACCATGTCGGTTCGCCTCCAGGACCAGAACTCGAAACCTATCCAGTTGCAGCGAGGGGTGAGACAGGGAGACGTTATATCTCCGAAACTGTTCACCGCCGCCCTGGAAGATGTTTCTAAGCTTCTGGACTGGGGTGGACTCGGCATCAATATCAACGGCGAGTACATATCCCACCTCCGATTCGCTGACGATATCGTGGTCATGGCTGAGACTATGGAAGACCTAAGCACAATGCTCGATGGCCTCAGTAAGGTCTCTCAACAAGTGGGTCTTAAAATGAACATGGACAAGACGAAAATAATGTTAAATGTCTGTGTCGCACCCACTCCTCTAAAGGTTGGAGACTCTACACTGGAAGTTGTTGACGAATATGTATACCTGGGACAAACAGTCCAGCTAGGCAGGTCCAACTTCAAGAAAGAGATCAATCGACGAATCCAACTCGGCTGGGCAGCGTTCGGGAAGCTTCGCAATATCTTCACGTCCCAAATACCGCAGTGTCTCAAGACTAAGGTGTGACCAGTGTGTGTTGCCAGTGATGACTTACGGAACTGAGACATGGTCGCTTACTGTGGGCCTCATAAGAAGGCTCAAGGTCACCCAAAAGGCAATGGAGCGTGCTATGCTCGGAGTTTCTCTGCGTGATCGAATCAGAAACGAGGAGATCCGCAGGAGAACTAAAGTAACCGACATAGCTCACAGAATCGCTAGACTGAAGTGGCAGTGGGCAGGGCACATAGCTCGTAGAACAGATGGCCGATGGGGCAGTAACGTTCTCGAGTGGCGACCGCGCACCGGAAAACGTAGCGTAGGCAGGCCTCCCACGCGGTGGACCGATGACCTGGTGAAGGTCGCGGGAAGCCGATGGATGCGGGCAGCGCAGGACCGGACGTCGTGGAAATCCTTGGGGGAGGCCTTTGTTCAGCAGTGGACGATTTGTGGCTGATATGATGATGATGATGATTAGTAGGATGTCGGAAAGCCGCTCCTTCTTTATCAGACACCATTTTCCGACATGAAAAACACTAGTTCGTAAGTAGAAACCTTTTTTACAGACGGCAGAGAAGTTAGTGCAACAGTACAAGTGCGCGACAGGTTGCGTGGTGGATGCTCTGCGCGCGCTCACCGCATCCCCTCGCGCCGTGAAGTCTGAGCGCGACGAGATGCCGCGCGTGCCGCCCGCCGCTACCAGGGCACAACTCATAGCTGGTGAGTTACTGCGGCCTACCGCCCGACCACGCCCCGGACACGTCATACAACGGGCGAGAAATGTCATTTCTGAAAACGGATAACTCACCGCGAAACTCTTTACGTTCGAGAATCAAACTAGCACCAATCTGGGTAACGAGGTGGTGAGGTCGGAATCTAGAGAGCGGCAGGGAGTGTCCATACTTTACTATAGTCCATGTCCATATAGTTTGGCTTGACTGAGACGTCGCCGGGCGGCAGGCGCGCGGTGTGGGATTGAGGGAGACGCACTACTAGCACTGTGACATCTCCCTCCTCACGAGTTCGAAAAACATCAAAAAATAAAAATTGGAACCATTTTTCTTATGAAAATAAACTAGTTGTCACGCCAAAAACACATTAGCTATAATAAATATGAAATGTGTAATTACTCTACTGCGCCAGAATATAATATTTATTTGGCACGGTCTGTCGCCTTGAGGCCTTTGTCCAGTGAGACGTGGCAGTGGACATCTTTCGGCTGACATGATGATGATGATTCGTTCAAATGCGGACGCGCTCAGTCCGAGGCACGCCACGACCTGACAGCTCAAACGGCGCTCGGATTTTTTTTTAAATTCACAATTGGTAAGCCCTTGGCATCATCTCACCTGATGGTAAGAGACGATGATGCCGAAGATGGAAGCGGGCCTACCAAGTTTTCCCAAAGCAATGGGGAACTGACTATCTTACCTTCAAGCCGCAATACGTCAATTTTATTAACATTAATATTTGAAGGGCACACTTAGATAAGATGGTGGTAGCTAGCCAGGCGGGCTTAGAAAATGCCCTTCCACCAACCAAACCGAGTCTTATAAAGTTAGACTCCGCCGGGAATCGAACTCGCGACCGCGTGATGTTAAGCTAATGGACCTAACCATTACGACACGGAGGTGGTTGTCTCCAAGTACGTCGAAATCATATTCGGCGCGAGCCGTGTGTGGCGAGGCAGCTCAACCCGAGCAAAGTATATATATTAGTACTAACATACAGTATGGACACTCCCTGCCGCTCTCTAGATTGTGACCTCACCCCCTCGTCACCCAGATTGATACAGATTGGTTAGGTACAGTTTGGTTGTCGAACGTATAGGATTTCGCCGCCATTTTGTTTGTTCCGTCATTCCTTTTTTGAAATGTCATTTCTGGCTCGTTGTATGAAGTATCCAGGGTGTGACCCGAGGCCGCATCTAGTCTGTACGCCCCTTTAGAGTTTGTTTGTGGAGTAAGGACGTGCTTACAACATTGGCAGTGTGGACGTTACAGGTAATCCAGCGAATAGAGACAAAAAGAGGGTGGTTACCTTGCGAACGGTCCGGTAGTTCAACATTTTTGATATGTGGTCTAGCATGTTATTAAGTGTTTATAATGCAAAATGCACAATCCTCCCCCCTCCGCGCCCGCCGAAAAGCTGTATCAATGGAGCTCATCCGTATGAGTAGAGACGCTGCTCCCCTAAACCTGCTCAAGACCATCTCATGCAGATGCACAACGGGCGTGTGGCTGTAGAAAGGTGGGCCTAAATTGTTCCGCCCTTTGTAAATTCTGTGCTGGCCAAGAGTGTTGAAAACAGAAATGAAGTCATCGTCGACGACGAAGACGACGTCGATTTAGTAACTCCACTGTTTGACAAAAATGAAGACCCCTGACTTCATTAACTCACCCTCCTCGAAGCGAGCGAAGCGCATGTAAATTTGTTTTTCTTACAGTTCTAAGCTCAATAACTACCGATTCTTGTATGAATATCACTGGCTTTTATTCGAACTTTGTTTAAATAAATTAATCTATAAAACATGTATCTGCTGTGTTTGTGGGTTATTTGGAATTGAACATTCCCTCTCACCAGTAGCTATTCAAGTGAAATAGTACCTGCCTCATGAGCATTGCGCTGTAACATATAACAAACTCAAGTAGGATTAGTATGAAACTCCAAATTCAAACTCCAAACATTTTTAAAGCCTTGCGTTTTTTTAGAGAATCATATCTCCATGGCATTGTTACGCAAATATGACTTCGACTGTACATGTATTTTATAGGTTATTAAATTCCCTACAAATTTTATTCTACTACTTGTTTTCCTAAAATAGGCCAAAACTAAATTACAGCGTTCTAAAGTTAGAAGTTAGACGAATTTCCGTACAATGCAATTTTATTAATTTTTTCAAAAAGTACATATTTGCGTAACTACTCGTCTTAGAAACAAAACTTAAAACGTAAATTATATGAAATTTAATTCTCTACAACATTGGCCTAACTCTTTTTTAGCTAAAATTCACCAAAACGAAGATATAAGCAAAAATCTGAAGAGTTTTTTTCGGTTTTTTCAATATGGCGGCGGGCGCGGAGGGGGGGGGGGGGGTTCATTGTGCATTTTGCATTATAAACACTTAATAACATACTCGACAACATATCAAAAATTTTGAACTACCGGACCGTTTTTAAGGTAACACTCCTCTATTCACTGGATTAAGGGTGTTTAATAGTCAATTCATGTATTAACTAGCTATTTCCCGCGGCTTCGTCCGCGTGGATATCGTTTTAATGACTGTCTTTGAGAGTGAGTGGTGCGCGAGCGTTTTCTCCAGAATCCTCAAGAACTATATCGGGCTATTCTTATTAGCATTCTGTGTCACTCCCCACCCCCTCAGCCAATTCCATACAAAAAAAACTTCAATCGATTGCTCCGTTGCGACGCCGACGTGCGCGAGCGTGGAAATGAGTTTCCTCCAGATCCCTCGGGAACTGTGTAATAATATGCTAATGTCATTTCCCACCTCCTCAACCATCTCTGTATAAAAAATCACAAAAAAATATTGTTCCGTTGCGAGGTTAAAGAAATTAACCCAAAAATAGTATTTTATCAGTTCTCTCAGGAACTGCATCAGACTGTGCTATTTTCACGAAATAAAAAGTAGCCTATATCCTTCCCCGTAACACAAGCTACCTGCATGCCAAATTTCATCAAGATTGGTCAAGGTGCTGGAGCGTAAAAAGGTAACAAACAAACAAATAAGCACATTTTCACATTTATATTATAATTTTCATCATCAACATCATATCAGCCGAAGGACGTCCACTGCTGGACATAGGCCTCCCCTAAGTATTTCCACTACGACCGGTTCTGCGCTACCCGCATCCAGCGGCTTCCCGCGACCTTTAAGAGGTCATTGGACCACCGAGTGGGAGGCTTGCCTACGGTACGTTCTACGAGCTATGTGCCCCGCCCACTGCCACAATTCTGAGGGCTATGTCGGTTACTTTTATTCTTCTACGGATCTCCTCGTTTCTGATTCGATTACGCAGAGAAACTCCGAGCATAGCAAGCTCTAATGCCCTTTGGGTGACCTTGAGCCTTCTTATGAGGACCATAGTAAGCGACCATGTCTCAGTTCCGTATGTCATCACTGGCAACACACACTGGTCGAAGACCTTGGTCTCAAGACACAGCGGTATGTGGGACGTGAAGATATTGCGTAGCTTCCCGAACGCTACCCATAATTTATAATATTATAGTAAGAATTATTTCGTACAGCTTTGGAGGCAGCAACGCCCAGCACTTTAGAAGCGCTCGGTAATCGCATCATCGAGACGCAGGACACGCAGCTGATCGTGGACGTCATCTCCACGCTGCTCGAGAAGAACCAGGACGCCTGCTACGAGACCGCGGTGAGTTAGCTTACCACTTTGTTTGTCCAACTACGGCGCGACTACCAATGAGAATATTTATTTAGCTGAAGTTTTTTTGAAATTGATGAATCCCACTGTACACAAATACATTATTATCACAATAGTATACTGCTCCCATACACAGGGTTAAAATTGATGCAGGAGGCGTTAACTGGGGCTTCTACTCATACTGGAAACATTCCCCAAAAAACCATAGTATTTAAAAAAAAAATCGACGCTCCATACAAAAATGTGTAAATTTAGTCAATCAGCTGATCGATTTGTATGAAGAGTTCAATTTTTTTTCGAATGACTCTTGGGAACAATTGTTTAGATAAGTAGAAGCCGCAGTGAACGGGCCCTACACCAATGGTACTACAAGATGGAGTTTTAACGCAGATACGCCTACCAGCTGTTAGAACACCGGAATTTTTTTTTTTTTATTTTTTTTTTTCTAAGTTAGTAGAACGATTACAAATCACATGCAATTATATAAAAAAATAGTAATTTCCGTAGTAAGTGGGTTAATGCCTGCCCTATGTGGGTATTTCCTAAGATAATATTTAAAAAAAAGATTCGACGAAACGCTTGAATACAAGGAGACGCCGTAATATGTTAGAACATACATTTCGATACATTACGGAAAACTGACATAAATACTTTATTGAATATCTTCCTTAACAAAATCTCGTCAACCCTTGAACGCAAGTGTAGGAACATCATTTACATAATTTAACACAATAAACACTTTAAAATTATATTATTATATTATAAAAACTTTCTATTAATTTACAGATACTTAGGTTTTATAATTGAAGCACTTAAGCCCTCACACATTGCTATCCTCACGGGGCGTCATAATTAATTGAAAAACACCTTCCTACTATTACACATATTATTATGTTTGTACATCATTAGTTGGGACACTGCAATGAATAAATGAAATGAAATGAAAAATGAAATAAAAAAACAGACTTCATTAGCAGCAATCAACTAATTTTCCCGTTTTTACCCTTTGGGTACGGAACCCTAAAAATATACAGTTGAACATATAAAGACCCTCCTCCTTTTTTGAAATCTGTTACAAATATATGCAGTTTCATAGAGGACAACGCCATCTATACCTGTCACAGTGTAATACGCTTATTTTTCGACTTTTTCGTTGTGCAGATAAAACAGGAAGATGGCGCCCTCCCGGAGCACGTGTTCAGTCGCCGCGGGCTCGGCTGTGGGCTGCTGCTGGACTGGCTGTCCGAGCTGCAGCGAGAGACGCTCGGCGCACAGCCACAGAGACAGGTACGATTTTTTTTAAAGTGAAACTTTTTTTATATCGTCTCAATTTTTTTCGTCTGTGTGTCGCGTGACGGTCGGTATGATCGTTTCGTCCTCTGTACCGTAGCTCCAAGACGAGAGCAGCCATGATCGTTTCGTGCTCTGTAAATGTCTATAATGTGAAAAAAAGTTTCACTTTTACCGTGGTTTCATAAAACCACACTTTTTTTTATTTACAATAGGTTATTTGACAGTCATCGGTCCAACGAGTGGGAGGCCTGCCTACGCTACGTTTTCCGGTGCGCGGTCGCCACTCGAGAACTTTCAACGACCATCTGTTCTACGAGCTATGTGCCCCGCCCACTGCTACTTAAGTCTAGCAATTCTAAGTGCTATGTCGATTACTTTGGTTCTCCTATGGATCTCCTCGTTTCTGATGCGATCACGCAGGGAAACACCGAGCATAGCACGCTCCATTGCCCTTTGGGTGACCTTGAGCCTTCTTATGAGGCCCATAGTAAGCGACCATGTCTCAGTTCCGTATGTCATCACGGGCAACATTCTGGTGCGGTATCTGTACACCTCCCAAAGATCTACACTACACAACAAAAAGTAATTTAAAACGTTAACAGTCCAGTGTACCGTATGTGGCATACTTCGATTCACCAAAGTTGACCACAAATAGCGGCCGTCGCGCATATGTACTTGTATGAAGAAAAGACTTAAGACAAAATAATATTTTATTGTTAGTAAAATAATATATGTAGGTTTTTTTATAATCTTCAAGTGTTTTAGTCTCCCTTGAAAAATATTTAAACACGTCGTACACCATCCTTCTCGACTGTCTATTTAGAGCACTGACTTTTCCTCGGGGCATATTTATCCACCCAAGTCAAAACAAATAACTTAACAGAAACATCGAAAACTTAACAAGAAACAATTCAAAACAAATAACAAAAACAAGTAAACAATTTAAAATAAATAACGAAAACAACAAAACACTTTTCTTTTCAATTGTACTCTAGAGCAGTGGGACGAATAGCGACTGAGCGGTGTGCTGCGCACCAATAGCGCCGCTCCGGTCTTGACGCATTCAGCTCACGCCTCACCCCGCACCTCCAAGGGGACCTAAAAATGCTTTCTGCGCAGTGGTCACCTATCGTGAACCGAAGTATACACGGGGAGCGGTTCCGCCGAGTTCGTGTACCCTATGAGACACGCGAGCCGTGTGTTACTTTACGGGCTCACACCATATGGACATATGGCGTGTTTGAGACCGCTTGTATGGGACTGTTAACGTGATAATAATACTAAATAACTAAATTCATTTCACTATCGTCCGTCAGTTGAAATTACTACTGTTGCCGTTATCACCCGACTGTGCCAGAAGGAGCGTTATGTTATGTATATTTCTTTGGCATGCTCTTTATGGATGAATTTAAACTAGTGGGGTGTCGTTGGATTCATCTTAATTGTGCGAGTGACACTGGGTAACACCCTGGACACTACAACGGGCCAGAAATGACATTTCAAAAAAGGAATGTCGGAACAAACAAAATGGCGGCAAAATCCTATATGTTCGTAAACCAAACTGTAACCAATCTGTATCAATCTGGGTGATGAGGGGGTGAGGTCGCAATCTAGAGAGCGGCAGGGAGTGTTCATTATGTATGTTAGTACTAATATATATATTTAGACTGAGTATATAAAAATTTAAAAAAGTTAAAATGGCGAGGTTTTGGCGCCAAATTTTGTAAATGGGGTAAAATATGCACTATGCATGAGATTGTGCTGGAGATGTTCTTTACTGCTTCTACTGGCGAGAAGGCAACTATGAATAAGAAAAGTTTAGGGACAACTAGCCAATGGGCATGGATCTCGGCTTAGGGTGTACTTACGGCAAAGTATATATATATATATATATATATATATATATATATATATATATATATATATATATATATTAGTACTAACATACAGTATGGACACTCCTCGATTGCGACTTCACCCCCACGTCAACCAGATTGATTCAGATTGGTTACAGTTTGGTTGTCGAACGTATCGGATTTCGCCGCCATTTTGTTTGTTCCGTCATTCCTTTTGTATGAAGTGTCCAGGCTGTGCTTACGGGGTGTCGGTTTGAAGACAGAATATGGCATCTTGTTTCCATCTTTTTAAAGTTCAGTCGGGTTTTTTTAATTTTTTTAATTTACTTTTTTTATAGTATTTGGGTCTGTGTCATGACTTTTGGTCTATCTACCGCTAATCTACGGTTAGCGGCGATTTGTCCTTTGTGAGCATTTAGGAAAATGAGCGTGGTATTATAACTCTGCTAGTTGAATTGGCAATGGGCAGGCCATACAGATCGCAGAACCGATAACCGATGGGAAAGAAAGATTCTGGAGTGATGACTGTGGGCCGGAAGACGTAATGTTGGACGGCCTCCAGACTGATGATCTGGTGAGGCTCGTGGGAAGCCGTTGGATGCATGTGGCTCGAAATCGTGCTGAGTGGCAGTCTCCGGGAGACGTCTTACAGCTGAAATAGTGATGGTGAAACCTTCTCTAATAGCTTTGCTCTTGCCTTCTGGTATAATCATGATATCAGCCGAAAAACCTCCACTGCTGGACATAGGCCTCCCCCAAGGATTTCCACGACGGCTGGCCTTGCGCTGCCCGCATCCATCGGCTTCCTCCAATCTTCACCAGGTCGTCAGTCCACCGCGTGAGAGGCTTGCCTACGCTACGTTTTCCGGCGCGCGGTCGCCACTCGAGAACTTTACTGCCCCAACGGCCATCTGTTCTACGAGCTATGTGCCCTGCTCATTGTCACTTCAGTTTAGCGATTCTGTGAGCTATGTCGGTTACTTTGGTTCCCCTGCGGATCTCCTCGTTTCTGATACGATCACGCAGAGAAACTCCGAGCATAGCATGCTCCATTGCCCTTTGGGTGACCTTGAGCCTTCTTGTGAGACCCATAGTAAGCGACCATGTCTCAGTTACGTAATTCATAACTGGCAACTGGCAACACACACTTGTCAAAGACCATAGTCAAAGAGACACTGCGGTATTTAGGACGTGAAGATATTGCGAAGCTTCGTATTTTGTAACTATAAATTTGTAATCAAATCTCTTTGCTTGTATTATTTGTACCTGGCTGGTTATAAAAAAATTTAATAAGTATACTTTCGAAATTTTAATAAAAAATCAAATTCCTGCCATTTTAAAATAGTTTTTTTTGTCTATGAAAATGAGTGAAAGTAACGAGAAATTCGCTACATTTTGAAATTTTATGTAAAAAAAAAAAAGTAAAAAAGCAACGCAGGCCGCGAATAAAATGTGTGCTGTTTAAAGACCTAATGCAGTATCAATCAGTAGCACAAACTTGGTTCAAACGTTTCCAGTATGGAAATCTGAACGTTCAAGATGCAGCTCGTTTTGTTCGCCCTGTTTGAATTTACATACAAAATACGAAGAAACTTTTCCCCCGACCTAATATGTCAAGCAGGGATGTTAGGGAGCTCCGTAACCGTAACAGAAACTATCGGATATCCGATATAAAATAATATCTATAACCGTATCCGAAATAAAAGTTTCGGATAATATCGAATATGTATGATTCAGAGCAAGTGAAAATTAAGTAACCAATTTAATTATAATAAATAAAGAAAGCTGTGATTGTTACGTTAAACTTAAAATATAGTAATAAATATGTGCAATGAGCATTCTAAATTTAATTCTAATTTTAATATTTTCTTCGAATTCGTATAATTACTAATTAAGTATAAGTTATAATTTTGTTATTTCATTTTAGGTAGAAAGAAAGCACTCAACATTTATCTGACTGATTTTTGTTCCTACCAAATAAAACCATTTTATTAGCTATTTATATTTTACTTATGAAATTCCTTAAAAATGTAATATTCTTATTCGAAATTAACGGATAATCCGAAATAATTTCATATCCGTATACGGTATAATAATCATTTCTATATCCGTATCCAATCCTTATCCGAAATTTCATATCCATAACATCCCTGATGTCAAGCAACCTGTGATGTTATCAAGTTCATTGTGTGTGTGGCAGATGCGACTGATGTTCCGGTCGGGCTGTGCGGCGTGGCGGCCGTTGCTGGTCACGTTGCTGGCGCACCGCGCTTCCTGGAGGACGTTGCACACGTGCCTCACCACGCTGCTGGAGCCTGATGGGTATGATACACTTCCTTAGTAGTGGAACTTAACCTGTCTTAGAAACTTTCTGGAAAAGGGACGGACGGTGCGTTACACCGTCCGAAAGGCATATCCTTGGGAATTCGCACGGCCGTTCCGGGGGGACAACAACACTGTTTTAGGTGGAGTCAGAAGCTAAGTGAACAATTTTATATTGATTTTTAAACGAGTTACCTTAACGGTATGCTTTTAGAGAAACTGCATCATCAGATGTAAACATTTCCAATTTTGAATGTAACATTAGATATAGTTGTTTTTACTTTCGAGCGACGAAGGAGGAGAAATACCTACTATTGTGATGGCAAAAAAACAAAGTTGAGATTTTTATGGGGATCGATTGTCTTACACTAATAGAGTCAGAAATAAAAAAAATGTGTGTGTCTGTACGTCTATCCGGTGCTCCAGTTACCAAACTTCTAGACGGATTTTAGTAAAATTTGGGTCCAGCCGTTTTTCTTAATTTCCCTTATCTCGATTTTTAGGGTTGCCACCATAGTAAAAATCAATTATTTTTTAATTCAAAAATGGCTAACGATTTTAATGGAACTTGGTACGTTACTATAACTCTTTATTGCCTACAGCACATGGTAGTATGTTATTGCAAGAAAAATCGGAATATGGTACCTCCCATAAAAATCCAGGTTTTTTCGTTACTTTTTCTCAAAAATGGCTCTTACGATTTTATTAAAACTTTGTGTATTACTGCATTGCGTAATTGATTATTTCAGAAAAAAAAATTGAGAGAGGTAGGTACCTCCCATACAAACCGAAATTATTTGTAAATAAATTTTTCATTTTTAAGTTTCATCAAGTCTGATAAACATTGCTGTATTCTTTGCTACTAAGTAAGTGTAGTGTTTATAGTTGATTTGTGTGTGCCCGACTACGGCAGATGATTTAGGCTTCGCGACAAAGTATGCACAGCCTGGCTGTACAATTGATTTTTATTCAGGATCAATTTCATCATTATTTTTTATGGAAGAATTTGGACAAAATTGATGTCAAAACAATCACGAGGTATCCGTTCTTTCTTTTTTGCTTATTCCTATGAATTTATTGCTATTTATATAATATTATTATAATATTTGCTGGACTTGAACTTGCCCATAAGCGGGATATCATCATATCAGCTCATATACGTCCTAACGGAGGGGCTCGAGCCTAACCTGAATTAGGGCGATCGGGCCTTAGTCGACCACGCGGGCCCAGTACGGGTTGGTCGATTTCACATACAACCTTCGAGTTTCTTCGCAGGCGTGTGCAGGTTTCCACGCGATGTTTTCCTTCACCGTAAGAGCGTCGGATAAACGGATATATGAAATTTAAATTCGAAATCACATTGGTACGTGGCTCCGGGACAGTATGCGGGATATAAAAAATATGAATCATATTGTCCACAACAGCGGTATAGATCTGTTTCTCAGCAGTTCCAACTAATAAATATTATTCTATTTAGTGACGTAGGAACTGTTTTATAGCAAACTGAACACATTTTTTTTTATAGTTATCTTTTTTAACCTCGACTAACCCTTGAGCTGGCAGTACATGTGTGGTAACAAATCATGAAAACGAAGTACGAAACGAGCTCACTCTTCTCTCAAGTGCTATTTTTGGTGGATTTTCCTGAATTTTATGTAAATTTGTTTTTGGGTTTCATTTTTTCTAATTGCATTAATAGTTTGTGTTGTAATTTGTGTGTTAATCTCGAACGTTTCCGTGAGTTACAAAGCACGTTGAGCCGTTGGTGCCGGTTGCTGTGTCATTGGTCTTATAAGCGACTCAAAAACTTATAAGGGACTCAAAAACTTATAAGACACTCAAAAACTTAAAAGCGACTCAAAAACTTATAAGGGACTCAATAACTTTAGACAGTGGGGTTCGCTACTAGCCCCACCAAAGAATATGAAGAGATACGTGATACAGCCAGCAGTGGAGACGTTATATGGGCTGTTAACGTATTTTTGGTAACAATAGTGAATAGTTTAGTTTATTTCAAAAATTAAGAGTTCGCTGGAGTTCATAAATCCCATACAAACGTAGTATTTAATTCATTCTTCCGTTTTTAACCCGAAAACAAGTTTATTGGTTAATAATGGATTTCTGTTTCGTTTTAAAAAAAAGTAATGCGATACCGACACAGATATACGTCGTCCGATTATTGATATAAAATTATTTCAAAATCAGTTGCTTGGTTAAGAAATGAATCAAAGACTACCTTTGTATGGAATTTATGAATTTCAGCTGCTCTTATGATTAAGATGATTGTGAAGCTTAGTACTAATATATATGCTTTGGTGAAGCTGCGACTTTTCATACGAACGGCTTTCGCGATTTTCACGGGTCCACTTTTAAGGGTCCATACACACTGACTGCATTTTGACTGCAAGACAGCTGCAAATACGCAGTTTGGATGCAGTTCTCCTAGTTAGTTGCGCTTTAACTGCATCCAAACTGCGAATTTGCTGCCGAAATGCAGTCCGTATTTCTGGACCCTTAATGTTGACCGACTTTGACCAATTTTTGATTGGTTGTCGATCAGAACAAAAGCTAGGTTTATACGTTTTTGTTTTTTTGTAACAATCTAATAAGTTTAATTTTATTGTCGTTCACGTGTTTTCATACAAAACTAATACTATTATTTTTTTAATCAATAATTAAGGAAACGAAACCTGTAAGCCTAGCGTTTGTTCTAACTGACAACCTATCAAAAATTGGTCCAAATCAGTTAACTTTTAAGAGTTGAAAATCGCTTCGCCGTTTGTACGAAAAGTCTAATTTAATTCTCAGGTGCATTGGAAACTTTGGTCGCAGGGATCTAGATTTTTCTCAGCAATAACAAAACATATGAAAATGATATTTTGTAACCTGATTCTTCATTTCAATGAGTTCATTTTGTCAGTTCCAGAAACACGTTTCGTTAACTTTTATATGAGAAAAATATATATCTAAGAAACTCCTTTTAAAACAGAGATTTGCATTCTACAGGCAAACCAGATCGATTTAGTACCTCTAAATTTTTCAAGTCGCCTAATCTAAACAAACTCTCCAATATGCCAGTTGGATATTAAAAAAAATGTAGTTTTCAAATAAATCGAAAAAACATTGAAAAAGTGCAAAAGTGTGGTTATCTTTACACGAAAAGGAAAAGACAGAGACAATTTTGTTTGTAAACTCTTTATTGACATGTTTATATACAGAACATAAAACAGATATGTATGGTATAAAGGAGGCGGATTTATCCCTTACGGGATAAGTTTAAGTTTCGCCTTAATCCATAAGTTCAATTAAATTATGAAGAGCGTAAATTAAATTATTATAATACACAGTGGGTGGGCGGCTAGTGCGGTGCTGGACTTTGCGGAGACTCTGACGGGCAGCCCGCGCGTGTGGCAGGGGCGCGACAAGGCCACGCCCAAACACTACACGCCCGAGGACTTCCTCAACCTTAATTATAAACAGGTAAACAGCAAAGGCTTTCCCAGACATAGCACCATATGTTTGACATACTTTGGCCAATAGACATTACATATATTATCACGCTGATTTTTTTCCCCCAGGAAATGTCAATTCTCAAAGAAACCTATCACAGCTCTACAAGATAAAATATTTTTTTTTCTTGCCCTGGATATCTTATCAAATTTGGATGTTTTCAAGTGCTGGTTTTTATGATTATTGCATATATTATATTTGGATCAATTATCGGCTTGTTAGTAATAAAATTTATTTTCTCAGTAATGATTAGAGTTCTGCGCAAAAAAAATGAGAGCAAATCTTACAAAATCATTGATTTTTTCATGAATTGTGAGCAAAATATATTCAAAATCGATCTTACATCTAGGGCAACAAAACCACTGTAGACCAGTGTAAAAATAATTAATTACGAGTCTCATAGTAGAAGCCGCAGATAACGGTGCATACAACACAAAAGGTGGTTTAATAAATTTAGTTACACCTTTGGATATCCTTATTTATAATATTAATGTGAAAATGTGTTTGTTACCTTTTCACGCTTCATCCCCTCAACCAATCTTGACGAAATTTGGCATGGAGGTAGCCTGTGTCACGGAGAAGGACATACTTTTTATCCCGTGAAAATAGCATAGTCAGATGCAGTTCCTGAGGAAACTCAAAAAAAGGACTTGATTTTTTTTAACATCGCTATGGAGCAACGGTGTGTTGTGATTTTTTGCTGACGGAAAATGACATAGACTACTAATTCGCATAGCCTGTGACAGTTCCCGAGGGATCGAAGAAAAACTCATTTCCAGGCTCGCGCACGTAGGCGTCGCAACGGAGCAACGGATTGACATGTTTTTTTTTACATAAAAATAGTTAAGGAGGTGGGAAGTGACATAGTGTGCTGAACAGAATAGCCAGATATAGTTCCCGAGTAAACTCCTTCCTCACCACTAACCTTCAAAGACAGCCAAACAATGTCCACGCGAGCAAAGCCGCGGGCAAAAGCTAATTTTTGAATATCATCATATCAGCCGAAGGACGTCCACTGCTGGAAATAGGCCTCCCCCAAGGATCTCCACGACGACCGGTTCTGCGCTGCCCGCATCCAGCGGCTTCCCGCGACCTTCACCAGGTCATCGGTCCACCGAGTGGGACGCCTGCCTACACTACGCTTTCCGGTGCGTGGTCGCCACTCGAGAACTTTACTGCCCTAAACTAACTAACTTTTGAAACCCTAACTTAAAAAAAAATGAATATAAGTATCAGTTTTATGAATAATGTGTCGTGGTCCCAGCTGGACGTCCTGATCCGTTACGTGGTGGAAGAGGCGGAGCAAGCCGAGCGCGCCGGCGGGCTGGAGGCCCGGCGCCGCAGCATCGAGACGCGGCTGCCGCTGGTGATGCGCTGCTGCTCGGCGGACAACTTGCTGCTGGCCTGCGCCTTGCCGGCCGCCAGGCATCATCCACTGTTGCTGGCGCTGTTGTACATGAAGGTATCATTACAAAATAATAAATCATCATATCAGCTCATATACGTCCCCACCGAGGGGCTCGAGACTACCCTGAATTAGGGCGATCAGGCCTTAGTCGACCACGCGGTCCCAGTGCGGGTGTGCGGGTTGGTCGATTTTACACACAACCTGCGAGTTTCTTCGCAATTGTGTGCAGGTTTCCTCACGATCTTTTCCTTCACCGTTAAAGCTATCGGTAAGTATATGTACGTAAGTTTTTGAAAAACTCATTGGTACATTGGCCGTACGGATTTGAACCCGGTACCTCTGGTTAGAAGGACCGAGTCGTTACCGGTTGAGCTACCGACGCTTTTAGACAAAATAATAAATAATTAGCGGCAAATCTCACACGTTCTGCTGGCCACAAATTAGGGTTCCCTGTATTATAGGAACCAGAGACGGGCATACATCTATATATATATATATATAGAAAATAATAATAATAATAATAATCTGTTTTTTTTTTTGAGTTACATATAAACAACATCAGAACGCTAAATCTAATATTAAGATTGTGTGCGCCTGATGGATCACACTACACACACGGGTTAACTTAAACACTAAAAATAATAATAATAATGCGCGTTTATAGCTAATTTGGATGCTGCCCGACATCCGCTGATACGGGGGAACTGTCCGGGTGCACCTCCGAACCATGCAGAAGTAATTTATTTACATTATTATAGGGTGTCCCGCGTTAAAGTGCAACCCCGAAAGAGGGTAATTTGGAATAATATTTTGGGGAAATGCTACTGGTAAGGAGGCGGTATTGAGATCTCAAAAAAGATGCATTAGGGCCCTCTGTAGGCTACAAAAAACAGACACTCGTGTGCCTTACTTCAAGGAACTAAAGCTACTCACAGTACCAGCTTTGTACATATTTGAAACTGCAGTTTTTGTTCGATCACATCCGGAGTATTTTCTGTATGGAACAAGAGCGCGACTTCGTGATCGTCTGTACCTCGTAAAATGCAAAACTTCACTTTTTCACAGCAGTATATTTGCAATGGCTCCTAAGATATTCAATAAAATTCCTAAAGTTATACGTGACTCTAATACCACGATAGATTTCAAAAGACAACTTAAAACTTTTTTGACACATAAAGCGTACTACTCAATTAATGATTTTTTAAATGATAAATCATTTTTGACATAAGAATTATTTTTTTTTATATTAGAATTTGATATCTTTAATTATTAATTTATCAGTAGGTAGGTATAAGGTTTGGACATGTTTTGCTTATTATAAAAAAAATACAACTTATCTTTTACATTGAGACGTTATGATGAATGACTCGTTGTTTTTAGTTAAATAATATTGTAAAAATTCAGTTATGTAATTTTAATTTTAATTTTGAGGGCTTCATTGATTATGTTTTTATTACTATTTTATTATTATTTTTAATTTGTACGTCAAATGACAGATTATATAGGGTGACTTTTAATTAGTTCTTGATAGCAAAGGATATGAATGTACTCGTGATTACAAACAACTTTCCCAAAGAAACAATATGTCAAATTTGAAAAAAAAATTTTGGTCCTTTATACATTTTTGCCGATTTGATAACTTATTATGTATCGAGGGCGAAAATTTTTTTTTCATATTTGACATATTGTTTCTTTGGGAAAGTTGTTTGTAATCACGAGTACATTCATATCCTTTGCTATCAAGAACTAATTTGAGGTCACCCTATATAATAGGACATAATTTTAACTTAACATATAATCACAAATAAATGAAATTTGAATTTGGTGAAACTAGATCAAAAATTATCGTCAAAAAATAGTTAATTTAAAAAAAAAAAAAAAAAAAATTATTTATTGAACATTTAAGATTTTAATTTTTATAAGGACTTTATTGTGCAAAAATATCAATTTCTTCCAAAGTAATAGGTCGATTTCGTTGAAATAACAAAAAATATTACGACAAATACTTGTCAAACAGAATAAAGTAGCAAATAGCTTGCAAAAAAGTAGCTATCATGAATTAAACTTGAATTTTTGTAATAAAAATGCATTTTATGAGCTGTTTTTTTCAATGAAATCTTAATTTATCAAAACTTTGCCTATATTACCAGAAAATTTTATGGCTTACTATTGTTCTTTATCATATTAGCTTTCAAACAAAAAAAAATCTGCGCTTTAACTCGAAAAAACAAGCTAGCTAAGAACTTTTGAAGTGGACCACTGACCACTTTTTTATTAAGCCCGGCAACTGTACCGGTACAACAATAATAAAAAAGAGTCTCTACCTGAGTGGTGCCGTAATCAGTGGTCCACTTCAAAAGTTCTTAGCTACCTTGTTTTTTCGAGTTAAAGCGCAGATTTAATTTATCAAAACTTTGCCCATATTACCAGAAAATTTTATGGCTTACTATTGTTCTTTATCATATTAGCTTTCAAACAAAAAAAATCTGCGCTTTAACTCGAAAAAACAAGCTAGCTAAGAACTTTTGAAGTGGACCACTGACCACTTTTTTATTAAGCCCGGCAACTGTACCGGTACAACAATAATAAAAAAGAGTCTCTACCTGAGTGGTGCCGTAATCAGTGGTCCACTTCAAAAGTTCTTAGCTACCTTGTTTTTTCGAGTTAAAGCGCAGATTTTTTTGTTTGAAATCTAAAATGATAAAGAACAATAGTAAGCCATAAAATTTTCTGGTAATATGGGCAAAATTTTGATAAATTAATTAAATTAATTAATTCATTCATTGAAAAAAACACCTCATTAAAATGCATTTTTATTACAAAGAGTCAAGTTCAATTCATGATAGCTACTTTTTGCAAGCTATTTGCTACTTTATTCTGTTTGACAAGTATTTGTCGTAATATTTTTTGTTATTTCAACAAAATCGATATTTTTGCACAATAAAGTCCTTATAAAAATTAAAATCTTAAATCTGCAATAAAAAAAATAATATATTTTTTAAATTTTTATAAACAATTTTTTGATCTAGTTTCACCCTCTTTCGGGGTTGCACTTTATCGCGGGACATCCTGTATATATAAGAAAGTCGTGTTAGTAAATGGAGTATTTATAACTCAACAACGGCCGGACCAATGTTTTGGATTTTTGTGTTTTTGCATTGTCCTCGTCCGGAATATGATAATAAGTATTAAAATATGATATTCATCAATAAAAAATATATATTATCAGTCAAAAAATAATTGGTTTTAAGGTAGGTTAGGGTAGTGTAGTGTATTTAGGGTAGGGTAGGTTAAGGTGGAACGAAGATCGCCGGGACAGCTAGTACGTTTACACACACATATTTTAGATATTATTAAGCATTTAGAATTCCAGATACAAGCAAACAAACAAACCTGTTCGTGGCACGGATTTTTGCCCCGAGTGGGAACCGACCCACGACCGTCTAGTAGGCAGGAGCCCACCACTGGATCACGTATTGTTTAAAAAAGTAAATACTTTAAGTTTTAAAAAAGTTACAAGGCTCCTACCTTATACCTCTTAAATTAAATGGTACTTTTGAACTATCTATTTCTTGTAGGTATTTAAATGTTTTATAGTTTCAGTGTAGGAAGGAGTATGTAGGAGTTTGTCGTATGTCTGCGCATTTGTTTGTGAACTCTTTATTGTAAACAAAATATACAATTATAGATACATAATAGAAGCAAAATATACAATTATAGATACATAAAAAGCGTCGGTGGCTCAACAAAAGCGTCGGTGGCTCAACCGGTAACGACTCGGTCCATCTAACCAGAGGTACCGGGTTCAAATCTGGACGGCCAATGTACCAATGAGTTTTTCAAAAAAAACTTACGTACATACTTACCGATTACTTTAACGGTGAAGGAAAAACATCGTGAGGAAACCTGCACACGCCTGCGAAGAAACTCGAAGGTTGTGTGTGAAGTCGACCAACCCGCACTGGGCCCGCGTGGTCGACTAAGGCCTAATCGCCCTGATTCAGGGTAGGCTCGAGCCCCTCGGTGGGGACGTATATGAGCTGTAATGATGAATAGAAGTATAAACAAAGGCATTGTAAGGTGTCGACTTCAATCTATGGAATGTCGGCGGACTTATTCAAGTCCACAATTCAATTCAATTCGACAATTCTGTGACGACTTAAATTGCGCTTGTTTGCGCATTTGTAAGGTGTCGACTTCAATATTTGCTATGCCTGCGGACTTGACTTGTGTCGACTTATATTTTTGGTCTATCTCCAGGTCCCCAAAGTCCTGCAACTTCTACAAGAATGTTCCGACCGTCCTCTTACGTCGTCTCCTCTGCAACTGACACCGGAACTGCGTCAAATCTGCGCCGGAAGTACCAGCGCCACAGATGCGGTGTCCCACGCTCTGCTGACAGCCCTAGCTGGCGCCACGCAACAACCCTCGCATACAAGAGACAATCAAAAGTGAGCGCATCATATGTACACATTAGAACTGCGTCAAACAAATTAGAACGTAGTCATATACACTAGAACTGTGGCTAATACACTTAAATTGAAATCGGTGATTCGAACCACCTCCGTTGGCGTAATGGTTAAGGCCATTAGCTTCACATCAGGAGGTCGCGGGTTCGATTCCCGGCGGAGTCTAACTTTGTAAGACTCGGTTTGGTTTGTGGAAGGGCATTTTCTAAGCCCGCCTGGCTAGCTACCACCATTTTATCTAAGTCTTGCTGCCAAACATCAGTGTTAACATCATTGATGTGTTCTGGATTGAAGATAAGATAGCCAGTTCTCCATTGCGTTAGGGAATCTTGATAAGCCCGCTGCCATCTTCGGCATCATCGTCACTTACCAGTAGGTGAGATGATGCCAAGGGCTTACCAATTGTGAATAAAAAATATATGCTAGGACTCAGTCAAACTGGAAGTACAAGCGCTACTGATGTAGTGTTAACAGCCCTCGCTAATGCCACGGAACAATACCAGGGACCACCAGAAGTAACCACCTCATCACTATAGCCGGAAGTGACCACATCATCACTATAGCCGGAAGTGACCACATCATCACTATAGCCGGAAGTGACCACATCATCACTATAGCCGGAAGTGACCACATCATCACTATAGCCGGAAGTATCCACATCATCACTATAGCCGGAAGTGACCACATCATCACTATAGCCGGAAGTGACCACATCATCACTATAGCCGGAAGACATCATCTGCTTACTGCCTAATCCTGGCCCTGCAATGCGGTACTCTCACAAAACTCAAGGATAGGTAAAACTTTTAATAGGTCTTTTCAAATTCAGTTTTTAAAGTATAAATAAGATTTTTTTTGATACACATGATAAGAGGGGTGTTACAGATGTTAATATGTACACTGTGATCCGCCATAAGGCTTACAAATGTTAACAATAATTTAAAAAAATATATTTTTTTTCAATTTTCCATAATCAATAAATAAATAAATAATCAAAAATGAAATGAATAAAAAAAATGACACCAGTGACTTATATATTACTGGCGTAAGGACCCGGCCAACGCGCGCGACTAATGCTCCCAGCGAATTGGTGCGAAAATCGAAAGTTTCGCACACTCGCGACTCAGTCGTCTGCGGGCAATTGTACAGTGCGGTGGAAAGATGTTCCATATTAAAATGCCTTATTGTGTTGTTAGAGGCTGTAAAAATTATGAAAGAGAGGTTAAAAAGAAACATGGGATGTCGTAAACAAATTAAATAAATGAATTTTTAAAGCGACAATTCTACCAAGGTTCTTTTAACGCGGCACTGACGTCAACTCTCGCCCACGCTAGTTCGTACGAGTTACGTTACATGGCGCTACTTTTTGCTTGTATCAAGAAAATCTGAATAAAATATGGAGACGGGCGGATCCTTATGTTCAAATCTGTGAATGACACAAAGGAAGTCAAAAATTAAATGTCAATTTTATCGAACAAATATTTAGTCGAGTACAGCGCCTGGTCAATCAGATAGTAAAACAGTTTTCTTTTGAACTCTCGTAACAGTGGAACAGTTTTGTATTCTTACTTACTTATTCTTAAGTTTATTAATAATTTTCAGTGCCATTGCTCAAACACTATTCTGTAATAGTTGTAGTCTTACAAGGTGTGGTCTGCAATTTGTTACAGCGGCGTGCCCGTGCAACATGGTTGAATGAGTGGTGGTTGCGCGAAGGGTTATATACAACGATGGAAGTGTCAATGTACAACGCCAATTTTTTTTGAGAAATACTTTTTTCTCGTTCTACTAATTTGATTTGCAAGTTGTTTCCTCAGTACGATCAAAAGATTACAAGCAGTCTTCCATCTTTCCTCAGAATATGGCGCATGGAAGCCGGCATCCGCGCCCTCTGGTGCCGAGTGGAAGGGGCTGGCGAACGAGCGCTGCCTCTGGCCGGTGCTCTGCTGAGGGGCTCCGTGTGCACCCCTCAGGCGAGACATCACCAACACCTCCTGGCCGCGTTGGAGATGCTGCCCGATGATAAGCTCTTTGCGCAGAATAACTGGTGAGATTATTGTATGTTTTGTTTGTTGTAGAAACAAAAGAACAACTAAAAAACACACAAAATTAAATGTTTAGGACCGGTCGTCGTGGAAATCCTTTGTTATATTTTAATCAATTAATTTTTAGCGAGGAGATCCACAACATACTGGAGTGCTTCCTGCAGCTCGCAAACCAGATCAACAGCGGCGGCAGCCGGGACAACGCGCTGCTGCACCGCGTGGCCGGGGTGCTGCGCCGGTACCTCACCACTCGGCCGACGCGCGCCGCCGCCTTGCTGCACGCGCATGCGGCCACTGTTGCGTGAGTCATCGGCGATAACAACCCCCACCCCCCCCCCCACTCCTGGTGCTTAGGTCCCTTCCCGTATCACACAGGGGTCAAGTCTAATATCTGCGGACCTCGCTGGAATGCTAATCAAGTTGTACAGTAATATACAATACTATGTTTTTTAAGATCTATATTGGATTACTTTTCTTACATTTACAATCTTTAATAATTAAATAATAATCTTCAATAATCTATTTGCATGATGTCACTGGCCAGGTCACAGATATTTCCGACCTATACATTTTATGAATTTCAAAGTTGACGTGAGATGTTCTGTGGATCCTCAGCCTTGAATGAGGGTTTGTGGAACCCCCCTCCGCCCCTATTTTAAGGACTCACACATATGACTTCACATACTCATATAAGGTCTAACAAAATTAGCTGAAACTATTTTAACTGGTGCTCCTACCCATGAAACTGAACAACTTTCTCCATGAAACCCTTATTCAAATCTCAAAAAAAATTTGAACTTTCCAGATCAGCTGATCGAGTTAGTATGGGAGAGCCAAATTTTTTTTTGCGATTTGACTATGGGTTCCATGGAGAAAGTTGTTCAGTTTCATGGGTAGAAGCACCAGTTAAAATAGTTTCAGCTAATTTTGCTACAACTTATATAACATGGACATGTCTTTGTTTATCGATTAGCATAGACATGTCCACGTAAGGTCGTATCGGGGATGCGATGTGGTCAAACAGGCAGAGTGTGTTTGTGTGCCAGGTGTGTGCCGGCGTTCAGCTCCCTGAGCACCGGCGAGGGCGCGCCGCCCGCGTCCGCTGCGCCGCCGCCGCAAGCGTTGCTGGCGCTGCAGAGGCGGTCGGACACTCCCGACAATCTGCACAATGTGCTGCAGGTATTAATACAATAGTTCATTTAAGTCAAACGTCAAGATTCAAGGTATTTATTCAAAATAGGTGCAAATTACACTCTTTCTGATAGTCATAAAACAATAATAACATCATGTCATTTGTGAAAAATCAAGGAATAATCACTTTCTAATGTTAATAACGTCAAAATTCAACCCTTGAAATAAACCAAATTATGTCACTAGAGCATGAAAAAATATGACACGAAAAGTTATACATAAAAATAATTAAATGTTATTAATGCCTTTGACAAGGGTTGGCCAGTTCACACGGGCAACACCCGGTCACGAGTATATAACGCGAGAGTCAGCCATCGCTCCCATCAACCATATTAGAGGGAAAGGAACGACCTGGCTCCCGATGCGCCACCATCCGCACGAACATTTAAGCGAGCATGCACCACTCATGTCATTGCTAAGATAAAAATATTAATTAAAAGAAATGAACTAGACTTGTCATGTCTTGTCGCTTCCACGTCAATTCTTAGGTTGTTTATCATTTTATTTCTATTAAACATGATTAGTAGTGTTGATAGAAGAATCACTATCTACTCATACATTTTTGTCATTTAAATATTCGGATGTCTTAAAATAACCTTTTTTTACAAAGAGTTCTTTTGACACAATTTTTCAACTGTTTTTCTGACAAATTTAAGACATCATCGGGTAATTTGTTATACATGAGTGAGCATTGTCCCACAAAGGACTTATTGATTTTGCTCAGTCTGGTATAAGTTAGTTGAAGTTTATTCCTATTTCGAAGATTTCGACTGTGCCTGTCACTATTCAGTGAAAAGAGATGCAGATTTTTACGTACACACATTATATTTTCATAAATGTACTGACACGGGAAAGTCATTATATTAATATCTTTGAACTCATCTCGGAGCGACTCACGAGAACGCATTCCATAAATCGCGCGAACCGCTCTTTTTTGCAGAACAAATATGGTATTTATATCAGCTTTATACCCTGATTTTTTTGACTGCGTCGGCTCTTGAACTGGCGGCCTCTCCCATTGACGCACTTAGCGCAATCCGAGGTTCTCAATTCGACTGTAATTTTTTGTGTGTGTTTGTTACGCGATATCTTTGCACATTGTAAACCGATTTTTATGATTCTTGTTTTATTCGATAAAATATGCTCTCGAATTGGTCCCAAATAAATTTTATCACAATCGGTTTAATGTTTTTTAGAAGTGAAGTTTTAATTACTTTTTGAAAAACGGAACGGGAATTCATTCAAAAAGTTTATTGTTTAATAATGGATTCCCGTTTCGTTTTCCAAAAAGTAATGCGATACCGACATAGATATACGTCATCCGATTATCGATATTAAATTATTTCGACATCGGTTGTTTGGTAAACAAATGAATAATACTACGTTTGTATGGGATTTATGAACTCCAGCGGGCTCTTAAAGTATCACTGCACCTGTATGTTACACCCTGTAAAAATAAATAGTAGGTCGGGGAAAAAGTTTCTTGTATTTTGTACCTATAAATTTGTAATCAAATCTCTTTGCTTGTGTTATTTGTACTTGGCTGGTTATAATAAAATTAAATAAGTGAACTTTCGGAATTTTATTAAAGAAAAAAAATAAAATTTCCGCTTTTAGTTTTATCTGTCTATGAATATGAGTGAAAGTAACAAGAAATTCGCTACATTTTGAAATTTTATGTAAAAAGTTGAAAAAGCAACGCAGGCCGCGAATAAAAAGTGAGCTGTTTATGGACCTAATGCAGTATCAATCGGTAGCACAAACTTGGTTCAAGCGATTCCAGCATGGAAATCTGAACGTTCAAGATGCAGCTCGTTTTGTTCGCCCTGATTGAATTTGCATACAAAGTAGGAAGAAACTTAAATAATGATTTTTCATGTTTCCTCCACCTAAAGGTTGTCTGGAAGAGATCGCTTGTTAGCGATAAGACCGCCTATATGTACAACTTCCTCAATCATTTTTTTCTCTCTTATGTTGTACAATAAAGTGTTTTCAATCAATCAATCAATCAATCAAAGTTTTTCCCCGACCTAATAAATATATAAACGTATTAGCTGCAGGTATGTAGCTATCAGGTTATTTTAGACTTTCTCCACTGTAGCACACAAGCCTTCTCCATATCCTGTGCCACACGCATCTGGTGATGGCGTCTTCCTGCGAGTTTCGCCGAGCTGCATTAGTAGAAAACCCACTTAATAGCTCCTATACCAATTTTGTTAAACCCTGTATTGTATCATCATATCAGCCGAAGGGCGTCCACTGCTGAACATAGGTCACCCCCAAGGATCTCCACGATGACCGGTTCTGTGCTGCCCGCATCCAGCGGCTTCCCGCGACCTTCACGAGCTCATCGGTCCACCGAGTGGGAGGCCTGCCTTCACTACGCTTTCCGGTGCGTGGTCGCCACTCGAGAACTTTACTGCCCTAACGGCCATCTGTTGTATAGAATTCCTAATTTGTGGTCTTGTTCGTCACAGGAGATAGAAGCGTGGGGCATACGTCGCGGCGGCGCGTGGGGCGGCGCCGCCAGCGCGGCCACCATCTTGCGCGCCGCCGCGCCGCTCGCCGCCTCCACGCACGCGCACGTGCGCACTGCGGCGCTGTCGCTGCTAACTAAACTGTTACCCGCCGCGCCAGACACTAAGCCTGGTGAGTTTCATTCACTAATAGCTACGAATAACTTAGTTCTTCTTAGACTAATAGGGATGACGAATGCTAGTCATCTGATTTACTTTTTATCATCTGTCAAAAACGACATTTTGTTCTAAAATTGTTTGAAATACCTAGGCGTGATGTCATAGTTTTGCAGCGTCATTTATGTCATCATCATATCAGCCACAAATCGTCCACTGCTGGACAAAGGCCTCCCCCAAGGATTTCCACGACGAACGGTCCTGCGCTGCCCGCATCCATCGGCTTCCCGCGATCTTCACCAGGTCATCGGTTCACCGCGTGGGAGGCCTGCCTACGCTACGCGGTGCGCGGTCGCCACTCGAGCACTTTACTGTCCCATCGGCCATCTGTTCTACGAGCTATGTGCCCTGCCCACTGCCACTTCAGTTTAGCGATTCTGTGAGCTATGTCGGTTACTTTAGTCACAGATTACTAATTAGTTACTACGTCTTTAGTTCTCTTGCGGATCTCCTCGTTTCTGATTCGATCGCGCAGAGAAACTCCGAGCATTGCACGCTTCATTGCCCTTCACCATTTATGTACTTATTTTGTAATTTTGATTAATTTAAAATCGAAGTTTCGACGGAAAACAAAACGAGTAACGTTTTCCGAAGTTTAAGTAGGAGGGCAATTTGTGATCAAGAGTTCATAATTTATTTCTGATGCTGTCGTCATCCCTATTACCACACTTCAGTCACTGGCGATCAAATGTATGAAACAAACGCGTTCCTACGCACACAGTCTAAGCTCGTACTGTATGTGAACGCGTACCATGCTTGCGTGAGTGAGATAAGACGTGCTAAGATTGCTGGGAGATATCTGAGCGGGGGTGGGCGGCACTTTCAACGGGAGGCAGGGAGTGACCATACTGTACGTAGTAAGTATACTTATTACTCTGAGGTAGTACTCTTTATCTCAGAGTAATTAGTATGCTATCTTTATTATACTGTACTATTATACCACCCAGGGTAAATATGATGAGCAGATTTGTTTGCTCTGTGTCTGGGTGTTAAATATCTATATATGTATGTATTTAAACGTATATAAGTATTTATATCAGTCTCTGGTTCCAATAACACAGGGAATCCTACTTTGGGGTCAGACGACTATGTGTGATTTGTCCCAGAATATTTATTTATTTTATTACAAGTCTTCCGCTCAATGTGAGACCTCGACTGGCGACGCGCAAGTCACGTGTCGCGCAACAGTGCTGTGCATAACTCGACACAAACCTCTTTCTAAACAGCCTTCTAGAACTGAGAAGAAATTTGACATAAAGTGGCAGGGACATAACAAAAAAAAATACGAGTGTGCTTTAGACCACACGACTGAAGTAAAACTTCTTTAGCTCCATCTATATGTATGAAAGTAAATACTTAGACTTCAGAAAATAATCAAATCTTTTTTGTCGTATGGAGGTATAGATAGTTTATGAAAAGAGTTTTATTATCCTTTAAAAATGATCATATCTTTTTTATCTTATATGTTTGTTTTGACAACCGATATTGTTGCCTCGGCAACCGATATTGTTGGTAAACAAAAATAAATAGTATCTCTCTTTCTATCTTCACTAATTTATATATCCCTCTCAACTTCCGTTCGCCTCGCCAGATCCCACTTCCGTAACGCTCTCGTCACATGCGATCGATGCCCATCAGCTTGCTCCCCAAGTCAAGCGTGCGTAAAGATGTTTTACTTCAAAAAACCGCTGTACAAAAAAAAATTACTAAAAACAAAAATAAAAATTAATATCACCATCGCGATCTTCTTTTTTCTCCATTTTACATATTTTAAAACATGAAATTAAGAAATCAACCAAAAATAATAAATAGTACGCGGGGCATGCCAAAAGAAACTAGATACTCCTTACCCGTTTATTTGACACTGGCAAGTTGTACACCATCGCGTAGGCTGGTTCAATAGTGATAAATTTGAAAATGGAACACGTATTAAAAATATTTATTTTTTCGTAAATTTACATTTTTTTGAGAGAATCTGGCTGGCGGGACTTCTTTAGCAACAATGGAGCTCACTCGGCGTGATTTTCAGGTATTGCTCTAATAAGAATTCAAAAAAGGTTATTCGGTTACTCAAGAAAACGTTCAAGCTGATAAAAAAAATCGTAAAAACCGACGAATTAACATAATATCAAAGTACTCGTATATATATTAGTACTAACATACAGTATGAACACTCCCTGCCGCTCTCTAGATAGCGACCTCACCCCCTCGTCACCCATATTAATAGTTTGATTCTCGAATTTAGAGGATTTCGCCGTGATTTTGTTTGCTTCGTCATTTGTTTTTAGAAATATCATTTCACGACTGTTGTATGCAGTGTCCGGGGTGAGATATTATGTAGAGCTCGACCGAGAACTAGACATTGGTTCAGCAGCATGCAAACAATCATTCATGAACATCTTTCCCTCCACAAGCGTTGTTCGAGATGGGTGCCGCACAAACTTGATGATAGACAGAAAAAACGTCGCGTTGATTGGTACAAATTTATGATAGAAAAATTCGACACCCGCGCCGCGCTGGCGAGAACAAAAATTGGCATTGAACTTCAAAAACTGTTTTTTTTTTTAATTTTATTTGGGAGTCTTACAGCAAAATTTTACAATTTGTAACTAAATATGCATGGCGATGCTAATAACAAGTCTCCACCTATATGCAACATGAATAGAAAAATAGAAAACGACTTAATGTCTATAAATAAAATTCCAAATCACTGAGGTATTTAGTATGTAAGTATGTATATCTACAAGAAAGAGCAACATTAATTAACAAGATGTTCGCAATGCTAAAGGTAAAGACCTATTATATTAAACGCGAATAGGTATATATATATATATATTTGTTTGTTCTATTTTCATGCATAAACGGCTGAACGGATTTGGATGTTTGTTACATAGAAAGATTAATAGATAAACAATTACTCGCAGTTGTACACAGATGATGGATGATTTACGAAAATCTCAACTTCACAGGTCTCCAGGCGATCCTGGAATGCCTCGACTCCGACCAGCCCGAGATCACTCAGTCCCTGCTGGACAAGCTCCCCGAGCTCCTGGTGGGAATCCAGGAGCACGCCACCAAGATCCTGATGCGCGTGTTTGCGTTGGGGCTCACCTCGCGCCATCCCGTCGACGCGTGCATCGCTAAATGTGTAGCCACCATTAATATGCATAGGGGATGCTAGGCATTTATTTTGTGAGGAGTTTGCCGAGGAATCCCTCCTCTCCAGAAAGTCGTCGGCGGCCCTTGAGTGTTACTGGCCTTTAAGGCAAGCTTGGCAAGCATTGTTGCCAGTCAAACGCAAATGGACGCGGTAGTCGCGTATTGGCAAAAAATTGCCCGCCCCCTATCAAACCTATACCTTACTGATGTGCATATTGTATCTTGAAGCACTCCATACAGTTCTGGTGGACATTCAGGGGTATGCTACCGTGAACCTGATGTGCGCCATCCGTCGATACGTGTATCGCGATGTATGTTGCTATCATAATTTTAAGTAAGGGATGCTAAGATTATGATGAATTTATTGTACCTTTTTTGTGTATACAACATTACGATGAATTATACCTTTTTTAAATCATTCGCAGTAATGGTTCATTATACTGCACAAAGCACAGAGGTCCGGGCGAATTCAATGATATGAAGTATCAAATTTCCAAACACAACAAAACTACTCCCAAAAATGTGGTTTGGTTTTTATTGAGTCAGGCTATGGACACCAGGACCGGGACCGGAGTCCCCACTCAGAGCCCTGGCCCATTCGGCCATGAAGATTGGTTGCATTGTAGATGTATCCCCGTGCCGTTAGACTCCACCGGCGGGAAGGGAGGCCGAAGAGGGCGCAGGCTGTAAATTACTAGTAGTAGGCTACGTACTGTGCACTTGAAATACAAGAGTGTTAAACATTCTTGTATAGTGAATTTTATGCGAGAACACAAGTGTGCTTGTATTCTCTTTATTAATGGTAGATGTACAAGGGTGGACTTATCCTTGGAAAGTATCTCTTTCATACAACCTTAGAATAACGAAAATAAATTAAAGATGCATTTCATCTCGATTTTCTATTTTTTGATATATTTCCTTGCATTTTTTTGAGAAAAGCAATACTCGTATACCTTAGCCAAAATTGTTAAATCGCATAGGGCTTGGGCTTTAACTCATACTCAACCCACAATTGATAAGCCCTTGGCATCATCTCACCTGATGCTAAGTGACGATGCCGAAGATGGAAATGGGCTTACCAAGATTCCCCAAAACAATGGGAAACTGGCTATCTTATCTTTATGCCAGAACACATTAACACTATTAGAGCTTTTGAATATTTTTGAAATTTTCCAAGTTCTGAGTTCACCTACAAGATAGATAAAATGTTTATTTGTTAATACATTCACACACATATTATCATCATTATAAAAAGTATTATACAAAAAGCAAACATATTAAAGATTAAAATAATGAATAACAACGTATGTGTGTTGCAGTGGTACAAAAGGGCCACAGTGTTTAGTTTTGCTCTTGCAAGCAATACACTGGTAATTCTGCCACAGCTCCACGACAGTAACAAAAGTAGGTAAAAACAAGTAAACAACATTGAAGGGTTGAAAAAAAGCATGTGTAAAAAATTGTGTTTATATGTATGTTAGTGTACCTAAGTGATTTGTATGTAGGAGTATGTGAGTGTGTGTGTGTTAGATGATGCATACAAGATGCATTCAAATTGTTTTAGTTATTTTAGTTTAAAGAAACTAATTATGTGTAAAAAAACTATAAATATTTGCAAAAATATAGTATTTTGTAGTACTTATAGTATAATAGGGATGACGACAGCATCAGAAATAAATTATGAACTCTTGATCACTAAATTGCCATAAACTTCGAAAAACCTTACTCGTTTTGTTTTCCATCAAGACTTCCATTTTTAACTCACCAAAATCACAAAATGAGTACATAAATTACGCTGTTAAACTATGACGTCACGCCTAGGTATTTCAAACATTTTTAGAACAAAATGTCATTTTTGACAGATGATAAAAAGTAACAAAGATTACTATCATTCGTCATCCCTATTATATTTATCTGAGATACATTCCTATCAGCATCAGAAATAAATTATGAACTCTTGATCACTAAATTGCCATAAACTTCGAAAAACCTTACTCGTTTTGTTTTCCATCAAGACTTCCATTTTTAACTCACCAAAATCACAAAATGAGTACATAAATTACGCTGTTAAACTATGACGTCACGCCTAGGTATTTCAAACATTTTTAGAACAAAATGACATTTTTGACAGATGATAAAAAGTAACAAAGATTACTATCATTTGTCATCCCTATTATATTTATCTGAGATAGGGATGTAAGCTACATAAAAGAAATAAAGTATTAAAAAATATAATGACTTATTTTATTTTAATCATGATTATTCACTTCAGTGTAAAAAAATTCAACAATCTGTCCCAATTTTTGGAGCAACACCTAAAACAATCCTTTTGATCTTGCCCTGACTTTGTCTGGGAATACCGTGTCTTTCTATCAAGTGTCTCCTCACAGTAGATGTCTTCGCATATGTCACATCACACTCATTACATCCGTAAACATATATTCTATCATGAACATTGTTGTAATGCGCCATCATGTCCCCTTTTAGATAGAACATGCGTGGGCATTGTATACATTTAACTGTTTTCTCTTTGTGAAGTAAGGTGTGTTTTTTCCAGTGGTACTGTCTACGGAATGTTAATCCACATTCTTCACAAGCAAAAGGCCTCTCTCCGGTGTGTATACGCTCGTGTTCAACCAAGTCCACTTTGCGAGGAGCTCTGTAATCACACTGATTACATGAAAACATTCGACCATACTTATGTACCGCTGCCTGATGGTAAAGCAGCTCAGCTTTTCCTGAGAAACCCTTCCCACATTTTTCACAGACATGTCTTCTGCCTGTATGAATTTGCATATGACTTTTAAAAGTATTTATATTTGCTAGAACTTTGTTACAGAAATTGCAACGGATGTCTCTTTGTTGAACTTTAGGAGCCTCTTGTAAAATGGGTTTCTCTTTCTTTTTCCTAACTTTTGGCATTAGAGTTTCCTTCTTTTCTCTTTTCGGTGTCTTCTTTTTAATTTGATTGTGTTCTCTAATCATTTTATTGACTGACATCACATCCATTTCTAATAACTTCTCCATATTGCTGAGAAGATTATCAACTTTATTTTCATGTTCTTTACTATTTGTATTATTATCGTCACTTTCAGAAGACAAATCACCTTTAATCCAATCTGTGATTTCATCATCGACATGGTCACTTTGATACTCATCAACTAAGTCATTGTCTGCACCCTTGACATTTATCTTGGGCTTTACAATTAAACATTCAATTCCACTAGCGTTATTGTCTAATTTATCACTTTCGGTACTGTCCTCATCACATAGATCACCGAAACAGTGCAAATACATGACATACTGTGTGACCGCCTCTCGAACTTTCATCTCAATATCGCCAGCACTTTTCATTAGCCTCACCAACTTTTCATGACTATTTTCACACTGCTTCTTGAATATTATTGCTTGTTTTAGAAGTGTTAAACAGTTCTGGCACATTTTATTCGGCAGAGAGTCGAGATTTAATACAATATTGGCAAAAGTAGTAACCGCTTTTCCAAAACAACTTAGTCCGTCGTCAGAACCGTCTGTCACGAGAGGTACCATGCTTTCTTTGTGTCTATAAGATAAACAAACTCTGCAGATTGTATTGTACATAATGTCTTCGTTTGATTCCATCGAGTACAAATTGGGTAAAATGGTAAACAATTCGAATTGAAAATTATCTGGAAATTCTGGAACCCACAGAGTACAAACAAACATACACTACACCTACCCTGTGCACCTACCGGTTGGTAAGAATATATTAACGTCTCTGGGTACTGGCCCTTTTGAGGCGGTCTTCATTTTTCGTCTTCGTTTCCTTTGTAGATTTGAAATGCCAGTGCATTACAAATCTTCTCTGGATTTATTTCTTGACAGAATTTGAAGCAGCCTCATTTTGAGGTAGAACACCCGGTTGCAGTAGGGCGTCTATAAAACTGCACCCAGTGCAAGTCTGGTCTTTACGTCCTTCTTCATTTTATTTTCTTGTTCTCCACATTGCTCACGTGCACCAGACGAGTTTTTTTAGTGATTGTTGTTTCGTTCAGTGTTGTTTGTGGCAAGTTTCATCAAAAAGGTAAGTGCTAGTGAAATTACGTGTAAAGTGTTAATCTGGGGTGCCAATCATAAGTTATTTCAACGAATTACAACACACCTTCTAAACTTTTCTGAAATGCCATTACGCCATGTTTAACATTGAACTAAAGCAAAAAATCATATGAAACTTGTAATGAATAGAAAGCTACATTCAACACTATTACAAAAAACAACACGAGTTCTATATTCAGAGAACCCAACTCATAAATCTTGTTTTTGGGAATTCGGGTGCCGCCGCGCCAGACAACGATTTTTCTCTCTGCGCTCGCGGGCACTCTACGGGGTTTTTGACGTACCGCACGGGGCAGTTGACCGGTTATGATCTGACAAAAACGAAATTTTGTTCAAAAAATGTTTTAAATAGCCACAAGTGACATCATAGATTTTTAGCGTCATTGACAAATTACTTATTTTGTGAATTTGATCAATCAAAAATTGAAGACGTGATGGAAAACAAAACAAATAAGGTTTTTTGAAACTTCAAGGGGAGAGCAATTTAGGAAATCATATTTCAGAATTTATTTTTGTGCACTCCGATCCCCTATTACATCCACGCACCGCGCCACAGATGAATTCGCATTGACACATGATTGCGTTTTGTTTTACCTAGTCGACACAACCAAAGAGAAATATAAATCGGATTCAACCTTCAACTCAAATATTTCAAATTATAGCCCATTGTTCCGAAAAGTAACGTAAAGTTACGTTTTCAGCCGTGTACATAGATTTAGAGTAGCGAAACTGTCCTATGTCTATGGCCGTGTAACGTAATTGTATTGAAATAGGATCAAAAAGTAACGCTGCTGGAAAGTTGGAAACATGTCACAATAGTCACAACTCAACAAACTTCCTTGGTCAGAGCCAAGGTCAGAGCAACAAACAAACACACAATTTTTTTTTTCGTATTTGTAAGCGTAGGCCACGACTCCGTAGCCATACCGCCTTGTCTTTTACATATTTTGTCTACGTTTTCTTCATTCATTTTTCAAAATTGGTTCTGTTGTGCGTCCGTCCAGCGCTCTATAGTTTCCAAACTACTGTATGGATTTGGATAAAATTTAGTTTAGGGTAATATCATTTTTATATCCCCAGCGCTCTTTTTTCAAATTTCCGTTATCTTGATTTTTTAAGGTTGCCACCATAGAAAAGACATCACTTTTTTACTCAGAAATTACGATTTTGATGAAACTCAGTATGATAATGTAACTTTACGTGGCCTAAAGCACGCGGTATTTTTTTTTCCAAGAAAAATAATTTAGAATAAGTACCTCCCATACAAATCCAAGTTGTTCTTTTTTCTCAAAACGGCTCGAACGTTTTAGATGAAACTCGGTATATTAATATAACTTTTTAAGTCTACAGCATCTGGTAGTTTGTTATTCCAAGAAAAATCGGAATATGGTACCTTCCATACAAATCAAAATTGTCTGTTACTTTTTCTCAAAAATGACTAACTATTTTAGTGAAACTTAGTCAAAAACTAGAACTTAATAAGATCTACTGCACTGGTTATTTAATTATTCCAGGAAAAAGTATGCACTGCGTGGCTATACAATTTATTTATAAAATATAAAAGATTCCGACGAATTGAGAACCTCCTATTTTTTTGACGTCGGTTAAAAATAATAATTTAATTTTATATTTTTTTAATTTTTCCTTGTGTGCAATAAAATAAAGCGTTTATACATACATACATAATTTAGCTAATGGCATGACAAAATATTCTAGGTAAGTAGTTAGTATGTTCTGTAAATTATTTAGGTTTTGGAACGTTAATAAACAGTAAACTAGGATCAACACCGTATTCTCGGAGAAGTGTCTGAAAACAGGCCGGTCGGTGGGATTTCCCCTGCACCTGTACGTACCTACCCGAAAGAAAAGAGTCCTTATTCATTCCATGAAGCCCCGTCGTAAATAACTCGCTAATCATCAGTCATCACATCAGTCAACATGCACGGCTCCATAACTCAATGTAAACAAATGTGAGCGGTGCGGTGAGCGAGCAAGCAGCAAGCTCGGTCGCTCAGTAATCAGTTGAAGCTCAGTGGCATAGTGATGACATGCTCAGTGCTCAGTGGTGCCAGTGAGTGAACTATTAATTAATTGAGTTATTATTTTGAAGTTGGGCGTGGTTGTGTGTATCCAGCTAGTAAGTTAACAAAGCTTAAATATACGTAGTTTATTTGCTAATAAATGTACTAAATGAATGCAACACAGGCGTTAGTTGCAAAAAGGAAGTTTTGTATGTTGAAAAGCTCCTATTTACCTTTTACTAAATAGTGTGTGCTGATGTTAAATATGACCTAGGTACATATATAGGGTGACTTTTATTTAGTTCTTGATAGCAAAGGATATGCATGTACTCGTGATTACAAACAACTTTCCCAAAGAAACTATATATGTCAAATCAGAAAAAAGAATTTGGTCCACGATACTTCAAGTTATTAAATCTGCAAAAATGTATAAAGCACCATTTTTTTAAAAACTATATATGGGGTGACTTTTAATTAGTTCTTGATAGCACAGGATATGAATGTACTCGTGATGATAAACAATTTTCCTAAAGAAACTATATGTCAAATATGAAAAAAAATGTTGGTCCTTTCAGAGATATGCTACCTATATACATATAAGGGGAGGAATCTCTGGGTCCTTTATACATTTTTGCCGATTTGATAATTATGTAGGTATCGACGACCAAATTTTTTTTTTCTGATTTGACATATACAGCAAAACCTGGTTAAGTGGGCCCTAGATAAGTGAGAAAACTCTACTACTGATAATTACAATCAGGTCCCTACACTTTTGCACTGAAATACCTTTGTTACTGGGAATTTTTTAACCTTTGTAATTGAGATTTGATTTCTTAGTTTTTTTCGATATTTCCCTCTTTAATTGTTACTTTTAAGCTCATTTATTAGCCTCTATAAGTGAGTCAAGGGCAGGATTGGGCACACGCATGTTTATAAACATTAGAGTTAAATTTCTTCCACACGTGCTTTGTTTCTCGAAAATCAAAATTCTCAGTATACCATTAAGAATCTAGGTTTCGTACTACAAACACGGATCGCTTCGTCCTTCTTAGAAATAGAAGAAGAGGAGGAGAGATGTGAAGATAATTTAGAATTGCGTTGGGGAATCTTGGTAAGCCCGCTTCCATCTTCGGCAACATCGTCACTTACCACCAGGTGAGATGTTGTCAAGGGTTTACCAATTGTGGATAAAAAAAAGAAAAAAAAAGAAAGAAAGAGTGTCAAAGCGTGACGCGGAAAAATCATTAGAAACTTTACATAAATATTTTGAGTTGTCAAATATTGGTAATCCTGGCATATTTGATCAAATTTACACCATCGAAAAACACCTTAAAGCTATAGTAGCACTCAAATTCAAACCAATATTACTGATTTTTTTAAGCCATAAGTTTTGTATTGTTTTCAAAAATAAAAGTTTGTACATATAAAAACATATAAAAAATGTATTTTTATTAACATTTTACGCTGTTGTTTCTTTGCGAAATTTGTTTGTAATCATAATCAATCACGAATACATGCATGCCTTTTGTTATCAAGAACTATTTAAAAGTCATTCTGTATATAAACATTCGTATGATGTCTGACTATAAAGTAGGTAATATAGGTACGAAACTTCAAATAGAGAATGTACAACGGTTTTCAGTTCAACTCAAAGGAAACATTCCCTTTTTAAAAAAAAAATACAAGAAGAACTGCATTTGAAGATTTTTTGAATCTCGCATATCATGGCCAGGAATCAACGGCGAAATATTAAAAAAAATTACACAAACTTTATTACCTACAACAAATTGATGCTTAGATTAGACCCTTTAGGTTATTTTATAAAAATATAAGTTAGGTAACTAACATATACTTACTAACGTAACTTACGTACATATACTTACCGATTGCCTTAACGGTGAAGGAAAACATCGTGAGGAAACCTGCACACGCCTGCGAAGAAACTCGAAGGTTGTGTGTGAAGTCGACCAACCCGCACTGGGCCCGCGTGGTCGACTAAGGCCTAATCGCCCTGATTCAGGGTAGGCTCGAGCCCCCTCGGTGGGGACGTATATGAGTTGATATAATAATAATAATAAGTAAGGTTGTTTTTTTCAACACATTTTACTAGTTCGGTTCCCTGGCTGCCAAGGTAAGCGAGATTCGAAAAATCTTCGAATGCAGTTCTACTTATTTTAAAAATAAGTCTCCTTTAAAAAAACCTATCGTCTATTTTTTTCATGGCTGAGACTATGGAAGACCTAAGCACAATGCTCGATGGCCTCAGTAAAGTCTCTCAACAAATGAACATGGACAAGACGAAAATAATGTTAAATGTCCGTGTCGCACCCACTCCTCTAAAGGTTGGAGACTCTACACTGGAAGTTGTTGACGAATATGTATACCTGGGACAAACAGTCCAGCTAGGAAGTTCCAACTTCAAGAAAGAGATCAATCGACGAATCCAACTCGGCTGGGTAGCGTTCGGGAAGCTTCGCAATATCTTCACGTCCCAAATACCGCAGTGTCTCAAGACTAAGGTCTTTGACTAGTATGTGTTGCCAGTGATGACTTACGGAACTAAGACATGGTCGCTTACTATGGGCCTCATAAGAAGGCTCAAGATCACCCAAAGGGCAATGGAGCGTGCTATGCTCGGAGTTTCTCTGCGTGATCGAATCAGAAACGAGGAGATCCGCAGAAAAACTAAAGTAACCGACATAGCTCACAGAATCGCTAAACTGAAGTGGCAGTTGGCAGGGCACATAGCTCGTAGAACAGATGGCCGATGGGGCAGTAAAGTTCTCGAGTGGCGACCGCGCACCGGAAAAGGTAGCGTAGGCAGGCCTCCCACGCGGTGGACCGATGACCTGGTGAAGATCGCGGGAAGCCGATGGATGCGGGTAGCGTAGGACCGGTCAGCGTGGAAATCCTTGGGGGAGGCCTTTGTCCAGCAGTGGACGATTTGTGGCTGATATGATGACTATATATATATATATATATATATATATATATATATATATATATATACTAGCTGTCCCGGCAAACTTCGTACCGCCTTACATTACATTACACTGCCCTGCCCTACCCTACACCACTACACTACCCTACCCTACCCTACATACACTACACTACACTACCCTACCCTACCCTACACTACACTACACTACACTACCCTACCCTACACTACCCTACCCTACCCTACATACACTACTCTACACTACCCTACACTACACTACCCTACCCTACCCTACACTACCCTACCCTACACTACCCTACCCTACCTTATCCTATCTCTCAAGTTGGATCGAACTGCACATGGTGTGCGAATTTTATTATAATCGGTTAAGTGGTTTAGGAGTCCATTGAGGACAAACATTGTGACACGAGATTTATATATATATATATATATATATATATATATATATATATATATATATATATATATATATATATATATATATAGTTGAGTTTTTAAATAAACACTATTCTTCAAATTCATCGTAATTTTGAAATTTTAAAATGAAAAAGCGGAAGGATTACTTTGTTGTCTAACTTTGTAATCTAATGATACCTCTCACTCTAAAATCCATCAAGCCGTTTAAATCATATAGTGAAATAAAGAAACATAAGAATTGAAAACGATACATTCCTTTTTTGTGGGCAGTCGTGTAAAAATAAAACTATACACAAAAAAAAGGTAAAACTTAACATGTCATTGTTTTTTAAAAAAAGATCTACACTCTCTAAGTTATGACTACAAATTGTACTTACTTGGACCAGTAGAAACTTAGTGGTTAGCAGCTCGGCTAGGTGCTGGCAAAGGATCGTTTTCTGGTTAATGCATTTTCACTTTTATCACAATAAGTAACCATGCAGGCTAGTTCAACCGGACTTTGCTAACCATAAAGTAACTTATACATACAAGATATAGAGTTAACAGTGAGATTGAATTGTAAACGACATCTCGTGTCAAGAGCCCGAACTATAGAGAAAACGTAATTTGACTGGATTTGAACCCGCACCAACCCGACCCTTCTACACTAATTATGGCTAATGAATAAGCCCATAACATCGAATGCGAAATTACCAATCATATTGCGCGGGCAAGTCCAGTAGTATTAATATCATAAGTTGAAAATTGTATGAAAAAATAAAAGAATAGTTTTTATAAATTTATGAAATAAAGAAAATTGTAATAATTTGTGGTGCCATCTATCGAGGAATGACAAAACTAAAGACCTCGACATTTGCTCATACAAAATTAAAATGTTGTGATATTACCCCTGTTGCTAACAATAAGCAAGTGCAATAAAACCTACTCTAGTCAAGCCAGGATAGATAAGGAAGTATTATACCTGATTGGTCAAATGGGAACACAACACTCAAGTTGCAGTCTTTTTCGGTAAACCAGGATACAAGTTTTCTTTTGTAATTTAGCAACAAGAATATTAATATTATGATGATTTACATTTACAGTAAAGCTGCATGGTCATTGTAATTAATTTACTCAAACTCCGAAAAATCAAACTAATAGGGATGACGAATGCTTTACTCAAACTCCGAAAAATCAAACTAATAGGGATGACGAATGCTAGTCATCTGAGTTACTTTTTATCATCTGTCAAAAACGACATTTTGTTCTAAAAATGTTTGAAATACCTAGGCGTGACGTCATAGTTTTGCAGCGTCATTTATGTACTCATTTTGTGATTTTGATGAATTAAAAATCGAAGAATTGATGGGAAACAAAACGAGTAAGGTTTTCCGAAGTTTAAGTAGGAGGGCAATTTAGTGATGAGGAGTTCAGAATTTATTTCTGATGCTGTCGTCAGCCTTATTGCCTACAATCTTGTGGAGTCGCTAGAAAGGTTTCGTGGATTCACTGGGAGTACCCTTATTTACCATTATATAAAGTACCATACCATATTAATTAAAAAATAATAATACTTGCTGAGTAGGCACATACTTTGACGAAAACTTTAAACGATGAATTTGAGGAATATTTATAGGTCGGCGAGTAATTATTTTTACAATTTTTTATTTAACTTGCAATGTACTTAAGTATGTATGTTTGTTCGGGTGAAATCTTGCAAGTTAATTTTGACTTACTTCCCGGTTTCCGATTGAGCTGAAATTTTGCATGCATGCATATGTTTAACGCATGACATAGCAAGAATAAAAGCTTGTACCTAAAAGCTAAAAGTTTTTAAGTTTTGCGAAAATTATTTAAACTGATGGCGGCGATAGTAAGCTGGGGATAGGTTAATACCTACCTACCTAATGGTAGCCCCTTAAGTACGAGTATGTATTTCTGAAGTTAAGCTGACGTACACCATCTTTCGGGTAGGAGTGCACTCGGCACTCGGCAGAGCTGCCTTATAAAAAAAACATAAACCGGCCAAGTGCGAGCCGGACTCTCGCACCGACGAGGGTTTTGTATCACCCCAGTCCCCACCTCTACAGCAATGATACCTATACATTTCAAAAGAAAGATATCAACGCGAGGGACAGAAAAATGTTTTTTTTTAAATTCAGAATCAAAAATCAAAAACTTTTTTTTAATTGGTGTTTACACACACTTTGAAATAGTAAAAAAAACTTATTGTATTAATACAAATAACGTCATGATTCAGATTACAGTGTCAGGTAGTATTTGCTATAGAATCAACATATATTTCGCCCGAACTAAAAAAACAGCCAAGTGTGAGTCGTAATCGCGCTAAGGAGGACTCTTTTTCTTATTTGTTTTATACCTATACTTATGATAAGTAGGTACTATGATCAAACCAAGTTTCACGTTTATGTAGAACCGTTTTTATTTGTCTTATTTATAAACTTTTCAATTTTTTTATATTTGTAAGTAAATCTCCCATAAAAACGTATTTTGTGAAAATTTCAGCCAGCCAGGTATCACGGTTCAAAAGATACATTCTTTTAAAAGTAGGACAGACAGAGAGACTACGCCGCTTAGTAATGGTATATTAATGGCCGTTACTGTTGGTATATCAACAAAAATAAATGTTTCTCTTTCTAACTGAATGTAGAGAAATATATTATCTCTGTCACACATGTAGGTATTAGTTGAATACAAGAGCCTTGTTATAATTTGATAATGTTCTGTAAAGCCACTTGCACTTGATATCGAGGCGTTGGGTAGAGAAGAAATGCATTCACACCATTTGCATTCCTAATTAACAGTATAATAAATTTTATTAATCTTTCACTGTTAAATACTGTAAATGTGTTTTTTATTTGGTCACCCTAACCAAAGTATATATACCTATTAGTACTCACATACCTACAGTTACCTGGTACGTAACCCTTAAAACCTTTTAAAAAATATATTCTTTTATAGGGACGCCCCTTATTTTTTTATTTTTATATATTTTGTAAGTATAATATTTCCCATAATAATGCATATTCTGTGAAAATTTCAGTCGGCTAAATTACAGTTCAAAAGATAAAGCCTTCACAAAAGTCGGACATGCAGACGGATGGACAGACAGACAGACAGACGGCATCATCATCATATCAGCTCATATATCCACTCCCTAAAATTGAAAACAGTTTTTGAAACCGTGTAAAATATTTATAAAATTTATTTTATTTAATTACAGATTACAATGGATTCACAAAACGCAAGTACGAGTACTGACAGTGCGAAGAATTTGAGCCCTTCTGATAGCGGTAATCCAACTAACAACGGTCAACACGTCTGGAGCGACAGGAAATGTATACAGATAGCCTTAGAGAAGTCCTTCCCAAAAGCCGTTAAGAATTTGACAGTTCAAAGGAATATCATCACCAGATTCTTCAACTTCTATTTAGGAGCTAAAGTCCATAAGCAGAAGGGTGTAAGTGTCAGTGACTTGGTATTCTCCGTCATATCTATAACACCGTTGCATCTTAAAACGGAACAATTTATGTGGACAGGTGACCATTACAACGATGAAGGAAGCCTATTTTCTTTAGCTCTGGAAGATAAACTGTATCTGCTAGATAACAAGGAAGTGAATGAAGAATATGAGAAAAAAACAGTTAAAATAGAAGAAGCAGATCAGCAAAATGAAGATGAGACCCAGATTATGGAAAAAGATGGTGTGAAAAGTGACGAAAATTCTGGAAACGAAGAAAATGAGATTAAAACTTGTGATGTCAAAAGCAACGGAGTATGCCCAGAAAATCTAACAAAAACTAAGCAAGACAATCTAAAATTTGTTGAAAACGAACCTACCAAGCACCAAGAAAGCAACGTTCCACTTGTAAAACACGAGGAATGTAAGGGGAAAGATACTCGAAAATTTCCCACAGACTCCGATATTATATGGTTCACTAATAAGATTACTTCTTCAGACGTCACAGCAGAGTACAAACAATACGGGCCGGTGGAAAACGCAGCGTTCACAGCCTCCGTTAATAAATACCTGCAGTTGTGGGAGGCAAGTCAGGAAGCCAGGATTGCATTGAAATATTTCTTCGGCTTCGTTGCCCTTACCTTACTTAGGGGAACCACTAAGACCTTTAAACATCTCGTGAACGCATTCTCAAACGTCAAATTCGTTCGTCACCTGGATAACATACGTGCGTTTGAGCTTCAATATCTGAAATATTCTGTACCACATAAAAGATGCATCAAGTGTTGCTACAGAACCTTCAGAAAGAGGGACGAAAATTTGCGTGTCATGTTTGCCAAAGTAGTCATAAATGCATTTTACATCGACATTAAATCACGAGAAGTAGAATCTTGTGATTGGTTCCCACCGAACATTATGAAGGTCACAGTTTTGACCCACACAGCAGGTTACGGGTTGGGTCTCATAAGTATGATAGACAACTTGGCAAAGAGGACAATGAACCTGGCGCTGATTCTCGAAACAACTCGTTGCAAAGAAACTGAACCGTATTGGGAGAAAATCACATGTTTTTTCGAGAAATATATGACTAAAACTGCCAACGAGCACACACATTATTGGGCTCGCGTAATTGATGGAAATTACTTCAAAGACCTTAGCTGTGCTGAAAACTATCCATTGGCTGTGATCTTAGCTGTGTTCATTGAGAAACTCAGCGACGGCCGCGACGCTGGCATCTGGCAATCTACGTGGACGACCAAAGGAGAAAATTTGGAAGGCTACAAAAAGATCGGTCTGAATTTGTACGGGCAGTATCGAGAAAAGATGAAATAACAACTTTCAGATATGTTTGATTTTCGTCTTTATAATCACATACGTACGGAGTACCAGGCCAGAAAACTAAAACGCAGCGGATATAACGTAAACGTCAGGTGTGAGAAGGGGAGGGGAGGGGAGAGGAAGGGGGGGGGTTGCTCGGAGTTTCCTAAACCAAAAATATATTTTTTTTGTGTGAAAACGGATTTTCTCATTAATGACACCTACCTAGATTAGATACACTTGGAATGTAAGACATATTACACCTAATTTTTTTTTTGCCAATTAAGTGTCCGATTTTTACACTAACATTATAAAGGCGAAAGTTTGTGAGTGTGTATATTGGTTACTTCTTCACGCAAAAAATACTGAACAGATCTGGCAGTTTCATGGGTAGAAGGTATCTCACCTGATAGTAAGTGACGATGATGCCGAAGATGGAAGCGAGCTTACCAAGACTCCCCAACGCAATGGGGAACTGGCTATCTTATCTTCAACCCTGAACACATCAATTTCTTAGCCTCGATGTTTGGCGGCAAGAGTTTGATGTAGCTACCCAGGCGGGCTTAGAATATCCACCAACCAAACCAAGTCTAACAAATTTAGACACCGCTGAGAATCGAACCCGCGACCTCCTGATGTGAAGCTAATGATAGCTGATACTTTTGATTGTAGGTTCTTGGTGGAACTTTATATCACACATATTGGTATATAAGGTGTAACAAAATTAGCTGAAACTATTTTAACTGGTGCTTCTACCCATGAAACTGAACAACTTTCCCCATGGAACCCATAGTCAAATCGCAAAAAAAAAATTTGTACTTCCCATACTAAGTTGGCTGATCAGCTAATCGAGTTAGTATGGGAGAGCTAATTTTTTTTTTTGCGATTTGACTATGGGTTCCATGGGGAAAGTTGTTCAGTTTCATGGGTAGAAGCACCAGTTAAAATAGTTTCAGCTAATTTTGTTACACCTTATTTAACTACACTAATTCCACATAAAATAAATAAAACTGCGTTTTTAGTTTGTCAGCGACCGGTTTTGAACACCAACTTCAGGCAGACTATTTATTTACACAATGTGTGGGTACATTTTAGATATTTTTTTAGGGTTACCAGGTAATAACAATGTCTACGGATTTGGTAAAAAAATATTAATGTCAGGGAAAAATAATAATTTAATATGCTAATAAAACAAATTAAAATATAAAATAAGAACACAAAAAACATAAAAAATAATAATAAAATAGAATTACAAAATGAATTGTAATAAAAACGTTAAAAAAATGTCAAAAATAGAATTACAAAATGAATTGTAGATCAAAATGTCAAAAAATGAAAAAAGATGTCAACTACTTAAAAATTATTTCAAATGTGCCCACAAATTGTGTAAATAAATAGTCTGCTTGAAGATGGTGTTCGAAACCGGTCGCTGACAAAGGAAAAACGCAGTTTTATTTATTTTATGTGGAATTAGTGTAGATATTTATTTATTTTTATTTTATTTATATATACTGATGATATATACCAATATGTGTGAAGCTAATGTCCTTAATCATTCATTACGTCACGGAGGTGGTTAAAGTTACAGACTACAATATCATCATATTATCAGCTCATGTACGTCCCCACCGAGGGGCTCGAGCCTACCCTGAATTAGGGCGATCGGGCCTTAGTCGACCACGCGGGCCCAGTGCGTGTTGGTCGACTTCACACACAACCTTTGAGTTTCTTCGCAGGTGTGTGCAGGTTTCCTCACGATGTTTTCCATCACCGTTAAAGCAATCGGTGAGTATATGTACGTAAATTTAAAAAAACTCATTGGTACATTGGCCGTCCGGATTTGAACCCGGCACCAATCTGGTTAGAGGAGGACCGAGTCGTTACCGGTTGAGCCACCGACGCTTACTACATACATTTCATTGATACCGTGGTTTAGATTTATATTGAAATCGAGAGCTCTACTTTACAGGCGAAAATGCAGCATTTCCATCTGACGACATGATAACGGTGTGATACCGTGCACGGCCAGCAGATAAAAGGCGTCTAAAGAAAATTAATAAAAAAATATTCAAACAGTGGGTGTCAAGGTAAATTGAAACATGCGGCGAAACCCTGACTATATAAAGTATCAGCACACCCCGATCCAAAGTATATATAACATAACAGTAGATCTCTCTAGATTCGACTTCACCCCTTCGTCACCCAGATTGATACAGATTGGTTACAATTTGGTTGTCGAACGTATAGGATTTCGCCGCCATTTTGTTTGTTCCATCATTCCTTTTTAGAAATGTCATTTCTGGCCGGTTGTATGAAGTGTCCAGGATGTGCCCGGAGACTGCATACAAACGGTCGTGAAATGACATTTCTAAAAACAAATGACGGAGCAAACGAAAGCGGATTCCTATACGTTCGAGAACCAAACTGTAACCAATCTGTATCAATCTGGGTGACGAGGGGGTGAGATCGAAATCAAGAGAGCTGCAGGGAGTGTCCATACTGTATGTTAGTACCTACTAATATATATACTTTGATATCAGTATCGTCCTGGTATGTTTGCGCTAAAGCTCCGAAAGAATGTGCAAGAATCAAGAAAATGGCTTTATAGTTTAGTTATTTCCATTAACTGTTGCTGGCTTCATAATTACATTTTCCATAGTTCTATTTCCCAGTGACTGTCGTCGAAGCGTCGTCGCATAAAGAGACCCTATTTCCAGCCATCCAGCACCCACCAGAAACTTTCCAGCCTTCCTTCCAGCCAGCCAGCCAGCTGTACAGTCAGTGTATACGGTCCGTCAGTACTTATTCGCGTGCTAGATGCGACGCACGTATCACATTGAGCAATTTGTGCGCATTCTGTAAACAAAAAAGCTTTTGCGGTTTTTTCTTTAAGTTTTTTATTTTGTGACTATGGCATCTGGCTTCGTGGGATCAACAAAGAGTTTCCCGTTCTCCTTCGATATGGACGTGGAAGAAGAGGAGCCAGGCGGGGATGCGATAAACAAACGAAAAGGTAGTACTTACAATTACGTACTTAGAATCTCTGTTTACATGCATTTTAGTTGAACAATGATGATACATGACCACAATCTACTTATACCTACTTAATTACATTCCGTCTCTTGGAGGTGTCTTTATATATATATCTACTAGGTGTACCTACCTATAATATGTTATTTAATTCAGGTTCAGGACTGACTGAGTTTTCCAAACCGGCATTTTATTGAGAACATTTAGCATTATATTTAAGTCTTTGTCTCTATCCTATTCAGCTGTGTTAATTAGATATGTCCAGCACGACAACAAGGTGACAACATTTGACTCATCGTTACTCGAAATTAAAGCGTTTGTTGATGTGTTATTGGTTCCATCAAACCAAACACCATTTATAACGCCTCCCCTACTTCACAAACCGATCAAATATAGTCGTCGTCGCTCCCCTTTTTGTTAGCACCCGCGTGGAGCACCTCTGAATTTGGTAAGCGCACATTGGATCAATAAGTTCACAGCTGACTGAGAGTCGGCCGGGCAGCAACGTTGTTTGTTAGTTTTCTTTGGGGCAGCTGGCTGGCTACCTATTTAAGGCCCTAAGATGGGTCAAATGACAATATTCAATCAAATTATTGAAAGACTGTGTAAAGCTATCACCATGTAAAAAATATATTATATACTTAAAGTAATAAAAAATCGATTTCATTGAATACGATTTTAAAAATATTACCGCTTTTGATGTAAAAAAATATACTGTAGACCCTGTTTTTGGCATTAATTGCAAAATTTCTCGTAGTTAATGTTGAATGAAACCAACACACAAAAATCGGTGACTTTAAGACCTTTCTTTTAAACTTATTTGAAAATGACGAAAAGTAATAAAAACATGTCAAAATCGAGAATTAGGCGTTTGGTTTCAACGTAACAGCCGCCTTCAAGATCGCATTGATTTGAACTTAAAATGAATAGACTTACGTTCGATATTATTTAAACACGTTTCAACCTGCTCGGATTGAGTGTTCTTAAGGCACATACAAAAAATAATCACTTCAATTCTGAAAATAGAATCTGCAGATTTTTTGTAATCGTCGACGCAAAATGGACCGCACTACCGAATACCAATACCGGTAACAAAAAAAATAGAACTGATTCCGAGGAGAAAAATACGTAGATTAAGTATATAATATATTTGTTATACAAGAGAGCAAAGTTGCTTTTTAACCGCGTGCTCAATTTTGATGACCGAGCATGCGAAGGAGTCTAAAAAATTAGAATCCTGAGCGTTAGCGAGGGAATCAAAAGAGCACGAGGTTAAAAAGCAACTTTGCTCTCTTGTATAACAAATATATTATATACTTAATCTACGTATTTTTCTCCTCGGAATCAGTTCTATTTTTTTTGTTACCGGTATTGGTATTCGGTAGTGCGGTCCATTTTGCGTCGACGATTACAAAAAATCTGCAGATTCTATTTTCAGAATTGAAGTGATTATTTTTTGTATGTGCCTTAAGAACACTCAATCCGAGCAGGTTAAAACGTGTTTAAATAATATCGAACGTAAGTCTATTCATTTTAAGTTCAAGTAACTTTTCATTCCACCTCAGCGAGGAAATTACTAAATGAAAAAAAAAACATTTGCGCATTACAAACACTTTCAGTCAATCCTGTTGGCGTCAAATAAACTTCCTCGTCGCTATAATCACTAATTTTAGGTTTTTCACTTGTTTTCAAGTTTCTTGTTTTTAATCTTAGGTTTTAACAATATGACGTGAAAAGAAAATGGCGCGAGCAAAGTAAATAAAAAAAAAAAGTACAACAAGTAGGTTCCAAGCCTGAGTTTGTAACAAATTAAAAAAGGTTGTATGATAAATTCGGCACCATGGAGGTAGAAGTAAATATGTTTAATAATGTTTTGAATTCACAAACTCAGTGCACACGATGTTCTAAATTCAATTTACTTTTCACCCTCTAGCGAGTAAAAACTTTTGCACTAAGATATCGAAGAGCAAACATACAATTCCCGAGATGGGGGGATGAAAAAATATTTATATGAAAAACAGATTCTGATCCTGCCGCCCTGCTCTGCCAGCGAGTAGGTACCTACAACTGCAATGAATTATAGGTACGCGAGTAAGGAGATTTTATTTTACGCTGATATTTACTCTGATCTCACCAAAAAGTTTAAAAGTAAAGATATATATTTTTACTCCAAAATGCTTGGAGTTTGGTTATTATTTAACCTTCTTATATAATACTCGGTAAACAGGGTCTCAAATAGGTAGGGCCGTAATAAAAGATATTTTATTCAGAATTAGGCTGTATCTATATCACAGAAAGGAGATCGCATAGGCATAAAACACGCATCATTTACCTAATTAAAAAACCGGCCAAGTCTGACTCGGGATGAAACAAACAGAGTTCTGCACCAAAACTCTAACTACCAACAGAACAAAACATCTCATTCATTACATACTTTGCTTCTAGGTAAATTGAAGTCTACTTATTCTGGACACTGGAAATTTTATTTTTTTTCTGTGGGAACGGAAGGATTTCAGATTTACTCATAGATTTTTCTGTATCCATGCATTCAACCTCATTTACTGTGATTTTTTCAAAATTTAGTTTCGCAGCTAAGTGGGGGCGGGGAGGGGGGGGGGGGGGGTGCAGGTCCATTTTCTCCTATTTTTTCTTAAATATCTTCATAACGATTTATCTTAAATATACATAGTATTAAAAAAAAATGAATTTGAGATTCTGATATATTATAGTTTTTGGGTCACGGATTTACAAATGTGTACCAAAATTTTAACTCAATCAGTCCAGTACTTTCGAAGCAAATTAGCTGTGACAGACGGACAGACAGACACACGAGTGATCCTATAAAGGTCCCGTTTGTACCTCTTGAGGCACGGACGGAACCCTAAAAAACGTGCGTGCGCGGTAAAGAGATTTTATGCAGTTTAGGTTTTTTTTTATCTATCTCACCAAAAAGAAGGTCGCATAGGCTTATCAAGCATCCAAATTAAAATAATTTTCGGAAAACCGGCCAAGTGCGAGTCGAACTCGCGCATAGTAGGGTTCCGTAGTGTTTTTTTAAAAACAAAATTATTTACCAATTGTGAATAATAGAAAATATGTATATATTTGCAGTTGTTAATAAGTAGAACATTTTGTATGAAAAACCTATGAACTTTTTACAAATGTAACTGCACATCTAAAGACCTAAAAACTTGTAGGTGCAAGCTTAAATTTGAAATTAATTTTTATGATTTCGTTTTCTTCTCAACAAACTCTTTCATTTGATACCCACATAATGGGGTAGCATAAAAAATAACTGGTTAGTCAGCCATCTTTGGAAGTCCGCCATATTGGATTTAGAATGACGTCATTTACCTAACCATGCAATGTTCTCCAAACTTAATGTTGATGCAACATTTCAGCTCAATTGAAAACCGGGAAGTGGTTCTAATTAAGCTTCCAAAATTTGTCCCAAACAAACAGACAGACAGGTACATACATAGGTACTTATGTTTAGTATTTCTTTTACCCTATCCGTTTTAGACCTTAACCTATCACATCACACTAAAAACAACGCAATATCTATATAAACAAAAAAAACATGTTTTAAACTTACTCTGATCGAGATGTTCAAGTGAGCGTTATTGTAGAACTGTGTTTGTGAAACTTAATAAAGTTTATTATATGTGTGACAGTTCGTTTTTCTTTATTACCAGTCTATGTCCGATTAACCGAATTTTCGATTATCCGAAGCGACCCCGGTCCCAATTAATTCGGATATCCGGCGTTCTACAGTAAATGACTGTAACTGTACTTTTAACGATTGCCCTTTTAATTAAATCCTTTCTATTCCTATTTAAATTGAACTGGTTTTATTTTAAATTATTTGTATATACTTTTATAAGATGTTGAGCGTTGGTGGCGTAATGGCAAGTGCCGCTACCTCCTATCCGGGAGGTCGTGGTTCGAATCCTGCTACGTACCAATGTGTTACAGGAACTATAATTATCTTTGGTGTTACCGAATTTCGATATCATATGTACGTTTATCCGACGCTCTTACGGTGAAAGAAAACATCGTGAGGAAACCTGCACACGCCTGCGAAGAATCTCGAAGGTTGTGTGTGCATGAAGTCGACGAACCCGCACTGGGCTCGCGTGGTCGACTAAGGCCCGATCGCCCTAATTCAGGGTAGGCTCGAGCCCCTCGGTGGGGACGTATATGAGCTGAAATGAGGATGATATAAGATGTTCAAAACAGCAATTTTGGAAGTACATGGCAACACGCATGTACTAGTAGTAAAAGTTATTTAACAAATAGAAATATTGGTATTTTTTACCAAATATGAAGATATTTTAATTAACTGGTAACCCTAAAATTTATTTCGTATGTACTCACACATTGTGTTAATAAATAGTCTGCCTGAAGATGATGTTCGAAACCGGTCGCTGACAAATTATAACGTGTAGTTTTATTCAATTTCTGTGGAATTAGTGTAAATATATACCAAAATGAGTGATATAATGTTCCACCAAGAACCTACAATCATCATATCAGTATCAACTATAACAAAAAGAAGAAAAAAAATAAAAAAGTAAAAAAAAAAATACCGTACTTTTATGGTTAGTGGCTCAGTCCTCGAAGAACGGACAACTAAGCATTCGTCTCGCCACCGCCACACTTGTACAAAATAGATCTAGTGGATAATCTTTACACAAATTGTTGAAATTATTGCTATACAAGCCTTGGTCCGTAATGACTGCACAGCTGGCCACAGTATGATAGCTTAGAGCTTTGCTTATCTACGCTCTCGACCTTCAAGCTTGATCAGTAATGCAGCCCTTGATGGGCAAGCTGAAATAAAGTCTTCATGCGCTTTCGGCCGTCATTAATCACAGCCCACGCCAATATTTTACTATTAATCATATCAAACTAGCTGTCCCGGCGAACTACGTTCCGCCTTACACTACACTACACTGCCCTACCCACAGACTTATATCATGGTTTGTGGCCCTACCCTACCCTATACTACCCTACACTACACTAGTTCCTCGCAGTTCGTGCCGTAGTTGCTTGTGAGATAATACCGACTCCAACCACCTCACGTTTGGTGAGGGACAGTTCACAGTCAAACCGAATAAATTTTATAGCGTCTATTTATAGCGTCGACTGGTGTGAAATTTTTTCGCGATCAGATGGGTCGCTTGTATCGATGGCTACGTCAGTTATAAATGTTATATCTAACAAATTTCAAATTTGTTTCCCATTTAAGCGTATGCAAATATTAGGTAATAAAACCTGGGTAACAGAACAATTAATGGAACTTAAAGCATTAATATACAATGTTAATGAAATTTATAAAAAACTTCATCGTAATCCAGATATAACAGAATACCTCCAAAGAATCATTGTTGAGTACAAGAAAGAATTATTCAAAGGTAAATCAAGTTACTATTCAAATGTTATTAGAAATTCTTCAAATACTCCGAAAGCTATCTGGCAAATAGTTAACGCTGAACGAGGAAAAACAAACTACTCTGCCGCAGATTATACTGACGTGGTCGTAGACCCTAATGGCGCCAAATATAAGACCAAAACAGACGCAGTCAACGCCATGAACACCAGGTTTGCGGGCGCAGCTGCGGCCTGCGGTGCTCCCGCAGCCGACACATCGCGAGCAGTACTAGTTCTCGCTGCAGCGCGACTCCCTTCGGACTGCTGTTTTAGATTTAGGCCTTTCTCAGCCCCGAAAGTATTCAAAATTATTTCCTTTATAATTCCGCTTAAGCCTACAAAAGATGTGTACGATATCTCGATGGACTTGTTATACATCGCAGTGAATCCATTGTCTCTAATTCTCGCTATCCTATTTAATAGTTGCATTAAGGAAGGCTCTTATCTTCTCCATTCAAAACCAGCAAGACTGCACCTATTTTTAAGGGAAAAGGCAAAAGAGAGGATATAGATGGATACAAGCCTGTATCTATAATTCCTACAATTGCAAAAGTGTGTTTTTTGTTCATATAGATTTTGTTATATGGACTAAGCTCTAGACTCACAGAGTACCTTGTTGCGTCAGAGTTTCTGTCAGACAAGCAGTACGCGTACCGTGCGGGCCGGTCCACCACGTCCTTGGCAAGGGAGGTCGTTAAATTAATAGTCGATGCTAGAGAGAACAAGCAGCATATGGCGGTGATATGCTGTGACTTATCAAAACCGTTTGATGTGGCTGATCATAGTGTTTTAGCAGCCAAGTTAAAACACTACGGAATATGTGGCCCTGCACTAGATCTCCTTGTAAATCTGCTCCATGATAGGTCACAGATCGTTATGGGGAATGGTGGCACAGTGAAATCCGATACGATGAACACAACTGCAGTAGTACCTCAGGGGTCTTCAGTCTCCAACATCCTCTTCTCTTTAATTCTAAATGACCTGCCAGATGTAGTAGATATCGCCAACATACTAATGTATGATGACGACGTGGCAGCGGTAGTAATTGCGCAGAGTATCGACGCGTTGGAACAACAGATAAATAAGACCACTGAGGGACTCCTTTAGTGGTTCAATGTAAATGGACTTGTCCTCAATTTAAAAAAAGCCCACTTTCTTCACTTTGACTTGTCAGGTAAATCCCCTAGGTCCCCTATCTCTCGTCATAATGCAGGTTGCAGTTTTCGTGCGAGAAAATATATCTATGTATAGAACTCATAGGGATGTGCATGGCCGCGAAACCCGCAATGCGGACAAGCTTATTCCTCTGCCCCACTCACTTACTAAATCAGATAAACTGACCCACATCATGGGTCCGGGAGTCTACAACAATCTACCGGAAAATATTACTACATCAGAAAGCACCAAGTTGTTCAAATTCCGTTTAAAGCGCTGGCTTATAGAGCAATCGTTCTATAGTATTGATGAATTTAAAGCTTTATAGCTTTTACATATTATTATTTTACATGACATTGTTATGATGTATTATTTTATTATGTGTAATGCGATTTATTTACTTACTGACATGTAATTCCATTATGATTGTTGACATTCTTAATTCTGTTCTATATTTTATTTTGTCAGTTTTAAGTATTTTTAAAATTTGACTTTGACCTGTAATTTACAAATTATGAATAAATGGATTATGGATTATTATGGATTACTACAATACCGTACCCCTACACTACACTACCCTACCCTACCCTACCCTACACTACACTAAACTACCTTACCCTACCCTACCCTACATAAGAACCTTCTCCTGACAATAATAAACTCGACAAAAAAAGAATTAGCGAAATCGGTTCAGCAGTTCTTGAGTTATAAAATTACAACAAAAAGTGGCATTGATTTTTATATATTTAGATATTGATTTTCACTTCGAGAAAGTAACTTAGATATTTACTAGGTAGAAATATTTTTGCGCTATTCTGTGTACCTATTGCCGTGATGTGCCGACGACCTGGTGAAGATCGCGGGAAGCCGATGGATGCCGGCAGCGCAGGACTGGTCTGATCCTTGGGGGAGGCCTTTGTCCAGCAGTGGACGATTTTCGGCTGATATGATAATGATGATTGCCGTGTTGTGCGTGCTTGTTACGTATGCTTGCTAGAATATATCAAGTAACGTTTGTTCTGCAAGTAGGTATGATTAAATAAAGTCTTATCAATTAGGCCAGTCTTAGTTTATTCAGAGCCAGAAATAAAACAAGATATCGTGATAACTTGATAAGGCATCAATATTAAACTAAGTATAATATGAAACAAGAATTAGCCGTTTGTAAATTTTCGACAAGGAAAATAAGGTCATTGATAGAATAGAATAGAATAAGTTTATTGAGACACCAGGCACATAATTATACAGTTAATGGTACATAGTTACTGTTATGTTAAAAATGAACATTTTACTTACACTAAACAAACATGTCAATTTTAAATAAACGAGAAGAAGTAAATACATATAACAAGTAATTTAGGTACAAGCCCGGCGACATCAAAAGGTCCCAGCTCAGCATATGTAGCAGAGACAAAGCCTCAGCTACGCTGGTGATTCTGCTGTAACCTTGCAAGAGATGAGAATACACTTCACTTGATTAAGTTTTGGTCCTTCGAGCCGGATCTCTGGAGACCCGAGGCAACTACTTTTCTACTGTTAGCACTATGTTACTAAATATAGGATTTTGAACTGCCAAGGTTAAATTACCTATTTTTATCTTAAACAACCTTAGTATACGCCTGAAGAATAACTAAGGTTTTACATAAAAATGATTTATTTAACCCTTAATTTGTTTTTGTATAAAACGGACTATCATCATCAAATCATATATAAGGTGTAACAAAATTAGCTGAAACTATTTTAACTGGTGTTTTGACCCATGAAACTGAACAACTTTCCCCATGGAACCCATAGTCAAACCGCAAAAAATATTGGCTCTCCCATACTAACTCAACTTAGTATGAGAAGTTAAATTTTTTTTTAGATTTGACTATGGGTTTCATGAGGAAAGTTGTTCAGTTTAATGGGTCGAAGCACCAGTTAAAATAGTTTCAGCTAATTTTATTAGACCATATACATATACGTTCCCACAGAGGGGCTCGAGCCTACCCTGAATTAGGGCGATCTGGCCTTAGGCGACCACGCGGGCCCAGTGCGACTAATAAAACGGACTACGCTTACTTTTGACACGACTGGCCAAAAATGAGGCTAATGTTTTCGGTTATTTATATGTATGTATGTCTGTGTCTTTGGCTGAGCCTTTAGCCTAATCGGCTTGATAGATTGTGGAGTGCTAGGTGTCGTTAGATTCGGCTTGATCCCGTGAGTGACGTAGGATACATTTATTACCCGATATTATTATTATTAGTTACCCGATTGGGCAAAAAAGAGGGATGATGTTTTTATGTAGTCGGGTTTTTAAATTTTCATTGATTTGGTAAGGTTATTAAAAATTAAGGGCTTATGATTTTCAAATTCTTATTATATTTTAAACTTTTTAAGAGAAAATTATGACTTTACTTTAATTAATACCTTATTTAATACCGTTGACGCGAGCACTACGCACTCTTAACCGAATGGATGAACAAATTGATTTGTTTTTTTGCACTCTGAATGATTTCAGCAGGGTGGATTATAATATATAAGTAGTTAGTTATGAAAATTAAAAATTTAAATTAAATTTAAATTAATGTAAGGTTTGTAAGTTTATATTATGTACACTATCGCATTAGGCTAAGCCTATATTGGTAGATGTATGTTGGTTAGGGCTTTAAGATGCATCAATCCGAGCAGGTTGATACGTGTTAAAATAATATCGAACTTATCTATTCATTTGAAGTTCAAATAAATGCGGGCCTTAACAAGTAACTATTTAGTAATCTGTGACGTTACGTTGAAACCGAACGCCAAATTCTCGATTTTTACATGGTTTTTTTAAGTTTCTATACTTTTTATTTATTTTTATTTATTAGGAAAACTTGCAGCTAATTTACATCATTATAGAGAAATGGATAGCAAAAGAACATAGCCATTATAAGTTTCCACCTATAGAGTATACCTATACTTTCTTATAATAAGTTTAAAAAAAAATATTGTGTTGATTTTTGCGTTGGTTTCATTCAACACTATTTGAGCTTGCGTGTTACATCCTCGGCTGCATCAGCACTTACCATCAGGTGAGGTGCAGCCAAACGCACTCAAATTTTTAATAAAAAAAAAAAAACATTATTTGTATTCGAAAAGTTTTGCAATTAAAGCTTAAAACAGGGTCTACGGTACATTTTTTTGCATCAAAAGTGGTAATATTTTTAAAATTGTATTCAATTAAATCGATTTTTTATTACTTTAAGTATTTTGTGTATTTTTTCCATAGTGATAGCTTTACACAGTCTTCCAATAATTTGAATTAAATATTGTCATTTGACCTATCTTAGGCCTTGAATAAAAAAATATATCGTTCACAATCGTTCGAAATCCCACTAAGATGCGGACCTTTTTGAAATCTATTTATAAATATCTATTTTTAAAGGGTCTGTAGTCAAACACGAACTATTACAGTTTCGCCATGTCCGACAGTCTGTCCGTTGGTATGTCACAGCCGATAATCTAAACTCAAAGACTATTACAGCTATAAAGCTAAAACTTGGTTAGGTTGTACGAATCTGTGACGCCTATAAAATTATGGAATATTACAGGCTATATACAGGCTAGTTTTTAACGAAATCTCATTGACTGAAATGTATAGCCGAAATTGTGTGTGTATGAGCGTTAGAATATATAATAACCTACCAATTGAACTACGAAAGCTTGAATCGAAAACCTTTAAGACAAAATTGTTGAAATGGCTTATTGACAAAAATTATTATAGCGTTGATGAATACCTCTGTGACAAAAATAAACTTATTGACATTTGAATTTTTAAAGTTTACGTGACAAAGTAATTATAATCTATGTTAAACATTTGCATGCCTTGCACAGGCCAAACATGATTGCACTAAAAATTATATTAAACATCCTACTACCATGTTTGATGCAAATAAATTATCATTTCATTTCAATAAAACCTACAAATATTTTTTTTGGGTACCTTCCCTACATATAAAATGGTGAATTTTAATACTTAAAGCATATTCAATACTTATTGTATAATCGTTTGTTGTTCTAAATAAAACAAAATAAAATAAATAAAAGCTAGGAACATTGAAATATTTGATTGAATTGAATTTCCCCACTCATCGTTAATTTCCTACACAAAATGAGAAGAATGACTCTTTCAGATGATTCAGAATGATTCACGAAACGTGACATTAAAAAGACCAACCAGAAACTGTAAGTAATTTTAGTTTGTTTGTCCGTGACGTCGCAGAGTTTCGTCGTGATTGTGTTGTTGGACACAAAAGCGTGCCATGTTGCGTCCGCGGCCGTGCCAACCGCGCTCAGTCTGCAAGATCTAAACATTCGAACAACTACGTTCTCCTTGCTACTGTTAAAAAATAGTGCACTAAATAAAAAAAAAAAAGGTGAAACTTTCTGACGTTTGATGCGAGTTTTCCCGAACGCGCTCTCTCGTAATTTTAAAACCGAACATCCTGGATTTAATATACGAATATAACCGGCCAGCTGTGTTTACTCCATGGAGTGTTTGTGTGTGATGTAATAACTATTGATAAGTACAAAAATAACTGGGTAGTCACTGTGAATATCAATCTAATATTTCTTAGTAGGTACACAGTAGCAGAAGATTAACATAGATAATAAAAATCTTTCATTAGATTTCAGCCTTGTTCTTGCCTTGTTCTACATCGTGGTTTAGTACAAGGTCATTCAGATGTGACAATAGGCTGTGTTGTCAGCTAGTAGATAAACTACCTTATCTATCACGATTGCCATGTCCGTTTGTAGCCTTACTTACAATTTTAGTAGGTCGATTTGAAAGCAATATACGGTATTTTATCATTTGAGTAACTTTTTATCAACTGTCAAAAAAGGAAAGTTTGTTCTGTAATTATTCGCGTTACTGACATAGTGATGTCATAATTGTCATAGTCTTTAACGAACTTATTTACTGTTTTTTAATAAATATAAAATTAAGAATTGTTTGATATTTGAAATGACCAAGTGTTTTTGCTATTCTAGAAGAAATTATATTTAAGTATTGAATTTATTTTTTATACGGTAAAATAACCTATTTAGTGGGTATTTTACTATAAATTTATTAATACAGGATTATTCGTACCGTATTGACGCGTCACACGTAGGTGTACCACGTACTACTATAGTATTATTTATAGTAATTTATTCACCGAGCAATAAAGTACATTTCTTAGAGGCAGGTTAATTTCACAAATTGAAAAGAATATGAACATAAAATTACATACATAAAATATAATTAAGGATACATTAAATAAGGCCCGATCGCCCTTACTCAGGGTAAGCTCGAGCCCTTCGGTGGGGATGTATATATGAGCTGATGTGATGGATGATACCATTAAATAGCACATTTCAGTTTTTCGCAATCTATAGTTTGAAAAAATGAGAATCAATTATCTTTTCAGTCATGTATTTACTATTAGAATAAAATGCATGGTTTTGAAAAGGGGGGATGAGGCTAGGTATCTCAGCCAGTATGAAGATGCTGATTATTTTTCTTCTAAAAGAAATCTAGCACTAAAATATCTAACGTGCTTTGGATCAACATTCTACGCGGAAAATTCCTAATTTATAATGTAGGTCTTTGACTTGCAGTTTTCCGTGAGAATCTGTGGGTGTTTGGCACCGCGCCCGCCTAAACTTAGCACACTTCGTGCAGGCAGCAAGGTGATGGTACCTACCGGTCATGGTTGTGATTAAATTACGAAAAAATCTCAATCTATCTCAGCGAGCGTCTAAAATTGAAATTGTCTCAAAAATGCACCCAAAAAACGAGTATTACTAAAAATAATATGTCTCTGGAAAATCATAAAACAGGTCTTAGTGAGATTAAAATCCTAATCCCCTTTTTACCAATTGTATGTTGCTGTAATTATGTTTTTTTTTCAAGTTTTTACTTAGTTTGCATTTAGTGATGATGATGATGATCTATCCGACCGATTTTGGTCATGGCGACCAGAGATCCCCTTATATATAGCATATCTCTGATGGCGACCACTTCGACTCCTAGTCGGTTTGCCGCGCGTGCGCTCGAAGATGGTTTATGTAGCCAATCTTCGCAGCGAAACTCCTCGCGCACTGAGGGCATGCCACCCTCGTAATTGTATGAAATGGTCGCAGGTGGTCGGGCCTTTAACTGGTTGCATTTAGTAACCTAACACGTAAAATTACTGTTTAATGAATTGTACCTACCTTATCATTTATTAAGTAATCAGATATTAAAAAAACTATTCAAATAAACATAATAAATAATTAATTGATAGTATATGTACTTGCCTATCTACCTACATTAATTGGCTTATCAAACGTGGGAAAGAGAAGACTCGCATTAACGTCACAAAGTGTATGATATTTTTTATTAAAAAAAAAGTGTTGTTTAATTTGCAGTGAAAAGTGATTAGATTAATGTTGTGTTTGTGGGCAAAATGTCCATAAGAGGCGTTCCCGATGGCTCCAGATCCCCACGGATATTGACCGACTCTTTCTTCGAAGATGATGGTGAGCAAGCAGACTACGCGTTCAGATTTTGATTTATCTGCTCAGATCAATTGCATTTGAAATTAGCATCTTTATATAGTGGGTTTTGATACCCCACTTTCTCCCCCCCCCCCCCCCCCCCCCCGTACGAGTAACCCAACCTATTTCTAGTAGTCTTGAAATCAGAAAGTCCAGTTCTAACGAATATCATGTTTATATAACTCAAAGGAAAGTACTTACTTAATTATTTAGAAATAACGATGACTTTTTAATTTGGTCATTTTATAACGGCTGCTAACTTTTGGCTGCTAACTTCACACCGGTACCAACAGTGTTTATTCAACTGATCCGGATTTTAAAAAACACTAGTTGTGTGACAGACCGCTTGTTGTTTAACGCCTCCGTGGCGTAATGGCTAGTCCATTCGCTTCACACCAGGAGGTCGCGGGTTCGATTCCCGCTGGGGTCAAATTGTAAGACTCGGTTTGGTTGGCGGTAGGGCATTTTCTAAGCCCACCTGGCTAGCTACCACCATCTTATTTAAGTCTTGCCGCCAAACCTCAGTGTTAACAACATTGATGTGGTCCGGCTTGAAGATAAGATAGCCAGTTCTCCATTGCATTGGGGAATCTTGGTAAGCCCTCTTCCATCTTCGACATCATCGTCACTTACTATCAAGTGAGATGATGCCAAGGGTTTACCAATTGTAAATAATAAATAAAAAAACAAACAAGAGCACGTGGAAGTGGGGTGCACCGATTCGGATCTGCAACTCAAAGTGACCTAAATGAACTCAGGTCGTATGTTGACATAATGGCGGAAAACGTTCCGTTTCATGATCATACAAATAATGTATTGTTATTTTTTGTTTTTACTCAAACAATCAAACTCACCCCGGAGGCCAAAAACTGGATCCAGAATCTTAATATTGATTTGTAGTTTATATTGCAGGAACTAAATGACTCCATAGGATAAAAATATATACCTCAAACAATAATGAATTATTATAAAATAACAATAGGTATATGATTATAAAATAACAATATATAATTGTAATAGTTGTAATATTCAATGCAATATTTTTTTTCTTCATAAATTCATTACAAATTACACCTAAAATAAAATGCCTAAAATACTTAAAATAAAACACCTTAAATCAAACCTAATATAGTATTAGTATTACATATATAAATGAAATAACAATAAATAACGTAAAATGACGTTCCGTTATACGTAACTTTAAATATACGTTTTAAAAAAAACCACGCGTCTCCGCGGGGGGAGAGTGGTGTCGTCTGATAGGGGCAACCAAGCCCTATAAAATACACCCCTTAGCAACCCTAAAGTTGGGATGCGAATTTAAATGCCAACCCAAAATAAATAGTGTTAAGCGCTTTGAAAATGGGTTATTAAAAACTCTGCTCCGATCACGACGTGCTGTGACATGTCTCAATGCACCTATCTCAATTACCAGTGAGGATAGGATAGGACCTATCAGATGTCGAAACATTATTCGAGGTCACCACTTATGCCTACGTTTTATATTTATAACTAGCTGTCCCGGCGAACTTCGTTCCACCTTACACTATACTACCCTACCCTACACTACACTACCCTACCCTACACTACCCTAACCTACACTACCCTACCCTACACTACCCTACTCTACCCTACCCTACACTACCCTACTCTACCCTACCCTACTCTACCCTACCCTACACTACCCTACCCTACCCTACACTACCTAACCTACACTACCCTACCCTACACTACACTTCACTACACTACCCTACCCTACACTACCCTACCCTACACTATTCTATACTACCCTACAGTATACTACCCTACCCTACCCTTACTACACTACACCTACACTACACTACACTACCCTACCCTACCTTAACACCAATGATTTTTTGACTGATATTTTTTTATTATTGATGAATACCATATTTTAATACTTTTTATCCTATTCCGGACGAAGACAAATGCAGAAACACAAAAATCATAAAAATTGGTCCAGCCGTTCTTGAGTTATAAATGGTGTAACTAACACGACTTTCTTTTATATAGGTGACCTTAAATTAGTTCTTGATAGCAAAGGATATGAATGTACTCGTGATTACAAACAACTTTCCCAAAGAAACTATATGACAAATATGAAAAAAAAATTGTGTCCCTTATACATTTTTGCCGATTTGATAACTTGTTATGCATCGGGGACCAAAATTTTTTTTTAGGCTAAAGAGCGTGCCAAAGAAATATACAAACATATATTACCTACCGACGAACCCGCACTGGGCCCGCGTGGTCGACTAAGGCCTAATCGCCCTGATTCAGGGTAGGCTCGAGCCCCTCGGTGGGGACGTATATGAGCTGTAATGATGATGATGATATTACCTACATACATACAAACATATACAGTAAAAAATTGGTGTTAAATGGGCTTCTACTCATCATAATGAACAACTTTCCCCAAAGAACCCATAGTCAATTCGCAAAAAAAAATTCGACGCTTCATACAAAAATGCACAAAATTGGTCAATTAGCTGATCGTTTTGTATGAAGTTCAATTTTTTTTGCGATTTCAGCAAACTTGTAGAACAAAAGTTGTTCAGTTTGATGAGTAGAAGCCCCAGTTAACGGGACCTACACCAATTTACACTACACCAATTTACACCTGTATACATAATAGAATAGAATGTCATTTATTTATTTTGTTTCTTACAAACTAGATACATATTTGCATAAATATTGAATTACATTTCATTTGCCTGCTAGGTCTTTGAAATATCTATCTTTCTGTTTTTATTTCCTCGAAAAAATATTTTAGACTGGAAATTGACAACATTGAAAAAACAATGTCCTAACTGCGGGATTAGCCGGTCACCTTTGTTTTCTAGCTAAGTCGATGCTACGATCAGATCCTACGTTGACTGGGGGAGCCTTCTCTCTTGTGCTGAGTTGCAGGCTTCTCTGTTAGCGGTCTCTCAGATAGTCGATCTCGCCCACTCTACTCGTGTATAGAGCGGGATTGAAGTCTCCGTATCTGGTGTATTGAGGGCCACCATCTTGCAGTCCCTCCCTCTATCGATAGATTCTCGATTTTCTCTAAGATACATACATATGAGCCTAGCATATGCTGAGTTGGGGCCCTGTGGTTGCAGTGGCACCTCATGAATATATGTAATTATTATTATTTTATATTTACCTCAACTTTTGTTACGTATTATATATTTTGGTGTGGTGTTACTGAAACCAATAAACGTATTTCTTTCTTTCTTTCTTTTCTTACACTGGAAACACGTAACGTCTCAAATGTTTGCGGAGGCGCGAACCGATGGATTCCACGCAATTATAGTAAGAAAGTCTCCTCACTTCTCCATCGGTCGCGCGACCGAAGAGTGATTTCTATACTCTTTGGAAGTAACTACACTTATATATTCTCATCTGTGGCGCGGCAGCCACAACGGCATCCTGAGGACGATCGCCGCACGGTTTGACTCTCCTCCTGAAGTATTCGGTGGGGATAGTCACCGGTGCGGTAAATTGATACTTATTTTAATTATTCCCAAGTAGTTTTTAAGTATCAACTAACATAGGCTAAGTCTCTATTGTTACTAACACATATTATGGATTTCTGTGGTCCGAAATATCTTGATTTATTATTATTATTATCTTTCTGGCGCAGTTGGGTAAAAATAGCGAACTTACTTGTGTACTCGCATCAGAACTCGTATGAACTGATTCTTTTCTTCTTCTATGCCTGTGCTCCTTGTCTATTGGGTTATCTCCAATTTTTCCTATCCTCATCAGCTAGTATCTTAAGGCCTTAAGATGGGTCAAATGACAATATTCAATTCAAATTATTGAAAGGCTGTGTAAAGCTATCACCATGGAAAAAATATATAATATACTTAAAGTAATAAAAAATCCATTTAATTGAATACAATTCTAAAAAAAATTACCACTTTTGATGTAAAAAAATATACTGTACCTAGACCCTGTTTTTGGCTTTAATTGCAAAATTTCTCGAAAACGAATAGTTAATATTGAATGAAACCAACACACAAAAATCGGTGCCTTTAAGAATTATTTTTTTAACACATTTTTTTAAAACTTATTGGAAACTGATGAAAAGTAATAAAAACATGTAAAAATCGAGAATTGGGCGTTCGGTTTCTACGTAGGTAACAGCCGCGTTGAAGCCCGCATTGATTTGAACCTAAAATGGATAGACTTACGTTCGATATTATTAAAACATGTATCAACCTACTCGGATTGAGTGATCTTAGCGTTTTAAGGTATTTTCTTTTATTTGCTCTGTATAATTTCGTCTTGGTCTTCCTTCTGCTGTATAGTTTCGCCTTGGCCTTCCTTTCTGTGTATAGTTTCGCCTTGGTCTTCCTGTGTCTTTTCTTCACCTGTCTTTCCTTCTTTTAATCTTTTCTAAAAACTCAACACCTAAAGAATTATGTTAAGGTGACCCAACGTTTCTCCTATCATTTTTTTAAAAGTTTTTATGTTAAAAACTAAAGTTTTGTGGCGCCAACATGGACTAATTTAATAAGTTAGGGATGTCAGTGGAGTGATAATGATATTGCTGGCAGCTGGATGCGGGCCGAAGATTGTTGGGGAAAGATCTATATATCCAACAAAAAAAAATGCCAAAATTTCCTTCGAGCCGGATTTGAACCAGCGACCTATGGATATCAATTATTGCAAGTGCCTCTACAGTCCACCGCTCTACCAACTGAGCTATCGAAGGCATGGTGATTGTGTCGAAATAGTGAAAAACTTGAGGTAGCACGCTTGGTTAGGGTGACAATGGTTTTCCTTATAATGACGAAATATAGCTTTTGTGTATGTTTGCTTATTTTGTAAGTTTGTTTTATTTAACAAAAGGATAGGTATTTTAAAAAAAAGTTAAAAGAAGACAGCGTAAGTTTACAAACCGTAACAATTCTGCTTACTCACAAAATACACTTTCATTTTGTGAATAACTTACCTAGGCCTAAATTTTCAAGACTAAATATTTTTAATACCTCCTAGGGTTCTAGCTAGCCAATGATCCAGTCGAAGATTATACTTTGCAAAGTATTTTCTAAAAGACATGTAAGTTAAATAATTTTATCAATTTAACAGTTTCTGTTGCAAAATTAGGTCAATGATATAACAGCATGTCTGAAACCGATTGCAAACCTTCATACTGAGAACTATAGTCCCAAATATTTATCTAACTCCTCGAATATTTCGCAATGCCCAGACGTAATCCAGTCGACCGTCATTTACTTGAAAATAGCTCCTGGTAGTTTCAGGTATATGTTAAAACTAGATGGCGCTAGTAACTAATCTATTTTTTGCTAAACATAAAAAAATGCCTCGGAACTGCGTGATATACACTTTTTCATCAAGAACGAGTTTAAATGTAATTTAAATGTCATTTGATATGCAAAAATCCAAGATTAACTGACAATTTATTATAACGTTCTAAAAATTTTCACTAGATGTCGCTTCTAAATTAAGTTACCTTGTAAGTAAACAGTAACTTGACTAGGGATTGACAGCGGTCATTACGGCTGTATAGGTTTAAATAAAAAACTTTATTTCAGTTATTTAATACAACATAATGTTAACTTGCAATAAATTAGTCTCTTATCTTAAGAATATTGAACTATAAAAATCAATTTCAGGTGCCCACTAATGGAAGTAGGTACCGTAAGAGTAAATAGTCAAAAGGAAGTGTACCCTTGAATATAGACAAAATAGATATATTTTTCATTCAATAGAAAAATATGAAAAATATTATCAGCAGAATATAGCTTGTCATGTATATGTCGCCGTCACCTTTTTGAATCTACTATTTGATTGAATGACTAGCGCGTTCACTGAATGACGACATTTAATTGAATGACTAAAGGACAACTCGTAAAGTTGTTTAATGTAACGTTCAACGTCTTGACTGAATGTCATTTAGCCAAGATGTTAAATGGGATATTCCGAATAAAAACCGACGATTTCTTCTTCTGCGAAGTATCCTGCAACCGGGGGGGGGGGGGGGAGCCTCGCTTCGCGAATCGCGAGGATCTTTGACTGTATACCAAATATCGCTCGCTTCGCTCGCTCATTTACCTAATTCTCACAAATAAAATAAATAATAAACTAAATTTCAATCACCTGACTGATTTTACGTCCGCTCTGTTCAAAGGGTTATGTATAATCCGCTAGTTAGTTGGACGTTGAGTAACGCTTGTTCAATCAACGTTCGGCCTAGTCATTCAATTGAATGTCGTCATTCAATGAACGCGCTAGTCATACAATCAAATAGCAGATTCAACCAGATGACTGCGACATATGTAAAATCTATTCATTAGAAGTTTAACTTTGTCATTTTAAATTGGCATGGAAGTTCAACTGTGGGTTTATTTTATGGTGTATACTCGCTTAGCAACAGATCACGAGCAGAGAGACCAAACACTGCATACAACGGTCGTGAAATAACATTAATCAAAACAAATAACGGAGCAAACAAAATCACGGCGAAAAAACCAAATTATAACCGATCTGTATCAAACTGGGTGACGAGGGGGTGAGGTCGGAATCTAGAGAGCGGCAGGGAGCGTCCATACAAGGTCCATACTGATATAATTATTAATTATGCTTTGGGAGTGTCCGAAAACTCAGCGTTCAGTGACCGTGGACTGCCGAGTACCGTACCTACCTACTTAACCAAGCAAAGCAAGCAGTAAGCAGGAACACCAAAGAGAATATAAGTCACTACGTTTAGTACCACTGCAATCGCGGTCCGAAACACGCGTCGGCAGCTCGGCACGTGGCATGTAGACAAAATGTGTTACTAATTAGTTTAGTTGTTTAATAACACTGTGACAATGTGACAAATAACTTTTCTATAGTATAAACCCAAAGTTAGATAAATAAATGTTTCAGGTCGGTGTAAGGTTTACAGTTTCAATGTTTGCCTGTTTCGTGCGCAAGCAGCTGTTTGATTTTTTGTGACTTGCTTTTAAATACAATCCATTTAGAGAAAAATTCGGAATTATTTTCTGTTGAGATTATAATTAATTATAATTAATGAGTTGTAAAAAAGCGAATGAAAGTAGGTATTACTTACGTACTTTATTTTAAAATAAAGCATTAATAAAACCATGTGATTTAATAAAATCAATTTAAATAAATATTTAAGTAGGTACATATTTAAGTTCTCATAAAATAATACTACTTTATGTAATATAACCAAAAACAAAAATGCAAAATGGAAGCCTGTTTTTAACGCGTTTTCAATTATTTGTAGATAGATATCAATATAAGTAAGCGCCTACTTCACTTTACATAAAATTTTCCAGTAAGTAAAAATAAGTAAATAGGTACGTAGTAGAATAAATAAGATTAAAAAAAAACATCCAAGTGTGAGTCATACTAGTGGTCCAAGGGTTCCGTACCACCAAACCTCTGTCTCTACATAACTACATAATATAATTACAATGATACCAATGCCACAGATGAGATACTAATGCCAATGCAAACAAAAGACATCAACGCGAGCGACAAAACTATGTTTTTTTGTCATTCATTAGGTACGACTCCTTAGCGCGAGTAACAGACACTTTATTTATTTATTTGTATAATAAGAACACATACAGTCGCACTTAAAGAAAGGAGCTTGAAATTTCATATAAGTAGACCTGGAGGTTCTTTGGCTAATATTTATTATTTTTTGTTTATTTCAATATTAGTACTATAATCACACCAAGTTTCACGATGTATAACCGTTTTAAGGATTCCGTAGTACAACAAGGAACCCTTGTAGTTTCGTCATGTCTGTCTGTCCGCGGCCTAGCTCCTATACTATTAGTAGTTAAGAGCTGAAATTTGGCAAAGATATATACATATAATAATAACGCGGAGAGAACTGTAAGAAAATTTTTGGAAAAAAAAACTTTTTAGGGTACCTCCCCTACAAGTAAAGTGGGATGATTTTGTTTTTCTCGTCAAACCCAGTCGCGTGGAGTATCGTTGGTTAGAGCTTAAATAGTAGTTGTAAGTCTTCTAAGACCATTTTATAATTTAGGGTTCCGTTTAAAATAGGCTTGAAAGTGCAAAATTTTGTTGGAGTCGAGTGTCCCCATCCCCTAACAACTAAACCGCTGTATTTGGAAATTTGAAAATTAGACATGGACGCGATAATGGCAACTACAAACCCTACATTGCGCGTGGCCCGATACGTACTTGGCCGGTTTTATTACACTAGAGCTAAATCAAAAATACTTCTAAAGACCTATAAAAAACACGTTTTTTGTATGGAAACTCCCATTATCATTTTACTTTTTCTAATTTTTTTTATTTATTGTTATAGTGGCAATAGAAACACACATCCTGTAATAATTAATTTCAACTGTCTACGTTTAGGTAACGGTCCATGAAATACAGCCCGCTGACAGACGGACAGACAGTGGAAGCTTAGTAATAGTAAAGTATATATATAAGTAATAACATACAGTATGGACACTCCCTGCCGCTCTCTAGATTGCGACCTCACCCCCTGGTCACCCAGATTGATACAGATTGGTTACAGCTTGGTTGTCGAACGTATAGGATTTCACCGCCATTTTGTTTGTTCCATCATTCCTTTTTTAAAATATCATTTATGGCCCGTTGTATGAAGTGTACAGGGTGTGGTTATTGGGTTCCGTTGGATGCCCGTTGGTCACCCGTTGCGTGCACGGAACCCTAAAAACGAAATACGTGACATGATGCAACATATGAGAAAACTGATTGTATCCTTATCGGAATGACACTTTGGCCTTGGTTGCCGCAGTGAATACTAATAAGAATAAATGTGAAACTTGTGCGTCATTGATATGATATGATAACTTGTAAATACAAAATGCAAAGCTTGATAGAGGAAAAAAAAAACGCTAAACACGTTAAAAAACCGACTTCCATCGCAACAACTTACCTAGTACATTTTTGCATTATTATTTTTGGTTTTTGTTAATTTTCTAATAAAGTACTACACCGATTTTGATAAAATTTATATGGGACCACATGGAAAGCGCTAGCTTTCAAATAAAAAAAAAATCATAAAAATCAGTTCACCCAGTCAAAAGTTATGAGGTAACACACATAGAAAAAACATACAGACGAATTGAGAACCTCCTCCTTTTGGAAGTCGCTTGAAAATGAAACTGAAGTCACAGTTATATATGAGTACTCTAAAGTTTTAATGTGACCAAAACAAAAACAACCGTACTCGTGGTTCTATTAATAGACCGATTCGTTATTGATTTTGTAGCGTCCAATTAGATGTGCAGCTAGGGAGTTTGTGGTGCGAAAACAGCGCGTCGCATTTTTATCGAGAATTATACGCCATGTAAAATCCCGGACAAAAGTATTATATTAAATCCACTATAATACGGTCAGATTTTAATCAATATTGCTTACCGGAAAAATAACATTAAGAATATTAAAAATTAAACAAATGAAACTCGAAACCGTGGCACAAGAAATTTTAGGGTATAAGTAATATAATGTATGGTCGAAAAGGGTATAATTTTATTTGGGTACCTATGTGTTTTTATATTTCTGTCATTAATGTCTCTCTCTGTCAAAGGAGCGACACTCTGTAAAGCGAAGTTATCGGCTTATACTCGTAAATCGATTCCCAACAAAACGTAAATGTGAACTGGGGCCAAGTTCGATGTAAAAAAAATACAGCTATAAATATTTTATATGCATGTCTATTACTTGAATAAAGATAGGAAATTAGTATTTTAATACTTTCCAAAAATTAATGATATATCCCAACAAAACATGAATGTGGAATGGAGCCAAGTTAGATGTAAAAAAAATACAGCGATCTAAATGGATAGGTTCCAAGTTCTGTTGTGATTCCTAAATCACAGCTACGAAACTTCAAATAGGAATATTTATTTTAGACTTCTTCAAATAATAGAAGATATACAACGGTTTTCAGTTGCTTGAAAAAAAATGTTCTTGTTACTTACTACATTTTTTTTTATTTTTTTTATTCACTTTTAGTAAACCCTTGACATGGTGTATTTTAGCAAGTTTTCACTATCCAATTTTATTCTATATTGACATTTACTTTTAAAAAGTAAGCTGTGCTTGCTTGGCGCCTTGACTTTAAACTTGCCAATTCCTAAATCAAAACATTTTTTTAAGCAACTGAGAACCGTTGTACATTCTCTGTTATTTGGAGAAGTCTAAAATAAATATTTCTATTTGAAGTTCCGTAGCTATGATTTAGAAACCACAACAAAACTTGGAACCTACCATTCAGATCGCTGTATTTTTTTCACATTTATATTTAGTAGGGATATCATTATTTTTTGTAAAGTATTAATACTAATTTCCTATCTTTATTCAAGTAATAGACATGCATATAAAATATTTTTCGTGGTACCGAACACTCGGAACGCAAGCCCGAGACGCATTTAGCCACTTTTTTGTATTTTTACTCAATACGCCCAATAAACCTATTTCAATTCCAAATCTCAAATAAAAAAGTCACCTGAAAGTGGTCTATATAATTATTCCAATGAGTAGTGGTGGTACGGAACCCAAATTTCACGAGCCCGACTCTCACTTGACCGGTTTTTCTAATTCCTTTGTATGCACCCATTAACCTGCCTAAATAAGTAACTATTTAGTATAATTTGTGCTTAAATGCCAAACCAGTTTCTAAGTTATCTGGAAATAGTCTATAATTTTGATAAATAGTAGTGGTAAGAACAGAGATATGCTATATATAAGGGGAGGTAGATAGGTTACCTGCGTCCCAAGTAAAGCAAATTAAAAGATGCCAATTCATCAAGCATCTTTTCTCAGTAGTATTCAGTGCAACGGAAGCGAATTACCTATAATATTGTGTGTGTAAATGGTCCAATAACCTACCCCGATGCCAAATTTCAAGTTTCTAAGTCACTTGGAAGTGGTCTATATATTTTGATGAGTACTGGCGATACTGAACCCTTGGTGCGAATGTACAACTCACACTTCGCCGTTTTTTGTTATTTTTTCCTTTGTATATGTCTAATAAACTTCCTGTACGTCAAATTTCAAGTTTCTAAGTCACCTGGAAGTGCTCTATAATTTTGATGAGTCATTCAGTGAGTGAGTAAGTCATAAAAATAGTGATTTTCGGACGCCAATATCTCAGAAATGGTAAAAGATATATTTATGAAAATTGGGAAACTTACTAGACACACGAAATTGCAAGTGTGTAAGCCAAACAGAATTTAAGTTACAGATAGGTCGAAAGTGGCCCGAAATGGTTCGTGAATCGTGTACCCACGGCCGGTGTCGCCTTTTTCTTTCGAACTTGGCGGACACACTACCGTGTGTCTAGATAGCGAAGTCTGCAACTTAACTGGGTTATCGCTGCACCCTGTTTGATAGGCGACCAATTTTTCCACATAATTTATAATTAGTTAATCTTTCCAACTATAGAACTACCTACTTTGAATTGAAATAATTTATTTGAATTAAAATGAAATTATATAATGAAAAAAAAAGAAGAAACACACTTCCGGACATTTAATTTATAATTCATTTATTTCACAATAATAATTACAAGTTAAAACGAAATAAATATTACGTAGGGAATAGTCTTTATTCTTTGATAAATATAAATACTTAATTGTTGCTGTAGTGCCAAAATTTCAATATAAAACATGAAAAAATACCTACTTATAGAGAGTACCTAAAAATAGTATACTAATCTCATTTTAAAGCGAGGCACGGGTGGAGAAGCGAAGAAACCCTTTTGCTAGATAATTTTTTTGGGTAATTACTACTAAATATCGGTCTTGCAAAAAATATTGGACATACTTAAGGATATTGTCTGAGGAATGTGCTAATAAGTTAAACGATAGTGTGTACTTTACTCGATCATAAAAAATCCCAAAAACAGATCTAAAAAAAGTCTAAAACAAATTGTTTATTAATAAAATGTTTTTATATGGAGATATTTCTTTTTAAGTACTACAGATAATCTGCTAAATAGAAATAACAACGTAAAACATTGGAAAAGTGCAAAAGTGTGGTTATTTTCTGGACTCTTTACACGTAAAGGAAAAAACAGAGACAACTGTTTAACCAATGCTTCGCCTTAACATAAGTACCTACTTCTTTTATCAAGAATATTGTAGTTGAATTGAAAACCTGAGGTATGCTATTGCGACGTAATACAGTGACGTCATCGTTCAACTGTTTGCAGCCGTTGTTTGAGGTTGTTAAACAAACTGAACATAGGAGGTCAAGAATACATAGGTACTAAGTACTATAAGTGTAGAATTTAGCATGCCTACTTTTAATTATTTAAATTAACATAGTCTGGCAAACGAAGACATTATTCTACTGAAAGTACATATACAGGTGTAAAAAAATTGATGCAGGACCCGTTAACTGGAGGTTCTACTCATCATACTAAACAACTTTTCCAAAGGAACCCAGTAAATATGATGGTTATGTATAAAAGTTGTAAAGTCTAGAATAAGTAGACCCCTATTTACCTAGAGCAAAGTTTGTACTGAGAGGTCTTGTTCTGTTGGTAGTTAAAGTTTTGGTGCAAACAGGGTTCCATTTGTGTGACCCCGAGTCGCAAATAGCAGTTTTAAAAAAAAACAAAATCCGATAACTTGAAGCGTTGAAGCAACCAAACTCAAGAGTGACTTGAATATTTTCCTTTTGCAGCAATGCAAAATATTTATGCTTGAATGTATGACTTTCACTAAATGTCATTTCAGATGTCGACGACATGATCCATGTTTGTTTAATATTATCACTGTTTATTTTTACTGCTTCAGTGAACAAAACATGTGTAGGTAGGTGCGTCACATTTTGACAACAATCATATAAAATATAACAATTGTTTTAACAATTTTTTGTTTACCCAAACCTGAAGTATTTTGATTAAATTTATTGTAATAAAACTGACTGTCACAGTGCTATTAAACTAGTGTGCACTTGATAACCTCTGCGAGATAAACAGCACGAAATATCTTCATTAATTTTTCTACATTGACGCAGTGAAGTACTTTTCAGGAAGTATGATTAAGTAATATTTTGTGCTAAATTCGTGTTTACTGATTAGTAGTTATTAAAATTAAATAAATGACAAGTGTAACAACATAGTCAATAATGTACAGTTTTGATAAGGATATTTGGCATGTTCGTCGAGAGAGTGAAACGCAAGAGGAAAAACCTGAAACAGCGCGTAATTATAATTTTATTATTCAATTTTTATATTAAGTAATAGGGACACTTACTGCAATTAGATTGCTCTGTTACTGATTTTATGAACACTGCAGTTGCTGCAGTGCAGTTCTTTATTTTCTGATCCCGGGCCAAAATCTGTTGGTTCGTTCATCCTTTTAAGTAGGTAAACACTTACCTACTTATAGTATATTTTTTAATCTTTGCTATAGTTTAAAGAATAGGGGATTGGACTGCATCAAAAATAAATTATGAAATATTATTTTCTAAATTGCTCTCCTCTTAAGTTTCAAAAAACCTTACTTGTTTTGTTTTTCTATCACATCTTCAATTTTTAATTGATTAAATTCACAAAATAAGTTCGTGGATGACGCTAAAAGTCTATGACGTCATTTGTGAGTATTTCAAACATTTTTAGAACAAAATTTCGTTTTTAACAGATTATAAAAAGTAACTCAAGTGACTAGCAGTCCGATCCCCTATTGTAAATATTTTTGTAACTACCATTTTTTTTTATTGAGAAACACTGATGTCATGGTCATTGCATTCTAATGGGGAATATGCATGATTATTTTTTTGCTTTAATAAAACTTCATTCACATTATGGAACGGTATACAAAAAATATTTTTGAATAACTATAAAAATAACTAAGATAAGCCAATAAAGATTTATCTTTATATATTATCTTTCTAGCAAAACAGAATGTAGCATAGAGTTTAGGACCGTGTGTTTTTCTCTTTCTAGCAAAACAGAATGTAGCATAGAGTTTATATGGACCGTGTGTTTTTCTCTTTCTAGCAAAACAAAATGTAGTATAGAGTATATAATATGGACCGTGTGTTTTTCTCTTTCTAGCAAAACAGAATGTAGCATAGAGTTTATATGGACCGTGTGTATTTTGTGGTCACAGTTACATATCGGATCTGTCTGTCTAATTAGTAGTTGAAAATGCTTATAACTTCCGTATTTCTTGGCTGATTTAAATTGACAATTCACTTTTGAACATTGTCTTTACGGAATTTTCATATTTTGTTAAGAAATGCGATTTAAAAAAAATGTATATACCCTATTGTAAGTAGGTAGGTACATATCTACGCTAGTGTTTATAAAATCAAGCAATCTGTAAGAATATTAGGGGCGAAAATTACCTATTATATTATATTTAATTAATTGCATAAAGCTAAGATCAAAATTGTTGTGCAAATGAAAAGTGAATATTGTCTTGTAGACATATTGCGTCTGAGTTAGGATGTAATTAGTGACTTTATATCCTCTTTGGATGCAATATGTCTACGAGACGTTACAACGGCAATTTTATTCACACTTCCAAATATATTTTAATATCTTATCAGCTCATATACGTCCCCACCGAGGGGCTCGAGCCTACCCTGAATTACGGCGATCGGGCCTTAGTCGACTACGCAGGCCCAGTGCGGGTTGGTTGATTTTACACAAAACCTTCGAGTTTCTTCGCAAGCGTGTGCAGGTTTCCTAACGATGTTTTCCTTCACCATAAGAGCGTCGGATAAATGTACATATGAAATCTAAATTCGAGATCCCATTGGTACGTGGCAGGATTCGAACCACGACCTCCCGGACAGGAGGCGGCGGCCCTAGCCGTTTCGCCACCGACGCTTTTTTAATAATATGTTCATTTTAATATATCTAACAATATTTTTCTCGTGGGACTTTGGGTAAAAAAAAAACTTTTTAATACCTATGAAGTTTAGCGTAAAATTACAGAAAATATTTGTAAGAGGCATAATGCCATTTAGAGATATTTGTGGCCTTTGTTTCATTCGTGTGTTCCGGCTTGAAGATAAGATACTCATTGCGTTGGGGAATCTTGGTAAGCCCGCTTCCATCTTCGGCATCATCGCGACTTACCCTCAGGTGAGATAATGATGCCAAGGGCTTACCACTGGGGATAAAAAATGTATATGTTATATACATATTAATGGCTTTAAAGGTACTACTCTAATTGTATACAATGTTGGTGTGTTTCCGAAAATTAGCGCAACTTAAACGGCATCGAAAGCGCTACGAGCTTCAAATTAGAATTGCGAGTGTTGTTGCTTATTATGTTCCTTGATTTTGTAGTTTTAGGGTTCCGTACCTCAAAAAGTATGAACGGAACCATTATAGGATCACTTGTGTGTATGTATGTCCGTGCGTCTGTCACAGCCAATTTGCGCGGGAACTACTGAACCGATTGAGTTAACATTTGGTACATATAGGTAATATGTAAGTCGGAGATCCAAAGACGGACATGTCAAGTAAATAAATTAATTTATTTATTTTATTTTATTTTATTATATTTGGAAAACTTATTGCTATTATACATTAATGATAAAATAAACATGGGAATTACTTTTGGGGAGTAAATTAAATATGTTTTTTAAAAAGTTTTTCAAAATATATTGTGTGACACATGAAATATAAGGACTTGTTGTAAGAATTTTAAATTTATTTTTTAAATAATTTTAAGATAAATAGTTTTGAAGTTATTTAAGAAAATAGGCGAAAATTGACCATTCCTCCTTGTCTCCAAAACTACTGGGCCTGAAATCTTGAAAAAAATCACAGTATATGAGGTTAAATACATAGGTTACAGAAAAAGATATGAGAAAATCTAAAGTCCTCCCGTTCCCACAGTAAAAATGAAAGTTGTAAAGTCCAGAATAAGCAGACCTCTATTTACCTAGAGCAAAGTATGTACTGAGATGTCTTGTTGTGTTAGTAATATTTTTTTTTGTGTAGAACCCATTTTGTGTGACTCCGAATCGCACTTGCTGGTTTTTTTAAAGTGGTCAAAAACGAATAAAGTATTGCCTTTTGTTTGTAATGTGAATAGGTATAGGTTGGGTGGACAGGTGTGGTGATACGGAACCCTCGAAGCGCGAGTCCGACTCGCACTTTACCGATTTTTTAGTAAGGCATGTTTTGTTCAACCTGTCACCATGTACTTACAGCCTGGCATGGCCTGGCAAAAGAGAGTTTGGAGAAAATGAGGGCGCCACTAGTACCAATCTTGTAGCCTTATTCATTATTTAGTAGTCAGTTTAGCGAAAATAATTGCGACATTCAATGAAATTGAAATTTATAAAAAACGACAATCACTACGCAGTAATGACAAATCCGTTGACAGAAAACTAGTTTTGCCATTAAAAAATCAATTAGTTTCATCTGTCAACACGTCAAACTCTTTTTTGCCAAGCTATAAGTAGGTAGTTTAGTTTTTCTCTTGTTATTATAGTAAATAAGATACTGTAACCTGGATTCAAATAAATAAATCTAAATCTATTCAGCCCCTCAATTATTATCAACACTTGTCGGTATAATTAAAGCAAGTGGGTACCTAAGTAGGTAAGTACCGTGTAACATAGCAACCGACCGACGCGATGCTGACCATGACCTCTAGACGCGCGATTTGGCGTGACGTGTCACGTGTTAGATAAATCACGCCAGCTTTGGTTTGATCTTTCTTTTTAGATGCAATTATTGCCAAAGATAAGCTGATACAGTTCTCAAATTGTATTGACTCAGTACAAGAACACGTGAGAATTAGATTGAATACCAAAGAAGTATCAGGGCGAAGCTTTGCTCGGGGCATAGTACCCAGAGCCATTAAAAACATTTAAAATACGCTACCTACAAGGAGTAGATCTGTGCTACAAGGTGTCCCGCGATAAGGTGCAAATCCGAAAGGGGGTGAAACTAGATCAAATATTATCGACAAAATTATTACAGATTTAAGATTTTATTTTTTTACAAGGACTCTAATGTGCAAAAATATCAATTTCTTCCAAAGTAATAGGTCGATTTCGTTGAAATAAGAAAGAAATATTATGTCAAATACTTAGCAAAGAGAATAAAGCAGAAAATAGCTCGCAAAAAGTAGCTATCATGAATTAAACTTGACTTTTTGTAATAAAAATGTATTATAATGAGCTGTTTTTTTCAATGCTTATTTTGCCTATATTAACAGAAAATTTTATGGCTTACTATTATTTTTTATCTTATTAGCTTTCAAATAAAAAAAATCTGCGCTTTAACTCAAAAAAACAAGCTAGCTAAGAACTTTTGAAGTGGACCACTAATTACGGCACCACTCAGGTAGAGACTCTTTTTTTATTATTATTGTTGTACCGGTTCAGTTGCCGAGTAGTGTTGTTAGAAGAAACACTGTGTATCCATACATTTTGTCATTTAAATATTCGGATGTCTTATAATAACCTTTTTACAAAGAGTTCTTTTGACACAATTTTTAACTGTTTTTCTAACAAAGGTCATTGGGCAGCATAGTATGAAACCTATACCCACGGCCTACAGAAAAAAAATTAGGTAGGATGTTTAGATAAGCGTCTCTAGTTCACGAATATATATGTCGCATTAATGTAGTTAATGGGATTCAAGCCAAAAGCTTAAAAAAGAAAAATATAATATTGAGGTTAAAACTTTCGTGTTAGCAACGTGACAGAACGTCCTTAAACGTTCTTGAGGTAAAAAAAATAGATGGAGCCTATTGCTAGTGAAAAGCAGAGTTGTACAAATCGATGGAGCCTCTTGCTAGTGAAAAGAAAAGTTGAAAAAATGGATGAAGCCTCTTGCTAGTGAAGAGCAGAGTTGAAAAAATCGAAGGAGCCTCTTGCTAGTGAGGAGCAGAGTTAAAAAAATAGATGGAGCCTCTTGCTAGTGAGGAGCAGAGTTGAAAAAATCGATGGAGCCTATTGCTACTGAAAAGCAGAGTTGTACAAATCGATGGAGCCTCTTGCTAGTGAAAAGCAAAGTTAAAAAAATCGATGGAGCCTCTTGTTAGTAAAGACCAGAGTTGAAAAAATCGATGGAGCCTCTTGTTAATGAAGAGCAGAGTAAAAAGAAGTGATGGAGCCTCTTGCTAGTAAAGACCAGAGTTGAAAAAATCGATGGAGCCTGCTCCTCCCTAGCAAGAGGCTTCATCGATTTTTTAAACTCTGCTCTTCACTAGCAAGAGGCGCCATCGCTTTTTTTCACTCTGCTGTCCATCAACAAGAAGCTACATCGATTTTTTCAAATCTGCTTTTTACTAGCAAGAGGCTCCATCTTTTTTTTAACTCTGCTCTTCACTAGCAAGAGGCTCCATTTATTTTGTCAACTCCGTACTCTACTAGCAAGAGGCTCCATCGATTTTTTTAACTCTGCTTTTCATTAACAAGAGGTTCCATCGATTTTTTCAACTCTGGTCTTTACTAGCAATAGGCTCCATCGATTTGTACAACTCTGCTTTTCACTAGCAATAGGCTCCATCGATTTTTTTATTTCTGGTCTTCACTAGCAAGAGGCTTCATCCATTTTTTCAACTCTGCTTTTCACTAGCAAGAGGCTTCATCGATTTTTTTAACTCTGGTCTTCACTAGCAAGAGGCTTCATCCATTTTTTCAACTCTGCTTTTCACTAGCAAGAGGCTTCATCGATTTTTTTAACTCTGGTCTTCACTAGCAAGAGGCTTCATCCATTTTTTCAACTCTGCTTTTTACTAGCAAGAGGCTCCATCTATTTTTTCAACTCTGCTCCTCCCTAGCAAGAGGCTCCATCGATTTTTTCAACTTTGCTTTTCACTAGCAAGAGGCTCCATCGATTTGTGCTTCACTAAAATTGTTTTATTTACGCATTTATATATTTTTTTTACATGTTATTCCCATGGTTTAAATAAAAAAAAAATATATGTAATGAAATGTGGGTTAATACTTAACAATTTAAAACTAATTTGGTTTTTGTAGGATAACTTTAGTTAACCGGGTCAGATTTTGCCCAATGACCTTTAAGACATCTTCGGGTAATATGTTAGACATGAGTGAAAATTGTGCCAATGTTCGTTAATAAAACAGGAATATATTGGTTGGAACAGTTGTCTCTGTCTTTTACTTTACATGTAAAGAGTAAAGAAATAACTACACTTTTTCAATTGTGTTTCGTTTCAATTAAAAACTACAATAAAAGTATAAAAAATAATAAGATTACTCACTCTGTATATTATCATAAGAAATATTGTTGTACATTTTTAAAATTTATACATCAAAATATTAGTAATAACTGGAGTTGAAAGTAAAATATCTTTGGGATTTTTTTCTATCGAGCCCAAACTGCTCAATCGTGTTTCTAATAGCTTTTGACTTTAAGGAACATCCTCAACAATAAGAGTATTTTTTTAGCCTTGGGTTTTTTATCGTTTAGAAGTGATTGACGTCAAAAATAACAAAAAAGAGTGTGTGGTTATGAAGCCATGGTAAAAGTGAAACTTTTTTTCACATTATAGACATTTACAGAGCACGAAACGATCATGGCTGCTCTCGTCTTGGAGCTACGGTCACGAGGATGAAACGATCATGTAATAAAAGTTTCACTCGTCTTGGAGCTACGGTACAGAGAACGAAACGATCATGGCTGCTCTGACGAAAAAGTTTGAGACGATGTAATAATCTCTTTGCCATCACGCAACACACAGACGAAAAAGCTTGAGACGATGTAATAAAAGTTTCACTTTAAAATCTTTATTATTACCGCCTTATTCCCATTAGTCGTGGGAAAAATCTATTCGTCGCCATTACTTACCATTTATTTTCTTTTGTTCATTGACTAGAAAGTCACCTGAATGTCTAATGAAATGTCATAATTATGTTATCTATCAGCATAGCATATTAGGGCTAACCTAGTTTTAATAACTATTTTTCCCAGGATATGTCAGAATCTCAAATCCAGAACCGAAATTAGGTTTTCCTGAAATCGCTAGCATAATGAATTAAAGCGATGTTTAATGTTGAAAAATACCGCCTTCGTAGCCTAGAGGCAAAGTTCACTGGCTTTACACAGGAGGTCGCGGGTTCGATTCCCGGCGGGGTCAATTGTAAGACTCGGTTTGGTTGGTGGTAGGGCATTTTCTAAGCCCGCCTGGCTAGCTACCACCATCTTATATAAGTCTTGCCGCCAAATATCAATGTTGATATCATTGGTGTGTTCCGTCATGAAAATAAGATAGCCAGTTACCCATTGTGTTAGGGAATCTTGGTAATCCCGCTTCCATCTTCACTTACCACCAGGTGAGATATTGTCAAGGGTTTACCAATTGTGAATAAAAAAAAATATTGGTTGTCTGTAAAGTCGGTTTACGGACAATAGTTTAACGTAGCAACGTCATAACAAAACATTGATGAAATGATTGCATACTTTTATGACGAGTCAATTAGCTTAACGGGACAATGAGCGTAACGGGACAGTAAGTCATCCTTTTTCGTGCGTGCAGCCGGCGTCCATCGACTTATTAGACGTAATCACGTCAAAAAATACTTATGAATCCTTAATTTATCCCCCCCCGCAGGCAGCGAGAGCCCCACCAACACGGTTGGGGCGGAGACGCCGCGGGAGCTGCCCAACGAGTTGTCAGCGCCGTACGAGGTCCCACAGTTCCCCATCGAACAGATTGAGAAGAAGCTTCTCATCCAGCGACAGTTGAATGTCAAGTAAGTGTTATTTCTTCCGTATTCTACATAGCGTGTCGATGGCAGACACTACACTGTAGCAGCCCAGAATTTGGCCACGTTAACAGCATTATCAGCCGCTGTCATGAGGTCTTCCTGCGTGCAGATGGGGCACGCAGGGCACGATGTTAAGTGTGTCATCGTTTGAACTGCACTGCACAAACAGTTTATGTCAGGAGGTTTGCATATAGAGGTGACGGTGCAGTGACCAAGATCTATGGCTATCACCTCAATGCCATTAAAGATAACTAAACCTCTTCCTTATTAAAGATGTAAATAGACTGCAGCCAAACGGATAGGTGTAAAACAAGAAAAATTCACCACCAGGTGACACCAGTAATAATTTTTAACAAAAAAAACGACTTCAAACAGGATTTAAGGTTCCCCTCGATTTCTCTGGGATGGCATCATCAGATCCTGGTTTCCTTATCATGGTACCACCCTTGGGATATCAACTTTCCAACAAAAAAGAATCATCAAAATCGGTTCATAAACGACGAAGTTATCCGCGAACACACATAAAAAAAATATACGGTCGAATTGAGAAACCTCCTCCTTTATTGAATTCGGTTAAAAAAGATTAGCGGAACACAGATAAAAAGTTAATTTTTGGGATTTTCCTTCACACATACATACATATCAGCCGAAGGACATCCACTACTGGACATAGGCCTCTCCCAAGGATTTCCACGACGACCGGTTCTGCGCTGCCCGCATCCAGCGGTTTCCCGCGACCTTCACCAGGTCATCGGTCTACCAGGCCTGCCTACGCTACATCTTCCGGTGCGCGGTCACCACTCGAGAACTTAACTACTCCAACGGCCATCTGTTCTACGAGCTGTGTATGATTTTCCTTCACTCTGCTCAAATCCGTATATTGGCGTATAAGTACTGGTTGCAATTCCAGAAGCCAGATATGATTTTGTAAGTAACCTACTGTTTGTTTTATGTACGTTAATATTTGTCAATATTTATTTAGATAGAGATGTTATCGTCAAACTTATACAGCAGCATTGTATAAATAATCCTACCAAAAATATAAACTTGAAAGGAAGCCAATAAATGCGCAAGATAGTTGTAAACTTACATTGTTTATCCCTTCTCTTTAGTTGTACATATTTTTATAACATATTAATATATATATATTTTTTTAAACACAATTATAACAAAACGGTGGCGGTAGGGATCCTTTCATCATTTCGGATTTTAAACTGTTCCTTTTATACGCCCAATAAGTTTTATGTTTCTGATTCACCTGGAAGTAGTCTATAATATTTTGATGAGTGGTGGTAGTACGGAACCCTCGGTGCACCAGTCCTACTCGCAATTGGCCAAATTTGCGAATTTTTGCCTCGATGCCCAAGGGGTTGGAAGATTTATGTATAAATACTGCTATAGAGACATAATTTGGCGTATATACTACAAAAACTACTTAGCCGTAAAGGAGCACACACCTGATACCTATGTTTTGTAAATACTCTTTGGGTTTTTAGCAAACAAATGGCTGAAAGGATGTAGTGTAGTATATTTTCGAATCGGCTCATGAAGACATGATAGGTTTCAGAAAAAAATAATCAAATCCCATACAAAAATTGATGACATCAGAACAAGGAAAATATTTTTAAGAACTGACATTCAAAATTATTGTTCCAACCTCAATCACGTGTGTACAAACGGCCATTCTGAACATCGATTTGCTGTTTTCGATCCATATTGGCTTTGTACACCGCCCAATATAAGTTACGGAAAGGTTGAAAATGGGCCGAAATGATTCGTGTAATAACCACGACCGGTATCCAGAGATATGCTATATATAAGAGGAGGTGAATAATAATAATAATAATCTTGGTAAGCCCGCTTCCATCTTCGGCAACATCGTCACCACCGTTACCACCAGGTGAGATGTTGTCAAGGGTTTACCAATTGTGAATAAAAAAAAATAAAAAAAAGTTAGATAGGTTATATGCGTCCTAAAAGTGAATCAAATAAAAAGATGCCAATTGGCATCTCTTTTCTTATTAGCATTCGGTGCAACGGAAGTGAACTACCTATAATATTGTGTGTGTAAATAGGTTCAATTTTCAAATGTTGTTTGTTAGTGCGTAACCCATCTATGGTTAATGAAGCGTCGGTGGCTCAACCGGTAACGACTCGGTCCATCTAACCAGAGGTACCGGGTTCAAATCTGGACGGCCAATGTACCAATGAGTTTTTCAAAAACTTACGTACATACTTACCGATTGCTTTAACGGTGAAGGAAAACATCGTGAGGAAACCTGCACACGCCTGCGAAGAAACTCGAAGGTTGTGTGTGAAGTCGACCAACCCGCACTGGGCCCGCGTGGTCGACTAAGGCCTAATCGCCCTGATTCAGGGTAGGCTCGAGCCCCTCGGTGGGGACGTATATGAGCTGTAATGATGAACCCATCTATGGTAACGAATCTCTGCCGGTATTGCCTTTTTTTCTTTACGAACCTGGCTGACACACTGCAGTGTGTCTAAATTGCCAATCTTATTATACTACTGCAGCAGGCGTGTGGCATGGCATGTTTGTAATTTAATTTGCACGTCCTTGAACTTCACAGCATTGTAGAACGTTTTTCTGTTTGCATACAAATACGTAATTATTCAAACTTATGATTGCTTAGAAAAACTAATAAGCATGCAAATAAAATAAAATTTAATTATAATTGGGGGAAAAAATAAATTATTCACCTTGTTTTGTGTTTATCAGGCTTCTGCCGAGTAATTTGATTAAATTTCATGGCTAGTGTACAATTTAAATCATAAGTTCTTCCATCAACATATGCTCTAGGTAGGTACTTATCCATGCATAACACAAATTTATTCTAATAGGGTAAAAGCCGGATAGTTGCCACACTTTTGAAATCACTCTGTACAAAAAGCAAAATACTTTATTGGTAAAACTGGGGTACTTTAATTTTTTTACCTACAAATACGAATGAATATGATATGAAGAATAAAAACGTAGTCCGTATGGTTCCCGGCTAAGAATAGGACCATCCCATCTCTTCCAATGGGTGTCGTAAGAGGCGACTAAGGGACTTAAAACCGGAGGATGGGCAGCAGCGTCTTTCCGTGCATTGCAACACACCTGCAATCAAACTGCGATCGCCAACCCGCCTGCCAAGCGTGGCGATTACGGCAAAACCCCCCCCCTATGAATTTCACACCCAGAAAACGGCCCCTAGTCCCCGGCAGCCCCGCTATTCCTGGCTCCGGTAGCAGTCATGGTAACGGCGGGGTAGGAGGTGCGAAGAATCCCCGGCAGATGCCAGGCTACCAAACCCAACGACCTTTGGCCCTGGCAACTTACAACACGCGCACACTGCGGACTGACGAGAAACTTGCAGAACTCGAAGAAGTATTGAGCAGGTTACGGTGGGATATCGTAGGTTTATGTGAAGTCCGAAGAGAGGGAGAGGACACCATGATCCTTAAATCCGGAAACCTGCTCTATTTCCGGGAGGGCGACCAACAGTCCCAGGGTGGTGTCGGGTTTCTCGTCCACAAGTCCCTCATTAACAATGTGGTCCAAATCGTGAGCGTTTCGACAAGGGTAGCATACCTTATACTCAGAATCACCAAACGGCATTCGATGAAGGTCATACAGGTATACGCGCCGACTACGGAACACTCCGACGACGAGGTAGAGACTATGTATGAGGACATCTCTACAGCCTTACATACCACCAGGACCCACTATACCGTTGTTATGGGGGACTTTAACGCGAAACTGGGCAAACGAAGCGATGGTGAGCTGAGAGTGGGGCAATTTGGATATGGAGTAAGAAATGCACGTGGCCAGATGCTGGCCGACTTTATGGAGAAGGAGAGCCTCTTTATGATGAACTCCTTCTTTAAAAAGTCAAAACAGCGGAAGTGGACATGGTTGCATCCCAATGGCGTAACAAAAAACGAGATAGACTTCATCTTGTCGACAAGGAAGCAAATATTCAATGATGTCTCCGTGATCAATTCAGTCAAAACAGGAAGCGATCACCGGATGGTCAGAGGCACATTGAATCTAAAGACCAAGCTAGAAAGATGTCGACTGATGAAGTCTACGCTCCGACCAGCGCCCATCCAGCTCCAAAACCCCGAGAGCTTTCAGCTCGAGTTGCACAATCGTTTCGAATGCCTAGGAGACTGCGAGAATGTGGACGATTATAATGACAGGTTCGTGGAAATTGTTCAAACGGTCGGGTCTAAGATTTTTAAAACTCGCCGTTCAAACAGAACCAAAAAAATCTCCGACTTTACCAGCAACCTCATGGAAGAAAGACGCAGATTGGTTTTGCAGTCCTCTGAAGATGCTACTCAGTATCGGCAACGGCAGATCTCTAAGTCCCTAACTCGCGATTTACGCCAATATAATACAAATTGTATTAAAGAGCCGATTGAGCACAACAAAGGCTCAAAAGTGTTCGCGAGAGATCTGTCTGTTGGACAAAGCCAACTGACCAAGCTGAAGACTGAGGACGGCAGGACCATATCGTCTAAGACTGAGTTGCTGGAAGAAGTTGAGAAGTTCTGTGGACAATTGTACAAGACCACACGTTTGCCTGTCAGCGATCTGGCTGAAGACCCAAGAGCCAGACTAACCCGACACTATACCGAAGATATCCCGGACGTCAGCCTGTACGAGATTAGAATGGCTCTCAAACAGCTCAAGAACAACAAGGCACCGGGTGATGATGGAATTACGGCTGAACTTCTGAAAGCAGGTGGATCACCGGTACTAAAAGCTCTTCAGAAGTTATTTAATTCCGTTATACTCGAGGGACAAACGCCTAAGGCATGGCACAGAAGTGTGGTCGTGCTTTTCTTCAAAAAAGGTGACAACACCCTGCTGAAGAACTACAGACCCATCTCACTTCTGAGCCATGTCTACAAGCTGTTTTCGAGAGTCATTACGAATCGTCTCGCACGCAGGTTTGACGACTTCCAGCCTCCCGAACAAGCCGGTTTCCGAAAAGGCTTTAGTACCATAGACCACATACATACGCTGCGGCAGATTATACAGAAGACCGAAGAGTACAATCAGCCACTATGCTTGGCGTTTGTGGACTATGAGAAGGCCTTTGATTCAGTTGAAACCTGGGCTGTGCTACAGTCTCTCCAGCGGTGCCGAATTGACCATCGATACATCGAGGTGTTGAAGTGTCTGTATGAAGACGCCACCATGTCGGTTCGCCTCCAGGACCAGAACTCGAAACCTATCCAGTTGCAGCGAGGGGTGAGACAGGGAGACGTTATATCTCCGAAACTGTTCACCGCCGCCCTGGAAGATGTTTTTAAGCTTCTGGACTGGGGTGGACTCGGCATCAATATCAACGGCGAGTACATATCCCACCTCCGATTCGCTGACGATATCGTGATCATGGCTGAGACTATGGAAGACCTAAGCACAATGCTCGATGACCTCAGTAAGGTCTCTCAACAAGTGGGTCTTAAAATGAACATGGACAAGACGAAAATAATGTTAAATGTCCGTGTCGCACCCACTCCTCTAAAGGTTGGAGACTCTACACTGGAAGTTGTTGACGAATATGTATACCTGGGACAAACAGTCCAGCTAGGTAGTTCCAACTTCAAGAAAGAGATCAATCGACGAATCCAACTCGGCTGGGCAGCGTTCGGGAAGCTTCGCAATATCTTCACGTCCCAAATACCGCAGTGTCTCCAGACTAAGGTCTTTGACCAGTGTGTGTTGCCAGTGATGACTTTCGGAACTGAGACATGGTCGCTTACTATGGGCCTCATAAGAAGGCTCAAGGTCACCCAAAGGGCAATGGAGCGTGCTATGCTCGGAGTTTCTCTGCGTGATCGAATCAGAAACGAGGAGATCCGCAGGAGAACTAAAGTAACCGACATAGCTCTCAGAATTGCTTACCTTAAGTGGCAGTGGGCGGGGCACACAGCTCGTACAACAGATGGCCGTTAGGGTAGTAAAGTTCTCGAGTGTCTACCGCGCACCGGAAAGCGTAGTGTAGGCAGGCCTCCCACTTGGTGGACCGATCACCTGGTAAAGGTCGCGAGAAGCCGCTGGATGCGGGCAGCACAGAACCAGTCGTCGTGGAAACCCTTGGGGGAGGACTATAACCAACAGTGGACGTCCTCGGGTGATATGATGCTGATGATTAGTGATTTTTGCGGACCTCTATATTTTGGGACATCTATCCCACATAAGGGATAGTTGCCTAATCCATGTAAATGACATTTATGATATATATACCGCCGAGAAACAGAACATATATCCCGCAAAAACTTTGATCGCATTCTGCCTTTCCATGCAATCGCACAGAGACATGAGACATGGGCAACTTAGTGGTAGTTGGAGAGTATTTCAATAGATTAATAAAAATAGTATGCAAATCATCCGGGAAACTAGAGTAATTACAATCGGGGCAACTATACCCCTGGGGAAACTATCCTGGTTTTACCCTAGTAGGTAAAGTTTTACTTATAGGTAACCTACATACTGGTGGTCGTAATCGTATTTATAGTACTACCAATTTCCTAGGAAATAAACCAAAAATCAATATTAGAAACACGATAGGTATTACGACAGAATTTGGGCGTGATAATGAACTTATGGTGTCATTCTATACAAATACCATTGACAAACAGCAATAATATGGACTTACAAACTTACGACGTGCATTTGCCGGTGGCGATGGCGCCAGCAGGTAGGTATCTTAAAAACTTGTAGACTCGTTTATTTTTGTGTGGTATTGCTGATCGCAGCAGGGCGAACAAATAAGTTTGTGGGCGGTAATTGGATCAACTTTGATGCGTCAGTCAGTAGCTATCGGGGTGGAGAGTCGCGTCAGTTCAGTGTGGTTGCATTTCGGAACGCAGCCCCGGTGCTGTGGGCCTGGCGTAGCTGGGTAGAGCGGTTGAAAGTTCGAATGTGTTTTTTTAATGTGTTTTTTTTTGTTTCCTAAAAGTTATAAATGTTTGGAAATAAAAGAGATTTAAAGAAGTGGACAACGTCAAGAATGAATATGTAGGTACATAACTACTTTTACTATTTTTAAGCCAAGTTTTTTTGTAAACTCTTTTTGCAATAAAAACATTTTTTTTTTTCGAAATTTAAAATATTAATTATCCTGACTACTTAGGGTTGCCCGCGTAGTAAAAAAAAACACTTTACTAAAGTTTTATAGTGGTGATTTTTGCAAGTTATGTTCTCAACCCGTAACAACTAAACCGCTATCTCGGGAAATCTGAAATCTCAAGACCCAACATTAAGTATTATCTGACGCAAAATCTAATTTAATGGAGGTTTAAAATCCCTACTAATATTATAAATGTGAAAGTAACTCTGTCTGTCTGTTACGCTTTCCCGCAAAAACTACTGAACGGATTTGGCTGAAATTTGGTAGGTAGACAGATTAGGACCTGGGTTAAGACATAGGCTACTTTTTACCACGCTCGCGAGCCGCTTGCGGCTCGCGCACTGCGCACCCTCGAAAAGTCATAGAAATGTGGTCCACGCGGGTGAAGCCGCGGGAATCAGCTAGTACTCTATAAAAGTGGCCAAGTGCGTACGGAACCACGCGCAAAGTAGTGTTCCTTAGTATATTAAATAAATAAATGCATATTTTAAAAACAAAGTTTTTTTTTTGCAGTTGGTAACATTTTTTTTTAAATCTATGAACTTTTTACAAATTCAACGGAACATCTTAAATTGGTCGACTATTACTCCTTCTCCTTCTATTGTGTCGACGGCAAGTGATATCTCTCCTGCCCAGTGTGTGGCCTCCTTGACGGTGTTATCGGTGGTGTCCATCAGTTCCTCCCATCCCGAGTGCAGGTGTTAGGACACGTTGGACATACAATCAGGTTGATATCATTGGTGTGTTCCGACATGAAGATAAGATAGCCAGTTCCCAATTGCGTTGGGGAATCTTGGTAAGCCCGCTTCCATCTTCGGCAACATCGTCACTTACCACCAGGTGAGATGTTGTCAAAGGTTTACCAATTGTGAACTAAAAAAAAGGTGGGTCAGTATGGACACTCCCTGCCGCTCTCTAGATTGCGACCTCACCCCCTCGTCACCCGGATTGATACAGATTAGTTACGGTTTGGTTGTCGAACTTATAGGATTTCGCCGCCCTTTTGTTTGCTTTCGTCCTTCCTTTTTTGAAATGTCATTTCTGGCCCGTTGTATGAAGTGTCCAGGGTGTGCAGTAAGTCAGACCCGTCCGTGAACCGACGGGTAAGAATAATTTTTGAAGTGAAAACTTCGTTAGGCGCGGTGTGCATTTTTGAGATGGGAAAAAACCATTGAACTCGCGACACTGTAACGCAACGCAACCGACACCGTACTAGGAACAATCGCAGGGTCCAAACTTTGTCAACCTAGTCGTTCGCCAGGAACACTCGGAGGGTCAAAACTTATCAAACTCTAAAAAGTTTTCACTTCTGTTGTCACTCCAGGAGTGGTTAGGTTTTCTTGTAAAATGAATACATGTCCTACTTTTTAAATCAATCATGTTGGCACTGGGTTGGGGACTGGGGTGCCCTTAAAAGAGTTGCCTTCTACATAAGATGTAAAAACTTCCGTCGCGACAACTTAGTACCTACCTACATATACTACAATTTGGCATTATTATTTTTGGTTTTTGTTAATTTTATAAAAAAAAAGTACTGCACTGATTTTAATAAAATTTAGATAAAACTAACCTGGCAGCATATCCTACCGAATAAGAAAAGAATTATTTTCATAGACTTTCGTCGGTTCACAATCTGAGAAGATATCGCTTATCAAACATACAAACTAATTAAGTACTTATAATGTTTTATCTTCATCGCTTGTATGCTCTATGGTGCTGTTTTGCTAGAAAAATAAATAAGTTATCTATCTATCTATCAAACTGCCAGTTCTTTTTTTTGTGCTCTTTGATATTCACGGACTGGTAACACTGGTTAGCCTATGGCTAGACGTGGGTTTTTTGGCGGGATTTGTGGTGGACGCGTTCGTAGTTTTATTTTGTTGTTTTTTCATTGTTTTCTGCTGGGATTTTGTTCAAGAAGTGGTGCATTTTGGAGAAAATCGTCTAGTGCACGTGAGCAATGTGGAGAACAAGAAAATAAAACGAAGGAGGACGTGAGAACCCAACTTGCTCTGGGTGTAGTTTTATAGACGCCCAACAGCAACTGGGTGTTCCACCTCATGCAGCTGCTGCAAATGCTGTCAAGAACTTCAGAGAAGATTTGTAATGCACCGGCACTAGCTTTACAAATCCAAAAACAAATGAAGAAAGTGAAAATTATTTACGAATCCGGCTGAAGGACTAGTTTCCATGGACAAGAAAAATTCACAACAACAATATGGCTAGACGTCAAAATGTGGAGTGTGGACGAGTGACAGTCTGAGTCCGGTGAGACTCAGCAGAAGTTTTTATTTTAAGTGGAAAAAAATGTGAAAATACTCAACCATCACCCCCCCAGTCAGGGCTTGGTTTCCAATTTTGTGGTCGTGCCACCTTTCTTTAATACCCAGGATATGTTTTGAGGGCATATTTCCCCAAATCCAAGTGCAGTAAAAACCGGATGCATATAGGTTAGAGTTATTAAAATCAATGTGAGGGGACTCAATTAATTAATTCTCATCCTATCTCTTCATTATATTGTATAGGTTAGTATGTAAAGTTTTAGTATTATCAGCAAAAATGCGAAGTTCAATGAGTGGACACAATCCAATCTACGTTTAGAAGAACGCCCACGCAATATTACAACTAGCTTTTGACGGCGGCTTCGCCCGCTATACGTATGTATATATGACTTGTAGTGTTAATAAATCAAAATGATGAAATTTTGCTGGTGAAGTTGGAAGGTTGGGCTTGTCTTGTTGCTAGGTGGTGTCACTACATACAATAGGGATGACGACAGCTTAAGAAATAAACACGTTGAAAAACCGACTTCCATCGCAACAAATTAGTATATTTTTGCATTTTTATTTTTGGTTTTTGTTAATTTTCTACTAAATCACTTTACCGATTTTGATAAAATTTATATGGGACCACACGGGAAGCACTAGCTTTCAAATAAAAAAAGAATCATAAAAATCGGTTCACCCAGTCAAAAGTTCTGAGGTAACAAACATAAAAAAAAAAAAAACATACAGACGAATTGAGAACCTCCTCCTTTTTGGAAGTCGCTTGATAAATTATGAACTCTCGATCACTAAATTGCCCTCCTACTTAAACTTCGAAAAAACATACTCGTTTTGTTTTCCATCAAGTCTTCGATTTTTAATACACCAAAATCACAAAATGAGTAAATAAATGACGTTGTAAAGCTCTGACGTCACTCCTAGGTATTTCAAAAATTTTTAGAAAAAAATGACGTTTTTGACACATGATAAAAAATTAAAAAGTAAATCAGGTGATTAGCATTCGTCATCTCTATTTGTAAGGAGGAAAGGGATGACCAGACAGGTGCTCAGAGGAAGACCATTGAACTATTAGTTCAAGGACCGTAGGAGACTTATGGAGGTGCATTGAAAACAAATCGTTTATTACTATTGTTACCTTTTATTTTCACTTGTGTTTAAGTACAAGGTTACTAAGTGTTTTTTATTTAGGAGGTGAAGTTTCACTTAACAAAGAGAGTTTTTCCACTGCACTCACTTCCTGCCTAAATAGCTGACCAGCTAAGGACGTACTTAGGTAGACGGAGCGTTAGGGCCCATCGTGGAGGTTCAGGGAGCCGTGGGCTTATCAGAATGGAGCAAACCACGCACAGGAAGATAGACCTTCTCGCCCTGTGACGCAGCCACACGTTAACGTAGCAGGTGTGCCGAAGAGATGTGGTGTCACGGCCACTCATGGAATCATAATATGGCACTATGGTGATGAGTGGGAGCTCTTTTTTCGCAAGATACTTGCTTTGTAGGAGCAACCGGGAGATTACTAAATTAAATACACAACATGGAGTCTTTAAGTCAAAATGCACGTTTTTGTGAAAAAAGAGAAGAGACCCTGGATTTGGGGAAATATGCCCGCAAAACATGGTATTAAAGAAAGCTGGCCCGACCACAAAATTGAAAACCAACCCCCGATGGGGGTGATGGTTGAGGATTTTCAATATTTTTTCCACTTTTAAAACTCACCGGAAACTGTCACTCGTGACGTCTAGCCATAGTTGGTTGTGAATTTTTCTTGGCCATGGAAACGAGTCCTTCAGCCGAATTCGTATATCATTTTCAATTTCTTCATTTGTTTTTGGATTTGTAATGCTAGTGCTGGTGCATTACAAATCTCTCTGAAGTTCTTGACAGCATTTGCAGCAGCCTCATCCTGAGGTAGAACACCCGGTTGCAGTAGGGCGTCTTTATAACTGCACCCAGTGCAAATTGGGTTTTCACGTCCTTTTTCATTTGATTTTCTTGTTCTTCACATTGCTCACGTGGACCAGACGATTTTCTCAAAAACGCATCACTTTTTGAAGTAAATTCTAGCAGAATACAATGCAAATACAATAAAATAAAACTACGAATGCGTCCACCACAAATCCCGCCAAAAAACTTCTCCGTCTAGCCATAGGCTAACCCGTGTTACAAGTCCGTGACTATCAAAGAGCACAAAATAAAAGTATTATCTATAGGAGTTTTTCTGAATAGGTCATCTTTGTAGAAACGATCCTAGTTTCATTTAAATATTGAGAGTAGGTATCCGTAATACTACAGACTGTACAGCTGGTGTTAGCGACTTCGCAAGGAGGTTGTTGAAACTTCACATATTTCCTGTGATGAGTTAGGCTCTTTTGAAAAAAAAATCCTTTAGCAAACTACATTTGAACGTTATTTAAAAAAAAAATAACACGCCCAATATACCTCGCCCATTAAAGGAGAAACAAAGTGTTCTTTCGATTCCCTCGGGAACCCCTCGATTTTTCGGGATCTAATTAAAGTATACTTTCGTAACTATAATCATGAGTTACTAAATAAATAAATAACACAGCGCTATCAGTGAAACTTTCATCTTAAAAGCTATTCCCTAAATCTAAGCCCCTATATAAAAAATTTCGTAAAAACCTAAAAGCTTTTTGGTACAAGCTTTTATTATCACGCGATATACATATATTCTCCGATCGCTTTAACGGTGAAGGAAAACATCGTGAGGAAACCTGCACAACACACCTGCGAAGAAACTCGAAGGTTGCGTGTGAAGTCGACCAACCCGCACTGGGCCCGCGTGGTCGACTAAGGCCCGATCGCCCTAATTCAGGGTAGGCTCGAGCCCCTCGGTGGGGACGTATATGAGCTGACAAGATGATTTTGATACATATTATATGTGCATGCAAAATTTCAGCTCAATCGGAAGCCCGGAAGTGGGTTAAATTTAACTTGCAAGATTTCATTACGGACACCGGGACAGGTGAAACTCTCTCTCTCTTATCGTGTCGTGTGGCACAATTAACCGTGCTATCCAACGGATAGACGGCGGTTGCCTAATGTTGCACTTAGCGTCACCCGCGGTCACGTGTAGGGTATTAGATAGATAGATAGATAAAACTTTATTTCACTAAAAAGGCACAATACATTTTAACAATAAACAAACAAATAAATGAAACTTAATGACAAATATTACTAGTTTATATAAAAAAATATGAAACAGTGTCAGTATTAAGATTAAGACCTACGGACGTGTGCAATGGGACCTTCATACACATCTGGAATCTGATGTGCAGGTTTCCTCACGTTGTTTTACTTCACCGCCAAAGCAATCGTTAAGTAAGGTAGGGTAGTGTAGGGTAACTCATTGGTACATTGGCCGTCCGCATTTGAACCCGGGACCTCTGGTTAGGAGGTACGAGTCGTTACCGGTTGAGCCACCGGCGCTTTAACTCAAAGTAGCCTAACTCTGCGAAATCCTATACGTTCGACAACCAATCTGTAAACAATCTGTATCAATCTGTGTGACGAGGGGGTGAGGTCGCAATCTAGAGAGCGGCAGGGAGTGTCCATACTATACGTCAGTACTAATATATATACTTTGAAGTTATAGTGGCATTTCTTTCATGTTCCAATCCTTTGAGCTATGTACCATTGAATGGAACAAAGGCGTTTTATTAGTGGTCATATGGGGCAATTTTTTAGACGAAGTAGTTAATTTTCTTGAATTTTCCTGAAAGTGACGAAATCTTATGCGGGGTATTCCCAAATATGACATTAGTAACGCAGAAACTGCTGCGATGACTCTAGAGCTTTAAAATTAAAAATGTGTATTTTTTGCCTCAATAAAGGCGATTTTTTCAGGTGAAAAAACCCGACTTCATGGGATTAAAGCCACCGTGCTCTCAAAATATCTAAACAATAGGCATATGTTTATGATCATTTAATTTCTAATAATCTAATGCTATTTTAAGAATAAATTTTGTTTTAGTAACTATTGTTCTTAATATTAATTTTCATCTTTAAACTTTTTATACAATCGGCAATTTCATAGGTAAAGACCTAATATTATAAATGAGAAAATAGTTTGTTTGTTTGTTACCTCCTAACGCTTCAACACCTCGAGCAATCTTGACGGAATTTGGTACGCAGGTAGCTTGTGTCATGGAAAAGGACATAGGCTACTTTTTTGATTTCTTTTATATCCCTGACCGCGTCTGTATTCTCCGAGTCGTATAATTTAGGAATCTTAAAGTCGAGAGTTAATAGGCACTATTCGAGCTTGCGTGTTACATCCTCGGCTGCATCGGCACTTACCATCAGGTGAGGTGCAGCCAAACGCACTCGAAATTTTAATAAAAAAAAATACATCGCAACGAAGCAACGAATTGTTGTGATTTTTTTGCACAGACATTGTTGAAGGATTGGGCAATGACATAGACTACTAATTCGCATAGCCCGACATAAGTTCCCGAATACTCATTTCCACGCTCGCGCACCTCGGCTTCGCAACGAAGCAACGGGTTGTCGTCAATTTTTGCATAGAAATCGTCGAGGGGGTGGGAAGTGACATAATTGTTTATCAGAATCATCATATCAGCCGAGGGACGTCCACTGCTGGACATAGGCCTCCCCCAAGGATTTCCACGGCGACCGGTTCTGCGCTACCCGCATCCAGCGGCTTCCCGAATCAAAATATCCCGATACAGTTCTGGAGAATATTCATATCTGTGCACACTATATCGTCATAAAAACTATGTTCAAGCGGGCGAAGCTAAATAAGCTAAATAAATACTTAAAATAGTGCTGAGGATAGGATTTTCATTATCAAGATCATCATAGTAACTTTTATAATCTATAATTATATTAAAAGAATTGATGAAATCTAATGCAAGTCCGTCCGGCTGTTAACCGATTTGCTGGTTTTTTTAATGAAAGGTATTGATGCACAGATTTCTCATCAAGCCCCGGAAATCACCCCCGAGAGCGGCTAGCGGCTCGCGCACCGCGCTCACTCTAGAATGTAATATACGAGTCCGTCCGGCCGTTCTATCGAACCGATTTTCTTATTAAAAAAAATATATATATACAGGTTTGTCACCACAGACTTAATATAAGTCTGTGTTCTATCAAACCGATTTGCCAATATTTTTTTTTAAATAAATGTTTTTTTATGCATAGTTTCGTCATCAATCATCATGCATTAAAATCACCTAACTTTCACCCTTCCCAAATAAAGTAATAAAAAAAGAAAAACTTAGTTTTAAATCTATTTCGAGTCCGTCCAGTAGTATCAAACCGATTTGCTTTTTTTTTTAAATGTAAGGTATTGTTGCACAGATTTGTCATCAATAGCGTTGCCATTCGTCCCGATACGTCGGGACTTGTCACCGTTATTAACAGTGGTGTCCCGGCGTCCCGACAAGCTATAAAATGTCCCGACAAACATATAGTCGAGCGCAGAGCTACAAGTTTTTATAAATTGATAAAGCGCCATCCTCCATTAATAAATGAATATAAAATGATTCCTAATGGTTTTGTTTTAAAGATCCTTTTTTTCTTTGCGATGCGATGGCTTTGCTATTGCACTTGTTTATATGAAACTCCCGCGCACCAACGAACATAGTAAATACTAAAAAAAAGGACCCCAAATTGTAAATGTCCCGACAGGGCCTTGAGGATTTATGGCAACCCTAACATAAAGCAATGAAAATCATCTAACTTTCGGCCTTCTCAAGTTATAACCAAACGCGATTTTCGTTAATTTCTTTCTCAATATCTCCGGTTCTAATTGAACTACCTACGTGGGTGGTTTTGGTCTAAGAACACTCGCTGGAACGAGTTTTTTTCATTTGAGCTATTGCTTACTTAATTGGTTGTGTTGGAGGAAAGCTAAATGTGAACATTCAACGCGCACATTTTCACGCACCGCGCAACATCGATGGTGAGCTGCTTGCCAGAGGTACTGGGTTCAAATCTGGACGGCCAATGTACCAATGAGTTTTTCAAAGACTTACGTACATAGGTACTTACCGATTGCTTTAACGGTGAAGGAAAAACATCGTGAGGAAACCTGCACACGCCTGCGAAGAAACTCGAAGGTTGTGTGTGAAGTCGACCAACCCGCACTGGGCCCGCGTGGTCGACTAAGGCCTAATCGCCCTGATTCAGGGTAGGCTCGAGCCCCTCGGTGGGGACGTATATGAGCTGTAATGATGATGATGATTGGAAATCACCCCCGCAAGCTGTTAGCGACTCGCGTATAGCGTTCCTTCTAGATGTCCATATAAAGATGTGATGCTAGGGTTGCCATCCCCAAATTCGAAATACCAGGACATTTCTGTACAATAATTGAAAACGCTAAACACGTTAAAAAACCGACTTCCATCGCAGCAACGTCGAGCAACTTTGCATTATTATTTTTGGTTTTAGTTAATTTTCTAATATAGTTCTACACCGATGTTGATAAAATTTATATGGGACCACACGGGAAGCACTACCTTTAGAATAAAAAAATAATCATCAAAATCGGTTTACCCAGTCAAAAGTTCTGAGGTAACACACACATAAAAAAAAACATATACAGTCGAATTGAGAACCTCCTCCTTCTTGGAAGTCGCTTGAAAACAGGACGCAATATAAAAACAACAGTTAATAGTAATTATGCAATGAATATAGGATCATTTAATCTCAACTGATAGCAAAAATTAAGCTACAGTCCCTTCATGGGTACTGTATTCTCATTTATTGAAAATTTCTTAGAGAAAGTGTTTAAGGCTTTAGAAGTCCCTGCCTAAGACTGTTATCTTGTGTCTGGCCTTTTTTTGATGCTCTTCAATGTCTATCGCACCTCTACTGGGTATAGATGTACTCGATTCTCAAATAGGATAATTTACGCAAAACTCAGGACACTACTTAAAAACTATCCAGGACACCCCAAAAACAGGACACGTACAGGGAAAACAGGACACTTGGCAACCCTACGTATGCAGTAAATTTAAATGTCTAGGAAGACTAAACAAGGCTTCGACCACTATAACATCATAACAGCTAAAAAAGCTATACCTGCCAGACAAATTTAACTTTATAAGAAGCTCCTGCGAGACGGTGGTGTTTTTGGTTTGGAAGTTCTATTTGTTTTTACGAGTGTGCCACCAATATTATCGTACAAACATTGACTCCAACGTAAATAACATAGTACCTACCTACCAGTAAGGGCAAAGCGATTAATCATTGCGTGTATACATACCTACCTACTTAATTGCAGCCACTGATGTCACAATAGTGTTTTCAGTGATCAATCAGGTAAGGGACTTCTTTAAGAAATATATATTTTTTAAAGGCATAATAAACATTCGGTCCGCAAAATAACTACTTGAGCGGCAAGATTTCATGATTGAGCGGCAGAAAAACATGTCTATAAGCAGCAACTCAACACTGTAGGAAGAGTGTGGTACGGGGAGTTCTAAATGGAAGCGGGAGCGAGCGAAGCGAGCTCGGACTTGCGGAGCACCCCGACTCGGATCCGTTAGGTTCGGAGACTGTGCGGGGAGGCGAGCTAAGCTCGCCTCCCCGCACAGTCGTAGTGTTAGGTTTAACATGAGAACACAGAAGTAGGAGCCCCGAAGGGGCTCCGTCGACCACTCAACACTGTAGGAAGAGTGTAGTACGGGGATGTTTAAAATAATTACAGCCATCCAGAATGACATAAATTGCTGATTGATTTTGAAATGTTTGCTGACCATGAGTTGCTGACCAATTAGCCATTTCTGCTGACCGATTAGCTATTTCTGCTGACCGATTATATTTTTCTGCTCACAGAAATAACAATACTATGCTAACCATTTAATTGACACCCCTTCTTTAATTTCTCTAATGATGAGAAAATGGCGGGCGGCTTAAATTATCGTACGTACCTAATCGGCCGTAAGGCGAGGCACCGGTGGAGAAGCGGAGAAACCTTTTTGCTAGATCAAATTTTTTGGGTAATTACTACTAAATATCGGTCTTGCAAAAAATATTGGACATACTTAAGGATATTGTCTGAGGAGTGTGCTAAAATGTTACACGTTAACACTTTTTATGATCGATTAAAGTACGAAATCCTAAAAACAGGTCTTACACGTCTAAAACGAATTGTTTATTAATAAAATTTCTAAATTTGCACATAGTTTTTATATGGAGATATTTCTTTTTAAGTACTACAGAGAATCTGCTAAATTTTAGTTTTTAACTTTAATTCATGAGAGAAAAAAAGTGCGAAAGTGTGGTTATTGTCTTGACTCTTTACACGTAAAGGAAAAAACAGAGACAACTGTTTTACAAATGCCTCGCCTTAAGATAGGTCAAATGACAATATTCAATTCAAATTTATTGAAAGACTGTGTAAAGCTATCAATGAAAAATTACTTAAAGTAATAAGAATCGATTTAATTAAATACAATTTTAAAAATATTACTTAACACTTTTGCTGTAAAAAATTACTGTAGACCCTGTTTTGGCATTAATTGCAAAATATCTAGAAAATAAATAGTTATTGCTGAATGAAACCATGACACAAAAATCGGTGACTTTAAGACCTTTCATTTTAATTGAACATTTTTTTTTAAACTTCTTGGATAGTATAGGAGAGTAATAAAAACATGTAAAAATCAAGAACTGGGCGTTCGGTTTCAACGTAACAACGCATTGATCTGAACTTAAAATAATTTTCGAAAACCCTCAAAACTTTTAGCTCAGCCGAAAATCATCCACTGCTTGACAAAGGCCTCCCCCAAGGATTGCCACGACGACCGGTCCTGCGCTGCCTGCATCCAGCAAGTTTTTAATATTGCATTGTCATGCGATATACAAATGCATGTAAAATTTCAGCTCAATCGGAAACCGGTAAGTGGGTCAAATTTAAGTTGCAAGATTCCACCCGAAACTCATTTTTAATTTTATTTTAACACGTTATCAACCTGCTCGTATTGAGGCATCTTAAAGCCTTAAAAAAGCGTAGATATAATATGAGCAATAAATCAAGATACTTGATATTTTTTTATAACATATCTTAAGTAGGTACAATTGAAATGTTATTTTTTTAACAATAAAATATTTAACGCATTAATTTATTTAAGTCCCAGTAGGTTGGTATAGACGTAGAAACTCATCATGATCATCATCATCATATCAGCTCATATACGTCCCCACCGAGGGGCTCGAGCCTACCCTGAATTAGGACGATAGGGCCTTAGTCGACCACGCGGGCCCAGTGCGCGTTGGTCGACTTCACACACAACCTGCGAATTTCTCCGCAGGCGTGTGCAGGATCTCTCACGATTTTTTCCTTCACCGTAAGAGCGTCGAATAAACGTACATATGAAATCTAAATTTGAAATCACATTGGTACGTGGCAGGTTCGAACCACGACCTCCCGGACAGGAGGCGGCGGCCCTAGCCGTTGCGCCACCGAACCTCAATACCTAAGTAATCCTTTTCACGGTCTACGCAAATCAGCATGTAGACTGTCAGGTGTATAACCGCTCTCCTTTCACTACACCACAGAGCAGCGGAATGCGGCCAGTCAGTGCGCTCGTTCGCTGGCAGCGACGCAGGCGGCGCCAGCGCGGCTGTGTTGGAGGAGGCTGCCAGACTGAGGATACCCGATGACGAGGAGGCTGATCTCATCCTTCCGCACTTTCAGAGGGTCTCCATAAGCGGGGAGGACACTTCTGGTGTAAGTTTTTAGGGGAAAGTCCTTGATCTAAGGAGTATCTCAGTCTGAGGTTTAAAGATTGTTTTTTAATGCTTTACGCAGTCGTACTCAGCCGAAAGAAACAGATGGAATGTTGGAGAAACCTTCATGACTGAGGATTTCATCATCATCATAACAAAATGCCCTGAATAACGATGATGATTAGAATATGTTCAGTTGTGTGCGATGTACACAGGCCAGCACATCAAGCTTCGCACTTTGAACTTTGTACCGTTCTTATGCCGAATGCGTATAGATCAGATTCGCACTTCGAGTGTATACCTTGATGTGCTGGCCTCTGTACGTTATATTGGGTACTCTGGCACCTTTCGAACAAGTACGATCTTGTTGAAATATATCAATGAAGAATATATACAACTAGCTCTTCCCGCGACTTCACTCGCGTGAATATCGTCTTCGAGCTTCTTCTCCTTCTTCTTCGTGTGAGAGTCACAACTGCTTGAGCCAATTTTAAGATGTTCGAGCTTCTGATTGTCATTGAGTGTGTGCGGTGCGCGAGATAGGACTTGCGGCTCGTGTGCGAGTGAGAGTATCAGTTTCAGCATGAAAGATTAATAAAGAGACAGACAGACATATTTTCAGATTTGTGAGGAAAAAAAAACGTGTTTATTGTCACCAGGTTCCCCTAGAAGACTTGCAGCAAGCGTCCTCCTACCTGGTGCAGGCTCTGGAGATCCGCAAGAAGTACATGGAGATGTCCAGTCAGAGCTTCGAGACGATCACGGCCAGGTTCATCAGAAGCATGGACTCGAACGCGCCGCAGAACCACACGCCGTGCTCCAAGACGCCCAAGTTTCAGCAGCATATTGCCGGTAAGCAGCTGGAGCCAGGGCAATTTAATTCTCTCTGTTGAACGGGAGATCTCTAGTGGAGGGACCTAGTTTGGCGTAGAAGGTTCCTCGATATCTCTCAGAGATTTAAAATGTTTAGAAGTTGAGTTTTAATTACAAACGTTCAAATAGGTTGGTGCCTATCAAACATTTTAACTAGCAAAGTACCTATAGACATAGTAAAAAGAAAGAATAGTAGGTTGTCTTTATACAATGGTACATCGCGCGGTTTGTATGTGTACGCGCCCCAGTAGGCACGCAACTACAACAACTACAATAAATAGTAATGGTCTACGGTCTTATAGCGGCTTACAGTAGCGCAACGAATGTACATACGCAGAGCAACGGAGGGGTACTTGCGGGCAGAAGTTACCAGGCTGATTACAGGCTAGTATGGGCTAGTACCTACACCGGTGGCGCATCGTACGACATCAATGGCGTTGCTCTACTGTAAGCCATATCGTAATACTGTGCTTATGTCATTCCTATTTGTTGTAGTGTGCGTGCGTATGATGCGTGCCACCTGGGGCGCGCACACATACAAACCGCGCGATGTTTCATTGTATGAAGACAACCTACTATTCTTTCCTTTTACTATGCTATAGAGTAGCAAAGGAATAATGTGTGCCTTCATTTTGTAGCGGGAGGTAATCCAAGTCTATTGCATATTTGTCACCACAGAGATAAGGAGATTTCACTAGGGGGAGAAATCCAAAGTATAAGTCACTAGGTATATCCATTAGAAAACGCAACGAATGTAACTCAGGATACGTTTAACCTAGACTCTTATCTTTTTATAGACAACGCAACGAATGTAACTCAGGATACGTTTAACCTAGACTCTTATCTTTTTATAGACAACGCAACGAATGTAACTCAGGATACGTTTAACCTAGACTCTTATCTTTTTATAGACAACGCAACGAATGTAACTCAGGATACGTTTAACCTAGACTCTTATCTTTTTATAGACAACGCAACGAATGTAACTCAAGATACGTTTAACCTAGACGCTTATCTTTTTATAGACAACGCAACGAATGTAACTCAGGATACGTTTAACCTAGATTCTTATCTTTTTATAGACAACGCAACGAATGTAACTAGGATACGTTTAACCTAGACCCTCTTACAGCCCCAACGCCTAAGTTCCCCGCCCTCGTATATGACTTTTCCGGCCGTTCCCAGTAGTCTTACCGAGTAGTCTTACCAGTAGTATGTTCTATACGTCCCCCAAGAAGAGACAAATCAGAGACGCTATCGTCCGAGAGTTTCCTGTTAAAAAATCGTACCTTCGTTACCTTTAACGCCTCCGTGGCGTAATTGTTAGCCCATTCGCTTCACACCAGGAGGTCGCGGGTTCGATTCCCGGTGGGGTCAATTTGTAAGACTCGGTTTGGTTGGTGGTAGGGCATTTTCTAAGCCCGCCTGGCTAGCTACCACCATCTTATCTAAGTCTTGCCGCCAAACATCAGTGTTAACAACATTGATGTGTTTCGGCTTGAAGATAAGATAGCCAATTCTCCATTGCGTTGGAGAATCTTGGTAAGCCCGCTTCCATCTTCGGCATCATCGTCACTTACCATCAGGTGAGATGATGCCAAGGGCTTACCAATTGTGAATAAAAAAAATAAAAAAAAACTCTTTTACAGCCCCAACGGCTATGTGCCCGCCCGGGTATATGACTTTCCATGTTCTATACGTCCCCCAAGGCGAGACAAATCAGAGACACTAATCTTCCGAGAGTTTCCTGGTAAAAAGCCGTACCTCATTCGTCACCTTTTAAGTTTAAACTCAGTGTTAGTAGTTGCAACCGCGCACCCTCGATATCCATGAGGGCGAAGCCGCGGGCAACACTTGTTAACTTGATTTTCATTTACAGACCACATAGTCCACCCGCCGTTTAGAAAAGACAAGCAGCCCTGGGAGACCCCCAACCCCCCCTCGAAGGGGTACATCATCCACTCCGAAAAAGGGGTCTTCAACCTATATAGGAAGACAGAAGATGGCACGGAGACCAGAGTCCCATACGAGTACATACCGCTGCACCAGTACATACAGGACAAGAATATTATGTGCACCATGATAGCTGATGGGCCGCTGTAAGTAGAATCCCAACAAAACATAAACGTGAAAGGGAGCCAAGTTCGATACAAAAAAAATACTTAGATCTAAACGGTACCAAGTTCTATAGTGGTGGAGGTCGTGGTTCGAGTCCTTTTTTTTTTTATTCACCATTGGTAAACCCTTGACAACATCTCACCTGGTGGTAAGTGACGATGTTGCCGAAGATGGAAGCGGGCTTACCAAGATTCCCCAACGCAATGGGGAACTGGCTATCTTATCTTCATGCCGGAACACACCAATGATATCAACATTGATATTTGGCGGCAAGACTTAGATAAGATGGTAGTAGCTAGCCAGGCGGGCTTAGAAAATGCCCTACCACCAACCAAACCGAGTCTTACATTTGACCCCGCCGGGAATCGAACCTTCGACCTCCTGTGTAAAGCCAGTGAACTTTGCCTCTGAGCTACGGAGGCGGTTAATAACCACGTACCAATTTGTTTTCGAATTTCGATCTCATATGTACGTTTATCCGACGCTCTAGCGGTGAAGGAAAACATCGTGAGGAAACCTGCATACAACTGTGATGAAACTCAAAGGTTGTGTGTGAAGTTGACCAACCGCACTGGGCCGCGTGGTCGACTAAGGCCCGATCGATCTAATTCAGGGTAGGCTCGAGCCCCTCGGTGGGGACGTATATATGAGCTGATGTGATGTACAACGGTTTTCAGTTGCTTAAAAGAAAATTGTTATGTTCTGCGTAACTTGGCAATTGCAAGTTTCTAAGTCACCTTTTTTTTTTATTCATAATTGGTAAACCCTTGACAACATCTCACCTGGTGGTAAGTGACGATGTTGCCGAAGATGGAAGCGGGCTTACCAAGATTCCCCAGTGGAAGTGGTTTATAATTTTGTTGAGTGAGTCAGTCAGTGAGTGTTTAGAAAATTGGGATTCTAGGTGATAGAGAGGTCTTACTAGACACAGAAAATCACAAGTGTGTAGGTCAAACAGATTTAAAGTTAAGGGTAGATCAAAGGTGTCCCGAAATGGTTCGTGTAATATAACCCACGGCCGGTGTCGCCCTTTTCTTTTCGAACTTGGCTGATACACTCTGATACACTGCCGTGTGTCTAGATAAAAGCGAGAGTGTTGAATCTGTTTTAGATAAAGTTATTTAAGTAAAGTTCACTGGCTTTACAGAGGAGGTCGCGGGTTCGATTCCCGGAGGGGGTCAATTGTAAGACTCGGTTTGGTTGGTGGTAGGGCATTTTCTAAGCCCGCCTGGCTACCTACCACCATCTTATGTAAGTCTTGCCGCCAAATATCAATGTTGATATCATTGGTGTGTTCCGGCATGAAGATAAGATAGCCAGTTCCCCATTGCGTTGGGGAATCTTGGTAAGCCCGCTTCCATCTTCGGCAACATCGTCACTTACCACCAGGTGAGATGTTGTCAAGGGTTTACCAATTGTGAATTTAAAAAAAAGTCCTTGTCGATCAACCCGCACCGGGCCCGCGTGGTCGACTAAGCCCGATCGCTCTAATTCAGGGTAGGCTCGAGCCCCTCGATGGGGACGTATATGAGCTGATATGATGATTTAAGTCAAATACTGGAGTAAATTATGTTCTATCCATTATGAATTCCATAAGTTGCCAAAAGACCACCCGTAATTATTATGATAAAATCTTTGTGTAGAGGTCATCATCATCATATCAGCCGAAAGACGTTCACTGCTGGACAAAGACCTCTCCCATAGATTTCCACGACGACCGAACTTGTGATGCCCGCGTCCAGCTGCTTCCCGCGACGTTCACCAAGTCGTCGGTCTACCACGGTCGCCACTCTAGAACTTTACTGCCCCAACGGCGATCTGTTCTACGAGCTATGTTACCCCAATCACTTAAGTTTATCGATTCTGTGAGCTATGTTGGTTACCTTCGTTCTCCTACGAAACTAATCATTTCCGATTCGATCGCGTATACATGTATACATGTAAGGAGTTTCCCTACGCGATGTGTAGAGGTACGTATATACTTAAATTATCGTTAAGCTTCCTCATTTATTATGCGGACAGCGATGGAGTGGAACTCCTTGCCTGCGTCTGTGTTTCCCGACTCCTACAATTTGCGGATCTTCAGGGCGAGAGTGAATAGGCATTATTTGTGTTTGCGTGTACCACTACATCGTCACTTACCATCAGGTGGGATATAGTCAAACACACTCAAATCTTTAATTAAAAAAAAAGTTACCTATTTAAATTATGACTTTGTCCATAGGAAATCGTTCTGCTACCGTCGTCTCAGCTACTTGTCTTCGAAGTTCCAGCTGCACGTGCTCCTTAATGAGCTCAGGGAGTTGGCGTCGCAGAAGGCAGTGCCTCACAGAGATTTCTATAACATTCGGTAAGAAATTAAGAAATAGAGCGTCGGTGGCTCCATCGGTAACGACTCGGTCCTCTATATTGGCAAATAAGCAGTGAGAAGCGCTTAGCAAAAAAATCACGAAAATTATACCCGCATAATTTTTCGGCCTGAAAAAAAGATGTGTTATATTCAAGGATATTACCTAGGGCCCTTGTAAATTCATTATTACACGGTTAGATTAACTTGACTCAATCATAAAAAAAACCCAAACATAGCATAAATTGAAGCAAAGTGAAGCCAAGCCTGTACACATTTGTAGGAAAAAATATTTCTTTTAAATTTGAAATTTATATCATAATTTTCTTCTTTTTAAACAACGTTTTTATGTTTATGTTTATTCGAATTTAATTTAGTTAACTTTTTCAAAACTTTTCAACGAAAAAACATTGAAAAATTGCAAAAGTGTGGTGATTTTATTTACTCTTAACACGTAAAGGAAAAGACAGAGAGAACTGTTTAATCAAAGCCTCGTCTTAATCCGGACAGCCAATGCACCAATGAGTTTTTCGAAACTTACGTAGATATATTACCGACTGCTTTAACGGTGAAGGAAAATTATCGTGAGGAAACCTGCACATTTGATTCCAGATGTGTATAAAGGTCGCGTTGCACACGTGACCGAGGTTGATGCTAATTGCAATACCAGGCAACCGCCGTTCTATCCCTTGGATAGCACGGTTAATTGTGCCACACGATAAGAGAGAGTGAGAATGATGAGTCGTTATCTTCACCAGGAAAGTAGACACGCACATCCACGCAGCGTCTTGCATGAACCAGAAACACCTGCTGCGGTTCATTAAGAAGACGTTGAAGAACCACGCTGACGAGGTGGTGACGCTTCACAAGGGTACGCCGATGACTCTGAAGGCGGTCTTCCAGTCCATGAACCTCAGCACCTATGACCTGACGGTGGACATGCTTGATGTTCATGCGGTGAGCTATGTTTCTTGTATCTGACTGAACATATTGGTAGGAAAGATCAAATGTTAGCAAAGGGAATTTTGAAACACTATGTACAACGATTTACACATAGCATCCACAATTTATTTTTAGGCCGTTTTATCAGCGTCGTTTTGTTTTATTTTTTAATAGTTATACATGTGTTTTATTTCTGTATAAATAGTATTCCAGCTACGTGACATAAAACCGCAAATCGATGTACAGGATAGCCGTTTGGTACACGGGTACTACTTTAGGTGAAAACAATCATTTTAAGCAGTAGTTCTTAAAAATATCCCTCTTAGCAGGGCAGTAATGACGTCATCAACTTTTTGTATGGGATTTGAATTTTTTTTTTCTGAAACCTATCGTGTGTGGTATTACGCAAAAATTTTAGTTATCTGTGGGTATAACTTTACTCTTTGTCAAATAGTATTTAAAATAACATCTTGGTTTAGTTAGTTGAATATTGCTCTAAGGTAGGCCTCTTTCGAGGTGCGCCACTTGAGCCGTTCCTTCTACTGTATTTGTATCACCAATCGGTGCTAACATATAGATAGTATTGAAATTTAACCTTTTTGGGAAATCTTCTAAGTTAAGATAATTGTATGTAGAAGGCCATGGATGATGAAGCAGCTATGATCGTAGTTTCATTTATAATTTAAAGCGACGATACAGGCGAGGACGGTACACACAAACTCGATTAATACGTATTCACTCTCGGCTTGAAAATCCTCAAATTGTAAGAATTTAGAAACACAGACGTCAGCAAGGAGTTCCGATGTATCGCCAAAGTATTAACGTACCATGGCAATCCGCATGATAATTGAAGAAGCCTTAAGTTAACAAAAAAGGCATGGAAGCTCTCCCCGTGTCTATCGTCCTGAGGTGGAATGGAGCTGGGGGAATGAGGTCGTGTAGATAAGCTAAATCTGGATTTTTTTTCTCTTCAAATTAAGTAAGTGTACAAAACTGACGTCAATTTAAGCTATAAGTACTTCATTTTTTTTCGTTAAAATACGAGTAATTAATTTCGTTCCACAGGACCGCAACACGTTCCACCGTTTCGACAAGTTCAATGCGAAGTACAACCCTATCGGGGAAAGTAGACTGCGCGAAGTCTTCCTCAAGACTGACAACCACATGAACGGGAAGTACTTCGCTAGGATCATCAAGGTTTGTTTAGTTTTGGAAGTTTCCAGTTTTCTGAAAGTCTTTGGATATCTAAATATGGATGAATGTGTCGTCGGTTTTCCCACCATTCCTATTTTTTGTTACTTCCCTACTTGCAAAACCAGATCATTGGATCCTCTAATGAATGTTAGACTTGATTTACGCGGATGACTGGTGTTTTAAGATGATTGGTTATTATAAAAATGTAGGTGCCAGAAACATACTTTGATAGTTCCAGATACAGTTAGGTGTTTCCATCAGTGGAACCCATAACACTTTTATGGTCTTGTGGTGGCAACTGCAGTAACCCGCCACTGAACCTTAACACAAGCGACGAGAGGACAAAAGAAAGACGACATCTAGAACGCGCTATTAACATTTCTTTAGCACTGTGTATTATATACAAGTATCATCAATCATCATCAACGGTTGATCCACGGCCGGACCCCAGGCATACCGCTCAGCCTGGCGGAGATATCAGCCATTCCTCTGGAAAAGTAGGAACACACCGTCTACCTACATATTGCCCTGTTTTGTTGTAAAGGTTAGGCCTCCATTAATGAAGACTAAGTAGGGATTATTGATAACTGTAGGGATTTAACCGCCTCCGTAGCTCAGAGGCAAAGCTCACTGGCTTTACATTGAGGTCGCGGGTTCGATTCCCGGCGGGGTGAATTGTAAGACTCGGTTTGGTTGGTGGTAGGGCATTTTCTAAGCCCGCCTGGCTAGCTACCACCATCTTATCTAAGTCTTGCCGCCAAATATCAATGTAGATATCATTGGTGTGTTCCGGCATGAAGATAAGATAGCAAGTTCCCCATTGCGTTGGGGAATCTTGGTAAGCCCGCTTCCATCTTCGGCAACATCGTCACTTACCACCAGGTGAGATGTTGTCAAGGGTTTACCAATTGTGAATAAAAAAAAAAATCTAAAAATTTTCTAACTTTTCAAGGCGTCTTACACGGACGAGTCAAGATAGTAATTAAAAGTAGGGATTATCTTTATATATATAAATCTTCTGTCCGTGTGTTGGTCATTGAACTCCTCCTAAACGGCTGGACCGATTTCGCTAATTCTTTTTTTGTCGAGTTCGTTATTGTCAGGAGAAGGTTCTTATGTAGGGTAGGGTAGGGTAGGGAAGGGTAGGGTAGTGTAGTGTAGTGTAGGGTAGGGTAGGGTAGGGTAGTGTAGGGTAGGGTAGGGTAGTGTAGGGTAGGGTAGGGTAGTGTAGGGTAGGGTAGTGTAGTGTAGGGTAGTGTAGGGTAGTGTAGGGTAGTGTAGTGTAGGGTAGAGTAGTGTAGGGTAGGGTAGTGTAGGGTAGGGTAGTGTAGTGTAGGGTAGGGTAGTGTAGTGTAGTGTAGTGTAGGTTAGGGTAGGGTAAGGCAGTGTAATGTAATGTAAGGCGGTACGTAGTTCGCCGGGACAGCTAGTTTTTTAATAAAATTGATCTGAAATGAATTGGTTATAGGACACTGCACTAAAGGAGTTCTTCTTTTATAGGAAGTAGCAGCAGATTTAGAAGAGAGCAAGTATCAGAATGCTGAATTGCGTCTATCCATCTACGGCAAGAGCCGCAGCGAGTGGGCGAAGCTGGCTAAGTGGGCCGTGCAGTACGAGGTCTACTCCGACAACGTACGCTGGCTCATACAGATCCCCCGGCTATAGTGAGTATTAGCAGCTATAGTGAATGTCTACGGCAAGAGCCGCAACGATTGGGCCAAGCTGGCTAAGTGAGCCGTGCAGTACGAGGTCTACTCCGACAACGTACGCTGGCTCATACAGATCCCCCGGCTATAGTGAGTATTAGCAGCTATAGTGAATGTCTACGGCAAGAGCCCACCGAGTGGGCCAAGCTGGCTAAGTAGGCCATGCATTACGAGGTCTACTCCGACAACGTACGCTGGCTCATACAGATCCCCCAGCTATAGTGAGTATTAGCAGCTATAGTGAATGTCTACGGCAAGAGCCCACCGAGTGGGCCAAGCTGGCTAAGTAGGCCATGCATTACGAGGTCTACTCCGACAACGTACGCTGGCTCATACAGATCCCCCGGCTATAGTGAGTATTAGCAGCTATAGTGAATGTCTACGGCAAGAGCCGCTGTTAGTGGGCCAAGTTGGCTAAGTGGGCCGTGCAGTACGAGGTCTACTCCGACAACGTACGCTGGCTCATACAGATCCCCCGGCTATAGTGAGTATTAGCAGCTGTAGTGAATGTCTACGGCAAGAGTCCTAGCGCGGCAAAGCTGGCCAAGTGGGCCGTGCAGTAGGAGGTCTACTCCCATAACGTGCGCTGGCTCTTTTTGATCCCCCGGCTATAGTGAGTATAAGCAGCTATAATTATAAGTATCACTTATCAGTAACAGAAAATATTAATTCAAATTAAAAAAATAAACCCATTCCACAGCCTTCACAACAGTGAGTCGTTTGGTAATCAAACGAACGAACAAAAATACTAACAGACTGTTTGATTCTCGATGCACAAAATCACTCGATCTATCGTGTTTTTCTATTCCAGCGACATCTTCAAGTCGAACAAGCTGATGGGCAACTTCCAGGAGTTCCTGAGCAACATCTTCGAGCCGCTGTTCGAGGTCACCAACGACCCCAACAGCAACATGGAACTGCACAAATTCCTCACGGTGAGTCTCAATTCCACCTACGTGAACAGATACCTATAATAGATCACCCAGTCCTTGATCAAACTAAAAACGTCATTTGAGATAGTTGATAATTTTGATTGTAGGTTCTTGGTGGAACATTATATCACTCATTTTGGAATATATTTACACTAATTCCACAGAAATTAAATAAAACTAAACGTTATAATTTGTCAGCGACCGGTTTCGAACATCATCTTCAGGCAGACTATTTATAAACACAGCGTGTGGATACTTACATACAAAATTATATTTTATTTTTATTTGTTACGTTACTCTATTAATTTTCCTGCCATTAGTATTTTTAACCAAATCTGAAGATATTTTAATTAACTGGTAACCCTAAAATATCATCTCGTATGTACCCACACATAGTGTTAATAAATAGTCTGCCTGAAGATGGTGTTCGAAACCGGTCGCTGACAAATTATAACGTGTAGTTTTATTTAATTAATGTGGAATTAGTGTAAATATATACCAAAATGAGTGAACGTCATTTGGTAAGTGGCGATTTTACATCTGCAAGTTAATACTGTCTAATAGATTGTAAAGCCAAATTTCTTACTAGAAATAAGATAAGATAAATATACTTTATTGCACACCAAATATACAAAAATTAGAAAAACTTATTAACTAGCAGAATACACAATGATATGCAAAGGCGGACTTATCGCTTTAAGCGATTTCTTCCATCCAACCTTTGGTGAATGGAGGAGACGAGAAAGTGGAACGATAGCGGGTGGGTGCATATGCAACTAAAAATTTATAATTAATAATAAAGATAAATAACAAATACAATAAGTAATACCCTTTGTATGATTTTCTTTTAGGCCTGTTTGTTATCGTATTTGTACACAATAAACTGTTAAATAAATAAATAACACATATACATTAAATTTATAATTATAAAAGCGTCGGTGGCTCAACCGGTAACGTCTCGGTCCATCTAACCAGAGGTACCGGGTTCAAATCTGGACAACCAATGTACCAATGAGTTTTTCAAAAACTTACGTACATATACTTACCGATTACTTTAATATATGAGCTGTTATAATAAATACATTAAATTGTCCACAGCACGTTGTAGGCTTCGACAGCGTAGACGACGAGTCCAAGCCTGAGAACCCAATGCTAGACCCTGATGTAAAGTCACCTGAAGAATGGGACGATGAAGAGAATCCGCCTTACGCGTACTACCTGTACTACATGTACGCCAACATGACCGTGCTGAACCACTTCCGCAAGTAAGTACGAGTAGACGACGAGTCCAAGCCTGAGAACCCAATGCTAGACCCTGATGTAAAGTCACCTGAAGAATGGGACGATGAAGAGAATCCGCCTTACGCGTACTACCTGTACTACATGTACGCCAACATGACCGTGCTGAACCACTTCCGCAAGTAAGTACGAGTAGACGACGAGTCCAAGCCTGAGAACCCAATGCTAGACCCTGATGTAAAGTCACCTGAAGAATGGGACGATGAAGAGAATCCGCCTTACGCGTACTACCTGTACTACATGTACGCCAACATGACCGTGCTGAACCACTTCCGCAAGTAAGTACGAGTAGACGACGAGTCCAAGCCTGAGAACCCAATGCTAGACCCTGATGTGAAGTCACCTGAAGAATGGGATGATGAAGAGAATCCGCCTTACGCGTACTACCTGTACTACATGTACGCCAACATGACCGTGCTGAACCACTTCCGCAAGTAAGTACGAGTAGACGACGAGTCCAAGCCTGAGAACCCAATGCTAGACCCTGATGTAAAGTCACCTGGAGAATGGGACGATGAAGAGAATCCGCCTTACGCGTACTACCTGTACTACATGTACGCCAACATGACCGTGCTGAACCACTTCCGCAAGTAAGTACGAGTAGACGACGAGTCCAAGCCTGAGAACCCAATGCTAGACCCTGATGTAAAGTCACCTGAAGAATGGGACGATGAAGAGAATCCGCCTTACGCGTACTACCTGTACTACATGTACGCCAACATGACCGTGCTGAACCACTTCCGCAAGTAAGTACGAGTAGACGACGAGTCCAAGCCTGAGAACCCAATGCTAGACCCTGATGTGAAGTCACCTGAAGAATGGGACGATGAAGAGAATCCGCCTTACGCGTACTACCTGTACTACATGTACGCCAACATGACCGTGCTGAACCACTTCCGCAAGTAAGTACGAGTAGACGACGAGTCCAAGCCTGAGAACCCAATGCTAGACCCTGATGTAAAGTCACCTGAAGAATGGGACGATGAAGAGAATCCGCCTTACGCGTACTACCTGTACTACATGTACGCCAACATGACCGTGCTGAACCACTTCCGCAAGTAAGTACGAGTAGACGACGAGTCCAAGCCTGAGAACCCAATGCTAGACCCTGATGTGAAGTCACCTGAAGAATGGGACGATGAAGAGAATCCGCCTTACGCGTACTACCTGTACTACATGTACGCCAACATGACCGTGCTGAACCACTTCCGCAAGTAAGTACGAGTAGACGACGAGTCCAAGCCTGAGAACCCAATGCTAGACCCTGATGTGAAGTCACCTGAAGAATGGGACGATGAAGAGAATCCACCTTACGCGTACTACCTGTACTACATACGCCAACATGACCGTGCTGAACCACTTCCGCAAGTAAGTACGAGTAGACGACGAGTCCAAGCCTGAGAACCCAATGCTAGACCCTGATGTGAAGTCACCTGAAGAATGGGACGATGAAGAGAATCCACCTTACGCGTACTACCTGTACTACATACGCCAACATGACCGTGCTGAACCACTTCCGCAAGTAAGTACGAGTAGACGACGAGTCCAAGCCTGAGAACCCAATGCTAGACCCTGATGTGAAGTCACCTGAAGAATGGGACGATGAAGAGAATCCACCTTACGCGTACTACCTGTACTACATGTACGCCAACATGACCGTGCTGAACCACTTCCGCAAGTAAGTACGAGTAGACGACGAGTCCAAGCCTGAGAACCCAATGCTAGACCCTGATGTGAAGTCACCTGAAGAATGGGACGATGAAGAGAATCCGCCTTACGCGTACTACCTGTACTACATGTACGCCAACATGACCGTGCTGAACCACTTCCGCAAGTAAGTACGAGTAGACGACGAGTCCAAGCCTGAGAACCCAATGCTAGACCCTGATGTGAAGTCACCTGAAGAATGGGACGATGAAGAGAATCCGCCTTACGCGTACTACCTGTACTACATGTACGCCAACATGACCGTGCTGAACCACTTCCGCAAGTAAGTACGAGTAGACGACGAGTCCAAGCCTGAGAACCCAATGCTAGACCCTGATGTGAAGTCACCTGGAGAATGGGACGATGAAGAGAATCCACCTTACGCGTACTACTTGTACTACATGTACGCCAACATGACCGTGCTGAACCACTTCCGCAAGTAAGTACGAGAAACTAACTACTAGAAGTGCTTGTTAATATGCGACCTATATAGCCAATAGGGATGACGACGGCATCAGAAATAAATTATGAACTCTTGATCACTAAATTGCCCTCCTACGTAAACTTCAAAAAACCATACTCGTTTTGTTTTCCATCAAGTCTTCGATTTTTAATTCACCAAAATCCTAAATGGAGTATATAAATGACGCTGCTAAACTATGACGTCACGCCTAGGTATTACAAACATTTTTAGAACAAAATGTCGTTTTTGACAGATGATAAAAAGTAACTCAGATGACTAGCATTCGTCATCCCTATGGTAGGGTGGCAAAGTCAAAAGTTTTTGTAGGCTGTAAATAGGAAAAATCATGTTGTAAAAACAATGTACGTATGATATAGGCAATGTAAATTTGGAGTTTACCTCCTTAAGAATCGATTTTCATATATAAGCCCGGAGTATGAAAATTTATGAGGAGTAAAATCAAAACGTTATGCGTTACGCGATAGTTGTATAGTATAGTTATTAAATTGGAAAAGGATTAAAATAGTACACAAAAATTAAACTCTGGTAACTGATGAGCTAAAATGAAAAGATAACCAAGCTAAGATATTAATAATAAATATCATCAAATTGTCTTCAGGGAACAAGGTCTGAACACGTTCGTGCTGCGCCCTCACTGCGGAGAGGCTGGCGCCGTGCAGCATCTGGTCTGCGGGTTCATGCTCGCTGAGAACATCTCACACGGACTGCTCTTGAGGAAGGTGGGTCACTGTCTGTGGAAAGAGATTAATGGAAGTGCTGCAAAAGTTGCTTAAAAGTTCAGAAGCTAAGGGTTGTAGGTAGTCAAGTAAAGAACATCTAACGAACAAAAGTGGCCAGTATACTACTTCTAGATGATCCTCCCAAGCGGTGGCCCGACGACCTGATGAAGATCGCGGGAAGCCGATGGATGCGGGCGGCGCAGGACCGGTCGTCGTGGAGATCCTTGGGGGAGGCCTTTGTCCAGCAGTGGACGTTTTTCGGCTGATATGATGATGGTGATGACATGGTTTCATTGTAACAGAATTCTGTTCACTAAGAGGGTAAGTATTAACATTTTGACTAAAATTCAACTTTTTCAGATCCCAGCATTTCGCCATGAGATATTAGTTGTATATTTTCATGTTTAATTATTATTATTATATCAGCTCCTATACGTCCCCACCGTCGTTTCCTTCACCGTTAAAGCAATCGGTAATGATATGTACGTAAGTTTTTGAAAAACTCATTGGTACATTGGCCGTCCAGATTTGAACCCGGTACCTCTGGTTAGATGGACCGAGTCGTTACCGGTTGAGCCACCGACGCTTTTCATGTTTAATTAATAGTTGATAATTGTAGCAATTTATGAATAGTTTAGAGCTTTGATGACAATGTTGTAATTTTTATATTTTCCGACACGTATTTCCGGGAAAGTGTTCGACATAGTAAGTTTGTATGCGTTGTGATATAAATAGGTACAACCATACCAAAGGTTGAAAAAAAACAGTTAATGGTATGTCCAATAGATTAGGAGGTTTACTAATTCTAATAGATTAGGACCTAATTAAGTTTTTTAAACCCGATTAAATAATAAAAAAATTAAAAATTTTAAAAACCCACCGACACAAAAAATGAATTCTAAAAACTAACAAATAGTATTTTAAACCTATTATAATTACTATCGTCACATATGTAAGTTCAAATATTTTATTTTCCAAGCGTCGACGCGTCGGGGGACCGCTAAAGTTTATAAAGTATTTTTCCAACAACAGATAATTAATCATTACTAATTACATTTAGGTACGATACGAGCGATCTTAAGTTTCATAGTTTCATCGACGTTGACGGTGGTGTCGATTTTGCGAATTTTTCGGAGTAAATTCTTTTGTTGCAATCTGCGACTACACCTGTTTTTCTCACTTAGCGGTCCCCCGACGCGACAACGCTTGGAAAATTAAATATTTGAACTTACATAATATATGTGACGATAGTAATTATAATAGGTTTAAAATACTATTTGTTAGTTTTTAGAATTCATTTTTTGTGTCGGTGGGTTTTTAAAATTTTTAATTTTACTTTTATTTTGTCCTTTTTAAAGTAGGTATAAATATTAGGAAGGTATTTATAGTGATTAGTTAGTTGAGTTAGTAACTTAGTTAGGTACTAGGTATCATTATTAGTTTCAATTTACTAGATTAAGTTTTAACTACCTACTCTAAGGTTAGGTTAAAGATAAGGTAGGTATTAGTGATTAGTTTAAGCAATTTAGGTAGGTATTCGTTTTAGGTTAGGTAGGTATTATTTTTAATTTGCTAGATTAAGTTTCAACTACCTACTATTAGGTTATTTTTTATAATATTATTTATTATTATTTTTTTATTATTATCAGGTCACGGTTACCTTACCATATACTTTCAATAACATTGAAGTAACACGGTACTAAATTTCGAATCGTTCGAACATAAGGAAGTTAGTCAGATCCCCTCATCAACTAGAAAGGAGCTGATGATGTTCAAACGGCTGAACAGATTTTCATGAAACATGGCTAAGAACACTCGGGATAAAATTATCTATGACACAAAAAAAACTAAACGGAAATCGGTTCATCCGTTTGGGAACTACGATACCACAGACAGATACACAGACAGACAGACACGTCAAACTTATAACACCTCTCTCTTTTGCGTCGGGGGTTAAAAACAAGAGTGTTTACACATAACAAAATGTATATGGCATCAGCTTTCCGTTCAATATTTTTAAACTAGCTTTTGCTTGCGGCTTAGCCCCCTTAGCAGGGTCCAAATGTTTTTTTTGAGAATTGACTTTGGGTTTCTTGGAGAAAGTTGTTCAGTATGACGAGTAGAACCCCCAGTTAACAGGACCTACACCAGTTTTGTTACACCCTGTATATTACTTATTATTACCTACTATTAATTATTTGCTGAATGCTTATAAAACTAAAAAAAATATATTTTTGTGATTTTCTTTCTCAAAATGTTAATGACCTCTTAAAAGGAAATATTGATTTGTCTATCGATGGCTGATGATGATGAAATGAGTCGTTTACCTACGTAAAATATTAACTATCCACACTTCATCATATCAACTCATATATGTCCCCACCGAGGGGCTCGAGCCTACCCTGAATTAGGGTGATCGGGCCTTAGTCGACCACGCGGATCCAGTGCGGGTTGGTCGACTTCACACACAACCTGCAAGTTTCTTCGCAGGTGTGTGCAGGTTTCCTCGCTATGTTTTTCTTTCATCGTAAGAGCGTCGGATAAACGTACATATGAAATCTCAGTTCGAAATCACATTGGTACGTGGCGGAGTCGAACCACGACCTCCCGGACAGGAGGCGGCGGCCCTAGCCGTTACGCTACCGACGCTCTATCCACAATTACCTATCTTTAAATATTTTGTCCTACTAGTTGTTCACTTGCGTGTCTTCGTTCTTCTCCCAAGGTGCCAGTACTGCAGTACCTCTACTACCTGGCTCAGATCGCGATCGCCATGTCTCCACTCAGCAACAACTCTCTCTTCCTCAACTATCACCGTAACCCTCTCCCGGAGTTTCTGGCCAGAGGACTGTGCATCACCCTGAGTACCGATGATCCTCTGCAGTTCCACTTCACCAAAGTAAGTTTTTTTTATCCACAGTGGATAAGCCTTTGGCATCATCTCACCTGATGATAAGTGACGATGATTAACTGTATGACGCAATGGGGAGCACATCATACAGTAACACATCTATGCGTTAACATTGATGTTTGGTGGTAAGAATTAAATAAGATGGTGGTAGCCTTTGGCTGCATCATCTCACCCGATGGTAAGTGACGATGATTAGCTGTGTGACGCAATGGGGAGCACATTATACAGTAACACAAATATGCGTTAACATTGATGTTTGGTGGCAAGATATAGATAAGATGGTGGTAGCCTTTGGCATCATCTCACTTGGTGGTAAGTGACGATGATTAGCTGTGTGACGCAATGGGGAGCACATTATACAGGAACACATCTATGCTGTTAACATTGATGTTTGGTGGCTAGAATTAGATAAGATGGTGGTAGCCTTTGGCATCATCTCACCTGATAGTAAGTGACGATGATTAGCTGTGTGACGCAATGGGGAGCACATCATATAGGAACACGTCTATTCTGTTAACATTGATGTTTGGTGGCAAGATTTAGATAAGAGAATGGCCTACGACCAACCAAACCGACACTTACAAAGTTCGATTCTGCCAGGAATCGAACAATTTATGGAATTAATCAAATCTATTTAAATTTCTAAACTATCGCGTGCTATCCGCTGCCAGGGCAGAATTTCTGTTGTGTACCACTGGAAAAAGATCAACAGATCCACTTGACCAAAATCCATTAGGGTAGCCTTTGGTTTTCGATTGGCTAAGAGATTTTAAAAGTGAACTTCTATCAATCTTCCCATGTTTATCAGCAAATGTGAAAATAATAGGTATCTCGGTCTTATTCTACTTGATGCATTCTATACATTTTAGAGCAGCACTTAAAAGTCAATTTATTTGGCGATAAATTCGCTCTTTCATTCGGTATCATCGAGTACTCTTCATCAATTCAGCGGCCTCCCGCGACCTTTAGTAGCGTTCGGGAAGCTTCGAAATATCTTCACGTCTCAAATATTGCAGTGTTTTAAAACTTAAGGTCTATGACCAGTGTTGACAATATCAAGTAGTTTTAATTAATGTTAAACTCTGACGGAGACATGGTGATAGGAATCGTATATAACAATTTCTTCCATTCCAGGAACCTCTGATGGAGGAATACAGTATTGCGGCGCAGGTATGGAAGTTGAGCTCATGTGACATGTGCGAGCTGGCCAGAAACTCCGTGCTCATGTCTGGGTTCCCGCACGAGGTGAGTCAAGACTCAGAATCAAAGAACTTTAAAAAAAACCACAAATGCCGACAGAAGTGAAAACTAGAACATTTAGGGCTTGTATCCAGAGATTTTAAAGGTGTTAAGGCTTGTACTCAGAGACATTAAAGGTATCGATTACGGTAACACAGTGGCGCGAGTTCAATCCTATTTCAAAAAAAGCCCAACGCGTCTAAAGAAGTTTTCACTTCAAAGGTCCATGATCGGGATATATTATTCTATTCAGATCTCGTCAAATTCCTGGTACGCATTGGTTTTAGAATAACTTTTATGCATCTTGTTCAGTTTATCCGTCGTGCTTACGGTGAAGGAAAACATCGTGAAGAAACCTGAACACGCCTGCGTGGAAACTCTAAGGTTGTATGTGAAGTCGACCAACCCGCAGTAGGCCCGCGTGGTCGACTAAGGCCCGATCGCCCTAATTCAGGGTAGGGTCAAGCCTCTTGGTGGGGACGTATATAAACTGATGTGATGATCTTGCTCAGTAGTAGTTCAAGTCTAATAACACTCGTTCTCTTCCCGTATGAAAGTACCTATGTACCAGCATAGAAAAAGTATGTCTTAGATACCAGTAAGTCCATTTAGCGGTTAGCGACCACACAGTAAGAGAGAAAGAGAAAAAACAAATGCGCGACAAAAACAAAATATCTAAAAGACCTATAAGTAGGTTTGTTGGTATATGATTTTTGATTCTGTGAAACGTAAAAAATCATATCTTACATTATCCTTCATGAATTTTTAAGTTTTATGACTGATATATCGCTGTTGTTACAAAAACCCGGCTAAGTGAGAGTCGGGCTAGCACTCCGAGGGTTCGGTACCACCACAATAGTAAGTGTATGATGACAATGATACCTGTTCACGTCACAAACAAAAGACATCAAAGACACAAAGAAAAATATGCTTTTTGTTATTCAATTGGCGAATCCTCAGCGCGAGTATGACTAACTTTGCCAATTTTTATTATTTGTTGTTTTATTTTAGTATTAGTACTAATCACACCAAGTTTCACGCTTGTATGTATTACCGTTTTTACGATAGAGCTAAATTAAAAATACTTCTTAAAACTTTTAAAAAAAACACGTTGTATGGAGACCCCGCATATTTTTTCACTTTTTCAAATTTTTTGTATTTTTTGTTATAGCGACAACAGAAATACAATTTCTGTGAAAATTTTACCTGTCTACCTATTACGGTTCATGAAATACAGCCCGTTAACAGACGGACAGGCAGCGGAGGTTTAGTAATAGCACACCCTAGACACTTCATACAACGGGCCTCAAATGACATTTCAATAAAGGGATGACGGAACCAACAAAATGGTGGCGAAATCCTATACGTTCGACAACCAAACTGTTACCAATCTGTATCAATCTGGGTGACGAGGGGGTGAGGTCGCAATCTAGAGAGCGGCAGGGAGTGTCTATACTGTTTGTTAGTACTAATATGTATACTTTGGTAATAGGGTCCCATTGGTCACCTATTGGATTTACGGAACCCTAACAACAAAAGTTTCAACATTTTTCTAATTCCAAATTCCAAACCAGATGAAGCAGTACTGGCTGGGCCCCAACTACATGAAGGAGGGCGTGGCCGGCAACGACATCACGCGGTCTAACGTGCCCGACATCCGGATCTCGTTCCGCTACGAGGCCCTGCTCGACGAGCTCACTAACATCTTCAAGGTATGTGCTCAGTTCGAAGGTGGCTAGGAGTGGTCAGAAAACTTTGGAATCATGAACATAGCTGCGTCAAATGATGCTGAACACAATAGGGATGACGAATGCTAGTCATCTGAGTTACTGTTACTGTCAAAAACGACATTTTGTTCTAAAAATGTTTGACATGCATAGGCGTGACGTCATAGTTTTGCAGCCTCATTAATGTACTCATTTTGTGATTTTGGTGAGTTTCGAAGACTTTATGGAAAACAAAACGAGTTAAGGTTTTCGAAAGTTTCAGTAGGAGGGCAATTTAGTGACCAAGAGTTCATAATTTATTTCTGATGCTATCGTCATCCCTATTATCACAAACAATCCGTAGCGTATCATTTATATATACTTGGTTCTTTAACCACTTCCATGGCGTAATGGCGAACCATTCACATCATGAGCTCGCGAGTTCGATTCCCGGCGGACCCTACTTTGTAAGACTCGGTTTGGTTGGTGGAAGGGCATTATCTAAGCCTGCCTGGCTAGCTGCCACGATCTTATCTAAATCTTGCCGCCAAACATCAATGCTAACAACATTGATGTATTCCGGCTTGAAGATAAGATGGCCAGTTCCCCATTGCATTAGGGACTCTTGGTAAGCCCGCTTCCATCTTCGGTATCATCGTCACTTACCATTAAGTGAGACGATGTCAAGGGCTTACCAACAGGGGATCGGACTGCATCAAAAATAAATTCTGAAATATGATTTCCTAAATTGCTCTCCTCTTGATGTTTCAAAAACCCTTACTTGTTTTGTTTTTCCATCACGTCTTCAATTTTTAATTGATCAAATTCACAAAATAACTTCTTCAATGAAGCTAAAAATCTATGACGTCACTTGTGGGTATTTCAAACATTTTTAGAACAAAATTTTGTTTTTGACAGACTATAAAAAGTAACTCAAATGTCTAGCAGTCCGATCCCCTATTGTGGATTAAAAAATATCTCTACAGATAGAGGCTAAGTTCGGATAAGTGGAAGTTGTAATAACAAATAGCCAACGTACGTATAAGTACGTTTACAAGCCCATAAGCCAGCTCGTTGTCGATATGAGACGTGCTGTATCGCGGGCCGTGGCATCATTTGTCGCAGTTTAGGGTCATCGTTAAAGTAGATTCGAACTTGTAAAAACGTTCTTAGAATTCTCGACATATTTATTAAATAATGTAAAATTAAACATATTTATTGCACCATTCCAACAGCTGATTTCAGCAAGCTTTTATTAACTCCACATGTCACATATAACGGTAAAAATTATGAACCCTTACCATTTGTTTGGATAAAAAAAATGCGAGTGTGCTTTAGACCACACGACTGAAGTAAAACTTCTTTAGCTCTGAAGTAAAGTAAATACTTCATATCAGCTCATATACGTCCCCACCGAGGGGCTCGAGCCTACCCTGAATTAGGGCGATCAGGCCTTAGTCGACCACGCGGGCCCAGTGCGGGTTGGTCGACTTCACACACAACCTTGGAGTTCCTTCGCAGGCGTGTGCAGGTTTCCTCACGATGTTTTCCTTCACCGTTAAAGCAATCGGTAAGTATATGTACGTAAGTTTTTGAAAAACTCATTAGTACATTGGCCGTCCAGATTTGAACCCGGTACCTCTGGTTAGAAGAACCGAGTCGTTACCGGTTGAGCCACCGACGCTCTTATGAAAGTACCTAAATACTTAGACTTCAGAAAATAATCAAATCTTTTTTGTCATATGAAGGTATACACAGTTTACGAAAAGAGTATTACTATACTCTGAAAATTATCAAATCTTTTTTATCTTTTTTTTGTTTTGATTGTTTTGACAACCGATATTGTTGCCTTGGCAACCGATACTGTTGGTAAATAAAAATAAATAGTATCTCTCTTTCTATCTTCACTAATTTATATATCCCTCTCAACTTCCGTTCGCGTCGCCCGAACACACTTCCGTAACGCTCTCGTCACGCATCCACCAGCTTACTCCCCAGGTCAAGCGTGCGTAAAGAACTTTTACTTCAAAAAGCTATTAAAATGATTAGTAAAATGTAAAGTGATATGTGGATGATATTATTGTTTGTACGTCTAACACGTCAGGGTTTGCGTTTTTCTTTGTTTGTGTGTGATTTGTATTGTTTGTTTGTTTGTCTGCATACTAAGTACCTTTAGGTACTAACCAGCAATTTTGAGACTTGTTAACAAAATTTTACACATCATAAGCCCAACACACACGTTTTTATTTTTCGTTGTATTCTGGCACAGACTTGTCCTGCTGCACATGCACCTTAAAAATTAAACTGTTGGTTGCCGAAAGTAACTACAATTAAAAATGAAATTTCAGGAAGGATTGGCTACCAGAAGGGACGTGTAATAGCCGACCTGTGGACGATCTACTATAATATGTTTAACCTCTATTTACTGTTAGTTTAATTGAATAATCATGTAAGTAATTATTACAATTAATTTTGTTATAAATATATTTAAAAATATACAAAATTACAAACAGGGCTGCATTATTCGCCCCAAAAACTTTATTATTATACTTATATGAAAGGTTAATAGATGTTAAGATTAATAAGATTCCCCTGAAATGTGATATGAAGTAACAAGGGACAAGAGAAGTGCCATTTCTACAATTGAACACATTTACAGTCTAATACTAAAACTGCTTGAGTATTTGTCTCCTGTGTCTTAAGTATCTAATAGATAAGCTAATCGTAGTTTATTCCTTTTGCGTGTTATTCTTACATTTCAATTACCTTTTTAAATCTTTATACCTATTTTAGAAGTAGGTACGTAGTTGGTCGCTCGTCATAGACTTTAGTATCTAATTGCTTATCTTGTTCTGTATCTTTCTATCTACTCCTTAATAAATTCATGACAATAGTTCATTTCTCACCATTTTCAAGGCAATTCAATTATTATTCAATGATTTTCTTACCGGAATCCAGTATTTGACTGGATATTCACCAATATTGTGACAATACATACCTTAATTATTACTTATCATCATCATGTCAGTCGAAAGACGCCAAGGATTTCCACGACGACCTGTCCTGCGCTGCCTGCATCCAGCGGCTTCCCGCAACCTTATTTAGCATTTAATTATAAACCTATTGAGTAAATTAAATCTTATGAAGTTATTAAATGCAATCCCCTTTTCCTCCCTACTATCATGTATCTATATAGATAGGTCACTTAAACCATTAGAATCTTCAATGCGGTTTCTCTTTAGACTGGTTTTAACAGATACGTGTGAGCTTCTTTTGTTAACATTGTACAGAGGCCAACACATCAAGCTAGATAATCGTAGTGCGATTCTGATCCATACGCGTACGGCATAAGAACGGTACTAAGTTCAAAGTGTCGAGCTTGATGTGCTGGCTTCTGTACTGTACATACTGATAAGGATCGCGTTGAACGGGCTACCAATTTAGGATATATGCTTACGAGGACACAAGTGACTAGCTATCTTTAATGTTGAATATATATTGCTGTACCTATTAAATAAAGTGACGAGTTGTTATGGAATATGCGCAAAATACTCAGTGATTTCGATCAAAGTCCTTAAGAATGAGTAAATTATTTATTTATATCAGCGGCGCTAGTGCGCTTATCGAACCACCTTTAAAAGATCGTATTGAATTCCTATTTGATTTTTTGACGTGGCAACGTCTAATAAATCGATGGACGCCGGCTGCACGCACGAAAAAAAATGACTCATTGTCCCGTTACGTTATGACGTCGTCACATTAAACTATCGTCCGTAAACCAAATTTACAGACAACCAATTTTTTTATTAGTTTATGATTAGGTATAAAAAAAAAGATTGCGTTTGACTACAATATCTCACCTGATAGAAGGTGACGGGGTAGTCGATCGATGGCTGTCTCAAGTCTCAACTCCGTCGTGCATCGCGCGCGATCCTTGTCGGTCAGTCACTGTAATAAAATTATGTTATGTCTCGATTTAAATGTGTTTATGCCGTGTGTTGTTGTCCTACGCTTTTGCTTAAACCGTTTACATCTTCATCACAGTGCAAGTGGTTCGTAATTATATTTTAACTATGTTGTTGTACATAAGTTCAACGTTTTGTTAATTGTACTTAATGAACTGGCAAGAATACCATCTTAAAAAGTTCCCAGGAGGTTCGAGTTTCCATACAAACGTAGTTCCGCTTTAATAATAAAACTACATGCTGGATTGAATCAAAACTTGCAAATAGGTGACTTTTAATTAGTTCTTGATAGCAATCGATATGCATGTACTCGTGATTACAAACAACTTTTCCAAAGAAACTATAATGTCAAATATGAAAAAAAAAATTGGTCCTTTATACACATTTTTGCCGGTTTGGTAACTTGTTATGTATCGAGGACCAAACAATTTTTTTCTGATTTGACATAGTTTCTTTGGGAAATTTGTTTAAAATCACGAGTACATGCATACCTTTTATTATCAAGAACTAATTAAAAGTCACCCTGTATATTAAGTAGACACATATCGATGTTGGTAAGTAATTTGTTTTCAACTTAGTAAATTTAAACACTGTCTTAAACTAGTTTTGTACTGAAAGTTTGAAACTGTTCTTATTTTTTTCCGTTTTATATTAGTACATCGAAAACTAATTACAAACATCGATATGTGTCTACTCAATATATTTGCAAAGTTTGGATTCAATCCGGCATGTAGTTTTCGTATTAAAGCGGAACTACATTTGTATGGAAACTCGGGCCTTCTGTGGGGACCCCTACCTATGTTGGTAGGTTATATACAATATCGACATTGCAAGGTGAACATTACAAATACCTAGTTTTAATGTTTGAAAAGCATAAAATATATACGTTTTAAATAAATGTAGGTATTCAATTTAGATAGACGTTTATACGATCTTTATAATCTTTGTTTAATCAATTGTTTAATTAAGTCATCAAATTTAATATACATAGATAATTAAGTGAATATATACATACTGTTTTGTTGTTGGAAAATAAAAACGCCTGTGCTAACTTGTAGTAAGTGTGATTGTTTTGTGTGTTGGCCTGTCCAATCCTTTGTCATTCATTAGGTTCTTAACTGCTTAACTATTAGGACCCAGTGTTAGACCTTATGTTTTAGTTTATGTATTTATGTTATTTTGTATGTTCTGGGCTAGATAAAGCGGTGTGGGTTCCTCGTCTCCTAAAGGTACCTGTACAGGTTGTAACAAAATTGTTGTAGGACCAGTTTACTGAACAACTGAACAACTTTCCCCAAGGAACCCATGGTAAATTCTCATAAAAAAAAATCGATGCCCCATACAAAAATGTGCAAAATTGGTCAATCAGCTGGTCGATTTGTATGAGGAGTTGAAAATGTTGACACATGACTTTGGGTCTCTTGGGAAAAGTGCACACATCGACTTTGCCTAGGGATTTGTATAAGACTTTTCATACGAAACATACTTTTTGTGGCACTACAAAAAAAAAACTTAAGGTATGTGTAGGGTAAAAACTTTCGAAATGAGCAAGTGCTCAAATATAATTACCCTCTCAATTTCTATAAATTAATTTATTTTAAAGTGGTTTTTGTAATTTACGCGCGGATATTGAAAATTGTGTTTTTATATTGTCATAGAAGGATGGAATCAGAATCAGAGTCAGAATAATTCATTTGCAGGAATACTTTTTATACTTTTGCATACGAAGTCAATATGTTTTTTCCAATTTAAATTTTGTTCAAAAACTAATCCCCAAAATTTAAACTCATCCATTTCTTGCAATTCAAAATTGTTATGGCAGAGATTTTATGAATTTGTATAACATCGTGAGGACATCCAACCTATACACGCCTGCGAAGAAACTCGCGGGTTGTGTGTGATGTCGACGAACCCGCACTGGGCCTGCGTGGTCGACTAAGGCCCGATCGCCCTAATTCAGGGTAGGCTCGAGCACGTATATGAGCTGATATGAATGTACAACTAATGTTTATAAGAACTGAGAAGGAACTCGTAAATATAGCACTTGCCTATCTTGAAAGTTTATAAAAACATGTCCTTAGTAATTTTTAATAGCTTTTCAAGAAACCATGTTAAAGCCTTAGAATACAGAAAAAACCAGAACACGCGTAACGGCGATAAAAGTGAAGCAAATTGTGCTTGTATGAAACTACTCTAAATCTGTGTAGTTTTGACGTTTTGTTCCTTCTAAATCCTGCATGCAGGTGATTTATTTTTGTGAGTAAACAAGCAGTGGTTCTTCATAACTTACCTAATTCAAAAAGTATTAAAATCCGACCTAATATAGCAACATTACAGCCAAGGAAAGGAGGGTATTCGTGGAGTTTTTGGCTTCAGCGCGCGTCATACTGTTCTGACTTAACGCGCATTCCGGTTTTTTCTGTATTCTGTGAGGTTAAAGCATGAACATTTTTAAAGTTCAATTCAATTCAATATATTTATTAAAAACTACACTATTACTAATTACAGTCATAAAATAATAATAACAATATCATTTGTGAATAATCAAGAAATAAACAAAAATTTGTTAATAACGTCAAAATTTAACCATTGATATAAACCAGATTATGTCATTAGAACATTAAAACAATATGACACGAAAAGTTATACATAAAAATCATTGAATGCCTTTAACAAGAGTAGGCCAGTTCATACGGGCAGCACCCGGTCACGAGTATAAAGCTAAGAGTCAGCCATCGCTCCCATCAACCATATTAGACGGAAAGGAACGACCTGGCTCCCGATGCGCCGTAGGCAATGTTAAACAGAGTGTCCCTGGGCAATGTTAACAGAAGATGAGTAGAAGTTACGAGTAAAGAGCCAAGAGTTTAGTATAAGTTCAGTATGATGAGTAGAAGCCCCACTTGCTTGACGGGTTTTACACCAATTTTGTTACATTCTGTATTATAAGCATGCTTAGTTTAACACCTTACCTACAATTATTTCAATAATATCGTTTAATTTTTAAAATAACAAGTTGAATTTTCTAAGCGACGAAATACATTGTTTTTAACAGGGTTGACTAGTGTGAGATTAAAGATTAAATATATTAGTAATCGAGATAGTTAAATACCATATTTAAAATTAAAAAATATATGTTCTAACAATACTTAACATCTATTGGTAAGAATGACATTTACTTAACTTTAGATTCAAAGGTCAAGTCAACATTTTTACAATGCCTCCTTGGCGTAATGGTCATAGTCCATTCGCTTCACATCAGGAGGTCGCGGGTTCGATTCTCGGCGGAGTCAACTTTGTAAGACTCTGTTTGGTTGGTGGTAGAGCATTTTCATAGCCCGCCCGGCTAGCTACCACCATCTTATCTAAGTCTTGCCGCCAAACATCAGTGTTAACAAAAAGTTTGAGGATAAGATAGCCAGATCACCATTGCGTTGGGAAATCTGGGTAAGCCCGCTTCCATCTTCGGCGTCATCGTCACTTACCATCAGGTGAGATGATACCAAGGGCTTATAAATTGTGGATAAAACAAAAAAACAAAATATATTCACCAATCTATAAATACTTATTGAAAACAGAAAGAATATGCCAAGATCTAAGTAAGTGATTTTTTTCTTAGGTTTCTATTGTGTGTAATTTTATCCGACGACTACTTGGGCAGTATCATATTTTGGTCATAGGAGCCCGCTGGAGTTCATAAATCCCATACAAACGTAGTATTTGATTCATTTGTTAACCAAACAACCGATTTTGAAATAATTTTGTATCGATAAAATCGAATGACGTATATCTGTGTCTGTACCGAATTACTTTTTTGAAAAACGAAACGGGAATCCATTTTTATTCAATAAACTTGTTTTTAAGGTAAAAGGTGGAAAACTTTTATCTTAATGCACATAGATATAGGACTGACGTTGTGGTTCGCTCCTCCACATTGCAGGTGCGGCACTACGGCCAACCGGCGACTCCGCCCCCCACACCTCCACCGCCCAACTTCCAAGCGCCCATCGTCAGCTTGAAGAGACCTTCGCTTGTGTGAATATCACACTACAATTGGTGACGGAAAAACTAATATTATACTACATATATATTAAAAAAAAACGGATTTTGCAAAGAAAAAATCTTCACTTATTTTTTGAAAAGACTACGGAATCCTACTTTACGGAATCCGACTCGCACTTGGCCGGTTTTTTCGAATATTATTTAATGTGCACATTTTTTTTGCCTTTACGATTTTATTATTTATAGATGAATTAAATAATGTAAATGGTATTTTTAAATTATGAATAAATGAAATGAAAATTCATCAAAGTTATTGAAATTTTGATAAACACGTTCTAGTGACGGTGGTGGTTTGTTGGTATTCTTTATTGCATTATTATTATTTTAGTTTGATTAATCGCCTTATTTGATACTTTTTTATTTAAAAAATATTTTGTATATTGTGCAATAAAAATAAACAAACAAACCACCACGTTTGACTAACCGTATTATATGATACTTTTTTAATTATTATTTTAGTTTGACTAATTGCATTATTTTATACTTTTTAATTTTTTGTTATCAAAAAAATGTGCAATAAAGAATACAGGTGAGATAATGCCAAGGACTTACCCATTGTGAAAAAAAAAAAAAAAAAAAACAAACCACCACCACCGTCACTAGAACGTGTTTATCAAAATTTCAATAACTTTGATTAATCATTAATCAATGTATTAATAATAAAATCGTAAAGGCCAAAAAATATGCACATTAAATAATATTCGGAAAAACCGGCCAAGTGCGAGTCGGACTCGCGCAAAGTAAGATTCCGTAGTCTTTTCAAAAAATAATTGCGTAGGGGAATCTTGGTAAGCCCGCTTCCATCTTCGGCATCATCATCACTTGCCATGAGGTGAGATGATGCCACGGACTTACCAATTGTGAAAAAAAAAAGTTATACTTATTTAAAAAAACTAAGTTAGTTTTGCAGTTGATAAGAACATTTGGTATGGAAAATCTACACAACTTTTACAAATCCAAATGCACATCTTAAGTTGGTCGACTATCACTCCTAAACTAAGAATGCCAACTTAGCCGTGATAGTTTTGCTTTTAAATTTATTATATTTCCTACTAAATACATTTTTTTTCAGATGTCCTGAAATAGCAGTAATAGTAATAGTTCTAATAACAAATTGTATTGATCGAAAATGTTCATTATGTAACATACTTGATTACAATAAATACAAAAATTTTCGTCGTAATTACCTCTTTGATCATATTTTTTTTTTCATGTTCTATTAAACCTTAAAATTATCTGAATCGACTTTCACATTTATCAAGTTATTGTGATGTAAACTCACAAAACATAAGATTTTTTTTTGTCGCACACATGTGGGTTCGCCTGTCTTGCGCAGACATAAAGATCATTATCGGCCCTGCTTATTACCCCGAATGGGTTGATGTCTATGTGTAGACAATGATTCAATCAAAGTTGTAAATTTCCTTAAAACGATGAACATTACGCAGTTTGTAGACTACCCTACTCATTTCACAAATCACAGTGCTAGACTTATATAGATTGATTTTGTAGCAATGCTCCGGTAATGAAACCAACTGTCGACTAAATCAAAGGTTAAAGGGGAACTATCATTTAAATCTTCTTAGCGTGTCGATGGCAGACACTACACTGTAAAGCAGCCCAGAATTTGGCCACGTTAACAGCATTATCAGCCGCTGTCATGAGGTCTTCCTGCGTGCAGATGTAGGGGCACGCAGGGCACGATGTTAAGTGTGTCATCGTTTGAACTGCACCGCACAAACAGTTTATGTCAGGAGGTTTGCATATAGAGGGACGGTGCAGTGACCAAGATCTATGGTTATCACCTCAATGCCATTCTGATTCATCATTTAAATAATATTCGAAGACCTTAAAAATTCTAGGTACAAGCTTTTATTTGAAAATTTTCAATTATTTTGTATTCTTCTCAGCAAACTCTTTTATTTGATACCCATATTGTAGGAGTGCATTAAAAATAACTAGTCCGCCATCTTGGGTGCGCCGCCATGTTGGATTTAGAATGACGTTACACAGTTAACCATGCATTGTCATCCAAACTGAACGTGTATACAAAATTTCAGCTGAATATGTTGAAGATATCTGCTTCAAAATTGAGTCGCAAGATTCCACCCGAACAAACATACATCCATTGCAAGTTAAATAATTAGCTTGTAAAAATGGCAGCCGCCGTGACGTGTCACGTGACGTGTCATTGATCATGAATCGCTCAATAAGGATTTTAAGGTCTATGTTGGATGTTAATTTAATGGTACATTATTTTGACACATCTATTCTAGCCCTAATAAACCGCCATGCTCCAGCAACGCAAGTACCTAATAGCTAGAGAAAGTTGTTTTCCGTGGATAACACCCATCATCATGTCAGCCGAAGGACGTCCACTGCTGGACATAGGCTTCCCCCAAAGATTACGACGACCGGTTCTGCGCTGCCTGTATCCAGCGGCTTCCCACAACCTTCACCAGGTCATCGGTCCACCGACTTTACTACCCCAACGGCCATTTGTTCTACAAGGCTACCCTTAAGTTACATAAGTTTAGCAATTCTGAGAGCTATGTCGTTTACTTTGGTTCTCCTATGGATCTCCTCGTTTATGATTCGATCACGCAGAGAGACTCCGAGCATAACATCCACTATAAAGGATAATAATATGATGAAGTTGCGTGACAATGCCCATGACACTGTATCTACGTCTGTCAGGTCTTGTTTAGCATAAGGTATTATTACAAGGAACTTAAGAGATGTGTAAACACCGCATTATAATAAAAGCCAACACGTTAATAAAAACGTCCATAACCCTAAGGCTCTTTAGAATATTCTTTACCGTACGGTCAACTTCAGTGACAAACAACACGATATGGAACTCCCTCACCATTTACAAGATCCAGATATTATAAACTCAAAAAGTAAATCAGTCAGTCCAAAACTTCCTTCTCACTGCTTTCTCATTTTGAGTTTCATCGTCACGGGACATCAGAGTTTATCCTTAGTCCTGTAGATGAATGCTGTGTTATGAAAGTTACTAAGTCTCTAGGGTCTAATGCTGAGGGAGCAGATGGTGTTTCCTTAGACATGCTACAACTAGCACTGCCTGAGAACATTAGCGCTATAATTGCCATAGTAAATCAATCTGATATCTACTAGCAGTGTGTTTTTGAGGCATGGAAGCTGGCACTGATCACGCCGTTACCTAAAAAGCAAAACGTTACTGAATACAAAGATCTGCGCCCATTTAGTATTCTCCCCTGTGTATCTAAGATCTTAGAAAGGGTGGTGCACATGCAACTTAGTTCCTACTTGGAACAAAACGATGACATGTGTTACCAGTCTTGCAGTCGTGTTTCAGAAATATAGTTCTTTGACATAACTGATAACATTTTATTTGCTCAAGACAAAGGTATAGGATGGGAACCACGATGGTCCTCTTGGACTACTCGAGAGCATTTGATTCTATTAATGTACCATTATTACTTTGCAAGATGACCTTTTGTAGTTTCCAGACTTCCGCGGTGACATGGTTCTCTAGCTATCTAAGCGGTAGAACTCAAGCGGTTCGGTTGAGTGGCGGCAGTGATAGTGACTTTAAATTTTCTTCTCCTAGTTACTAGAGGAATCTCACAGGGGTCTATCCTGGGGCCACTTCTATTTACCCTGTACACAGCTGACGTTGCGTTGGGGAATCTTGGTAAGCCCGCTTCCATCTTCGGCATCATCGTCATTTACCATCAGGTGAGATGATGCCAAGGGCTTACCAATTGTGAATAAAAAAAAGGTTTGAGGCGCGTAACCTTGGAGTGCTGATGGACAAAGGCCTTCGCCACAGATTACTAAATAGTTACTACGTAACAGATACTTCACTCAGTAGTAAATTTCCAATACCTACTGCTATAATAGCCTACTCCATCGCGTCAGCAACCGCAGTACTTGCTTCACACCGCGCGATCGCAGGGCTGCCTCTTTGATAAAATTAAATTAACATAACTTTTTGTGTCTATGTTATTGAGAACTGTGAATATGTTTTGACTTATAGGTGGTAGTTTAAAATTGTATCATTTATCTATCTATCTATAATATAAAAATGAATCGCAAAATGTGTTGGTAAGCGCATAACTCGAGAACGGCTGGACCGATTTGGCTAATTCTTTTTTGTCTAGTTCGTTATTGTCAGGAGAAGGTTCTTATGTAGGGTAGGGTAGGGCAGTGTAGTGTAGTGTAGTGTAGAGTAGGGTAGGGTAGTGTAGGGTAGGGTAGGGTAGGGTAGTGTAGTGTAGGGTAGGGTAGGGTAGTGTAGTGTAGGGTAGTGTAGTGTAGGGTAGTGTAGTGTAGGGTAGTGTAGTGTAGGGTAGTATAGGGTAGTGTAGTGTAGTGTATGTAGGGTAGGTTAGGGTAGTGTAGGGTAGGGTAGGGTATTCATATTTATCAATTTATTATTACTATAACACTGGGTAACTATTTAGTAATCTGTCACTGGGCAAGCTCAAGAATTGTTTGACGATATCAAATGAACCCTTTGCATTATTTTATTTTTTTATAACTTCAAACATCTTTTAATTAATTTTTCTTTACAAAAACATTTACTTACAGAAGGTAGGTTTTTTCGAAAAATAAATGTGTATTTAAAAAAAAAAAACTATATTTGCAGTTGTTAAAAGACCATTATGTATGGAAAATCTATGAACTTTTTGCAAATCCAACTGCTCATCTTACTCCTAAACTAAGAAAGCCTACTTAGCCGTGATAGTTTTCCTTTTGAATTCATTATAATATAGACTACTTTCATGATTTTTTGCAAATTTTTAAATACAGCGGTTTAGTTGTTAGGGGGTGGGGACACCCGACTCTAAATTTAGCACTTTCAAGCCAATTTTATCGAAAACGGAACCCTAAAATTTAAAATGGTGTTAGAAGACTCACAACAATTTATTAAGCTCTAACCAACGGTATGCCACACGACTAGGTTTGACGAATTTTTTCGGTTTGAAGAAAAAGTCATATCTCCGGAGTAGGTACATACTCCAGGACCTATCATTTTTTCTTTTTTAACACGCAATTTTTATTTTCTCTAAAATTGAGATCACGGTTCCTAAGAGCGCTTTGCTCTATCTCATAATTTAGAAATTCCTCATAGAAAAAATTCACCATGTATATTTTTTACAAATCGCATAAAACCGAATCACAAGCACAGATTACTAAATAGTTATGTCACAAGTGTTTGTGTGCGCTAACAGCACGACAAGTTGAGACAGGTCGCCGCGCCTGCGACTCACATATTATCACAATTTTATTTTAATAAAAATAGCTTTTTAAACGTTGTTAAAATAGTGTTTAAGGTAAGTATGACGTTTCTATGTAACAAAAAAAATGTAAATCTGTGTCTGAAAGGCAAGCTAATGCCACAGTGTAATAAAGAGAACTAGCTAATGCTTAGTATACCTAGTATTAAAAATAATTTTAAAACGACAAAAAATAGTAATAGTTTATCACTTAACTTTCTTCATTGACAGGTAAATGGAAAAATGTTAGGTGTGTATCTCTTCTTTTGCTTGATTTGCACCCATCTACAGCACATAAGGCACCAGACGGCATCGTAGGTACGCGTACGAACGAACGAAACGATTTAAATTGAAATACGTGCGTGCGCTTCGTTTGTGAAAACCGCACTGAATTGGGTCCGCAAACGGCCCGAGAACGCTCGGCCGGGCTGTAGGTTATTATAGCGCGCAAGTACATGGAGTGACGGAGGCCTGCCTTCGCTTTGAGAGCCACGTCCTCGAGGTGGCCAAACACCTGCTTAAGATTTTATACTGTGTTCGTGACTTCTTAAATGTCAACCTGCGTGTTGAATTCTGTGACGCGCTAATACTCTCCAAGCTATCATATGCTGATCTAGTATACGGTCCTCGCCTACTGGCTCGTACAGATCACGTGGTGCAGCGAGTCCAGAGTGCCTGCGCGCGTTATTGTTTCAAGGTTCCCCCTCGTACACACGTTACACCCTACCTTGACACCGCTGGCGTTCTGAAGATGGCGCTTAGTAGAGAAATTCAATTAGCTATTTTTAACCGACTTCAAAATAGGTGGAGGTTTCTCAATTCAACCGTATATATTTTTTTTTATGTCTGTTTGCGGATAACTTCGTCGTTTATGAACAGATTTTGAGGATTCTTTTTTTGTTGGAAACGAGATATCTCAAAGGTGGTACCATGATAAGGAAACCAGGTTCTGATGATGGCATCCCAGAGAAATCGAGGGGAACTTTAGTTTCCTGTTTGAAGTTGGGTTTTTTGTTCAAAATTATGTTGTTTGGAGTTATTAAAACCGGTCATCCTAGGTATCTGCATCAGAAGCTGGAGTGGCGTGCGGGGGCTGGCTCTCGGGTGTCTCGCGCGGTGAGCTGGCAGCTGCGTGCCCCTTCTCATCACTCTGCTTTAAGTATGCGGACTCAAAGTATTGGAATGACCACATCTACTCCGTGATATTAATTCCTTCAACTGCTTTAAAAATAAGCTGAAAGAGTATCTTTTAAGTACAAAAAAACTATTACCAATGTCAAGGTGGGCGAGTTGTTCCTACATACATTAGGTAGTGGCGTGGAGTGGTTTTGCTGTCAAGTGGCATTCAAATGACATGGCTTGACGATGTATGGGCGACTGCCCCAGCATTAATGTATAAACACTGTACCTACTAAGATGTAACGCCGAATAGCTAAATATCAGTAGTCCGCATGAAAAAACTTTCACGAACTTTTCGTTATTTCATTATTCTTAAAAAATAATTAAAGGAACAAGAACTCCTAATGATACGTGCTCAAACAAAAAAAACAAAAAAAAACTTTTAATTTCTTAATTATTTCCTAAAAGTTCTATGAGATTAATAAGTAAATAGTAATTAATCAATGAATATTTGAATTCTACAAGTATGTGTTAGTGAGAAGTTTATATGCATGATAATTTATAATTTTCATTCATGCTTGGGACAGTATGGCCATGCCAACTCCTTTAATACTATTATTTTTATATATATATATATGTTTTTATACTATACTAACTGTTTTCCGCGGCTTCACCAGCGTGGACAACGTTTCTACGACTTTTCGAGGGTGCGCATTGCGCGAGCCGCAAGCAGCGCGCGAGCGTAAAAAAAAGTAGCCTATGTGTTAATTCAGGTCCTAATCTGTCTAGCTACCAAAATTCAGTCAGATCCGTTCAGTAGTTTTTGCGTGAAGAAGGTAACGAACATACACACTCACACTTACAAACTTTCGCTTTTATAATATTAGTGTGATATACAGGGTGTAACAAAATTGGTGTAGGTCCTGTTAATTGGGGGTTCTACTTGTCATACTGAACCACTTTCTCTAAGGAACCTATAGTCAATTCTCAAAAAAAATATTTTACTCTTCATACAAATCGATCAGTTGATCGACTAATTTTGTGCATTTTAGTATGGAGGGTCCAATTTTTTTTTATAATAATATTATCCCAAGCCTTATTGTAGTCTATATTTTATGATAAGGGAATCATACAAAATTCTTGGGTATAACACTAGACGAGCACTGCTCTTAGAAAGAACACATAAAACTTACATGTGCTAAGCTTGATCGTTTTGTGTTTGCTCTAGGACGTTTGAGAAACGTAGCAGGACAGGGATTAGTAGCTTATCACGGCCATGTGACATCAGTCTTATGTAACGGAGTACTACTATGGGCTTACCAATTGTGAATAAAAAAAAACGTTGAACGAGTCTATTTCGCTCAAAAAAAATGTATTAGAGCTGTTTGTGCAGCCAGACCTATTGACACATGTAGACCATTATTTCGAAGACTTGGACTTTTAACTTTAACGGGACTATACATTTTGGAGCTAGGTTCATTTGTATAGAAAAATGCAAACCTATTTGAAAATCCTGTACAAAACCCAAGATTATAAGAAAGGGACCCGACGAAGTTGCTAATGCCATTGTGTAGAACTTCTCTTCACAATAAAAATTGCTATATGATGACTATTACAGTACTTAGGTACTAGTATATAATAAAATACCAAAAAAAATCCGTCAATTACATAATTGAAAACGCTAAACACGTTAAAAAACCGACTTCCATCGCAACAAATAAGTACATTTTTGCATTATTATTTTTCGTTTTTGTTAATTTTCTACTAAAGTACTACACCGATTTTGATAAAAATGGGACCACATGGGAAGTACTAGCTTTCAAATAAAATAAGAATTATAAAAATCGGTTCACCCAGTCAAAAGTTCTGAGGTAACAAACATTAAAAAAAAAAACATACAGACGAATTGATAACCTCCTCCTTTTTGGAAGTCGCTTGAAAATAGACAATTCAAGACAGATTTATCTGAATGGTTAAGGCCTTAAGTAAGATGGGTCAAATGACAATATTTAATTCAAATTATTGAAAGACTGTGTTACGCTATCACTATGGAAAAAATATATAATATACTTCAAGTAATAAAAAATCAATGAAATTGAATAGAATTTTACAATTATTACCACTTTTGATGTAAAAAAATATAATGTACACCCTGTTTTTGGCATCAATTGCAAAATTTCTCGAAAACAAATAGTTGTTGTTGAATGAAACCATCACAAAACTATCGGTGACTATAAGACCTTTCATTTTTATTGAACACATTTTTTAAAACTTATTTGAAAGTGAAGAAAAGTAATAAAAACATGTAAAAATCGAGAATTAGGCGTATGGTTTCAGCGTAACAGCCGCATTGAAGCCCACATTGATATAAACTTAAAATGAATAGACTTACGTTCGATATTATTTTAACACGTTTCAACCTGCTCGGATTGCGCTTTAAAGGAAAAATGCTACTATTCTCTAAACGAATATTTTGTAGATGGTGCATGTTGATTGTTCCACATTGCGTTGGGTAATCTTGGTAAACTCGCTTCCATCTTCGGCATCATCATCACTTACCATCAGGTGAAATGATGCCAAGGGCTTAAAACAAAAAACAAAAGACCTCTCGGTGATTCTATTAATGAAACTCACCAAGTTAAAGCGACGTATTGGACACTTTCGTTGCATTGATATCGATTTTTCCCAGCAATTACAAAACAGATGAAAGTAGTACCTATTTTACCAGGTCGTCGGTCCACCGCGTGGGAGGCCTGCCTACGCTACGTTTTCCGGTGCGCGTTCGAATATGTATATGATGTTATTAAATATGATGACATTTTTAATTTTATGTTAATAATTAATTATTTTTTGTGTATTTGCATGCCTATTTAGGCTAAATGTGAGATACTCAAGCTAAAAATATTGTACATGTTTCACCACGTTTAAGGCAAATATATGATCTTATTTTATCTTTAAAAATGAATAGAGTTAAAAAAAACTAAAAAACGCGCTTTTAAAGTACATCAGACTAAAAAATAAAAATAATTCTTAATATAAGTTGAAAATAATAATTAACAAATTACTAGTATTATTGTGAGAAAGCGTAGGGCGCTCTGTGCCACATTTTCGTCTATCGAGCAACCCTTAAAATTGAGATGACTACAAAACCTTAAAAATTAATGACGTACCGATAAAAATGGCTAAGTTATGTAAGTAAATTTTAACCGCCTCCGTGCCGTAATGTTTAGTCTATTCGCTTCACACCAGGAGGTCGCGGGTTCGATCTCGGCGGGCTCAACTTTGTAAGAAACGGTTTGGTTGGTGGAAGGACATTTTCATAGCCCGCCTTTGCCGCCAAACATCAGTGTTAAAAGAGAAAACGCGGGCGCCATTTTTTCCATACAAACGTAGTTCCCTGTTTCCTCCCTGGATAATGACAATAGAGCACAAATGTTTTTTCTATCAAACCTATATCTACCATGGCCATTGACCATGCCCCTACGTTTTGTTTTTCCAATATTCTAATTACAATAGGGGATCGGACTGCTAGTCATTTGAGTTACTTTTTGTGATCTGTCAAAAACGAAATTTTTGTTCTAAAAATGTTTGAAATACCCACAAGTGACGTCACAGATTTTAAGCGTCATTGACGAACTTATTTTGTGAATTTGATCAATTAAAATTGAAGACGTGAAGGAAAAACAAAACAAGTAAGCTTTTTCAAGAGGAGAGCAATTTAGGAAATCATATTTCAGATTTTATTTTTGATGCAGTCCGATCCCCTATTGGAAGTAGTAGCCATCAAAGCTGAGAAAACTGCCTAATTGAAACATCATATTCAGACACCCACCAAAAAATAATACGAATATTTACAATAAAATCTAAACATAGAGGCACAGGTAAAGCGTTTTTTTTTAATTATTTTTGAAAAAAATATAATAATATCGCGGGACACCCTTTATAATTATCATTTGAAATTACAATAAAATATTACTTAAAACTTTAAACGTTTATTATCTAAATATTACAATGGTAAGAACGTACAGAGGCCAGCACATCAAGCTAGACACTTTGGACTTTGTAGCGTTCGTTCTTATGTCGTACGCGTATGGGTGAGAATCGCGCTACGAGTGTCAAGCTTGATGTGCTGGCCTGTGTACAATAGATATCTAAATATATATAACTCAAAGGTGACTGACTGACATAGTGATCTATCAACGCACAGCCCAAACCACTGGACGGATCGGGCTGAAATTGTGCATGCAGGTAGATGTTATGACGTAGGCATCCGCTAAGAAAGGATTTTGGGCAATTCCCACGAGAACCGCAAAAATCGGGATCTGCGTGGGCGAATCTAGTATGATACTAACTAAAAAAAGCATAAACATACCTAATCATTACAAAAAGGAGAAACAAAAGCTCTAGAAAGGATCTTCAGTCAATATCCCCTTCCCTACGCGTCTTCTGTCCAAAAGTTCCCATAGCACTCGCCGCATTGCCACGCTGGATGGCAATGGAAAGCTGTTGGACCAGAAACGAGCCAGCGCGGAGGTCACCGCTGCTCCCTCAAACGCCGACCCAGCTCGCGCCCGAAACTTCTAGCGGCTACGCACCACACCCCTGACGTTTTTACTGCAAAGGGAATGAAGTCTTAACATCGCAGTAGTTCGCTGTATATCTTGAGTATCTAGCTCGCTAGAGATTCCACAGCGGAGCCAGCTGAACGCGAAGTCCGAGGTAAGTGGTATTACTTAAATCTGTATTGTAGATGATGTCTTCTTACATATTACAAGTAATGGCATCATCTAGGCGCTAGTAAGTTTTCTCGATTGCGTACATTTGATAAATAAACTTAGCACCATTGCATTGTAGAAAAAAAATTCTTAACCTTTTTTTAAGTAAAACTTCTTTACGCACGCTTGACTTGGGGAGTAAGCTGGTGGATGCGTAATGCGAATGACGATTTCTAGCAGAACTACAGAACTTACGATTAATAGTATACTAAAGTGAAAAGGCGGCCTTATCGCTTTAAGCGATTTCTACCAGGCAACCTTGAGTAAGTGATAGAAATGCAGGAAAATCAAGTAAGTAGTAGTTAGGTTTTCAGACCTTCCTTCGTCCAGCGATGGTAAAAAATCTTATAAAAAAAACTGTAATTCAAGAGCCAATTTCAAATGCAGTCACAAAGTCTTGATTCAAGAATGTCTGCTTCTGCATCTAAATATCTAAAATCCAAGTATGAACACAAGTTGAAACTAAAGGTTGTCTGGAAGATATTGCACTTAGCAATAAGACTGCCTACTGTACATTATATACAATATCCCTATGTATTAGCTTTACAAAATTGTTTTTGGTGTACTGTAAGCATAAATAAATAAAACTAAGAAATAATCTATTTTATACTAAGAACGTATCAATTGACATCTGATTAACAATTCTGTGATGTAAAATCTTTACACTTTTGGAATGAATAATATTCTTTAAAAAAAAGTCTTCATCGAGTATTTAGTAGGTTCATTTAAATAATATAGGTAGGTACCTACTTTGAAAACTTTTATGTCTTCATTGGAGTAGGTAATTATTTTTTTCCATAAATAGGAAACTGGTCAAACTGGATATATCCTGACTGAAAGAAGTTTCTTTGAAGAACTATTTACTTTCTGTGTACCTGTCTATACCGTTATATTAAAAAAGGGAACAATTTAAGTGCTCACCAAAATATTTTTTAATAAAATAAAACGTTTTAAACCGACTACAAAAAAGGAGGAAGTTTCTCAATTCGACCTATTATATATATACCTACCATGATAAGAAAACCAGGATCTGATGATGGCATCCCAGAGAAATCGAGGGGAACCTTAGTTTCCTGATTGAAGTCGGTTTTTGTTAAAAACTATGTATACGAGTATATATTCTTTTGGCTTGCCAAAATGGATTAATGCTAGAGATGGGCCGACTAGTCGGGAAAGCCAAATATCCGGCACCTATCCTAGTCGGCGAATATTCGGCAAAATATGCCGATTATAATCGGTGCAGGATAAATGAAATAAAAAAAATTAATCAATATTTCTTTTATAGTTTCTATAAAGTACAATTGTTACAAACGTAAACAATTTCAAAAGAGCAATAATTAAATAAGATAACCATTATTAACCGTACTAGGAACTTAAAAATCAGTCGGTGTGTATACACTCAATGTATATTAGCGATGGGCCGAACATGGGTTTCACCGAATACGAACATTCGGCCGAATATTCGGTACATTCATTGATATACATGTACTTACTAGATTTCGCAATCCGAACACTGAGTTTGTTCGACTTAACTTGACTGCGGACAGTACACCTTACTTTAGTGTGGGTTCGACATTCAAGCTGTGTAGATGAAAATAATTACACTATTGCTACACTGCTCGACCCAAGGTACAAGATGATTTTTTTCACTCCAGAAAAAGTTCCATGGGTGAGACGCCAATTCCTTGCAGAATACATTAGAAGAAGCACAGATATAGATAGCACGAGTAACAGTGAAAATGAGAGTGAACCGCCAGCTCCGTTACCGTACAGTGGTCTTCAATCACACGAAGATACTCATAAAGCCCTCTGGACGTGCTATGAAGAATTAGCATCAGCAAAGCAGCCTGAGATCGAAGAACCAAAAAGCCCGATAGCTATCGAATTAGACAGATACATTGTAGATAGCTTGCTGTCACGGGATATGTGTCCTTACAAGTGGTGGTCGAAAAATAAATTCCGATTTCCTCTTATGAACAACATGACTAAAATTTTTCTTTCAGCTCCAGGAAGCTCGGTTTACAGTGAACGTTTGTTTTCCGAAGCAGGCAACGTTTATGAGCAAAAACGGAACAAACTATTGCCAAATAAAGCTGAGCATCTTGTTTTTTTACACCACAACTTGCCACTTGTGAATTTTAAATACTAAATTTTATCACACCAGGCTTATTTTCTAATTGTGTAACAAAACATTTGTGTTTAGGTTTCTTTTTATTGTAGTTTCCAAAACCGTTTAACAACTATATTTTTTCTGTTTATAGATAAACAAAACACTTTCATGTAAGTCAATGAAGATGTGAATCGTGATTTTTTAGTAATAATGTTCCTATATTATTATATTACATACAGTAATTAATGACATTTTGAATTGATCTTAAATAATTATACGAGATATATATTTGTCTTATATCTCAGTAGACTTTAATTAAATTAATTAAGTTTAAGTAAATTAAGTAAGTAGATTAAGTGATTGATCTCTTAAATTACAACCTAAAAAGTACAAACAAATTACTTATTTTCTTTATAAAGAACTATATTGGTTGAATAGGATAGGTTTAAACGTTTAATATAAATAAATATATTTTGCGACGCTATGCTGAGTAGAAACTAGAAAAAAATGTTATTCATAATCTACTAAACTACTAAGGTGTTGTGATTTGATTCAGCTATTCTTTTACCAACCTACTTTAATTGAAAATAAAGCTTCAGTCACGACAAAAACAGAAAGCTACACTCTAAAATACTTACCTCATTACACTGTACACTCAAATCATGATAATACACGGGTCAATAACAGTAAAAACTTTGAGTATCACTTTGCCGAATATTAGGTGATTCAGCCGAATATTCGGCCGAATATGAATATTCGGTAAAGCTGCCGAATATAAAACGAATATTCGGCCCATCTCTAGTATACATTACAAATCAAAAAAATATGGCACTAAACTGAAATAGCAACAAAACTTTTCACAACGTGCAGAGCGTGGCCGCATTACGGCTCGTGCGCCTGCGTGAGCGAACCGAGTAGCGACGAAGTAACCCGAAGACCTCCAAAATACGAGTATTAGAATGATCGACAGTGCCGACTAGTCGGCAGTTTCAAAACCGATTAGTCGGCTAGACGGCTAGTCGGCAAATACCATAGTCGGCCCATCCCTAATTAATGCTCACCAAATATAGTTTTCACGAAATGAGCGAGCAATGTTAGGTTCGGTCAGGTTTGATTGATACAGTGTAAGAGCCCCGCAGAATATGATAGCAATGAAAGAAAAGCAAATTGGTAACATCTATTGAGCGATAATATAAAAAATTTGGTCCGAAATTAACTTTAACGGCATTTACATATTTTTGTGGTTTGCAATAAAAAGGAAATTAGATCCATTTTTACAATACTTATAGTAACACAATTTGAAGAGCATTTAGCCCTTTTGGCAGGCATTTCGAATATATTGGAAGTAATATAAGTGCATTTAAACACAAGCCATAAAAAAATCTTGCTCAAATACCAATTTTACTATAGTTATTTAATTTGCAAGAAATTTAACTTGCACACTGAATTGTTTGTTAAATTCCGAGCCATATCCATACAAGTTGGTTACCTATACAATGTGTCTTTAAGTGTGCTGCTAAGTAAGGTTTTTGGTAGAATTGTTTGTCACATTCTGAACATAGATAAGCGTTCCTCCTTTCGTGTTTCCTCTGATGTCTAACAAAAGCACTTCTGTCACTGGAAAGCATATTATATCCTGAACAAAAATATGGTTTCTCTCCTGTATGAATCCTTAAATGTTTTGCTATATCATCATTTCGATTGAACACTTTGTTACATTCTGAACATGAATATGGTTTATCTCTTGTGTTAATGCTCATGTGGTTTACCAAATTACCTTTTGTACTAAACACTTTTTCACATTCTGAACATAAATGTGGTTTCTCTCCCGTGTGAATCCTCATGTGTTTTGCCAAAGTAGATTTCACATTGACCGCTTTGTCACATTCTAAACATGAATATGGTTTCTTTCCTGAGTGAATCCTCATGTGTTTTACTAAATGAGCTTTTTGAGTAAATGCTTTGTCACATTCTGAACATAAATATGGTTTCTTTCCTGCATGAATCCTCATGTGATTAACCAAAGAACATTTTGCACTAAATGTTTTGTCACATTCTGAACATGAATATGGTTTCTCTCCTGTGTGAATCCTCATGTGTATTGTCAAACTAAATTTCACACTGAACGCATTGTCACATTCTGAACACAAATATGGTTTCTCTCCTGTGTGAATCCTCATGTGTTTTCTCAAAGAATCTGTTTGACCAAATGCTTTGTTACATTCTGAACATGAATATGGTTTATTTCCTGTATGAATCCTTATGTGTCTTACCAAATGAGCTTTTAGACTAAATGCTTTGACACATACTGAACATGAATATGGTTTCTCTCCTGTGTGAATCCTCATGTGGTTTACCAACCGACTTTTGTTGATAAAGGGTTTGTCACATTCTGAACATGAATATGGTTTCTCTCCTGTGTGAATCCTCATGTGTTTTAGCAAATAGACTTTTTGACCAAATGCTTTGTCACATTCTGAACATGAATATGGTTTCTCTCCTGTGTGAATCCTCATGTGTTTTAGCAAATAATCTTTTTGACCAAATGCTTTGTCACATTCTGAACATGAATATGGTTTATTTCCTGTGTGAATCCTTATGTGTCTTACCAAATGAGCTTTTTGACTAAATGCTTTGTCACATTCTGAACATAAATATGGTTTCTTTCCCGCATGAATCCTCATGTGTTTTACCAGACTACCTTTATCAGTGAACGCCTTGTCACATTTTGAACATGAATATGGTTTCTCTCCTGTGTGAATCCTCATGACGTGATTTACAAAAGAACATTTTGCACTAAATGTTTTGTCACATTCTGAACATGAATATTGTTTCTCTACCGTGCGAGTCCGCGTGTGTTTTACCATATTATATTTGGCTCGTCTTTAGTATATTTACTGTTCGCTAGGTTGTTAATTTTGTTTTTTGTAATAGATATATATGTATTCTGATGTAATTTCAAGTTGCGGAACTCAATAGTTTTTTTTTTTAACTTCGCCCTTTTATTTAGGGCAGGCTAAGACTCATTGGCCATACCGCCTAGTCTTCAGTATAAATGTTATTCAGCAGTATTAATTTGTAGAATTCACGTCTTCAGTAATTTTTAGTATATTTTCAGATTATGTAGTAATTTTCTCCTCTTCAGTCTTCAAGGTCACTGTTCTTCACGTTCACATCATATTATTGTCTATATACTAACCTAACCTACATACTCTAGCAAAATGATAGCACTTTTGCTAAAGCTTGCTCGGACTTCTTGTGGGAACTCGAAACACAGTATACACACTTTTATTTCATTATCCTACACAAGAAACACATAAATGATACTTCGCTGATAAATACACTATCAATATTACACATCAAAAACCACTAAATGTAATTTTTCGGATAATAAAAGAAAAATGACAAACTGAACGCTACAAATTCCCGCCAAAAAAGTCGGAACTCAATAGTTTTTGAAAAAAAAAATTGTTGTTTTTTTTTTTCTTAGCCCTTTTAGGGCAGGCTAAGGCTCATTGGCCATACCACCTAGTCTTCAGTATATGTTTTTCAGTAGTATTCACTTGTAGAATTCACGTCTTCAGTAATTTTCAGTAGTTTCTTCACGTTCACATCATATTATTGTCTATAAACTAACCTAACCTACATACTCTAGCAAAATGATAGCACTTTTGCTAAAGCTTGCTCGGACTTCTTGTGGGAACTCGAAACACAGTATACACACTTTCATTTCATTATCCTACACAAGAAACACTTATATGATCCTTCGCTGATAAATACACTATCAATATTATACATCAAAAACCACTAAATGTAATTTTTCGGATAATAAAAGAAAAATGACAAACTGAACGCTACAAATTCCCGCCAAAAAGTCCAAAAATTGTTGTTTTTACAAAATATACTGAGTTTAATTTTTTTTCTTTTCCCTTTTAGGGCAGGCTAAGGCTCATTGGCCATACCGCCTAGTCTTCAGTATGTGTTTTTCAGCAGTATTATTTGTAGGATTCACGTCTTCAGTAATTTTTAGTTTATTTTTCAGATTATGTAGTATTTTTCTCCTTTTCAGTACTCAAGGTCACTGTTTCTTCACGTTCACATCATATCATTGTCTATAAACTAACCTAACCTACATACTCTAGCAAAATGATAGCACTTTTGCTAAAGCTTGCTCGGACTTCTTGTGGGAACTCGAAACACAGTATACACACTTTTATTTCATTATCCTACACAAGAAACACATAAATGATACTTCGCTGATAAATACACTATCAATATTACACATCGAAAACCACTAAATGTAATTTTTCGGATAATAAAAGAAAAATGACAAACTGAACGCTACAAATTCCCGCCAAAAAGTTCATACTGAGTTTAATACGCCATTTTAACAGATTACTTTCTGTTCACTATAATAAAAGGGTTAGGTTTAGGTACTCTCTGTTTTGAGTTTATGTGGGATCAAAGATGACCTATTATTGAATGTTACCCAAAAGATTCATAATAAGGGGTCCGCGAATCAGACTCTGTGAAGACTGTATGTCTCTATGACAAACTCTTTGGTCATATGATTGCACCAATGACTTATATATTACTGGCGTATATCTAAGTCATGCCGCCAAATATCAGTGTTAAAAGCATTGATGTGTTCCGGCTTGAATAAAAAAAATAAAAAATAAATATATACTAGTAACGTGTGTGTTTGTAAAGAACAATAGAGAACATTTTACTTGAGAAATTAAATCTATTATAGAATTGTTCCACGCAGCCAATTTATGTAAGCCAACATGTTTTTATGTTGTGTTAGCTAAAAGCTACATATATAATAAAAATTTAAAATTTTTAATCACTTACCATTGTATAACAAATCATTAGATTGTACTAAATTAAAAAAAAAAAAACACTAAACGATTGGTTGACAGACAAGGTATTTTATACTTTGAATATTTTTCGAATTAATTTCTACTTGCTTTTTATATTTTAATTTTTGGATAAAATGATGACTATATTTTAAATGTTTAACCATGACTATTGTATGCCCTAAATGGGTAAACTGATGAATGATAATAAATAATTGTAACTACTATAATACTCAGTTTTGACAATAAATATTTATCATATCTTAGCATTATGACAACCAATTCTACTATGAGAACTTTCTTGTCTGTGGTAGTAGGTAAAATCTGTACTTTATGAGTCTCCAGGAGGCTCGAGTTTCCATACAAACGTAGTTCTGCTTTAATACAAAAACTACATGCCGGATTGAATCTAAACTTTGTAAGTATATTGAGTAGACACATATCGATGTTTGTAATTAGTTTTCATCGTAGTAAATTGTAACGGAAAGTTTGAAACTGCTCTTATTTTTTTCCGTTTTATATTAGTACTTCGAAAACTAATTACAAACATCGATATGTGTCTCCTCAATATATTTGCAAAGTTTGGATTCAATCTGGCATGTAGTTTTTGTATTAAAGCAGTACTACGTTTGTATGGAAACTCGAGCCTCCTGGCGGCCCTTAATGTTATTGCAGTACCGATTTTTGTAACGTTATGAGTTAAAATATGAAACAGCTGTCAAAACTCAAGTGGGTCACTATTCTGTTATTTTAATATCTGTAGTCTATAGATATTTTACAGGTAGCACATAGTAACAATGCAGGTCATCTTCCTACGACTTCTGAACCCATCTTAGAGTACTTATAATATGTTATGTAGATAAAATAATGCATGTACCAGTTGCAATTAGGTCTTAAAACACTCGTGTGATTCTTTCATTTCATTAAAACACACTCATGTTTTAAGACCATTCAGTTTACTTAATAGTTGCTTAAAGTACTATTGAGTTTGGATTTTCATTACATATTATCACATTTCTTCGCAGGCTTATGCAGGTTTCCTCACGATGTTTTCCTTCACCGTATAAGGTTGTGTGTGAAGTCGACCAACCCGCACTGGGCCCACGTGGTCGACTAAGGCCAGATCTCCCTAATTTAGGGTAGGCTCGAGCCCCTCAGTGGGGACGTATATGATCTGATGTGACGATTATTACATTAAGAAATATATATTTAACTGGTAGGAATCGGAAAGTTGATAAAAACAAGTGACAGTTAGATTAGAAAAAATATACTTCTTTAAAACTATCATCTTATATTGTACAAGATCCGGCGCATTTCCAACAGGGATTGCAGTCAGAAGTAACATTGCACTGTACGTAGTTGAAGCTCTGGGAGTAAGACTTCGTAGTGTAACACCAGGACATTTTATCGAAGCAGTTGGCCCAACAGAAACCCTTGTAGCACCCATACTATATTGTACAAGATCCGGCGCATTTCCAACAGGGATTGCAGTCAGAAGTAACATTGCACTGTACGTAGTTGAAGCTCTGGGAGTAAGACTTCGTAGTGTAACACCAGGACATTTTATCGAAGCAGGTGGCCCAACAGAAACCCTTGTAGCACCCATACTATATTGTACAAGATCCGGCGCATTTCCAACAGGGATTGCAGTCAGAAGTAACATTGCACTGTACGTAGTTGAAGCTCTGGGAGTAAGACTTCGTAGTGTAACACCAGGACATTTTATCGAAGCAGTTGGCCCAACAGAAACCCTTGTAGCACCCATACTATATTGTACAAGATCCGGCGCATTTCCAACAGGGATTGCAGTCAGAAGTAACATTGCAATGTACGTAATTGAAGCTCTGGGAGTAAGACTTCGTAGTGTAACACCAGGACATTATATCGAAGCAGTTAGCCCAACAGAACCCCTTGTAGCACCCATACTGGCGGTCAGGAACACATGCCCAAATATAACGAGAATCGATATCAACAAGCAACAAGGATATTAACGCTAAAAGTATTATGAGTTTCATGTTCTTGTTATCGTGGAGTTAAACTTTGTTCAATTCCTGTTGATTCCTGTTCGCCCTAATTCAGGGTAGACTCGAGGCCCTCGATAGGGACGTATATGAACTGATATGATGATGATGATATTCCTGTTGAGACCAGATGGATATCTGTGAAATAAAATGTTAAGTGTCCTGATTAAAACTCGAATGGGTAGGTAGAAATAAAATTTAGGTAAAGGATAAATCCTTATTAATATTACAAATGTGAAAATGTGTTTGTTTGTTTGCTATCTTTTCTCGCTTCAACACCTTGATCAATCCATATGAAATTTGGCAAGAAAGTAGCTTGTATCACAGGGAAGGACACAGGCTACTTTTTATCCCGTGAAAATAGCAAAGTCCGATGCAGTTCCTGAGGGAACTGAAAAAATCTCTTTTTTTGGTTCATTTCTTTAACATCGCAACTGAACAATGGATTTTTGTGATTTTTTTGCACAGCGATGGTTAAGGGAGTAGGAAATGACATGGACTGCTAATCAGAATAGTCCGATCTGGGATAGGGATTTGGATAATACTCAAGTTCACGCTCACGCTCAGAGACAGTCATAAAAACGATGTCCACGCGGGCGAAGCCGCGGACAAAAGCTAGTTATATTATAGATGTGAAAATTTGTATGTATAGATGTTTGCTACTCTTTCACGCTTTAACCACGCTTCAACCACGCTTCAACCACTGGACGATCGGGATGAAACTTGGCATACATTATAGGTCAGGTCCAGGAATAGGACACAGGCAACTTTTAACACCGGGAAAACGTCTTATTCCCATGGGAAAATCGAAAACAACGCGGGCGTAGCCGCTGGCGGACAGCTAGTCCTTACTAATATTATAAATGTGAAAATGTGTTTGTTACCTTTTCACGCTTCAACACCTCGACCAATCTTGATGAAATTTGGCATACTGGTATCCTGTGTCACTAGAAAGGAAAAAGGCTACTTTTTATCTCGTGAAAATAGCATAGTTCAATACAGTTCCAAAAGGAACTGAAAGAATATACTTTTTTTGGTTTATTTTTTTAGCATTGCAAAGTAACAATAGATAATTGTGATTTTTTACACAGAGATGGTTGAGGGGGTGGGAAATGACATAATTTACTAATTAGCATATCCTGACATAGTTCCCGAGGGAGCTGGGGAAAACTCATCCACGAACGCGCACGTCGGCATCAGAAACGGAGCAACGGATTGAAGTGATTTTCGGTACAGAATTAGTTGAGGGGGTGGGAAGTGACATAGACTGCTAATCGGAATAGCCCGATATAGTTCCTGAGGGATCTGGAGAAACTCCACGATCGCGAGCCCTATAAAATAAAAGACAGCCATAAAAACTATGTCCACGCGGGCAAAGCCGCGGGCAATAGCTAGTTGGAAATAATAGAAACGGACATCTTAATTTTAGTATCTGGAAATGTTTAAATAAACAATACATTGTTTGGTTTTTTTTTATTTTGATGTTTCTCAGCAAGAACTTTATTATCTTTTTGACCGTCTCTGATGCTTAGTGGTCAGTCCACTTGCTTTACACCAGGAGCACCAGGGGCACCAGGGGCACCAGGGGCACCAGGGGCACCAGGGGCACCAGGGGCACCAGGAGGTCGCGGGCTCAAATCTGGAGGGTTTTAACTTTGTGAGATTCGATTTTGTTGGTGGTAGGGTAAGGCATTTTTAAGCCCGCCTGGCTAGCTACCACTGTCTTAGATAAATCTTGCCGCTAAACATCAATGTTAACAGTTTTGATGTGTTCCAGCATGAAGATAAGATAGACAGTTCCTCGTTGCGTTGGGGAGTCTCTTCCATCTTCGGCATCATCGTCACTTACCATAAGGTGAGGCTTATCAAATTGTGGTTAAAAAGTATGTTAAGGCCTTAAGATGGGTAATTTAAACATAATTATTTTGAGAGATTTTAAATAACTACTTACAGGTTATTGTCCAGAATTGGATGTTTTTCAGCTTGTATGATTATACGGACGATAGCAAGTGGGAAGATCACTGCAGGAATATGCAAGTCGCTGTCTGAGTAATTGTGTGGCTAAAGAAATCTGTTGACGCTTTTATATCAGCTAGGCATATCATATTGCATGACGTGTTCGAGCCTGTACGTCACTTTTTTAGAGTTCCGTAGAAACGGGACCCTATTACCACACCCTTGACACTTCATACAACGGGCCAGAAATTACGTTTCAATAAAGAAATGACGGAACAAACAAAATGGCGGCGAAATCCTATACGTTCGATAACCAAACTGTAACCATTAAGTATCAATCTGGGTAATGAGGGGGTGAGGTCGTAATCTAGAGAGCGGCAAGGAGTGTTCATACTGTATAAAAATTCAAATTCAAAATTCAAAACAATTTATTTCAAATAGGTGTTTACACACACTTTTAAATAGTCAAAACAAAAAAAAAAATTGCTGTATATTACAAATAATGTCATGATTCAGATTACAGTCTCAAGTAATGGTATTTGATATAGAATCAACATATATATTAGTACTAATATGTATACTTTGCTATTATTAAGACTCCTTTATCCGTCCGTCTGTCACCAGGCTGTATTTCATGAACCGTGATAGCTAGACAGTTGAAATTTTCAAAGATGATGTATTTCTGTTGCCGATATAACAACTAATACTAAAAATTTGTAAAAGTGAAAGTCTCCATACAAAAAACGTTTTTTTTAAACGTACAGAAAGTATAGCGCCATCCAGTATGATGTTACGGAACCCTTTGTGTGCGGTTCTGACTCGCACTTGGCCGGTTTTTTTTTAATTTTCTTGTTATAAAAACGTCACAGATGTAACATAGGTTTTTAATGTAGTTTAATGGTAAATTATTCGTCTCACCTCGGCGAAATTTTTTTCAACCCCTTTTACATGTAGGGAAGGCATCCCTATTTTTATCACGCTTTTATTAGCCTAATATGTATGTACATTTGTTTGTATGTTTGTAACCGACTCTTTTGCCGTCGATTGTGACCCACTTTAAACGAACAGATTTAATTCAAACTTTGTAAATTTTATCAAGAATCAGTGACAATACAATAATTTCATAAGTTTATCTCATTATCCTCATATCAAAAAAAGCGTCGGTGGCTCAACCGGTAACGACTCGGTCCATCTAACCAGAGGTACCGGGTTCAAATCTGGACGGCCAATGTACCAATGAGTTTTTCAAAAACTTACGTACATACTTACCGATTGCTTTAACGGTGAAGGAAAACATCGTGAGGAAACCTGCACACGCCTGCGAAGAAACTCGAAGGTTGTGTGTGAAGTCGACCAACCCGCACTGGGCCCGCGTGGTCAACTAAGGCCTAGTCGCCCTGATTCAGGGTAGGCTCGAGCCCCTCGGTGGGGACGTATATGAGCTGCAATGATGATCTCATTATCCTAAACTAAAAATTATACTTTTTGGTTTGATGTGCTTTAAAAGCGTGTTTTTTTAAATTATATTTATTTAAAAAAAACACGCTTTTAAAGCACATCAAACCAAAAAGTGGTAAAAATAATTCTTAATATGTATAAGCTGAAAACAATAATGAACGAAAAATACTAGACTAGTATTATTGTGAAAAAAGCGTGGGGCGTTTTGTGCCATATTTTTCGTATATCGAGCAACCCACGCTTTATTTACAATAGTATTTTTCGTTCTTTATTGTTTTCAGCTTATATTAGGAATTATTTTTCACTTTTTAGTTTGATGTGCTTTAAAAGTGTGTTTTTAGTTTTTTTCAACTATATATTTTTTTACAGGTATTGACTTGCTTGTCCATTGCGAGTTGTAATTTTACACATTTGTAACTAATAATTAGTAACTAAATAAATCATGGGTTTTCTATCGTTTAGGAGTAACTGACGTCAAAAATTTAAAAAATCTGTAATGGTCGGTAAAAAATGGTCGAAGCAAACATATTACATATTCTGAAATTAGAAGAATCTTATGCACTACCCCACAGTTACTCAGTCTCGAATAGTCTACACCTAAGGAATTCCTATAAATCTCTTATCAGCTCATATACGTCCCCATCGAGGGGCTCGAGCCTATCCTGAATTAGGGCGATCGGGCCTTATTCGACCACGCGAGCCCTGTGCGGCTTGGTCGACTTCACACACAACCTGCGAGTTTCTCCGCAGGCGTGTGCAGGTTTCCTCACGATGTTTTCCTTCACCGTAAGAGCGTCGTAGTTATAGGTACTACATTATTATTGACTTTTCATATTTATTAATAATTTGCAAAGGAAAACTTTATACAATTCGTTTTCTTAGCGTTTAATTCACAGTATATCGGTTCAGTATCTTTGGAAAAGTGTTTTCGTGGATTTTGTTTTCTTTCCTGTTTACCCATTGTCTTAAAATATATAGTACTAGCCGTCCGCCCGCGGCTACGCCCGCGTTGTTTTCGATTTTCACCCGGAAATTAGACGTTTCCCGGGGTAAAAAGTGGCCTATGTCGTATTCCAGGACCTAACCTATATGTGTGCCAAGTTTCATCCCGATCCGTCCAGTGGTTGAAACGTGAAAGAGTAACAAACATCCGTTACATACAAACTTTCGCGTTTATAATGTTAGTAAGGATATATACTATAGTATATAGAGGTCGATGTATTTACCTTTAAAAATAAGAGAAGTATCATCCGCAAACAACACAATATTTGATAGATGTTACTTCATAAATGGCAAATCATTTATGTAAATAAGGAAAAGAAAGGGCCCTAATATGGAACCCTGGGGCACACCCAATTTCAATGTAAGACGTAAGTAAGTACTTATGTAAGTGGATAGATAGATATGAAACATTTATTCTAACACGATACAATACAATACCAAGTACCGTATAATCTACATTAAATTACCTAAACACAAAATACATGATGATATTGATGATACGACGAATCGTTTTTACCCGACTGCACCAGAAAGAGGGTTTTGTTTTTCCAGTGTATGTACCTATGTATGTATATTTCTTTGGCACGCTTTTAGAGTGCAAGTTGTCGTTAGATTGTTCTTAATCCCGTGAGTGATATAGAATACATTTTTACCCGACTAGCCAAAAAAGGGACTAATTTTCATGTAGTCGGGTTTTTAATTTTTAATTAATCCGTTTAGTTATTTTATTAAATAACCTATTGACCTATTGGTCTGTCGACATTGAATTAACACCTGGTAAAAATATAGATATTTTGGTTATGGCATATTACAGAATTTTTAAATTTTTGACGTCAATTACTCCTAAACGATAGAAAACCCATGGTTAAAAAATACCCTTAATGTTGATGATGTTCCTTAAAGTCAAAAGCTATTAAAACACGATTGAGCAGTTTTGGCTCGATAGAAAAAAAAACCAGAGGATAGATCTACATCGTTACTTTCAACTCTAGTTATGACTAATATTTTGAAGTAAATTAAAACAAATATACAACAATATTTGTTATATAAGTTATTATTTTTTATACTTCCATTGCAGTTTTTGATTGAAACTAAAAATCATTGTAAAAGTGAAAAAGTGTGGTTATTCTCTTTACTCTTTATACGTAAAGTACAACTGTTCCAATCAATAACTAATTTCGTCATTTTCATCTGTAATTAGTCACAGTCAATTTTCTCTGCCATTATTGAACCTAATAATTTAGTTACTAATAAGATACAAATGTGTAAAATTACAACTCGTAATGGACAAGCAAGTTAATATCTGTGAAAAAATAAATATAGTTTAAAAAACTAAAAAAACACACTTTTAAAGCACATCAAACTAAAGAGTGAAACATAATTCTTAATATAAGCTGAAAACAATAATGAACGAAAAATACTTGTACTATTGTGAAAAAAGCGTGGGTTGCTCGATATACGAAAAATATGGCACAAAGCGCCCCACGCTTTTTTCACAATAATACTTGTCTAGCAAATTTAAGAAGCGTAAATAAAATGGATGTAGCCAAGGAATGTCTACATAATATCAAACAATAGATATATAAGGTGTAACAAAATTAGCTGAAACTATTTTATCTGGCGCTTCTACCCATGAAACTGAACAACTTTCCCCATGGAACCCATAGTCAAATCGCAAAAAAAAATTGGCTCTCCCATACTAACTCGATTAGCTGATCAGCCAACTTAGTATGGGAAGTTCAATTTTTTTTTGAGATTTGACTATGGGTTCCGTGGGGAAAGTTGTTCAGTTTCATGGGTAGAAGCACCAGTTAAAATAGTTTTAGCTAATTTTTTAGACCTTATGTAAGAGCGTCGGTGGCGTAACGGTTACGGCCGCTACCTCCTGTCCGGGAGGACGTGGTACGAATCCTGGCACGTACCAATGTGTTTTCGAATTTCAATTTCATATGTACGTTTATCCGACGCTCTTACGGTGAAGGAAAACATCGTGAGGAAACCTGCTCACGTCTGCGGAGAAACACGAAGGTTGTGAAGTGGACCAACCCGCACTGGGCCCGCGTGGTCGACTAAGGCCTGATCACTCTAATTCAGGGTAGACTCGAGCTCCTCGGTGGGGACGTAAATGAGCTGATAAGACATCATCATATCAGCCACAAATCGTCCACTGCTGGACAAAGGCCTCCCCCAAGGATTTCCACGACGACCGGTCCTGCGCTGCCCTCATCCATCGGCTTCCCGCGATCCTCACCAGGTCATCGGTCCACCGCGTGGTAGGCCTGCCTACGCTACGTTTTCCGGTGCGCGGTCGCCACTCGAGAACGTTACTGCCCCATCGGCCATCTGTTCTACGAGCTATGTGCCCTGCCCACTGCCACTTCAGTTTAGCGATTCTGTGAGTTATGTCGGTTACTTTAGTTCTCCTGCGGATCTCCTCGTTTCTGATTCGATCACGCAGAGAAACTCCGAGCATAGCACGCTCCATTGACCTTGAGCCTTCTTATGAGGCCCATAGTAAGCGACCATGTCTCAGTTCCGTAAGGCCCGTAGGACCCGTTAACTCGGGGCTTCTACTCATCATACGCAACAACTTTCCCTAAGGAGCCATAGTCAATTCAAAAAAAATATACACTCTCTATACAAAAATGCACAAAATTCCTCGATTAGTATGAAGTAAAAAATAATTGCGACATCAACAAAGTCGCAGAGCAGAAGTTGTTGTTCACCAATTTTGATAGGGTGTCAATTAAATGGTTAGCATAGTATTGTTATTTCTGTGAGCAGAAAAATATAATCGGTCAGCAGAAATAGCTAATCGGTCAGCAGAAATAGCTAATTGGTCAGCAACTCATGGTCAGCAAACATTTCAAAATCAATCAGCAATTTATGTCATTCTGGATGGCTGTAATTATTTTAAACATCCCCGTACTACACTCTTCCTACAGTGTTGAGTGGTCGACGGAGCCCCTTCGGGGCTCCTACTTCTGTGTTCTCATGTTAAACCTAACACTACGACTGTGCGGGGAGGCGAGCTTAGCTCGCCTCCCCGCACAGTCTCCGAACCTAACGGATCCGAGTCGGGGTGCTCCGCAAGTCCGAGCTCGCTTCGCTCGCTCCCGCTTCCATTTAGAACTCCCCGTACCACACTCTTCCTACAGTGTTGAGTTGCTGCTTATAGACATGTTTTTCTGCCGCTCAATCATGAAATCTTGCCGCTCAAGTAGTTATTTTGCGGACCGAATGTTTATTATGCCTTTAAAAAATATATATTTCATTTTGATACACCTGTATAAATGGCAAGGATTTAATTATAGCCCGCGTAGATCCCGTTTTTTGCCGTTCCCGTGGTAATTTCCCAAAATCCTTTCTTAGCGGATACCCACGTCCTAATTTTTTTTGATTCACAATTGGTAAGCCCTTGGCATCATCTCACCTGATGGTAAGTGACGATGACGCCGAAGATGGATCCAGGCTTACCAAGATTCCTCAACGCAATGGAGAACTGGCTATCTTATCTTCAAGCCGGAACACATCAATGCTATCTGTATTCCAAGTTCAGCGAAATATTTTTAGTGGTTTCGGCTGTGCGTTGATATGCCAGTCAGTCACTGTTTCCTTTTATATATACAGATTATAGATGGACCGATGACCTGGTGAAGCCGCTGGAAGCGCAGAACCGGTCGTCGTGGAAATCCTTGGGGTAGGCCTATGTCCAGCAGTGGACGTCTTTTGGCTGATATGATGATACAGATTAATAATCCTCCAGAAAATACCATAGACACTTTTTCAACAATAAATATTTTGGAATTGAAACTTTACAAGTTTCCTCCTGTTTTATAATTTCTCTGTAAAATGGTAAAAAAAAACAAGGCGAGTGACACTTCGGAGTGGTAAAAGGGAGGATTGCGGGTAGGTTTTGAGTCCTGACTGGCATTGCTCGTCATGAAGTGCAAGATAGTTGCTCGTAAACTGTTTTGCCTTAATTTTCTTAGGTCTAAGGGTTCCTAGGAGGCTCGAGTTTCCATACAAACGTAGTTCCGTTTTAATATAAAAACTACTTGCCGGATTGAATCCAAACGAAAATATATTGAGTAGACACATTATATCGATGTTTGTAATTAGTTTTCGATGTACTAACATAAAACGAAATATTAAGAGCAGTCTCTAACTTTCAGTACATGACTATTTTAAAACTTCGTTTAGTTATGTTTCAATTTACTACGATGAAAACTAATAACAAACATTGATACATAAGTGTCTACTCAATATATTTTCAAAGTTTAGATTCAATCCGGCATGTAGTTTTTATATTAAAGCGGAACTACGTTTGTATGAAAACTCAAGTTTTGAGTTTAAGTACAATGAAAGCAAGGAATTTCTATATATCTAATGAATGTTTCTCCTTTGAAATAAAGACTCTTTTTATTACCTACGTAACTGTTTTGAGTATTACAAGGTAATACAAGACTAATGTCATAAGAGCTTCAAAAAGTCAACCTCAGAATAAAATTAGTAGTATGTGCGCATCTGAATAAAATTGTTTAGTGTATATAAAAATGGGTTAAATTACGCAGTTTATTGGAATACGGCCATGACTTCATAGGAAGAATGTTTGGAACCCATAATGAATACAGACAATGGTCTAGGCAACGAACGTAAGTACCTCTTACGCAAATATCAAGATAAATAAAATAAAAAAAAAGCGTCGGTTGCTCAACCGGTAACGAGTCGGTCCTTCTAACCAGAGGTACTGGGTTCAAATCTGGACGGCCAATGTACCAATGGGTTTTTTCAAAAACTTACGTACATATACTTACCGATTGCTTTAACGGTGAAGGAAAACATCGTGAGGAAACCTGCACACGCCTGCGAAGAAACTCGAAGGTTGTGTGTGAAGTCGACCAACCCGCACTGGGCCCGCGTGGTCGACTAAGGCCTGATCGTCCTAATTCAGGGTAGACTCGAGCCCCTCGGTGGGAACGTATATGAGCTGTTAAGATGATGATGAAGTAAAATATAGATTTGTTGGTACTCATCGTATCCTATCAGCCGAAAGATGTCCAATGCTGGACAATACGACGGATTTCCACTACGACCGGCCCTGCGCTGCCCGCATCCAGCGGCTTTAACAAGGTCGACGGTCCACCGAGTGGAAGGCGGCCAATTACCTCCCTAATCTACTTATTTTGGTGTGCGTTCGCCACGCAGGACTTTACTGCCTCAACGGCCATCCCTGCCCACGGCGTCTTTAGTTTAGCGATTCTGAGGGCTATGTCGGTTTACTTTGGTTTGTCTACGGATCTCCTCATTTCTGATTCGATCACGTTGTACTCCAAACAACATCGGCCTTGTGCTTGATATAAGGTGTGAAGCTGTCCAGGTGTGAAGAGCCGTCTCACGTTAGAGATAATGTCCAGCTTCTTTGCAGCAACTTTTGCCTTGAACTCAATGTATCGGCCGAAATTGAGATAAGGTGTTAATTCCACGCCTGGGAGCTTAAGGTATTCGGATATCTGAATGAGTTCAATCCAGAAAGTTGGAGTCAAGATGAAAGGTCTCCTTTTAGCGGAAAAGGGACACGCCTGTGTCTTAAAACTTAGAAGCGTTGAACCTTACGAAGCGAGGTTGGAATCATTCCAATCCGATACTGGCCAAAGCAATAGGTTCATGCGCTCTATCAAAGGCTCTGTCATATACGGCGTCGCATACGAAAAACCAATGATTTCTATATTACTGGCGTAAATCGGTGCGAAAAAAAATACGAAATTGATGTAGCTTCCGTTAACTGGGGCTTCTACACATCATACTGAACAACTTTTGTTCTACGACTTTGCTGAAATCGCAAAAAACCTCTTCATACAAATCAATCAGCTGATCGAGAAATTTAGTGCGTTTGTTTTTGTGTTATGACTATTTTCCTTGAAGAAAGTTGTTCAGTATGAAAAGTAGAACTCCTAATTAACGGGTATACTATCCTGTATACAGGGTGTAAAAGAATAATTGTAGAAAGGTTTTAAAAAAATGCGATTTTAGCAACGTCATAGACCAACAGTTGTTCAGTATGATGAGTAGAAGCCCCAGTTAACAGGTCATAAACCTTTTTTTTTAGATTCTGTATACAGCGTCTCCACTACTGGGGCGCGCGTTTCTTTCCATAGTTATCTCGGATACCTAGTCCAAACACTCCAGAAGTGGGATCGAATCAGAATTCTTGGAAGTTGTGGGCACCCCATCGTCAGAAGTTTTCAAGCAATTCAAAGGCGTCTGGCATGGCTTTACGACTACCACGTAGTAGTAATAGTAACCGGCACCAACGGCGTAAAGTGCTTTGCGTAACACGAAAGCGAATAACCCATCCATGTTAGGACTTTATTTTTTATGATCAACACGCGACCACAGTATTACGATATGGCTTACAGTAGCGCAACGCCTGTGATGTCGCACGATGCCGCTACGGCGTAGGTACTAGCAGTACTAGCCTGTTGGCCTGCCTGGCAAACAAAGGCTGTGCCCCGCCGCCCGCCACCCCGCAAGTACCCTTCCGTAGCTCTGCGTGAGTACATTCGTTGCACAACTGTAAGCCGCTGTATTGTAATATTTGTAATACTGGCTACGGTAGCCTCGCCCGCTTTAGTAGTGTAACTGTAAGCATCAGAGCATGTAGGTACCTACCTAGATAACTAGATATTGATAAATCTCTGCAGGGTAACGATGGAAACCAGAACTGTTTTGTTTGACGAAATTTCGAAGGCAGTTGTTACATCTAGTTCATCATATCAGCCGAAGAACTTCCACTGCTGCTGGACATAGGCCTCTCACAAGGATTTCCACGACGACCGATTCTGCGCTGCCCGCATCCAGCGGCTTTCCGCGACCTTCACCAGGTTGTCTGTCAACCAAGTGTAAACCTGCCTACTTTACGTTTTCCAGTGCGCGGTCGCCGCTCAAGAACTTTACTACACCATCGGCCATAATTATGTTCTATGAGCTATGTGCCAAGTATGTGCCCGGCCCACTGCCACTTAAGTAGAGCAAGTTATATCGAGTTACTGGTAATGTCTTGAAGCACTTCGGATAACTTGTTTTTATTAGGTACTACCAAAGAGTTCTAAATATTACTAGAAGTACTACTAAGTACTAAGTTGTTGTGTAACGTAAGTACATCCCTACCTATACTAACTTTTTAACCGACTTCCAAAAAGGAGGAGGTTCTCAATTCGACGGTATGTTTTTTTGGTAGATTTGTTTGTTATGCAATATCTTCGCAGATTATGAACCGATCTTCATGATTCTTTTTTTATTTGATAGGGTATGCGATGCCAATAAAATCTCATATAAATTTTATCAAAATCGGTGTACTTAGTACTTTTTTGGAAAATTGTGAAAAACCAAAAAAATGCAAAATTGTATTAAGCTGTAACGTATTCAGCGTTTTCAATTACTTACTATTTGTTCCTTTAACCCTTTCACGAGCAACGCAACTACGGCAAAACAGATAAAACTGAACCTTTTCGGTCACGATAACTAGTTTTTCCGGCGCTATAAGTACATAACGCAACCACTTTGCGCAGGCAGACCGACATATTTAACATCAGAGGGTTGCCATTTATTCTCTCAACCTAAGTTTATCCCTTTCCGTTATCGTTACCAGATTTGTCATGACCTCCTAGCCTACAGTAATATGTCCCATAACCAATTAAATGAATCTAGTCTTCGGTCCAGTTTAACCAACCATCAAGGCCATATTTTAGTGCAGCGACTGTAGCGCCATAAAGTCTCTTTCATTGTCCAGCCAAACGCACGCGCTACACATGCGGGGAATCACGCGCACATACATCCGCGGGCCGGGCACCAACAGCACCCGGCGGCGCCCGCGGCCCCCGAACCTCCCCCAGCCCAGCAATGAGGTGCCCTTTCAGAGAGTCTCCGTCTCCGGAATACATGCCACTGGGGTACGTTTTGTGAAGATCAAGTAGAAATCTAAGTAATAGGTAGTAGCCACACTACTAGCCAAGTCACAGACACAGATGAGATACTAGCAGATGAGATACTAGTTACTTCGTAACAGATATTGCACTTCCTTACAAAACGAAAATAACTACGCATTTATTTACCTACTCCTTCCCACTATCAGATAATACACGGAAACATGGGTATTAAGGCGCTCGACTTAGTGGTTATAGCTGCGTACGCGGGCGGCGCGGCGCGCGAATTTCGGCGGCGGCGACTGTACGGCGTTCTAGCGCTGACGAGCTGGAGCGCGGCCTGTAGGCCTGTCGCCTGCTCGACCGAGTGACAGGGGCCGCAACAGATCTGTGTGGTAGATACTAGCTTCTCGTGCGAAGTTGGTCGATTGCGATCAGGCTGATAGATTGATATATAAAATTCCTTTTTCCATCTCATCTGGTGGTAAGTGACGATGTTGCCGATGATGGAAGCGGGTTAACCAAGATTCCCCAACGCAATGGGGAACTGGCTATCTTATCTTCATGCCGGAACACACCAATGATATCAACATTGATATTTGGCGGCAAGACTTAGATAATATGGTGGTAGCTAGCCAGGCGGGCTTAGAAAATGCCCTACCACCAACCAAACCGAGTCTTACAATCGAACCCGCGACCTCCTGTGTAAAGCCAGTGAACTTTGCCTCTGAGCTACGGAGGCGGTTAAAACTGACTGCGGTTTTAGACTTAACTGTCGTGTATATTACCTACTTGCTAGCTTCGCCCACGTGCATATCGTTGTTTTGACAAGGGTGCATCGATCGTCGTTCGAATAGTGAGTACCTGATGGTCTTGAGTTGAGTACAAAATTCCCATGGAATCCTTACTAATATTATAAATGTGAAAATCAAATCAATTCATTGCAGGCCGCACAGCCCAAAAATGTTAGTACTATACAATAATCTAATGTTAGTGAAATTACAAAATGAAAATAGAATAAAATAATGACATAGTCCCTACATCTGGACACTGACCAGTCGCTTGTGTAGCGTTGTCCAGTGGCCAAATATAGGACAGTACGGCTTTTATGGCAATGACTTTCAGGATGCCGTTGGTGATGCCTCTCACACGTTGCATCAGGGACGCGACTATTCTGCAAAAAATGTATTTGTTTGTTTGTTTCTTTTTACGCTTCAACACCTTGACCAATCTTGATGAATTTTGGCATGCAGGTAGCCTGTATCCCTGTATAGGCTACTTTTATCACATGAAAATAGCATAGTCCGATGGATGTCCTGAGGGAACTGAAAAAAATAGTCTTTTTGGGTTCATTTCTTTAGCATCGTAACGAAACTGTGGATTTCTGTGGTTTTTGCACAGAGATGGTTGTGGGAGTGGAAAATGACATCGACTGCTAATCATATAAGCGGATCTTGAGAAAACGAATGTCCACGCTCGCGCACAGTCATAAAACTGATGTCCACGCGGGCGAAGCCGCGGGCAAAAGTTAGTAGAATATAATTCTTAATTTGCTTTTAAATAAGGTAAGTATAAAAAGGTCTTAAGAAAAGCACTTTCAGTTTTTTCCAAATTTTCAAGGAAATTCTCCATTATTAACCGTCCGTGGCGTAATGGTTAAGTCCACATCATGAGGTTGCGGATTCTATTCCCGGTAGCTCTATTACTTTGTATGACTCGATTTGATTGGTTGGATCTTATCAAAGTCTTGCCGCAAAGCATCAATGATAACAATGTAATGTGTTCCGGCTTGAAAATAAAATAGCATGTCCCCCATTGCGTTGGGGAATCTTGATAAGCCCGCTTCCATCTTAGGCATCATTGTTACTTACCATCAGGTGAGATAATGCTAAGGGCTTACCAATTATGGATAAAAAAAATATCATCCTAGAAACCTGGACTATTACGATCATAATAGATAGTTACATCATTATCCGACGCTCTTACGGTGAAGGAAAACATCGTGAGGAAACTTGCACACGCCTGTGAAGAAACTCGCAGCTTGTGTGTGTAGTCGACCAACCCGCACTGGGCTCGCGTGGTCGACTAAGGCCCGATTGCTCTAATTCAGGGTAGGCTCGAGCCCCTCGGGGGGGACGTATATGAGCTGATATGATGAAGACATAACTATATTAGTATATCCAGCTCGACACATATAAAGTAAGAGAACCTAACATCGTTCCAGCATCCAGCAGTTTAGACTTTAGATTTTAAGATGTTTATTCAAAATAAGTGCAAATTATTTTGAATAAACATCTTGAAATCTAAAGTCTAAACTAAAGCCGATGGATGCGGGCAGCGCAAGACCGGTCGTCGTGGAAATACTTGGGGGAGGCCTTTGTCCAGCAGTGGACGATTTCCGGCTGATATGATGATGATGATGATGAAGTGCAAATTACACTCTTTCTGATAGTCATCATATCAGCTCATATATGTCCCTACCGAGAGGCTCGAGCCTATCCTGAATTAGGGCGATCGGGCCTTAGTAGACCACGCGGGCCCAGTGCGGGTTGGTCGACTTTACACACCACCTGCGAGTTTCTTCGAAGGCGTGTGCAGCTTCCCTCACGATATTTTCCTTCACCGTAAGAGCGTCGGATAAACGTACATATGAAATCTAAATTCGAAATCACATTGGTACGTGGCGGGATTCGAACCACGACCTCCCGGACAGGAGGCGGCGGCCCTAGCCGTTACGCCACCGACGCAGAAAAAGACACTCATTCTGATAGTCACACAATAGTTATTACATATCTGTACATGTCATTTGTCAAAAATAAATAAACAATCATTAGTTAATAACGTCAAAATACAATCATTGATAAAAAAACAAATAATCATTGGAACATGAAAACGATATGAAACGAGAAGTTACATTAAAATTATTGAATGTCATTTATGCCACAAGAGTAAGCCAGTTCACACGGACAGCAACCGGGCACGAGTATAACGCGAGAGTCAGCCATCTTTCCCCTTAACCATATTAGAGGGAAAGGATCGATATTTACTCTTTCCATCGACCTTGAATTGCAGACAATCCTTATCGCCGGCTCGGCTCCCAGCCAGACACAAACTATAAGAAATCCCCAGTGAGAGAAAATATGAACACGTTTATAACTTACTGTAACTAAATGACGGTTAACAAGTATTTTATCTACTATTTATTTAACCGCCTCCGTGGCGTAATGGATAATCCATTCGCTTTCACACCAGGAGGTCGCGGGTTCGATTCCGGCGGGGTCAACTTGTAAGACTCGGTTTGGTTGGTGGTAGGGCATTTTCTAAGCCTGCCTGGCTAGCTACCACCATCTTATCTAAGTCTTGCCGCCAAACATCATTGTTAACAGCATTGATGTGTTCCGGCTTGACGATAAGATAGCCAGTTCTCCATTGCATTGGAGAATCTTGGTAAGCCCGCTTCCATCTTCGGCATCATCGTCACTTACCATCAGGTGAGATGATGCCAAGGGCTTACCAATTGAATAAAAAAAAAGTATACATTAAAATATTATTTTTGTACTTGCTTATTGATACAGGAGATTCGTAAGAGCCTCTACAGACGTCCTACTTTTATATGACGACTAGTGTGGGAAATGCAGGTCTTAGGTATCGATATAGCCTAATGATTTGCGTAATCGAAATATCGATACCTGCACTTTCCACACTAGACGTCCTACAAATAAACAAAAAAAAAGCGACTTCAAACAGGAAACTAAGGTTCCCTTATCATAGTATTTCCTTTCCAACAAAAAAAAATCATCAAAATCGGCTCATAAACGACGAAGTTATCCGCGAACACACATTAAAAAAATATATATATACGAGTACGGTCGAATTGAGAAACCTCATCCTTTTTTGAAGTCGGTTAAAAGTAGGAAGTTTAATTTGTCTTCTTCCGGAATAGGATAATAAGTATTAAAATATGATATTCATCAATAAAAAATATTATCAGTCAAATATAATTGGTTTTAGGGTAGGGTAGGGTAGTGTAGTGTAGTCTAGGGGAGTCGTTCGTCGCTACGTCCAAAAAGTTTCGTTTGAATGGACGTTCGGTTCAGACGCATAGTGGCAGAAACGCAAATTACCTTATACGCGGATGACCAGATGTGCATTTCGTAAATTACCAGATACGCAGATGACCAGATTCTGTTTCGAAAATTACCAGATCTATGTAACAATAAATAAATGAGCGAGTGAAGCGAGCGATGTTAGGTTCGGTCAGGTTTGGTAGATTTAACAGTCAAAGAGCCTCGCGAAGCGAGGCTCCCCACCCTGGGTACCAAAATACTTCGCAGCAGAAGAAATTATCGGAAGATGACCCCTGGTAATTTGCGAAACAGAATCTGGTCATCTGCGTATCTGGTAATTTACGAAATGCACATCTGGTCATCCGCGTATAAGGTAATTTGCGTTTCGGCCACTATGCGTCTGAACAGTATCAGCACCTTTGAATTTAACCTACTTCTCTTGTCGTTGTTACTTCCGACAATGAAAATCTGAGGAAGATAAGTACAGTCAGCTACAAAAAGCCTATAAAATGTAAATAAATTTTAATTGTTTTCAAGATAAATTACGGCTGGACTCTAAAATAAAACAATATGTCATTAGTTTAAGACATAATATCAATCAATATCACAAAATTATAAAACTATCTACCTACCTAATTATAATCAACAATGTCCAAATGTCAAATATTTGGCTTATCTTTATATATTCTTTATTCTTTATTGGTCAATTTACAATAAGAGCTAACAGTTTCCCAAGACGCTCTATTGTTAATATTTACAATTACAATTACAAATTACAAATATTTACAATTAAAAATTATTGTTGTTTAAAAAGATGTATAAATTTTTAATTATTATAGGCATGCTATCCACAAAAATGTCAATATGTTGAATCTCGGCAACGAATCCATTGAGCAAATGTATTGCCCTAGACGTAGTAAGGTGTAGCGCTCGCTGCATATAAAATTCTCGTGTCACAGTGTCAGTTGCCATAATCCTCCGAAACGGCTGGACCGATTTACATGAAATTTTCTGTGTATATTCAATAGGTCTGAGAATAGGTATTGAATTTTTTTCACCGGGATCTGAGCGGACGAAGCCACGAGAAACAGCTAGTTATCTTATATAATAAAACAGCGTAAAAAAATAAAAAAGTGTATCTAATAATAATCAACAATATTACAATGTGTCAAGCATTGGGCTTACCTATTACAATCTTAAATTATCTAAATAAAATAAAAATATTTTGTACGTATCTTATATTTTATACATACATGGTGTAAGGGACGGGGTAGGTACCAAAAAATCAAAGGACATGATCAGTCATCAAAACTGAATAACTTATAAATCGACATCGGCATTAGACGAGCTTTATTTTATATCCAGTTTCGGTTCGTGAACTAGACGGACCTACTGGTGATCCACTCCCTGGAAATATTTATTACAATTTTATTGTTATTTCTAACCAACTTTTAATACTTATGGAGTTATAAATTAAGTTTAATATAAAAAAAACTCTCGGTACTTATTAGAAATGATTAAATGCACAATAGTCAACCAGAAGTATTGAAAATCTAAGACTCTTTGGAAAGTAATGAAATGTAAAAACATTACACTTCTTTTTTGGGCAGTTGTAATAAAATTCAAGTTTATTTATTTTTATTTCCTTAATGAAACCTACAGCATACAATTATATTATTTGAATTTTAAATACAACTTTACAGGCCAAAAAAGATTTCATACGTAAATTTTAAACTTCAAACAGCTGTTAACCCCTCAAGCCCTCTGGAACGTTTACGTTCCAGACGTTCCAGTAGAGAGGGCACCAATTTGAACTTAACTCGAGAATAAATAAGATACATATCGTGTGTCTCTTTGTTGTAGTCCGGTACTAGACCGGTTAAGGGATGGGGGAGAATGGAGGGAACTGATGCGCATTGTATAAGTATAAGTCTGCGTGTATGTTTCTGTGTTTATAATAATTTATTATATAAACAATTGGTATATTATTAATTTAATTAAATATCATAAGAAAGAAAGTAAAATAACTTTAGTTTAATTTTTTAATTTATTTATAAATCCCGTCCCTACTGGTTACTCAAAAATGTAATAAATAATAAAAAGAAATCTACACGTGGTATTTATTTTATAAGAATAACTGTTATGAAATAGTTTACCTACATTTTAAACAAAAAAAATGCTTACAGTATATGCACCTACCTCCAACATACATAAAAAAACTAAAAACTTCCATATTTTTGTTTTCAACACTATTTACGCATTTTAGCACAATTGCACTTTACGCCGGCACAGGTAAGACTGACGTCACTCACTAAAAGATGTCATTATTGAATGTGAATGAATATGAAAAAGAAAGAGATAGCAATATAAGAGAAAAGAAAAAGATATTGCTGTATTGTATAGAATAAACGTGTCTAAAAAACTCGACTCATCACAGTTATGTCCAACATTGCATGTTACTTTATTGAAACTTTGTACTTGGCTTTATTTTAATATTTTATTAAAAATAATGACATCTTAATAAAAATTCAAGTAATATAAAGTACCTAAGTAAAGTAATATTGTGTTAGTGATTTTAATCCGTTTTTAAGCTGACTGTACTTTGTACGTGCGGACGTAACGACGACAAGAAAAGTAGGTAAAATTGGATGGTGCTGTTACGTCAATTCGGACGAAACTTTTTGGACGACTTGTCTAGAGTAGTGTAGTGTAGGGTAGGGTAGTGTAGGGTAGGGTAGGGTAGTTTAGGGTAGGGTAGTGCAGGGTAGGGTATGGCAGTGCAGGGTAGTGTAGTGTAGTGTAAGGTGGAACGAAGTTCGCCGGGACAGCTAGTCTAATATATAAAATTCTCGTGTCACAGTTTTCGTTCCCTTACTCCTCCGAAACGGCTTGACCGATTCTCATGAAATTTTGTGAGCATATTGAGTAGGTCTGAGAATCGGCCAACATCTATTTTTTTTTAGGGTAGGGTAGTTTAGGGTAGGGTAGGGTAGGGTAGTGTAGTGTAGTGTAGAGTAGTGTAGGGTAGGGTAGTGTAGTATATGTAGGGTAGGGTAGGGTAGTGTAGGGTAGGGTAGGGTAGGGTAGTGTAGTGTAGGGTAGTGTAGTGTATGTAGGGTAGGGTAGTGTAGGTTAGGGTAGTGTAGGGTAGGGTAGTGTAGTGTAGGGTAGGGTAGGGTAGTGTAGTGTAGTGTAGGGTAGGGTAGGGTAGGGCAGTGTAATGTAATGTAAGGCGGTACGTAGTTCGCCGGGACAGCTAGTATATATATAAAATTCTCGTGTCACAGTGTTAGTTGTCATACTCCTCCGAAACAGCTGGACGGATTTCAATGAAATTTTTTGTGTATATTTGGTAGGTCTCAAAATAGGTAGGTACAGAAATTCTGAGCGGACAAAGCCGCAGGAAACACCTATTCTAATATAAAAATCTCGTGTCACGGTGTTTGAGTTCGTACTCCTCAGAAACGACTAAACCGATTTCAATTAAATTTTTTATGTATATTTGGTAGGTATGGCAATTAGTCGTAAAGTTTATTTGAAATTTATTTATTTATTTGAAATTATTAATACTCAAAGACATGCTAATATTTTTATTTTGTTTTGTGGTATTTGTGAATTTCATTACGACATTGTGTTATATGACATTTTTTTCATTATTATTTAACTCTTTTAGAAACTTTGACATTTTGTATTTTTCTTAGGTATTAGCTATTATTATTAATTTATATTTTGTAATTATTTGTGTACTTTCAAACACAATGTGATTTGTTCTTGAAATAAATGAAATGAACTGAAATGTTTAATTCATTATAGCAAAATAACATTTGCCGGGTCAGCTAGAAACAATACATACCTACCTATATAGGGTGTAAAAAAATTGGTGTAGGACCAGTTAACTGGGGGTTCTACTCATCATACTGAACAACTTTCCCCATGGAACCCATAGTCAATTCTCAAAATAAAATTTGAACCCTCCATACTAAAATGCACAAAATTGATCGGATCGATTTGTATGAAGAGTAAAATAAAGTCGTAGAACAAAAGTTGTTCAGTATGATGAGTAGAAGACCCAGTTAACGGGATCTACACCAATTTTGTTACACCCTGTATAATTATACGAAACTGAACAAACTTTTTCGCCTCTATGGCCTAATGGTTAGTCCATTAGCTTCAAATAAGGAGGTCGTGGGTTCGATTCCAAGAGAAAACTAGTACTAATATAAATACTTCGAGAAAACGATTAAAGGTTTTCGCCACAGATTACTAATTAGTTACTACGTGTTTTCGCTTTGAAAATTTATACTTCGCCTCTTTTCGATATGGCTGGTCTTGGATACGACGACATTCACAATGACACAATTCATATCTATCACACCCATAGAAATCTGAATAACTACACCCCTTTATCGGAATTTTCAAGCGACTTCCAAAAAGGAAGAGGTTCTCAATTCGTCTGTATGTTTTTTTTATGTGTGTTACCTCAGAACTTTTGACTGGGTGAACCGATTTTTGTGATTCTTTTTTTATTTGAAAGCTAGTGCTTCCCTTGTGGTCCCATATCAATTTTATCAAAATCGGTATAGTACTTTGTAAGAAAATTACCAAAAACCAAATAATAATAATGCATGGAAGTCGGTTTTTTAACGTGTTTAGCGTTTTTCTCTGCAAAATAGCATAACATCTTAATGCGCATAAAAATTCGTTGTACATACTTTAGACTCCAATTTTAGAAACTTGCAGTACTTATACCTAATTAAGTTTAAGGAACTTGCAATATACCTAATTAGGTTTAAGGAAAGTTAAAAAAATAAGTTATCGACTGTTATTGTAAATTTGACTGTTATTGTAAAGTGGGAATTAACGTACCTAACCTGTACCGATAACCTTTGACATGCATGGGAAGTCCCCGCTAGGTAAATCATTGCGACCATTTAGGAAACAACACATTATATTTGTAAAGGCGCGTCTCCTCCGACCTATTTGTAATACAATACACAGAAACACCAAAACATTGGCACACCCTGGACACTTCACACTACGGGCCAGAATAAATGATATTTCGAAAAAGGAATAACGGAACAAACAAAATGGCAGCGAATTCCTATACGTTCGACAACCAATCTGTATCAAACTTGGCGACGACGAGGGGGTAAGGTCGCAATCTAGAGAGCGGCAGGGAGTGTCCATACTGTATATTAGTACTAATATATTTACTTTGACATTGCGGCGTGGCCATACACATTTGTCGGTTCATTCAGGTCGGTGAATGCTGCTGCACTGAACATTAGGATGAGGTGTTGGTAGGTTGGCTGACATTGATTCGGTGAAACTACAGATAAACGGATCTGGATGAAATTTTGTAGGTGGACAGATTTAGGACCTGGATTAACATCGCGCACTGCGCACCCTCGAAAACAGTCATAGAAACTATGTTCACGAGAGCGAAGCCGCTGGCAAAAGCTAGTTAACAATAAAGCGTCAATTTTTGCTAAGTCTATAAGTTTTGAAATGTCAATAACTACATGACAGCTAAACAGACTGCTCTTCTATAGTGCAAAATTATTTTTACGAGTTTTTTTTTGGCAGGTAACCCAGTCCAGGCATTACGAATAATGTTTTGTAAATGCCCCCCCCCCCCCCCCCCCTATGAATTTCCCAAACGAGGACGTCCCATGCATGTCAAAGGATCATCATCAGCTGATATACGTCCTCACTGACTTAGTCGACCAAGCGGGCCCAGTCTTCCTGCAAGTTTCTTCGCAGGCGTGTGCAGGTTTCCTCACGATGTTTTCCTTCACCGTAAGAGCGTCGGATAAACGTACGATATGAAATCGAAATTCGAAATCACATTGGTGCGTGGCGGGATCCGAACCACGACCTCCCGGACAGGAGGCGGCGGTGGATGTCAAAGGTTATCTTACGTATATTCCCAGTTGAGTAGTCTTGCAATAACAGTCGTATCTACTTTTTTTTTAGGGTTCCGTACCACCAAAGGTAAAACGGAACCATTATAGGATCGTTCGTGTGTCTGTCTGTCCGTCCGTCCATCCGCCTGCCTGCCTGTCACAGACAATTTTCTCAAAAGCTATTGGACCAATTGAGTTGCAATTTGATACACATATTATGTAAGTCGGTGACCCAGAGACGGACATGTAGGTAAGCCCGCGGGGACTTTGGAAATTTCATTTTTCTGTTAGAACGGAAGGACTTAAGATTTTCCCATAAATATTCCTGTAATCTTTGCCTTTATCCGCATATACTGTGCCTTTTTAAAAAGTTTAGACCAAGTAGTTGCGGAGATAAAGGGGGGATGGTCAATTTACGCCTATTAAAAAATATCTTATAATTATTAAAAAAATATATTTGAAATTTTTGCAACAAGACCTTTGATTTGATATGTTACGCGATATAGTTTGCATTTTTTTTCAATATTTTCTAATTTACTCTCCAAAAGTGGTCCCCGTGTATAAAATTAATTTATTTACGTCACATGTCCGTCTTTAGGTCACCGACTTACGTTTGTGTACCAAATTTCAACTCAATCGGTCTAGTAGTTTTTTCAAATATACATATATTTTTGAAAAGGCTACGGGAACCTCGTAGAACAGATGGCCGTTGGGGCAGTAAAGTTCTCGAGTGGCGACCACGCACCGGAAAGCGTAGTGTAGGCAGGCCTCCCACTCGGTGGACCGATGACCTGGTGAAGGTCGCGGGAAGCCGCTGGATGCGGGCAGCGCAGAACCGGTCGTCGTGGAGATCCTTGGGGGAGGCCTATGTCCAGCAGTGGACTTCCTTCGGCTGATATGAATGAATAAATGAACGGGAACCTACTTTGCGCGAGTCGGACTCACACTTGCCTGGTTTTTTTAAACGACTTTTCCCATACTAATATTATAAAGAGGAAAGATTTGATTGATTGTTTGTTTGTTTTGAATAGGCTCCGAAACTTCTAGACCGATTTGAAAAATTCTTTCACCGTTGGGAAGCTACACTGCCCGCGGTTGCTATAGGCTATATTATATTTTCAAAAAATTAAGGATCCTCACTAAAACTCAAATAATGTAACCCAAGGTGTAAAAAATGACCTGAAAAATTCCTGCAATATCTACAAAAAGTAGTGTAGGTAGTGTAGTATAGTGGTAGTGGTAGTGGTAATGTTCGTGCGGATGGTGGCGCATCGGAAGCCGGGTCTTTCCTTTCCCTCTAATATGGTTGATGGGAGCGATGGCTGACTCTCGCGTTATAATCGTGACCGGGTGCTGTCCGTGTAAACTGGCCTGCTCTTGTTAAATGCATTCAATGATTTTTTTTATATATAACTTTTCGTGTCATATTGTTTTCATGTTCTAATGACATAATCTGGTTTATATCAAGGATTTAATTTTGACGTTATTAACTAACTATTGTTTATTTTTGATTCTTCACAAATGACATTGTTATTATTATTTTATGACTATCAGAAAGAGTGTAATTTGCACCTATTTTGAATAAATATATTGAAGTGTAGTTGTAGTGGTAGCAGTAGTGTAGTGGTAGTGTATTGGTAGTTTAGTGATAGTGTAATGGTAGTGTATTGGTAGTGTAGTGGTAGTGTATTGGTAGTGTAGTGATAGTGTAATGGTAGTGTATTGGTAGTGTAGTGGTAGTGTATTGGTAGTGTAGTGGTAGTGTAGTGATAGTGTAATGGTAGTGTATTGGTAGTATAGTGGTAGTGTAGTGTAGTGTGAGGCGGTAGGAAGTTCGCCGGGACAAGTTGTGACTTATTTTGCAAAGAGGAAAAATATTTTACAGGAAATGAGAATATTGTAAACATATATATGTCGGAGCGTCATTGAAAACACGACCAATACCAGCTCGAGATAAGTTTACATAGATCGTTAAACTTTGTTTGGATCAAACGTCAGGTATTAGTACCTGGGTGAAACCGGTGGTGGCGTGACAATCGCTTCTACTCGTGAGACGATCGTTTGTGGTAGCAAAGATGACGTATTAACGGAAGGCTGTTTGTGATGTGATCAACACTGAGTTGAGAATTTATTAGATCTGTGGAGAAGCCATATTAGCTGGACGTCAGTCTCGAGGCAGACACTTTTTGACGGAGCGTCGAGCAGAACACAAGCAGTGGTAATCTGTGAGCAAAACGGACGTGTCACGCTATCGCTGGGATCACCGCGTTTGCATCCATTGTAATCCAAAGCACGCTGTACAATTTCCATTGCCGAATGATCAAGACTATTGAAGAGGACCCCTGTGATATAGCTGCATTGTTATTTCGACGCCCACGAACGAAATAGTGAACGACGTGAACCTTAAGGCCATCCATAACCTAACCAACCACCCCGCCTTCGATATATATTACACAACAATATTGCGGATTCTCCTTAGCGAGTGTGTCAAAACAGTCAAATACAAGAAATTTAACATTTTGAATGTCGTGTCATTATCAAAAAGCATAGCAACAATAAACTAAATACGGCTGTTATTAACCCTTTCACGAGCATTGGTAATATATTTGTCAGGGACGCTGTGTCAATATTAATTTGTATTGACCTCGAATAAGGTTGTTTTCTCTTGATTGCGTTGCTCGTGAAAGGTTTAATCAAAATAATTTGTACATACTAATAACAATGTATATTACTTAGATTTCCTTCACCTTAAGAGCGTCGGATAAACGTACATATGATATCGAAATTCGAAAACACATTGGTACGTGGCAGGACTCGAACCACGACTTCCCGGATAGGAGGTAGCGGCCCTTGCCGTTGCGCCACCGACGCTCTTACGGTTAAGGAAAACATCGTGAGGAAAACTGCACACACGCCTCCGAAGAAACTCGAAGGTGGTGTGTGAAGTTTACCAACCCGCACTGGGCCCGCGTCAACTATATATATACTTTGCCCGCGTGGTCGACTAAGGCTACTTAGTACTTAGTAATCTGTGACTAAGGCAGGCCTCCGTCACTCCATGTACTTGCGCGCTATAATTACCTACCACCCGGCCGAGCGTTCTCGGGCCGTTTGCGGACCCAATTCAGTGCGGTTTTCACAAACGAAGCGCACGCACGTAGTTTAATTTAAATCGTTTTGTTCGTTCGTACGCGTACCTACGATGCCGTCTGGTGCCTTATGTGCTGTAGATGGGTGCAAATCAAGCAAAAGAAGAGATAAACACCTAAAATTTTTCCATTTACCTGTCAATGAAGAAAGGTAAGTGATAAACTATTACTATTTTTTGTCGTTTTAAAATTATTTTTAATACTAGGTATACTTAGCAATAGCTAGTACTCTTTATTACACTGTGGCATTAGCTTGCCTTTCAGTCACAGATTTTAATTTTTTTGTTACATAGAAACGTCATACTTACCTTAAACACTATTTTAACAACGTTTAAAAAGCTATTTTTATTAAAATAAAATTGTGATAGTATGTGAGTCACAGGCGCGGCGACCTGTCTCAACTTGTCGTGCTGTTAGCGCACACAAAAACTTTTAACATAACTATTTAGTAATCTGTGCTTGTGATTCAGTTTTATGCGATTTGTAAAAAATATACATGGTGATTTTTTTCTATGAGGAATTTCTAAATTATAAGAGATAGAGCAAAGCGCTCTTAGGAACCATGATCTCAATTTTAGAGAAAATAAAAATTGCGTGTTAAAAAATAAAAAAAAATGATAGGTCCTGGATGTATGTACTCCGGAGATATGACTTTTTCTTAAAATTTTTTTTGTTATTTCGATTGTACATCACTATACAAACTAAAAATTGTACGGAGACCATAGGTCTAAAGTTGCTAGAAGTTGTTGAAATAAACGTTTTAAATAGTATGTGGAAACTGAACTTACAGACCGATTTTCAAATGATAAAAAAAATATAAAAACCAATTAAAAAATATATATATATGTTGCCCGCGGCTTCGCCCGCGTAGGGGTATAAAAATAGATAAGAACCTATTCTCAGGCCTACCCAATATGCACACAAAATTTCATAAAAATCGGTCCAGCCGTTTCGGAGAAGTATGATTACTAACACTGTGACACGAGAATTATAATATAAATATATATATGTCGGAGGGTCATTGAAAACGCGACCAATACCAGCTCGAGATAAGTTTACATAGTTACACTTTGTTTGGATCAAACGTCAGGTATTAGTACCTGGGTGAAACCGGTGGTGGCGTGACGATCGCTTGTACTCGTGAGACGATCGTTTGTGGTAGCAAAGATGATGTATTAACGGAAGGCTGTTTGTGCTGCCACACTGAGTTGAGAATTTATTAGATCTGTGGAGAAGCCAGATTAGCTGGATGTCAGTCTCGGAGCAGACACTTTTGACGGAGCGTCGAGCAGAACACATGCAGTGGTGATCTGTGAGAAAAATGGACGTGTCACGCCATCGCTGTGATCACCGCGTTTGCATCCATTGTTATCCAAGGCATCCTGTACAATTTCGATTACCAAATGATCAAGACTATTGAAGAAGGACCTCTGTGATATAGCTGCATTGTTATTTCGACACCTACAACCGAAATAGTTAAGGAGTGAACCACGAGGCCATCCATAACCTAACCATCACCCTCACCCTCGACATCAGAAGTTGGATAGTTCCCTGCGCTCGCAACAAGTGGACAACGACGGGAAAATGTGAAAATTGATGATGGAGCAGCGAAATAAAAACCACTGGCAACAATTCTTCGTGCTACAGAACCAGAACATGCTGCGATTGATTGAGGTTATGCAAGCACCATCGACTACATCTGCTGCAATCATATTGCCAGCATTCAACCGGAATATACCGGAAGCTAATCCACGTGCGCGGCGCTCAACTGTCGATATCTCCCTTACGGAACGACCATTGGAATGAGGTGACAGCGTGGGCTGTGCTGGCAGCAGCGGAGATCCACGCAAGCGGCGCGTGCAGCTTCAGCGAAGTGCGTGATGTACGCGGAGCTACGAAAATCCGGTGAGTCGTACCCCTTTTGTTTTGATAGTGGAAGTAGTACGTACGTGGTACTAGTACTATTACCTAATCTGTGGTGGTACTGAGTGTTCACTCGTTAAAGAAAGTTTCGTGTATAGACTTTCGGGAGTGTGTTCAATACTAACGCACTATTGACTTTTGTAGGCAACTCTTAAGTTTACTGTACAGAACAAATATCGAGTGAGGGTAATATTGACGGGCATTGTTCAGAATGGTCATATCTTGTTATGTCAGACGAGTACGAACGATATTATGATCGATTCAGATATTTTAAATCTATGATTGACGGTATTCTTAAACGAGTCTGTCAATAACAAAACAGCTTTACTGTCGGTAAGGATGAGAATAGAGTAGTTAGTCCCTTACCCTTCTAGTAGTGATTGCATTAGCAGCTAAAATGATGCCTAGTGGAAAGTACTCTTTCACATGCTTTCGGATTTTTACTTGTGACACAACGTCGTGATTGAACGGAAGATTTTGAACGAGGACTCATTGTAAATATGACGATTCATTTAGCTAACTAGAGTTTCGGTTAAACAAACTTAAACCAGAATTGAAAGTATTGAAACCCCTTTAAGCTTTCATAATATTGAGACTGACATCTTTACATGGAGTGAAAAAGCCTTATTAGATTTCGTAGTATTGGGACTGATATTGTCATTGAGCATAGGCCAAAGTTGTTGCCTATTTTTAGTAGCTTTCGTGATGAATTTGTCGAGGGCATCCTTAATGCCCCGCTATCGTATAGACCCTATGTAGGTATATGAGTTTCGGGGACCCCAATAAAATAGTTTGTTTACCAATTGTAAAAAAAGAGAATAATAACAGGGTAGTATGCGGAGTGCAGTGGTGGACGTCTTACGGCTGATGTGATGATGATACAGGATTCATGGGCTGGAGGCTGCGAATGTCGTAAGCCCCGAAGCTTTCTCTTTTTGACGGCCTTATCATGCTGGTAAAGAAAAAGGTTAGCATAGAACGCAAGTGTTGATAACCGTGAAAAAAAAAAATAAAAAAAAAATGACAAAATGCCTGAACGGAAATTGTTTCCTCTGATAGATTAGCACATCGATTGACTTCATATGTGGTCACTATTTCACCACGTCAGGCATAGCTAGTGGTTACATCAGGTGCATTCTTTACCTATTAAATCGAAATGACTGATTTTTTAACCTCTGTTCAAATACGTCCACGTGTCATTCGATCTACGTAATGCCCCCTTGTATTTGAACTTACGTTCATAAACGCTTTAGGCGCGTGGCAACGGTCAGGTGAATCTTAGTACGTTTAAACGTTGGTACTCTTAGTTAAGTGTCCTTTAAAATATGCTCACTTCCTTAGAGTATAGTAATGAGATTTCAATGTTACAAGTCCTTCCATGATGATCATTTGGCAGCAACCAAACTGTTGGGTTAACCGAGTTACGAAGTACAGCCTCCTGGAGTTGCTTCTAGGTACGAGTAAAGTAGCCTAACCTCTAAATGTCATGTTTGTCGATTACACACACAGGCTGTAATTTTATCTAAGTGAAGCACGACAACATACTAGTGATAATACGGAGAGTAACGCATCCTATTACAGGAGTTGTTAATCAGCTTGCTGCTGATGTGATAATAGACATGGGCCTCCCCCATGTTGGAGCGGTTTTACCAATTGTAAAAAAAAAAAAAAAAAAAACGCTACGCTTGGCGGGCTGTTTAGCGGTACAGTATGATCGTGAAGGACGATGTTGCTTATCCTCAAATTTTTGGTCCCTTAGTTGCTTGGGTGTTACATTGCTCTGGGGCAGCACCACAGGCTGATTTCTAAATTAAAGCTTAGCTTCACAAGTTACCTATCTTTGTGTTAATGGATAAGCGTAACCGACCACTTTAGATATCAAATACCGTCAGTTATTGAGGACAGACTACGTTAAATGCCCGATAGTAACAGTATTATTGACTTGGACAGAATTGATGATTGAAAAAAGACTGAACCTTAATTTAACCAGATTAAGGACTTTTGTACTTGACCGTGACACAATGTTTCGCAACAGAACGCCAATAGTCTCAGCCATTCGTAGACGTAGGCGTAAAACACCGAGTTGATTTTCTCGTTGCTGTGCGGCCACAACTGTGTGTGGCGTGCGTTTGGCTCGCAGGCGTATCACCGGGGAGGTGATGTTGGCAATGACCAGAAAGAGGTGATGTTTGAGATCGCCGCATGGAAGCGATAGTGTGGTTGGACACCGGAGGGAGGTGGTCCAAGAGTCGCCAGGTAGGGTGACTGTGTGTTTGGGCGGGCACCGGATGGAGGTGTCTGAGAGTCGCCAGGTTGGGTGACTGTTGTTTGTTTGGGCACCGGATGGAGGTGGCCCAGAGTTGCCAAGATGGGTGACTGTTGTGGTGATACAAAATAAGGAGCGTAACCAAACCAAGTTAGATCCCAAATACCGAGGGCCGTTCAGGGTCGTAGAGGTCTTAGAAGGTGACAGATACAAATTACAAGCTTTGAATTTGAGACGAAGTTACAAGTATGCCCATGACCGTTTACGTAGTATGTCCAAAGGTTATTTGCCTCCGGATGTTGACGATGAATCTGGTGCAGAGGCGTCTACCTTTCAATGTTAATTGTATTGACAGATCGTAACTCAATCAATTGTGTACAGTTGTAATTTTTTCTTTATCGTTTATTTTTGTGTGTAGTACTGAAGTATTCCAACATGTTTCAGCGGTAAATGAAGAGTGCTGAATGGCGCTATATGTTTGCATGAATTGGCTGCTGCTTGTTTTGTCAGACTCGTTCTGTCATGATGTGTAGCAGGTACATTCGTGTTTTTGTAAAAAAGAAGTATCCCGTTTGCCGGCTAAAACTGTTGATGGTATTCCGTCGCCTGTACTGGCGATGATGGTATTCCGTCGCCTGTATTGGTGATGATGGTGTTCCATTGCCTGTATTGGTGATGATGGTGTTCCATTGCCTAGATTGGTGATGATGGTATTCCGTCGCCTGTATTGGTGATGATGGTGTTCCATTGCCTGTATTGGTGATGATGGTGTTCCACTGCCTAGATTGGTGGTGATGGTGTTCCGTCACCTGGACTGGTGATGATGACTGATTGGTATTCCGTCGCTTGGCGTTAGTGATGATGATTCTTTGTGGTGTCCCGCCACCCGGATGTGGTGATGTTTAGTTCCGGTGTTCCGTCGCTTGTGATTTGCGATGATGATTATGTTCCGTTCTATGTGCCCCTAAAGGTTGTAAATGGTTGTAAGGTTTCAAGCCTTGCAGCTGTGATTTACCTTGGAGACCTAAACTGATTTGAGATTGTTTGAGTTACGATGCTAATGCTGAGGTTCATTTAGTTTACGAGAGTGAAATTATTTTGTTTTTTTGAGGCTGTTAAAATGTGTTGTCACCATGATTGTAGTCTCGAATTAAAGCTTCACATTATTAGCGTTGCTTTTATTCCTTGAGCTGTGGACCTTCCTAATGAAGGTCAGGATTGGCCGAACGAAATGGAATCTACTGGCTACCCTTTTCTTTTTCAGGTTAGTCACCCGAGGACGTGCGACTCGCAGGATGGCCGTGTCGGAGGGTCATTGAAAACGCGACCAATACCAGCTCGAGATAAGTTTACATAGTTACACTTTGTTTGGATCAAACGTCAGGTATTAGTACCTGGGTGAAACCGGTGGTGGCGTGACGATCGCTTGTACTCGTGAGACGATCGTTTGTGGTAGCAAAGATGATGTATTAACGGAAGGCTGTTTGTGCTGCCACACTGAGTTGAGAATTGATTAGATCTGTGGAGAAGCCAGATTAGCTGGATGTCAGTCTCGGAGCAGACACTTTTTGACGGAGCGTCGAGCAGAACACATGCAGTGGTGATCTGTGAGAAAAATGGACGTGTCAAGCCATCGCTGTGATCACCGCGTTTGCATCCATTGTTATCCAAGGCATCCTGTACAATTTCGATTACCAAATGATCAAGACTATTGAAGAAGGACCTCTGTGATATAGCTGCATTGTTATTTCGACACCTACAACCGAAATAGTTAAGGAGTGAACCACGAGGCCATCCATAACCTAACCATCACCCTCACCCTCGACATATACATAACTTTTTGTGTCTATGTTATTGAGAAGTGTGAATATGTTTTGACTTATAGGTGGTAGTTTAAAATTGTATCATTTATCTATATATATAGATAGATAAATGATACAATTTTAAACTACCAAACTACTGTAGTTTAAACTACCACCTATAAGTCAAAACATATTCACACTTCTCAATAACATAGACACAAAAAGTTATGTTAATTTAATTTTATCGAAGAGGCAGCCCTGCGATCGCGCGGTGTGAAGCAAGCACTGCGGTTGCTGACGCGATGGAGTAGGCTATTATAGCAGTAGGTATTGGAAATTTACTACTGAGTGAAGTATCTGTTACGTAGTAACTACTTAGTAATCTGTGACTAAGGCCCCATCGCACTAATTCAGGGTAATTCATTTTAAACCGCCTCCGTGGCATAATGGTTAGTCCATTCGCTTCACACCAGGAGGTCGCGGGTTGGATTCCCGGTGGGGTCAACTTGTAAGACTCGGTTTGGTTGTTGGTAGGGCATTTTCCCTGCCCGCCTGGCTAGCTACTCCCATCTTATCTAAGTCTTGCCGCCAAACATCAGTGTAAACAACAATGATGAGTTCCGGCATGAAAATAAGATAGCCAGTTCTCCATTGCGTTGGGGAATCTTGGTAAGCCCGCTTCCATCATCGGCATCATCGTCACTTACCATCGGGTGAGATGATGCCAAGGGCTTACCGACCGTGAATAAAAAAAAAGGCTCGCGCCCCTCGGTGGGGACGTATATATGAGCTGATGTGATATTACTAAGTAAGCAGGTCTAGTAATCAAAGTCACGATAAATCCCAGGTGCCTATGGATGAACTGATTCGCGCCTCCACTTTTCTAATGGACGCTCTGAGCATGCGACGCACGTATATGGACAATTCGAGACAGTCATTCAGCGAAGAGGTGCGATCCTTTCTTGACAATTGCAAGGGTCATCGCAGCACTCAAGAACTGAACATCGACAATAGGGGGGCCAACAATAGTGCTACGCTGGATGTTGACTGTTAGTTTAATAATTCTCTTAATACTAATTTCTAATATCTATAAGTACAGGTTGTTAAAAAAAAGTGAAAAGACCATGACCAATGGGAGCCGTCCCCCCTTCCAACAAACATATTATATGCGTCAGTAGTTTCATAATGATCTAAAGAAAGTCTAGCAACCAGTTTTAACTTCAATATCCATGGGGTTTGGAAATAAATAAATAAAATATGTTTTTAATAAAATGGTTCATTTTAAAAAAGATAAAATAGCAGAATTATAGTCTTCTAATGTATTCTTTTTGTTTATTTATAATTGTTCAGGAAAAATCGTGTTTCATTGTTATTATTTTTAATTTATTTATTTAATCGTATGGCGATTTGTCGAACAGGTAATTCTCAAATGTCAATGTTCAGGCCACACAGCCATGTATATGCATCAGGACTAAGGTCGAAGAGGTCTTTAGCGGGGCCGTGGTATCGCCGCAGTGGGCCACACTCGACGATATGTTCCATCGTTTGGTCTTTCACACCGCAGTCGCAGCAGGCAGACTCCCTCCAGCCCCACTTGTGCCGAAATTGATTATTATTAATTTGTGTATGCCTTGTACTCTCCCCTTTATCAGACCCTTTACAATTGTAACTAGTTTCATAAGGAACTATAAAAACAATAGCAACCAGTTTTAACTTCAACATTCATGAGGTTTGTAAATAAAAAAAATTCGAGCGAGACCTACAGTACTCGCATATTATGATGTGTAACATGTGACAAAATACTTTAGGTTAGTTAGATTTGATGACGATATTGTACCTGGGTGGCGGATCTGACAGTAACGAAAAAAACCGACCAAGTGCGAGTCGGACTCTCGTAAAGTAGAATTCCGCGCTTTCGCGACTTCCTGTTACACATTTCCGTACCATGTTACAAATTTCCGTCCCATTTCACGAAATTACTCCCACAAATTGCAGGAAAGCGAGAGCAAAGATGTTACACATCAATAAAAAAATATTTCTTAAAAATCGGTAATTTTCTAGACATGTTTGTTAAAGATAAAAATAGTAACATTGCAGTCTTCTAAAGGTTTTTGATGTGTAACATCTTTGCTCTCACTTTCCTGCAATTTGTGGGAGTGATTTCGTGAAATGGGACGGAAATGTGTAACATGGGACGGAAATGTGTAACAGGAAGTCGCGAAAGCGCGGAATTCTACTTTACGAGAGCCCGACTCGCACTTGGTCGGTTTTTGCAATTTGTGGGAGTAATTTCGTGAAATGGGACGGAAATGTGTAACAGGAAGTCGCGAAAGCGCGGAATTCTACTTTACGAGAGTCCAACTCGCACTTGGTCGGTTTTTTTCGTTACTGTCAGATCCGCCACCCAGGTACAATATCATCATCAAATCTAACTAAACTAAAGTATTTTGTCACATGTAACACATCATATGCGAGTACTGTAGGTCTCGCTCCAATTTTTTTTTGTTTATGTATATTTATCAGGAAAAAATCATTTCGTAAGAAGACTGAAGTTCAATTATTTTTATCTAATAAAAATTTATGGACAAAAATAAACCGATTTTGTTCCAAATCTTTTGTTTTATTTTAATTCCAAACCTCATGGATCTTTTATAGATGAAAGGGTCGGTCTAAGGGAGAGGGCGGGTCTCATGCACACATTTTTATAAAAAGCAATAAATTCTGACAGCTGTGTCGGTTACTTTGGTTCTCCTACGGATCTCCCCGTTTCTGATTCGATCACGCAGAGAAACTCGGTGTTGTCATGAAAGGGTACAGTTAAGTTACGGAGTGACGTTCTTTATATTATTTTTATGTGTAACCCCATGGATTAAGAGGTTAAAACTAGTTGCCAGTCCTTTGTCTATATATGTATATTATAAAAAAAGTCTTAGTTCACGTACTCACTCACTCACTCACAAATTCATTCATTCACAGACAAATCAACTCCCAGCGTAAACCCTTAAACCAAGAAATCTGAAATTTTTCACAAGGGTTGTTCTTAAGATTTAGACGAGGAACAAGAAAGGATTTTTTGAAATTGAACCCTTAAAAAAAGGGGTTAAAAGTTAGTATGGAACTTTATCATTTTTGAAGCTAGAATCTTGCAACTTTGTTTTAGGTTAACAATAAGAAATAAATAAAAAAGTGTCCTTGTGTTTTTGAAAATACAACCCCCAAAGGGGTGAAACGGGGATTTAAAGTTTGAAAGGAGAATCAAGATTAGATTAACTTTTCAATCATATATTTTGCCGGATTACTCTTAAAACAAATGATTACACACGTGTTTCGTGTTTTCCCGAAAATCATCCCACTAGGGGGTGAAATGGGGTGAATTAACACAAAAAGCTAGGAACATGAGATTTGGTCAGTGTGATCCTTTAATGACATAAACACTACAAAGAAATGATTTTTTGAAATTCAACCCTTGAGGGAGTGGAAAAGGGTTGAACTTTTGTAAGGGGGTCCGTCATTTTTAAAGCTTGAAGCACGAAACTTTGTTTTAAGGTTAACGATTAGAAATAAGTAAATACGGGTTCTGCCGTTTCAGAAAATTCAATCGCTAAAAGGGTTAAACAGGAGTTCAAAATGTTTTATGGATAATCAAGATAAGACTGACTGTTATATTCTAAATTTTTCAGGATTAGGTACTCTTCAAAAAAATGTGTAAATACATATTTCGTGATTAGTGCGAAACTCATCCCACTAGGGAGTGAAACGGGGTGAATTAACATGAAAAAGCTAGTAAAATAAAATTTGGCCAGTGTGGTCCTTGAATAAACCTAAACACCTACAAAGGTAAAAGGGGGGATAAAAATGTTTCGTATTTGAAGTTCTTTAATTGCAAAGTAAACCTTACAAAGTTTGTTATTTCCGCTTATGGTTGAAAAGTAACGCAACTTAAATTGTATTTTTTTTTATTTCAACCATTAAAGGGGTGAAAAGGGGGGAGAAATATTGTATATCAACGAACAGCCCAAACCGCTGGACCTGACATGAAGTTTTGCACATATATACCTATACACACATATATACCTTACACTTACCTTACTTGCTTACCTTAAGGATGTTTGTAAATTCCACCCCTAAGGGGGTAAAATAAAAAAATTGTATGAAAGTCCGTCAGTTTCGAAGTTAGGGTCTTCAACTGTTTTTTTAGGCTTACGATTGAAAATATGTATACCTGGCAAATGTCACACGTAGTGACGGGCAATAGCTATAAACTAAGCTCTATATGGTTACAATAACTCATATCTAGAAAACCACCAACGATGGCACCAACTATACAGTCATAAAAGCGATAACCACGCGGGCGTAGCCGTGGGAAAAAGCTAGTAGATACATAAGAAATTACTTACTCATACAAAGGTTCTGTAGTAGGGGAAGGACGAGTCTAATACTTTTTTTAAAATACAACACGGTTTTAGAAGAATACCATTCGCAAACAATTTATAGCCTTTTCATACCAGCAGCTTTTCACGTTTGAATGGGGAGGCCATTTGTTTGCTAATGGAATTTCCCTGATATTTTATCTGTATTCTAGAGTTGATTCTGAATCACCCCTTAAAATTTCACTCGTGAATTTTTAACAACCTGTATAATTAATTACTTTAACCCTCGGTTGGTAGCGCTTTTTTGTGACACCGTCGGTCGCGTGGAGTCTTTAAACAACCGGAGTTTTTTTTTATTACTTATTATTATTTATTTATTTTTATATTATTAGTAGCATATTAAAGTTTTAAATAAAACTCATAGTGTGGTTTTGATAAATTTAATGATAGGAAATATTTTTAACAAAAATTAATATTATTTTTTGTATATTTTTTTGCACTAATTGATAGTTAAGTATGTTTTTTTGCCTATTCACTCTCGCCTTGAAGATCCCCAAATTGTAGGAGTCGGGAAACACAGACGCTGTCCGCATAATAAATGAGGAAGCTTCCTAAAACAAAATTAACTATCAATTAGTGCAAAAAAATACGGTACAAATTTGTATCTTTAATATGGAACAAATCATAACAGTTTTTGTAAACGTCGGGCTTATAAAGACCCCACGCGACCAACCGAGGGATCGGCCGCCGGCGGCTGACGTCAGTGATCGGCTGTAGCATCGGCTGGAAATGTATGGTGCTGCTTGCTATCTAGTCCTGTTTCTTCTATGATTGATTGCAGCCATAGGAGAAGAGAACCCCTGGCCACTGACAACTAATAAATTAGGACTTTACATTTATAGCATCTAAAGATAAAAGCATTTATAGACAAAAAAAAAACAATATAAGTAGGCCCAGCGCAGAGCCAGCACACGCCAAGTATTTTTCGTACAAAGGGTAATCTAAATATGAGGCTGACATCATTGCTTGAGCAAGTTTTTTAGTATAATATTTATGGCGAGGTATTGTTTGGAACAGTTGTCTCTGCCTTTTTCTTTACGTGTAAACAGTAAAGAAAATAACCACACTTTTTCAATGATTTTTGGTTTCAATCAAAACTACAATGAAAGTATATAAATTATAACATTACTCACTTTGTATTATCATGACAAATATTGTTTTATTTCTATTTTTTTTAATTTATACTTCAAATTATTAGTCATATGTAGAGTTGAAAGAAACGGTGTAGACCTGTATTTAGGTTTTTTTTCTATCGATCCAAAACTGCTCAATCGTGTTTCTAATAGCTTTTGACTTTAAATAATTGAAAACACTAAACACGTTAAAAAACCGACTTCCATCGCAACAAATTAGTACATTTTTGCATTATTATTTTTGGTTTTTGTTAATTTTCTACTAAAGTACTACACCGATTTTGATAAAATTTATATGGGACCACACGGGAAGCACTAACTTTCAAATAAAGAAAGAATCATAAAAATCGGTTCACCCAGTCAAAAGTTCTGAGGTAACAAACATAAAAAAAAAACATACAGACGAATTGAGAACCTCCTCCTTTTTGGAAGTCGCTTGAAAACATCATCAACAATAAGGGTATTTTTTTTCAACGTTGGGTCTTCTATCATTCAGGAGTAATTTACCTCAAAAATAACGAAAACCTGTAATATTACCGCTTTAAGCCGCTGTATTCGTATCGTTGACAGATTTGTAAGCAAGTATAAAAGACTCAGTTATCTCTGGTATAAGCAATATTGAACGCAAAATGTGTTCAATTTCGGACACATAAAGCATTGTATACCTACTTATTTGCAGATGAATCGGCCGAGCAGTACCTTCTGATGACTGCATGCTCCTCGGAGGAATTTTTGCGTCCCCTTAACACCAGTAATGTGTTTCCACGACTCTCCGACCCTAGAAGTATGTTACCCAAATCCAAGCCTTTTTTAGGTGTTCTAGTAAAAACGACCGTCACGATAGTAATTAAATTGTAGTGTAATACACATTAGATAGATAGATGGATAAAACATTTATTATTACACGTATTAATTTGGCAATGCAAGACAACTTAACAATATTTTACTTATTGTTTACGTACAATAGTTTCTGAATATTTTGCGACTTTTTAACTGATCACATGGTGTATATTTTTTGTAAAAATCTATGTAAAATGACGTATTAAGTTGCTTTGTATAAGTTGTAAAATGACAATATGGCTGAAACAAACATGATATGCACTATGAGCAGAGTACTTGCTATGAGCGTCGTTGGTTTTCGCATATCCGGCTCGAAGGACCATGTTAAGGGCCTAGTTTGAGGAAAATTAGGGTTTTTAATTATTTTAATGAATAAAAATCACTAGGTGCGATTGCCGTTGGTATGTATTTTTGTCTCTGACAATGTTGCTACATATAAAAAAATACTACTAAATTTAATGTTTTCAACAGTAGTAGGTACCTACCTCTTGTCTGAAAATCATGTCCCCAATTAGGGGAGATGAGTGCTATTTATTCGAGTTACCTTTTGTCAGTCGTCAAAAACTAAATTTTGTTCTATATATGTTTGAAACAAGACCGTCGGTGTCTTCCGGGATGGTTGGAATCCTGCCACGTATATGCACAACCGTTTTTTAGAATTTCGATTTCATATGTACAACAACATGACGTGAAGGACAACATCGTGAGAAAACCTGCACTCGCCTGCGCAGAAACTTGAATGAAGGCTGTGTGTGAAGTCGACCAACCCGCACTGGGAACGCGTGGTCGACTAAGACCTGATAGCCCTAATTCAGGGTAGGCTCGATCCCTTCGGTGAGGACGATTATGAGCTGATATAAATGATGTCTGAAATACTTACATAGAAGTGACGACAAATTTTTCCAGTCTTATTTATGTTACTCATCTTGTAATTTTGACGAATTATAAACAAAGCGAGTAATGGAGTACGTCTTATGTTTTTTTAATTTTCAGTAGAAGGGTTCTATACAACCTCCGTTTCTACCCCAATAGCACTTACGATTGCATTTGGCTGCACTTCACCTGATGGTAAGTGTCGATGCAGCCGAGGATGTAACACGCAAGCTCAAATAGTGCACATTCACTCTCGTCTTAAAGATTTCTAAATTATACGAATCGGTGAACACCGAGGGAATTTATTGCGATCCCTACCACACTATGGACAGACTATGTCCCTACTACATATAGGTATCTAGCGCTTAACTCAGTAGGTTCCTGCAGTAGTGGAGCGGCGCTCAGTGAGACATATTTATTGAGATCCCTACCACACTACAAACAGACTATATCCCTACTACATTTTTTTTTTTATTTTTTTTATTTTTATTTATACAATTGATAAAAATAATGTTACAAAAAATTATAATACTAATACCTCAAAAACCTTTACAGGTTTATCCGTGTACTAGTTACTGTCGTTGCTGACAAAATACACTTAAGCTGAGTTTTCTACCCTATGTTATCAAAAATCAAACAGATACAAGAAAGAAAAAAAAAAGAAGAATAAGACAATATATCAGTATTACAAAAATGAAATATGTATCCACCTATACGAAAAAACAGGTATCTTGCGCTTAACTCAGGGACCAACTGAACATACAGGTATCTTGCGCTTAACTCAGTAGGTTCCTGCAGTAGTGGAGCGGCGCTCAGTGAGACATATTTATTGCGATCCCTACCACACTATAAACAGACTATGTCCCTAGTCCCTACTACATACTACAGGTCTCTAACGCTTAACTCAGTAGGTCTCTGCGGTAGTGGACCGGTGCTCAGTGAGACATTTTTATTGAGATCCCTACCACACTACAAACAGACTATATCCCTACTACATACAGGTATCTTGCGCTTAACTCAGTTGGTCCCTGCGGTAGTGCAACGGTGCTCAGTGAGACATTTGCGATCCCTACCACACTATAAACAGACTATGTCCCTACTACATACAGGTCTCTAGCGCTTAACTCAGTAGGTCCCTGCAGTAGTGGAGCGGCGCTCAGTGAGACATATTTATTGTGATCCCTACCACACTATAAACAGACTATGTCCCTAGTCCCTACCCTACTACATACTACAGGTCTCTAACGCTTAACTCAGTAGGTCTCTGCGGTAGTGGACCGGTGCTCAGTGAGACATTTTTATTGAGATCCCTACCACACTACAAACAGACTATATCCCTACTACATACAGGTATCTTGTGCTTAACTCAGTTGGTCCCTGCGGTAGTGGAACGGTGCTCAGTGAGACATTTGCGATCCCTACCACACTATAAACAGACTATGTCCCTACTACATACAAGTATCTAGCGCTTAAATCAGTAGGTTCCTGCAGTAGTGGAGCGGTGCTCAGTGAGACATTTTTATTGCGATCCCTACCACACTATAAACAGACTACGCCCCTACCTACATACAGGTATCTAGCGCTTAACTCAGTAGGTTCCTGCAGTAGTGGAGCGGTGCTCAGTGAGACATTTTTATTGCGATCCCTACCACACTGTATACAGACTATATCTGTACTACATACAGGTCTTTAGCGCTAAACTCAGTAGGTTCCTGCGGTAGTAGAACGGTGCTGAGTGAGACATTTTATTGCGATCCCTACCACACTATAAACAGACTATATCCCTACTACATACAGATTACAGGTATCTTGCGCTTAACTCAGTTGGTCCCTGCGGTAGTGGAACGGTGCTCAGTGAGACATTTGCGATCCCTACCACACTATAAACAGACTATGTCCCTACTACATACAAGTATCTAGCGCTTAAATCAGTAGGTTCCTGCAGTAGTGGAGCGGTGCTCAGTGAGACATTTTTATTGCGATCCCTACCACACTATAAACAGACTATGCCCCTACCTACATACAGGTATCTAGCGCTTAACTCAGTAGGTTCCTGCAGTAGTGGAGCGGTGCTCAGTGAGACATTTTTATTGCGATCCCTACCACACTGTATACAGACTATATCTGTTTTACATACAGGTCTTTAGCGCTAAACTCAGTAGGTTCCTGCGGTAGTGGAACGGTGCTGAGTGAGACATTTTATTGCGATCCCTACCACACTATAAACAGACTATGTCCCTACTACATACAAGTATCTAGCGCTTAAATCAGTAGGTTCCTGCAGTAGTGGAGCGGTGCTCAGTGAGACATTTTTATTGCGATCCCTACCACACTATAAACAGACTATGCCCCTACCTACATACAGGTATCTAGCGCTTAACTCAGTAGGTTCCTGCAGTAGTGGAGCGGTGCTCAGTGAGACATTTTTATTGCGATCCCTACCACACTGTATACAGACTATATCTGTACTACATACAGGTCTTTAGCGCTAAACTCAGTAGGTTCCTGCGGTAGTGGAACGGTGCTGAGTGAGACATTTTATTGCGATCCCTACCACACTATAAACAGACTATGTCCCTACTACATACAGGTATCTAGCGCTTAACTCAGTAGGTTCCTGCAGTAGTGGAGCGGCGCTCAGTGAGACATATTTATTGTGATCCCTACCACACTATAAAAAGACTATGTCCCTACTACATACAAGTATCTAGCGCTTAAATCAGTAGGTTCCTGCAGTAGTGGAGCGGTGCTCAGTGAGACATTTTTATTGCGATCCCTACTACACTATAAACAGACTATGCCCCTACTTACATACAGGTATCTAGCGCTTAACTCAGTAGGTTCCTGCAGTAGTGGAGCGGCGCTCAGTGAGACATATTTATTGCGATCCCTACCACACTGTAAACAGACTATGTCCCTACTACATACAGGTATCTAGCGCTTAACTCAGTAGGTTCCTGTAGTAGTGGAGCGGCGCTCAGTGAGACATATTTATTGCGATCCCTACCACACTATAAACAGACCTTCCCTAGTCCCGACTACATACTACAGGTCTCTAGCGCTTAACTTTAACTCAGTAGGTCCCAGCGGTAGTGGAGCGGTGCTCAGTGAGACATATTTATTGCGATCCCTACCACACTGTAAACAGACTATGTCCCTACTACATACAGGTATCTAGCGCTTAACTCAGTAGGTTCCTGCAGTAGTGGAGCGGCGCTCAGTGAGACATATTTATTGCGATCCCTACCACACTATAAACAGACTTTCCCTAGTCCCGACTACATACTACAGGTCTCTAGCGCTTAACTTTAACTCAGTAGGTCCCAGCGGTAGTGGAGTGGTGCTCAGTGAGACATTTTTATTGCGATCCCTACCACATTGTAAACAGACTATGTCTATACTACATACAGTTCTTTAGCGCTAAACTCAGTAGGTTCCTGCGGTAGTGGAACGGTGCTGAGTGAGACATTTTATTGCGATCCCTACCACACTATAAACAGACTATGCCCCTACCTACATACAGGTATCTAGCGCTTAACTCAGTAGGTTCCTGCAGTAGTGGAGCGGTGCTCAGTGAGACATTTTTATTGCGATCCCTACCACACTGTAAACAGACTATGTCTGTACTACATACAGGTCTTTAGCGCTAAACTCAGTAGGTTCCTGCGGTAGTGGAACGGTGCTGAGTGAGACATTTTATTGCGATCCCTACCACACTATAAACAGACTATGTCCCTAGTACATACAGGTATCTAGCGATCAGTGAGACATATTTATTGCGATCCCTACCACACTATAAACAGACTTTCCCTAGTCCCGACTACATACTACAGGTCTCTAGCGCTTAACTTTAACTCAGTAGGTCCCAGCGGTAGTGGAGCGGTGCTCAGTAAGACATTTTTATTGCGATCCCTACCACACTGTAAACAGACTATGTCTGTACTACATACAGTTCTTTAGCGCTAAACACAGTAGGTCCCTGCGGTAGTGGAACGGTGCTCAGTGAGACATTTGCGATATCCCTACTAGATACAGGTCTCTAGCGCTTAAATCAGTAGGCTCCTGCGGTAATGAAGCGATGCGGGAAGGGTGTGGCAACGTTTTATTATTGACTCGAGACATCAGTCGTGCCATCCCAGGGCTGTGACGTACGGCAAATGTCGCCCCGTCACCCGCACCGTTCGGCAGGAACCTATACTGAGTAAAGCGCTAGACCTATACTTACGTAGTAAATCCTATCCGTTTAATATTTTTAATTGGCTCTTTAAGTTTAATACAAGTAGTAATATTTAAATATACAGTAAATCAGTTTCACATAACCCATTGTGAACTGGGTAACTCGTCAAAAATGCCCCCCCGGGTCATACCAGCCGCAAAGGAGCACATGACACACATCGCGTTGCCGCGTTAGATGGCAATGGACAACCTTTGCAGCAGGTATAGGTCCTATCCTACTAATATTATAGATGCGAACGTTTGTAAGAATCTATGAATGTATGGATGTATGTTTGTTACTCTTTCACGCAAAAACTACTGAACGGATCCCGCTGAAATTTGGTAGGTAGACAGATTAGGACCTGGATTATCACATGGGCTACTTTCTTTCACGCTCCCGAGCCGCAAGCTCTGCGCAACCTCGAAAAGTCTTAGAAACGTTGTCCACGCGGGTGAAGCCGCGGGAAAAAGCTAATAGTCTTTATTCTTTGCCTATACACAGTATATATTAGTACTAACGTAGCCTATACACATAATTCGAAAGGTTACATAATGACGAGGACGGCGTCTTTACAAAGGCTATTTGCAACGGCAAAATTTTTTCTTATCGCAGTCTTTAAGTTTAGCTCATTGCTAGATGTTTTACACCCCTAACGTTTGCTAGGGAACGAGCGACAAAGCAGGTGCGGCTTAAGCGAAGAGCTTCTCGCTTGTTTTAGCTTAGTTTAGCTTAGCTTTAAGTATGTACAGAAGTATGAAAAACTCCTGTTGTTGCGAGACGTTTTATATTTCCCTGAGCTCTTCTCTTGTGTAGTTTATTTGAGTCTCTGAGTTGCGTTTTACTTAGTCCAGAATTGAAACTATTTTATGAAATAAACTTTATAACATTATTTTGTACAGTTCCGCAACGCAGTAAGGTTGACATAGCAAAGGTGCGAGCAGCCGACTACACGAGGACCTCAATAGAAAGCAACGAGGATTTATTGGCTGACCCTGAAGAAGGTATGTACCAGCCCCTCTATAGTTGAGGCGCTTGCAACTTCTTTTTATCCACAATTGATAAGCTCTTGGCATCATCTCACCTGATGGTAAGTGACGATGATGCCGAAGATGGAAGCGGGATATGCCAAGATTCCCCAACGCAATGGGGATATGGTTATGTTATTTTCAAGCCGGAACACATCAATGCTGTTAACAATGATGTTTGGCGGCAAGACTTAGATTAGATAGTTGTAGCTAGGCTACAAAAATACCCCAACACCAACCAAACCGAGTCTTACAAAGTTGACTATCGAACCCGCGACCTTCTGGTGTGAAGCGAATGGACGAAACATTACGCCACGAGGCGATTACTGGTATAAAAAAATCCTTTTTATGAAAATGAGATACTGACAAATGAAAATAAAGCACAGCACAGCGTAAAGGTCTGGTAAGGAATACAAAAAAAAAAATCTAATTCGATTATAATAAATCTAAGTATAAGCATTCAGAATTTAGATGATTACAACATGTTGCCCAAAATGAAAGAGATGATAATAAATGAATTGTACAGACAGACTGTGCATACTTTCTCGCCATCATCATCATCATCATATCAGCTCATATACGTCCCCACCGAGGGGCTCGAGCCTACCCTGAGTCAGGGCGATCAGGCCTTAGTCGACCACGCGGGCTTTTTATGAAAATGAGATACTGACAAATGAAAATAAAGCACAGCACAGCGTAAAGGTCTGGTAAGGAATACAAAAAAAAAATCTAATTCGATTATAATAAATCTAAGTATAAGCATTCAGAATTTAGATGATTACAACATGTTGCCCAAAATGAAAGAGATGATAATAAATGAATTGTACAGACAGACTGTGCATACTTTCTCGCCATCATCATCATCATCATATCAGCTCATATACGTCCCCACCGAGGGGCTCGAGCCTACCCTGAGTCAGGGCGATCAGGCCTTAGTCGACCACGCGGGCCCAGTGCGGGTTGGTCGACTTCACACACAACCTGCGAGTTTCTCCGCAGGCGTATGCAGGTTTCCTCACGATGTTTTCCTTCACCGTTAAAGCAATCGGTAAGTATATGTACGTAAGTTTTTGAAAAACTCATTGGTACATTGGCCGTCCAGATTTGAACCCGGTACCTCTGGTTAGAAGGACCGAGTCGTTACCGGTTGAGCCACCGACGCTTTTTAGACGCTTCATCATCATATCGTATTCAAAATAAAAATCGTATACGCTTACTTAGTAGTGTTAGTAGCTATTATTACTTGTGTGTAAAGATCATAACAATAGGGGTGACGACAGCATCAGAAATAAATTATGAACTCTTGATCACTATACTGCCCTCCTACTTAAACCTCGGAAAACCTTACTCGTTTTGTTTTCCATCAAGTCTTCGATTTTTAATTCGCCAAAATCACAAAATGAGTACATATATGACGCTACTAAACTATGACGTCACACCTAGGTATTTCAAACATTTTTAGAACAAAATGTCGTTTTTGACACATGATAAAAAGTAAATCAAATGACTAGCATTCGTCATCCCTATAGTGACTAAAAAAAGAATAAATGTTCTTGTATCAGACTCGTGAAAAATTGACATATAATTAGAGTTTGTATGAAGAGTTCTACTGTAGTTTAGGCCTTATTAGTAACATATACCTAATATTTGTATAGGGGTACCTTATTCCGATTTTCTTCTTGAATATCGATTTACTGCGTGTAGTAGACTATAAAAAGTTATAATAACGTACAGAGTGTCATCTAAATCGTTAGTCATTTTTGAGAAAAATGGTAATTTTTTACTATGGTGGAAACCGTAAAAAATAGTGTTTTTTTTGCTATTGTGGAAACTCTAAAAAATAGTATGTTTTTACTATGGTGGAAACCCTAAATAATTGTATTTTTTTACTATATTGGAAACCCTAAAAAATAGTATTTTATTACTATGGTGGAAACCCTAAAAAATCAAGAAGAGAAATTCGAATAAAACGGCTGGCGATATGAAAAAAAAAACACTAAAAATAAAAATCAAAATAAAAAATAAAAATAAAGGTTTTAAAAAACAAAAAAACCGACTCCAAAAAGAAATACACTCAAAATTATGAAATACTATTTTTACAAATATACGAAATTAACCAACAATAACGAAATCAAACGTAGGCACATATCAAATTAGAGGCCAAAAATTTTTTGAGGTCGGTAACAGCACACAACTACTTTTCTATTAAATATTTTAGACTCGGTGGATTTGCTGGCACCGACCGACGTAAAAAAGATTGTAAGCCCTTAATTTGATTCTTACCTACCTATAATTTCGTTATTGTTGGTTAACTTCGTGTATTTATAAAAATATTTCATAATTTTGAGTTAATTTCTTTTGGTAGTCGGTTTTTAGTTTTTTACTTTTATTTTTACCATAATCTTTAGGCCTGTGACGTCATCAGTTGAGAAACTCTAAAAATAAATTCTTACTTATCCTTATCCTTACTAATATTATAAATGTGTTTGTTTGTTTGTTACCTTTTCACGCTTCAACACCTTAACCAATCTTCATGAAATTGGGCATGCAGGTAGCCTGTGTAACCGGGAAGGACATAGGCTACTTTGTATCCCGTGAAAATAGCATTATCCGATGCAGTTCCTGAGGGAACTGAAAATATACCTACCCTTTTTTTTGGTTAGTTTCTTTAACATTGCAACGGAACAATGGATTGTTGTGATTTTTTGCAAAGAGATGTTTGAGGAGATGGGAAGTAAGCTACCACAATATTATCTAAGTCTGCCGCCAAACATTAGTGTTAACAACATTGATGTGATCCAGCTTGAAGATAAGATAGCCAGATCCTCATTGCGTTGGTAAATCTTGGTAAGCCCGCTTCCATCTTCGGCATCATCGTCACTTACCATCAGGTGAGATGATGTCAAGGGCTTTCCAATTGTAAAAAAAAAGTTCCATGAGTAGAATCCACTGTAAGGTTTTGGCCTAAAATACCCCTTTATCAATGTAGCTTATGTAGTGTAACAAAATTGGTGCAGGTCCCGTTAACTGGGGCTTCTACTCATCATACTGAACAACTTTTGTTCTACGACTTTGCTGAAATAGCTAAAAAAAAACATAAAACTCGATCAGTTGATCTACCACTTTAGTGTATTTTTGTATGGAGAGACCATTTTATTTTGGACTTTGACTATAGGTTCTTCGGAAAAGTTGTTCAATATGATGAGCAGAAGTCCTACGCCAATTTTGTTACACCCTGTTTGTTTTGTTTGACTATATCTCACCTGACGATGTAGTCGAGGATGGTACACGAACACTCAAATAATGTCTAGACACTTTTGCCTTGAAGATCCCCAAATTGTAGGAGTCGGGAAACACAGACGCAGGCAAGGAGTTCCACTCTATCGTTGTCCGCATATTAAATGAGGAAGCGTAACGCTTCGTGCGTATAGGCTGAATATCAACAACAAAGGGGTGGAACCTCCCCCTGCGTCTCGTTGACCGAAGGTGGAATGGAGCTGGGGAAGTAAGATCGTGAAGTTCTTGTGCACACTCTCCGAAGTATAGCATTTATCTACTTCTGTAGTGTAATGGTACTATTTGTAAGGTAACGGGTGACTTGTTTTACAGCCCAGTTAGATATAGACCCATGGGCGTGTCCGAACCCTCCAGACAGGAGGTATACCGTCCTCTGGAAAAAGGGGGTCGTGCAGGTCTACCGCACGGAGGATGATGCGAACAACAACAAACCTATATCATACGACTTCGTGCCCTTCCAGAAGTACATAACAGACTTGGGCAGGCTGCAGGAGATGGTGACTGACGGACCTTTGTAAGACTATCCTACTAATATTATAAATGTGAAAGTTTGTATGTATGGATGGATGTTCGTTACTCTTTCACGCTTCAACCACTGGACGGATCGGGATGAAACTTGGCACACATATAGGTTAGGTCCTGGATTAACATAGAGGCTACTTTTTATCCCGATTTCTTAAGTGGTTCCCGTGGGATAGCTAATTAACTCTCTCTTCTTTGTTAATTTATGTCACGTCGCAATGAAGCGAAGGATTGACGTGCTAATTATTACTGATTATCTTATTGACTACTAATTAGCATAGCCCGACATAGTTCCCAAGGGGTCTAGAGTTGACTCAGTTCCCACGCTCGACAGCACGACAAACATAAACTCTATGTTCACGCGAAAACTAACTAACTACTGAATATATCTGACTGAAATTTGTTAGGTAGACAGCTTAGGACCTCGATTAACATACATAGGCTACTTTTCTGCAAGCTCGCGAGCTGCTTGCGGCTCGCGCACTGCGCACCTTCGAAGACAGTCATAGAAACTATTTTCTAGCGAGCGAAGCCGCTGGCAAAATCTAGTCCTCTATAACTGTTGTAAACTGCTAATTATACCAGCACCACGCGTCAAGACCATCGGAAATTATCGCATTTTAAAGTGATTTTTGGCATTATGTTGGTCGATAAATAAATTTTAATAATTATCATTGTATTGCTTACCAATAATTTCCAATGGAGAACTTGTGGTCAATGCCGGTTTAGGGTTCCTGACTCAAATGGTAAAACGGAACCCTATTATTAAGACTCCGTCTGTCACCAGGCTGAATTTCATGAACCGTAATAGCTAGAAAGTTGAAATTTTCACAATAGGGATGACGACAGCATTAGATATAAATTATGAACTCTTGATCACTAAATTGCCCTCCTACTAAAACTTCGGAAAACCTTACTCGTTTTGTTTTCCATCAGTTCTTCGATTTTTAATTCACCAAAATCAGAAAATAAGTACATAAATGACGCTGCGATTTTTAATACACCAAAATCAGAAAATAAGTACATAAATGACGCTGCTAAACTATGACGTCACGCCTACGTATTCCTAACATTTTTAGAACAAAATGTCGTTTTTAACAGATGGTAAAAAGTAATTCATTCGTCATCCCTATTGATGTTTTTCTGTTGCTTCTTTAACAAAAAATACAAAAAAGTGAAAAAATAATATCTCTATTATACAAGTCTATACAAAAAACGTGGTTTTTTTTAACATAAAGAAACTAGCGCCATCTAGTATGATGGTTCGGAACCCTATGTGTGCGATTTTAATAATCAGTTTTTTTTTAATTTGAGTGCGTAGAGAATTTGTGTTTGATTATTTTTTTTCGTTAACATTTGTCGAAATTGCAGACATGCATTTTCCTTATGGTTGTAAATAATTGACAGTCAAGCCTACTTTAACTCTCGACGGAAAAGGGACTATTATAAGTTTAACCGTTAAACTTATAATATCTGTCTTTCAATCGGGGGTTAAACGTTAAACTTCAACGTATGTATCTGGCTGTGGCAAAGTAGCTCCAAAATGGATGAACCGATTTTGGATTCAGTTGCTTTTGTTTGAAAGGCGACTTGATCGAGAGTGTTCTTGGCTATGATTTAATAAAACCTGTTCATCCGTTCATGGAGATGGTTAAATGCTTCCCGAAACGGTATGAAGAGGGACAAATATATACTCGTATTTTGGCAAATTTTGATCGGTCGGCCGACAGTGGCGTTACGAATAGGGCCGCTACCTCCTGTCCGGAAGGTCGTGGTTCGAATCCTGCCACGTACCAATATGTTTACGATTTTGATTTCATACGTATATTTATTCGTTGCTCTGTGGTGAAGGAAAAATCGTGAGGAACCCTGCACACGCCTGCGGCGAAAATCTTAGGTTGTGTGTGAAGTCAACTAAACCGCATTGGGCCCGCGTGGTCGACTAAGGCTCGATCGCCCTAATTCAGGCTAATTCGAGCCCCTCAGTGGGGACGTATATATGAGCTGATATGATGAGGCAAGATTTAATTCAAAATGGCGAAAACCAAAATGGTCGCCGAAAGTGAGTTTGGTTGAAATTTTGTAGGAAAATTTCATAAGGACGTCCACTGCTGGACATAGGATTTCCACGGCGACCGGTTCTGCGCTACCCGCATCCAGCAACTTCCCGCGACCTTCACCAAGTCATCGGTCCTGCGTGTGGGAGGCCTGCCTACACCACGTTTTCCGGTGCGTGGTCGCCACTCGAGAACTTTACTGCCCCAACGGCCATCTGTTCTACGAGCAATGTGCCCCGCCCACTGCCACTTAAGTTTAGCAATTCTGAGAGCTATGTCGGTTACTTTGGTTCTCCTTGGGAAATTTATAATGCTAATGAATAAAGATTTTAAACTGCCGTAACACGTAACATTAATTATATTGAGATATTTTTCCAGGAAGTCCTTCTGTTACCGCCGCCTGAGCTACCTGGCTTCTAAATTCAAGCTGCATGTCCTGTTGAATGAACTGCATGAGTTAGCCCTTCAGAAGGCCGTACCTCACCGGGACTTCTACAATATTAGGTTTGTCCTAATCCTATAGTATATGTTACCCCTATATTTGGTATTGCAGTACCTATTTCACTTTTTCATTTTGAGGGTTTCGTACTTAAAGGGTGCCAACGGGACCCTTTTACTAAGCCTTCGTTGTCTATCCGTACGTACGTCTGTCCGTAGTAGATTGGTTCAGCTATAGAACTACTTTTTTTTTTACCTGCATCACTTTCTGGCTATACCTACGATTGGTATTGATGGATTCCTCGTGATTTCCCGAACACGTGACCGGAGTCGTAGAGTACCATAGTGGTTGGGGTTACGGCCTATCAAAGATGGTGGACAACCAGCTTCGTAAAAATAGCGATTTTACAGGCGATTTTATAGGCGATAAAGGTGAGGCAACTTGTGCGTTATGTATGAAAGGAAGGAACTACCAACATATACATAGTTTATGGTACATACTTCTAAACAGATAAAAGGTACTCTTTAAAACTACCTAAATCGGTGTAATTTTGACGCTTCTAAATCCTGCAAGCAGGTGATCTTCAGCTGATATATTATTTTCGTAAATAATTAGGTAGTGGTTCTTTCTAACTTACATAAATCCAAAACTTCTAAATCCGACTTAAAATAGGAGTACTAACTTACGGGACAAAATTACTTAAACGCATTTATAGAACAACTTATGTTACGTTTACTCAACACTCAAAGGTCAATGTCCTAAGACACGAACTACACTCGACAAACACTTTTGCTTTTATTCACAATTGGTAAGCCAGATGAGATACTATAGTTACTTCGAGATGTTGCACTTCCTTATAAAACGAAAATACCAACGCATTTATTCACCTACTCCTTTTTACTGTCCGACAATACATGGGAACATGGGTAATAAGGCGCTCGACTTAGCGGTTATAACTGTGCGTACACGGGAGGCGCGCGAATTGCTGCGGCGACTGTACAGCGTCCTAGCCCCTAGCGCTGACGAGCGGAGGTACTTTTCTCGCCTGCTCGACCGAGTGACGGGGGCCTGCCTTGGCATCATCTCACCTGATGGTAAGTGACGATGATGCCGAAGATGGAAGCGGGCTTACCAAGATTACACTGCACCGATTTAAAAGGTATTGATGTTGCATGTTTCATTCATACACTTTTAATAGATATTTGTAATAGTTAATGAGTTACGAGTATCTTATGAAATATCGATTTTTAAGCAAATGCTTAGTGACGTTTCATCGAATAACTAGGTAACTATCCATTTTAATGAAATCTATGTTATTACCAGTGACTTATATATTACTGTGGGTCAAAGTTTGTTGTTTATGATTGTTTAAACACAAATGATCAAGCTTCAGTGCGCGACGCGGTGCGCAGCGAAGGTCATTTCCCGCCTCGCCCGCGGCGCCTGCCACCCGCCACGAGTTGCAACTCTCGCGACCGATATGCGCAATAGGTAGGTATATCTCAATGAGTCATCATTATCTCAATATCTTAGTTTTAAAAATTTTAGTTTTTCTAAATTGAGGACCATACCATTTTCTGTGTTAGTGCTGTGCCGTCGATACTTCTAAATAATAATATACGTCATTGGAAAGGAAAAACTTCTAAAGCGCCAAAATGTCATTCGTGGAAAATGAGGTTCAAAGTTTTTTTTTTGGAAAAAAATTCATTATCTTTTTTATTATTAAGTTTAGCTAGTTTATTCAAAAGAAGACCATCATTTAAAAAAATATATCTAAATATTGAAGATATTTATAGGGTTTTATCTCGTTTAGATCGTGAAATAACTGTCGCATAAGCAAAAATAATTTAAAAAGTAAGAAAATATTAGTCAGGAAAAAAATGCTTATCTCCATTAAAACTTAAGAATACATGCATTTAAAATATGCTAATAAGCTGTAATAATCTGATACTAGTACCCAAAAGTGTAATGTAATGCTAAGTGACTTGAATTATATTGGTCTGTGGAAAGAAAAATTGCTAAATAACATTTATCATAACTACATGCGACACATAATAAATGCTTAAGAAGCGTTATGCCACAAGGGGTTTTGAAGAAAAAAAGCTTACTCGCACAAACCTCGTATATTAAATGTAATTGAATGATTAAACGCTATTTCATTGACAGGTTTTAAGAAATAAATTGACTTATCACGTATAAGAGTATAATGTGTTACGTTAAAAATAATTGCCTAGTCGTTATAAATAATTAAGAAGTAGTTATTGCTTTATATTTTTTCAAAGTATAGAATTTAACCAAACAGTAACTTTCACTTTCATTGTGATTAAAAACCAGTTTCATTTATTTAGATCATCAGTTTTATTCTTTTAATTAATTGCAAACTTCACATAAAAACTTACTAATTAAATGGAGGCAAACTAAAGTCACTCACTTCTGAGATTAAACATAGTAAAAACTTCTCTTCTATAAATATTAATTATTATTTTTTATTATAGGGAACACCATAGCTTCAATTAGACTTGCTTAGCTTAAAAACCTACCTTTTATGGCAATTACACATCGATTTCATAGATTAATTTCTTTAGCTTTCAATTTGTTGGTTTACGTCAGACACTTCACTGCTAGGGCCAGCATTGTCAGTTATGTCTTTTCTTTTTTTTAATTGTTTATTTCGTTGGCTTTTAGTTTTTCTCTTTTTGCATTTTTTTATTGTTAGATGTATTAAATCCGTATCATCTGATGCTTCCCAGGAAGACGAGGTCAATGTAAACGGCTCTTCGTCAGAATAAAGTCAACGTTTTTAAAACTTAACTCTTTTATGTTTCCTAATTTTTCTCTGCTAGCATTTCAATTTCGTTCTTTGGTAAGAGTTTCTTCATTAGTTCTAGGTTTTTCATTGCTTGTTTGAGATTTTCTTTTTCGAGGTTTAGATTTCAAATAGGTTTTTTATCACTTTTTTATGTTTCTTTGTTAGGTGTTTGTTTACTTTTTTCAGGATTTTTTTATATTGATTCTCAATTTTCTCAAAGTTGGTGTCGACTTCTTTTTTAAGTTGTTCTTCTTCAATCACGATTTTAATTTTATCAACAGGGTTGTTGTTAATAATTGCTTCTTCCTCGGCCTTTATTTGCTGTTAACAAATTTCAATCTCTTCTTCTCGAGATAAACATTGACCTTGAGAAGTTTATTTTATAAGCCCAGGAGCCGAAATTTGTCAGGTTATTATCTCATGAGCGGCGCCAGTGCCCATAGCAGGATGTAGGAGCTGAGAAGCCGCAGCCTGCTGAGTTGTTGTCTTGTGAGCGGTGCCGGTTTTCATAGCAGGAGGTAGGAGCTCAGGAGCCACAGCCAGCTAGGTCGATGTCCCGTGAGTGGCGCAGGTTTACATTGCAGGAGGTTGGAGCTCAGCAGCTCAGGTGTACTTAGTCGTCATCCCGTGAGTGGCGCTGGTTATGTACACCAGCGCCTACCAGGAGGTAGGAGCTGAGCTGCAGCAGCCTGACTGGTTTACTACTGTCTACCTGAATGTGTTCTGTAGAACTCTGCAATGTAACTCAGCGGTTCGTGTTAGATCGCTTATTAATGTAATCCTTAATTATTGCATTATTGCATTGCGTTTGCTTTTCATGAAGACTGAAAACAAAAGATGTGTATTAAATTGTTTATAGTTTTCTAATCTTTAAACAGTAATGTAAATCATCAAATACATAATAGGTACCTACGAGTAACTATTACGTTCGTTAGGTATTTAATGAAATATGAATTGTATTGTACAATCTAATCCTTTATTTAAAACTAGCTGTCCTGGCGAACTTCGTACCGCCTCACAAACTCTTCACTTTACTGTACTCTACACTACACTGCACTACACTCCACTACACTATACTACACTCTATACAACACTACACTACAATCTACACTACACATGTATGGGTAATGTACGGGAACGTTAATTTCCTTATCTTTTATTCCTACACTGGAAAGTGGAAACTTGCAAAGTAAATAGGCACTATTTGAGCTTGCGTGTTACATCCTAGGCTGCATCGGCAGTTACTATCAGGTCAGGTGCAGCCAAACACACTTAAATAAAAAAAAGTCGATGTTTTAATAGTCATTCTGCTATCCATGGTTAAGACAAATCCAACAAACCAAAAATTATGAAAATCGGTCCAGCCGCTCTTGAGTTATAAATGGTGTAAACAGCCTGACTTGTAAAAAAACTGTGAAAACTGATTCGGTTTACGATTTAATCCAAGTTGGTTTGCTTGAGAAACGTGTTTAGGCTTCAACGCCTCATTTTTATACTATATTTCGCCGAATGAATCAAATATAACTTTAAAATACAATATTTCCAAAGATATTTATTTCATCTGTATATGTAAAACAAAGTCGTGTTAGTGACACCATTTACAACTCAAGAACGGCTGGACCGATTTCGCAAATTATTTTTTGTTGAGTTCGTTATTGTCAGAAGGTTCTTATGTAGGTTAGGGTAGGGTAGGGTAGGGTGGGGTAGTGTAGTGTAGGGTAGGGTAGAGTAGGGTAGTGTAGGGTAGTGTAGGATGGGGTAGGGCAGGGTAGGGTGGGGTACTGTAGTGTAGGGTAGGGTAGAGTAGGGTAGTGTAGGATGGGGTAGGGCAGGGTAGGGTAGTGTAGTGCAGTGTAAGGTGGAAGGAAGTTCACCGGGACAGCTAGTTAGTAATAAAAGAATACTGGAGGGTCGTTAAACCTGCCTTTTTGTATCCAAAACACAGATCACAAAAATATAAGAAATAAAAAAAATACTCTTTTTCAATAACCAACGACATTTACTTCGTGAATCACTCGCGCAAACTGATGAATGATGACGTTTACAACGATTGACGTGGCGAGTGACTCAACGAAAGAATCGACAAATTCGATTAGGTTTAGACTGTGTCATCCATAATATGTGTGCGTGGCTTACTTACAGTGCAATAGCACAGATTACTAAATAGTTACTTCGTGCAATAGTTTGTCTTCGAGGATATAACACAAAAGCTAAAATACTTCTCAACTTAATAAATATAGCATTTTTTTTCTTATACATACTGAATAAGTGATGAAGACAAAAATATTTTTGCTAATGTAATGAAGTAATACCAATCGGTTATCGAAAAATTGCTTGAGTGCCACAGGTACTCAAATCTTGGTCGTTTACTTTTTCTAAAGCGCCAAACAGGTCCTAAACAACAGTAATCAATAATTGCTAACAGATCGATAGTCACTAAAATTTAAGTAAAAAAGTGCTAAAAAGACAATTTTATTAAAATGTGAGTCAACGAAAATATGCTTATATCCTGGAAATTAAAGAACGTGGATGGAAAAAATATCTTAAGTGACATATATTTGAAAAACACTAAAAAAGGGGCGCTTTAGTCGCGTAGAGGGCGAAGATAAGAGAAAATTCACGAATTTTCGATATACTAAAGCGCCAAAAAAGTGCTCTGATTGCTTCGAAACTTACACAGATCGACGCAGAAAAAAAATTGCTATCGAACCATATATACAACTCATTTTGGTCAAAATGGCGCTTTAGAAGTTTTTCCTTTCCAGTGACTAATAATCCATTTTTCACACATTGTTAACAATTGTAGAGTATTTTATTAATTACATACCTACTCATAATTAAAAATAATTTATAGGTATTGCTAAAGTTAAAACTAAAAAATAAAATTGTAAAGTTCTCGACTTGAAAAGCTCTTATAAGTCCCAAAAAATACTTATTTCAGAGTTTCAGAGTTTTTCGTGCGAGGGAGACACAACAATTAAGGCGAGGTATTGATTGGTACAGTTGTCTCTGTCTTTTTCTTTACGTGTAAAGAGTAAAGAAAATAACCACACTCTTTCACTTTTTCAATGGTTTTTCGTTTCGATCAAAAACTACAAGTCACATTATTCACTTTCTATTATCATAACAAATATTTTTGTATATTTTTTTAAATACTTCAAAATATGACGATAGTAAATTTACTACATCAGTATTGTCATAATTTTTACTTTAGTATAGGTATAAATTTTTTTTGACGAATTTCGATAGTCTTTTTTCTCTTTTTTTATCATAATTTTTTAGATTTTTAAGTGTAGTTTTCTTTTTATTATGACATGGCATTTTGCAGCTGAAACTTTATATTTAACAAAATTTCCTTTAGGTTCTTTTTTTATTATGACATCCCTTTTACAGCCGAAGATTATACTTTTTTTCTTTATTTAAATTTTGATTTTTTTCTTTATTTATATCTTTAAAAAGGATTTTTTTTATTATTACTCCATCGAGTTATATTGTACTATTACTCATGTATTGTTGTCTTGTATCATTATTTTATTCTAAGGCATGGCCCCATTTACAGCTGAAACTATACAATTTTATTTATTTTTATTTAGATTCTTTTATGACCTGTGCACAACCATGTGTTTTCTTTTTTCTCTTTCTCTCTGTGGTGATACTGTCTGAACGGAACTTTAGTGTAATTAGGATAGGATGACGTAACCAAGTGTTCAACATTGTACCTATGTTTTTAAACATATAAATAAAAATAAATAAATTAGTCATAACTAGAGTTGAAAGTAACGGTGTAGATCCATCTTTGGGATTTTGTTCAATCGAGCCAAAACTGCTCATTCGTGTTTCTAGTATTTTTGACAACCTTGGGTTCTTTATCGTATAGGAGTAATTGCAGTCAAAATTAACGGAAATCTGTAATATTACCACCTTTATTGAATCTAATCGATTGATTTCAGACTTAAGTTTATGTTTTTGAATTGTCGCATTTTACAGGAATTGTTCACACAATTACGGTAGTGTTTTGTAAAAAATACTAGTTCGGTCCTTCTAGTTCAATATGTTGTTGTTTACTTAGTGGTACACGCAATCAAAGTCAAATCTGAAACAAATACTTTTTATCATTTTAAAAGCTTTTTATATCAAGGTTTTTTTTAGTTTTAAATACATTATCTAGTTGACAATAGTATTATATTATTTATTTATTTTTTTTTATTTTTTTTTTATTCATTTTATTTATTCTTACTTAATAATTTATTAAACCTATAAAAGACAAATACAAACTATTCAACATCATCAATCGATACAACATCGAGTGCAGGCAGCGCATAGTGACAGCGGCGCGAGCGTCCGCAGCGTCTGACGACGCTCATATTTTGATAGATTTCTCAGTCATTTTGAACCTTTTTTAATAGCTGCGTATATATACCTCCTTAACACAATTCTTATTAAACTGGCGCAAATCGCGAGAAAGACAAGTGCCTAGTGGAGATCTGTTTACTTAGTTGCCGATACTGGCATTACCTAAAAAAAACTGCTAACCAGACTGAAATTCAAATTTAAAATGTTTATTTAAAATAGGTGCATGTTACATACACTCTTTCTGATGGTCATAAAATAATGATTCTTCATCATCATCAAAGACGTCCACTGCTGGACAAAAGCCTTCCCCTATGATTTCCACGACGACGACCGGATGCGCTTCCCTCATCCAGCGGTTTTCCGCAACCTTCGCGACCGTTTGGGAGGCCTTCTTCCGGTACGCGGTTGCCACTCGAGAACATTACTACCCCAACGGCCATCTGTTCTACGAGCTCTATTATGTGTAAGGATATAGTGATTACATTGCACAATATCACAATCATAATGTCAAATATTTTGTTAAAATTTTTTTTTTTTTTTTTTATTTATTTACCAATTTTAAAACTAAATACAATTTTTTTTATCATCTAGCACCATTAAACCTGAATGGTTTGTCTAGGTGCTCAACAGTCGTCTACGAGCTATATACTTATAAAAACAAAAGAAAAAATATACATATATACATATAAAAATAATAAGTTAAGTAATGCATACCTACATAATATATACTTAACCATACTGCAATGCATATACAGGCTCAGTGAGATACTAGTTACTTCGTAAACACAGGTCACCGGCGTAACAAACGACACACTTCTATTATTGTAGTAGTGTGAGTGCGAACTCCGCAGTCACATATACAGGCTGATTCAACAAATCTAAATCTATCTAGTTAAAAACATACAATCATTAGTTAATAATGTCGAGAAAAAGCATTACTATAATACAAATAATTGTCATAAGGACATGAAAACAATATGACAAAAGAACTAATACATTAAAATTATTTCATTTGTCATTAATGTCTTTGACAAGAGTAGGCCAGTTCACACGGACAGCACCCGTTCACGAGTATAACGCGAGAGACAGCCATCGCTCCCCTCGACCTTACTAAGAGGGAAAGGAACTACCAGACATCTCAATAACTAAACCCCCTTACAGGAAAGTGGACACCCATATCCACGCGGCATCTTGCATGAACCAAAAGCACCTCCTGCGCTTCATTAAGAGGACCCTGAGGCAGTATCCTGACGAGGTGGTGGCCATGAATAGCAACACTCCTCAGACCCTCATGTCGGTGTTTGAGGATATGCAGTTAAATGCGTATGATCTGAACGTGGACATCCTAGATGTGCATGCGGTAAGGATAAAGTTTATGTAAACTTTACATACACCCTTAAGTACATGTTTCCTTTACATTGTAAAGGAAACATGTACTTAAGGGTACGCAGGAGGCTTCGTTTCCATACAAACGTAGTTCCGCTTTAATACAAAAACTACATGACGGATTTAATCCAAACTTTTCCAATATATTGAGTACATACATATCGGTGTTTATAATTAGTTTTCTTCGTAGTAAATTTAAACATAACTAAACGAATGCTTAAATTAGTCTTGTACTGAAAGTTTGAAACTGCTTTTTTTTATCGTTTTATCGACATGTGTCTACTCAATTATTTGCAAAGTTCGAATTCAATCCGGTATGTAGTTTTTCTATTAAAGCGGAACTAAGTTTTTATGGAAACTTGAGCCTCTTGGGGACTCTTTCGTTCCATAAATTAGACTTTGCCGACTTAGAAATTTCATGTTTATTCTGGGCCAGAGATAGAAACTATGAAAAGAATTATTGACTGGAATACTTATTTCTAGATGAACGGAACGATCATTCAAAGAATTTCAGGCAATTAAAATTACGAAAAGAGTGTCGGTGGCGTAACGGTTACGGCCGCTACCTCCTGTTCGGGAGCCGTGGTTCGAATCCTGCCACGTACTAATGTGTTTCCGAATTTCGATTTCATATATTGTACGTTTATCCGACGCTCTTACGGTGAAGGATAACATCGTGAGGAAACCTGCAAACGCCTGCGAAGAAACTCGAAGGTTGTGTGTGAAGTCGTCCAATCCGCACTGGGCCCGCGTGGTCGACTAAGGCCCGATCGCCCTAATTCAGGGTTGGCTCGAGCCCCTCGGTGGGGACGTATATGAGCTGATAAGATGAAGGCAATTAAATAAACTTCTTTTTCATAGTAAAATGTTTTGCACTGCAAGAAAAGAGTATGCTTTAACAAATTTTACCTATACGTACTAAAAGTGTAAATCCTTACTAATATTACGAATTTGAAAATGTGTTTGTTTGTTTGTTACCTTTTCACGCTTCAACACCTTGACCAGTCTTAATGAAATTTGGCATGCAAGTAGCCTGTATCATTGGGAAGGACAAAGGCTACTTTTTATCCCGTGATAATAGCAAAGTCCGATGCAATTCCTGAGGTAACTGAAAAAAAAATCGCAATAGAACAATGGATTGTAACGATTTTTTTTTACACCGAGAAGGTTGAGGAGATGGCAAAAAACATAATTTACTAATTATCATATCTTGACACAGCTCCCGAGGGATCTGGGGAAAATTCATTTCCACGCTCGCGCACGTCAGCGTTGTAGCGGAGCATCGGATTGAAGTGATTTTTGTAAAGAAATGTTTGAGGAAGTGGGAAGTGACATAGACTGCTAATCAGAATAGCGCGATGTACCTTCTGAGGGATCTGGAGAAACTTATGTCCACGCTTGCGAGCTGCTTGTGGCTCACTTACCACTCGCCCTTAGAGACAGTCATAAAAACGATGTCCACGCGAAGCAGTAAAAAAGCTAGTAAATAAATTTATAAATTTTCTTTACTCGTGAGGAGTCAGACGTACGAATGTATTGGTTACTTTTATGTTCGTATTTGCTGTTTCAGGACCGCAATACGTTCCAAAGATTCGACAAATTCAACGCCAAGTATAATCCAGTTGGAGAGAGCAGATTACGAGAGGTCTTTCTGAAGACAGACAACTATCAAAATGGCCTCTACTTTGCGAGAATCGTCAAGGTAAATGGTGTCACATAGTACACACTAAAACAAAAGTGTCGCAGGGTCTATCGTAACTATTCATGACTACCTCTTCTTGTCAAACTCAAGTTATGATAGGCCTGATATTAATATTAGGTTTAACGCTTAAACGATATATAAGTATTACTCTATCACACCACAAATATTGTGTATTTTTATTTCTTTAGTATAGTGTTTCATCTTGGTCCCCTCTACGTGATGCATGAAGTTTCTTCCAGTATATCTCCTGAGCTAAGTCGCTGTGAATCTTTTCAAAACGATTTTGCTATATGATTCTTTTATCAGTGTAGATGACATTTTTTATTTTTTTCTTTTTTCCATTTGTAATGTGATCCTTTTATCAGTAAAGATAACATTTTTTTAAATTTCTTTTTCCTATTCATTATTATCTTGTAGAGAATCGTGGTAGACCTTCGAGACAACAAGTAGTATGTTTATCTCTTTAGTACAGTGCTCCATCTTGGTCTTCTCTACGTGATGCATGAAGTTTCTTCCAGTTCCTGAGCTGAGTCGCGCTCAATCTTTTCAAAACGATTTTGTAATGTGATCCTTATATCAGTGAAGATGTCATTTTTTACTATTTCATGTATTATTCTCCTTTCCGCAGGAAATAATTGTAAACCTTTGAGATAACAAGAAGTATGTTTATCTCTTTCTTACAGTGCTTCATCTTGGTCCTCTCTACGTGATGCATGAAGTTTCTTCCAGTATGTCTCCTAAGCTGAGTCGCTCTCAATCTTTTCAAAACGATTTCGTTATGTGATCCTTTTATTAGTGAAGATGACATTTTTTACTACTTCTTTTTTCCATTCATTAATTATTCTCTCAAAATATCTCGCAGGAAATCAGGGTAGACCTTCGAAACAACAAGTAGTTTGTTTATCTCTTTAGTACAGTGCTCCATCTTGGTTCTCTCTACGTGATGCATGAAGTTTTTTCAGGTATGTCTCCTGAGCTGAGTCGCTTTCAATCTTGTCAAAACGATTTAATAATGTGATCCTTTTATCAGTAAAGATGACATTCTTTACAATTTTTTTTCCATTCATTTAAAATATCTCACAGGAAATCATGGTAGACCTTCGAGACAACAAGTACACGTACATTGAGCCGCGAATATCCATCTACTGCAAGAACCCGAACGAATGGACGAAGCTGGCCACGTGGGCACTAAGTAACGATGTACACTCCCCTTATGTTCGGTGGTTAGTGCAGGTGCCTCGGCTTTAGTGAGTATACATCTCCATATCTCTCTGTTACATTATCTTTATCATACGCACTTTCCCTAGTAAAGTTTGTAGGGACATGTAAGTGTTCACCTTGGTCCAAACCTGGTCATCTCCCTGCTTTGTGAGCCCTCCTTGCCCTGTTGGAGACCCAGTAAAGGACAGCACTCACGGGCTATATAAACACTAACTATTACATTGATCCTCGCGACTCAGTCTATGGTCAACAGTCGACACAAATGAGTTGAGAAAGCTGGCCGCGAGGGTGCTCTGTCATGACGTGTACTCTCTCTCTCTCTCTAAGTGCAGATTCCTCGGCTTTTAAAGCAGTACTTACATCGGAGGCCTTGTGTATCCATATCCTTTCTGTGCACCAGCAGTTGTGTGGTCAAATGAAAGCGGTATTAAATACACATATATTTTTTTTCGTTTCCTTAATTTCTAAATTTGATTTAAATATTGCGACCTATTTTCTTCTGCCTCTTTGTGTAATAATTTTCAAAAAATGCGGTACCGCTATGGTCTAGTACATTAGCAAACACCAGAAGCGTTTATTGCGTGTTTTTAAACTCGATTTCTGTGTTCAATGTGCGAATTTCTTAGTAGACAACGCTTGTGTCACAAGCGTAAGTATGTAAGCTGTGCCTGTGCCTCTACTCTGGCAAATAGTCGGCCGTTCATTAACGACGCACTCATACATTACCTTCTCAGCGACATCTACCGCATCAACAAGCTGCTGAAGAACTTTCAAGAGTTCCTGTCGAATCTGTTCGACCCACTGTTCCAAGTGTCCATCAACCCCAGCTCCAACCCTGAGCTGCACAAGTTTCTTGGGGTAGGTAACAACTTTATTCATACTTGACTTGGTAGTACCGTCAGTCCTTGGCGAAATTTCATCTGATGATAAAGGTACTGAAGGTAAAGCCAGCCGAAAAGTGGCCTTAGACGTCCGCCAACGATCTGGATTGAAACCATAAAGAAGACATGAAGATCAGGGTATTATACCTGAAATGATTTAACTCGCTGAAACCTTGACTCGTTTCAGCGTAGGGGTATAAATGAGACGTACAACTAACGCAACAACGCCCACAAAGACCGATTAGTTGTGCCACCACACAAGCTAGGCAAATCAGACCGATCGGTCAACATCCATTGACCTAATATACAATCGTATACCATTAGAAATAATAAATGCAGCCAAACACTTAAAAGAATATTTAAAAATTGGTGCTTACTTGGCCAATTTTGCAGTTTATGTGAATTGTAAATGCCTTACGTATTATATTTTTTTTTTCGAAATAAAACTAATTTCGTATTTTTTTAATGTAATTAATATGTTGATTAAATCTATATTTTTATTTTTTTAAGCCTTAATTTGCTTATTACAATATAAACTATGACGTGTAACAAGGAAGTTATCAATAAAAATTGTATTGTATTGATGATGATGATGATAAAGTTACTGAAGGCTAGCCAAGAATCCCATATGCAAAGAAATACTGGTTTCATTTCGGAGAGTGTGCACAAAAACTGCACGACCTCATTCCCTCAGCTCCATTCCACCTTAGGTTAACGAGACGCAGGGAGAGGTTCCACCCCTTTGTTGTTGATATTCAGCCTATACGCATGAAGCGTTACGCCTCCTCATGTATTATGCGGACAGCGATGGAGTGCTGGAACTCCTTGCCTGCGTCTGTGTTTCCCAACTCCTACAACTTGGGGATCTTCAAGGCTAGAGTGAATAAGCATTATTTGAGTTTGCGTGTACCATCTTCGACTACATCGTCACTTACCATCCGGTGAGATGTAGTCAAACGCACTCAAATTTTTAATTTAAAAAAATGCATAATTTATGTTTAACACCAGATTTTCAGATATTGATAACCAGGCAGCCGCTGTACTAAAAAGCTTCGGTGGCTCAACCGGTAACGACTCGATCCTCCTAACCAGAGATCTTGGGTTCAAACGGCCAATGTACTAATGAATTATTCGAAACTTACCTACATATATATACTTTGGTCTTTTTGGGACACTACTGTGTTTCACCACATGCTTAGCATTGGCTGTCTGTGGCGCTTATCTTGGTTTTTTAATCTTTTGTTTGCTTTTTGTACTTGGTGATGGTAAATACGTACATACTTTTTATGTAACAAAAATAAATAAATATACTTACCGATTGCTTTAACAGTGAAGGAAAACATTGTGAGGAAATCTGCACATGTGATTCCAGATGTGTATGAAGGTCGCCTTGCACACGTTCGTAGGTGTAAATCTAAATGCCCTACACGTGACCGCGGGTGATGCTATGTGCAACAAAAGGCAACCGCCGTCTATCCCTTGGATAACACGATTAATTGTGCCACACGATAAGAGAGCCACTGTACTACCCAATGGCAAAAGGGCCACATGAAACAAATAGAGCGGCAGCAATTTGCTTTAGTATCTAAGTGGTAAATACCAAGTAGGCGGTATTTCCTATTATTTTCGTATTAACATATCTCGTCATATCAGCTCGTGTATTTCCCCATCGGGGAACTAGAGGCTACCCTGAATTAGGGCGATCGGCGACCACGCGGGCCCAGAGCGGGTTAGTCGAAATCACACACAACCTGCGAGTTTCTTCGCAGGCGTGTGCAGGTTTCCTCACGATGTTTTCCTTCACCGTAAGAGCGTACATACGGAATCGAAATTCGAAAAAACGTTGGTACATAGCAGAATTCGAACTACGACCAGTCCCGGACTGGCCACCGACGCTCGGTTCGTACCTCAAATTAGTCCTATCTTTCGGATCTCGCGGGAATTATACCCAACTCATGGCCTTTTTTCATCTCATCTTCTAAGCAACATTGGAACTGAAATTTGACAGTTGAGTTGCAGCCAGAATGCATTGCGTCTCTCTAGGCCCAGATTCTTTGCCCCCAGCACGTAATAGGCTTCGACAGCGTGGACGACGAGTCAAAACCTGAAAACCCTCAACTAAACGAGAAGATGAAGACGCCTGAGCGCTGGGACCACGAGGAGAACCCACCCTACAACTACTACCTGTACTACATGTACGCGAACATGACCACGCTCAACCAGCTGCGGAGGTAAGTCTCATGGACATACTTGGGATTCTTTTGAAAAGTTAAAGTCTCCAGCTAGGTTGACTGACTACCATACCAAACCAAAATAACCGACATAGCTCACAGAATCGATAAACTGAAGTGGCAGTGGGCAGGGCGCATAGCTCGTAGAACAGATGGCCGATTGGGCGGTAAAGTTCTCCCACGCGGTGGACCGACGACCTGGTGAAGATCGCGGGAAGCCGATGGATGCGGGCAGCGCAGGATCGGTCGTTGTGGAAATCCTTGGGGGATGCCTTTGTCCAGCAGTGGACGATTTTCGGCTGATATGATGATGATGACTGACTACAAACAGAGATAACCATGTGTTGTGCTACAAAAACGATCACAAGTTCTCTGCTCAAAAGAGGTAATGTCATTCTTCAGTCAACCCTGGTTAATATGGTGTCTAATTTGTATTGTTTGAAGTGATTTATAGCATGTGCTATGACGTCTGATTGATAGCGTGTACTTTTCTCTAGTTCCCTCGGGAACTATGTATTTTACGTGGATAGGCTACACTGTGAAGGGCCGTTTCCGTGCTTCGCAATGTATCGGTTGCCGGTTGGTTGCTTCCACTTGGTCAATTATTGGGTTTGCCCTACAACCTTCGACCTTCACAAATCCAGACTTGGTCAATGCAGCTTCGACCAAATATAATGGACTGGCCCTATCCATACATTAAAACAAATACACGCGAACACACGCTCACACCATTATAAAATAGTCTACCGAGTCTCGTTTAAATACAAAGAATGACACAAATAGAGAGTGAGCGGTAGATGGCTGTATTTTTTAATTTAGATTTAGATTTATTTATTTGGAACCAGTTTACAGTATCTTATTTACTACTTACATCCGACTTACATCATGGTGCATGTTAGTACAAATAAAGTAAAATTCCTTAGTAGAGTTACATTCCTTAAAGACCCTACCTTCCACTACGTCAGTACTAATATATATACTTTGCTTCCACGCTAGGATTCCCTGTGTTGTGGTAGGTAGTCTCTTTTATCATGAAACCCATAGCCAAATTCCAAAAAAATTTTGAACTTCCCATACTAAGTTGGCTGATCAGCTGATCGAGTTAGTATTGGAGAGCCAAATTTTTTTTTACGATTTAACTATGTGTTCCATGGGGAAAGTTGTTCAGTTTCATGGGTAGAAGCACCAGTCAAAATAGTTTCAGCTAATTTTGTTACACCTTATATATGCCAGGGGTAAGAAAATTTATGGGGAGTAAAATCAGACTTTATGCGTTATACTTTGGTTGTACCTATAGTATAGTTATTAACTTATTTGGGTGTATGTATGTATGTTTATTTCCTTGGCACTTCCTGTAGCCTATACGGCTTGTTGAATTTTCGAGTGTGAGGTGTCAGAATTGAAAAAAGTAGCCGCCATTTTGAACTTCTTCGTTACTGGACCGCTTGTTTCCAAAATCGATATCTGAGGGTCCCTGAGGATCCTTATCACGAAACCGTTGCCAGAATTGAAAAAAAATGGGCCGCCATTTTGAACTTTTTAGTTACTGGACGGAATGCTTCCAAAATCGATATTTGAGGGTCCCATAAGTCCCTTATAACGAATCCGTTGTCAGAATTCAAAAAAGTGGCCGCCATTTTGACATTTTTAGTTACTGGACCAAATGCTTGCAAAATCGATATCTGAACCCTGAAGTTTCATAACACGAATCCGTTGTCAGAATTGAAAAAAAGAGGCCGCCATTTTGAAATTTTTAGTTACTGGACCGATTGCTTCTAAAGTCGATATCTGAGGTCCCTAATCAAGAATCCGTTGTCAGAATTGAATAAATTGGCCATCCCCCAGCACAGTTATAGTCTTAAGTAAGAAGTAAGCTCCAGTCGTGCGGACAGGCCGGGTTAGAGGTTTTTGGCACGAATGAAACTCGCGGAGTCTTGGGGGGCGAGCCTATTGCGGAACACACAGGTGCAAGGTGCGGCAAGGGCCGCCTCGCGGTGTGTAGATTAACACGTGGAGCCGCTTACGGACAAGCGAGTTTGTACGTAAATAGATGCAAGGGTGACCATACAAAAGTGTTAAATTACGGAGAACTGTTTTATTGGTAATTACCTGCGAGTGTGAATTGGTAACCGCACGGAACTATTAATGGAAAATAAACAGTTTTATTGGCCCGGGGAGCTAGCCAGCTGAGGAACATCGGACTTCCTACTACTTCGGACGTAGTCACGGTTATTTCATAAACTACTATACACATGAATGACACACAACACTGCACAGTTAGATAGGCACTCATAACTTCTAGCAAGTGAGACATTGGGAATCCGCCAAGGTGCAATCAGAGTTGGCATGGGTAAGAGCCTATCTACTGTCTTACGGCTGATTGTTATTTTGCTGTTATTGTGTGGGATTTAACCCTTCAACTCACATAGGCAATATGTTGACCATGAGTGGTCAGTGTTTGGGCATTGACCAACTAATTGAGGGATAGGGCCCATTACATACTCGTGGATTGTTTACTTTGTATGGTACTTCGTAAAATGTCCGAGTCTCATTTTCACCAAGTATGACATTGTCTGTATTTTAGGTCGAGACATTGGACATCTTACGTATTTAGTATTAAGTCCCCTTCTTCTCCAGGCGGCTGGTAGCAGAGAATATTAAGGACTTTATTAGATTATTTTTTCCGCGGTGATACTGCTTGCGGTTCGGTTAACCTCCCCTTTTCCCAGGGACGTAAACTGAACAATGACATTTGCAACACATTTACCCATAATATTGACGGTTTCATCGATAGTTATCCATATATATTTGTTTGTCATTTTGTGTCTTTTGTTTCCATTGTTTGCTTGTATACAGCATCCAAATGAACTTTACGCAGCAAAGATTCTTCAGGAAGCTTCTTTGACGACGAACAGGAACAACAAATATATTTCGCGAAAAAACTACAATAATATAGGTTATTCAGTCTCTTCCATGGAATATTACAGGATACTAGAAATATAATTAAATCAAGATAAAAGTTATCGTCATTTTTTACCGAATTAATTCCTGCAGACAATGGATGTCGGTCACTTGAAACCTTAATTTCAACGTTATGTTTTTTAAGTTTTAAATCAACTTGACACTTAAAGCAATAACTGGACATGATTTCAGGGAATGCTAGCTTGGGGACAGAAGAGCCCTGCATAATTTGTCCCTGAATATTTAAATTTGTTTATTTTTTGTTTGTTTTTGTTTTTTTTATTGATTCCTTATGAATTTATTGTTTAATGGTTTCCTAGATATTATTTTGCTATATACACAAGTTGCAAATTAAGTCTTCGTTTCACATAACACCTTCAAGGAATTCTAGTTTGGGGCCAGGTGAGCCCTGTGTGATTTGCCCCCGAATATTTATATTTCTTTGTTAGTATTTCAGGTTGATTGCTGACGAATTTATTGTTTAATGGTTTCCTAGGTATTATTTTGCTATATACACAAGTCGAAAATTGAGTATTCGGTTCACATAGCACTTACAGGGAATCCTAGTTTGGGGCCGTGTATGATTTGTTCCCGGATATTTGAATTCATTGATGAATTAATTGTTTCAGGGACCAGGGCCTGAACACCTTCGTGCTACGCCCCCATTGCGGTGAGGCTGGCCCGCACATGCATCTCAGCGCTGGCTTCCTGCTCGCTGAGAACATTTCTCATGGCCTGATACTCAGGAAGGTAAACTGTTTTATATATACGCCTTGCAGCAGAAACAGCTTTGTCCGTCCGTCTTGTTTTTTTAAAATTCATAATTGGTAAGCCCTTGGCATCATCTCACCTGATGGTAAGTGACGATGATGCCAAAGATGGAAGCGGGCTTACCAAGATTCCTCAACGCAATGGAGAACTGGCTATGTTATCTTCAAACCGAAACACATCAATGTTACTAACACTGATGTTTGGCGACAAGACTTAGATAAGATGGTGGTAGCTAGCCAGGCGGGCTAAGAAAATGCCCTACCACCAACCAAACCGAGTCTTTTAAGTTCCGGGAATCGAACCCGCGACCTCCTGGTGTGAAGCGAATGGAGTAATGTATGTGTGTAGCTATGGCTCGCTGACAATAATCAGCTTGGGGAGTTTTATAGTGAGGTGCGTAAGTTGGTTGGTACATCCTACCCGGCTAAAGTGCCTTTGAGGTCTTCAGACGGTATGCAGCTTTTAACGAGCAGGGAGGATGTTTTGAAGCGCTGGGCTGAATATTTCAATACCCTCCTCAATGTAGATCGTTCAGCTGACCTACAAAACATCAACCTGATGCCTCAACTCCCTCTTGCCACCGAGCTGGACGAGCCGCTATCACGTGACGAGGTTGTCACTGCTATCAGACAACAGCAAAATAATCGGGCAGTTGGCATTGACCTCATACCGGGAGAACTGCTTAAGTACGGCGGAGACGAGTTGCACACATTGGTATGGGAGCTGTTCGTTCGCATGTGGGAGGAAGAGCGCGTACCGAACGACTTTAAAGTGTCGCGCATTAATGCCCTATACAAGAACAAAGGTGATCGCTCTGACTGCAACTCTTACCGCGGTATTTCTCTTTTGTCAGCCCCTGGAAAGGCCTTTGCCAGAGTTCTTTTGAACCGATTACAGGGTTTGTCCGAAAATATTCTGCCCGAAACCCAATTTGGCTTCCGACCTGACCGTGGCACCTGCGAAGCTATTTTTTCAATACGTCAACTGCAGGAGAAGAGTAGAGAACAGGGTCGTCAGCTGTATCTATGCTTTGTTGACCTAGAAAAAGCATTCGATAGCGTGCCACGTGAAGCCCTTTGGTTGGTGCTAGAAAAGCTTGGATGCACAGAAAAGTTTGTAAGACTTCTCAGACTACTGCATGACGACATGCAATGCTGCGTCGCCGTAGACGGTGAACAGTCAGATTTCTTCCCCGTTACCTGTGGAGTGAAGCAAGGTTGTGTCCTAGCACCCACACTGTTCGCCGTATACTTTGCAGTAGTGGTCAGGGAAGTCTTACACACAGTTTCTAAAGGAGTCCGCATTCGTTTTCGCACAGATGGCAGACTATTTAATTTAGCCAGACTAAAGGCGTGTACAAAAGTCTCGCATGCATTGATAACAGAGATCATGTATGCTGATGACCTATGCTTTGTAGCGGAAACCGCTGATGACCTGCAAGAGCTAATGTCCGGTTTCCACCAATCTTGCCGTAAATTCGGCCTGAAGATCAGTGTCAAAAAGACAGAAGTCATGTCCCAGGACATTCATGGTCACGAGGCACTGTTCATAAAGGTTGGTGAGGATGTGCTTAAGCAGGTGGATAAATTTCGCTATCTGGGGAGCACTATCTCATCCAAGTGTGACCTTGATGCTGAGATCAACAGCAGGATCGGTGCTGCAAGTGCAGCATTTGGGAAGCTGTGTTCCAAGGTCTTCTGCTCACACGACCTTAAGCTGGCTACTAAAATATCGATATATATATGGCAATTGTGCTGCCAAATCTCTTATATTCCTCCGAGACGTGGTGCGTGTATCGCCGCCACATACGCACTCTGGATCGTTTCCACCTCAAATGCCTCCGCTCCATTATGAAGATCAGATGGTCCGATCAGGTGCGTAATACCGAAGTTCTGCGACGAGCCAATGTCGGTGGCATTGAAGCCTATTTAATGCGTCGGCAGCTTCGGTGGTGCGGTCACGTGTCACGTATGAAGGAGGAGAGAGTTTCGAAGCGCATCTTCTATTCTGAACTGGAGGAGGGTAAGCGGAAACATGACGGACAACTCCTCCGGTACAAAGATGTTATGAAGCGACATATGAAAGGATGCAATATAGAACCCTCTCAATGGGAGAGTTTGGCAGCAGAACGGCCTGAATGGCGCAGAATTGTGAATAGGCAAGTGCGCGAGTTCGAGGATCAGCGTAAAGCTGACCTTGATATCAAACGCGACCAGTTAAAGGCCCGACCACCTGCGACCATTTCATACAATTACGAGGGTGGCATACTTAAATGCCCTCAGTGCGCGAGGAGTTTCGCTGCGAAGATTGGATACATAAACCATCTTCGAGCGCACGCGCGGCAAACCGACTAGGAGTCGAAGTGGTCGCCATGACCGAAATCGGTCGGATAAATCATATCATACGGAGGCGGTTACGGACCTATGATGATTTAACCCACTTACTACGGAAATTACTATTTTTTTTAATTGCATGTGATTTGTAATCGTTCTTTTTTTTTAATTCATAATTGGTAAGCCCTTGGCATCATCTCACCTGATGGTAAGTGACGATGATGCCGAAGATGGAAGCGGGCACCACTAGCTTAGAAAAAAATAAACAAAATTTCCGGTGTTATAACAGCTGGTATAGGCGTATCTGCGTTAAGAGTCGCCCTGGAGGCTCGACTTTCCATTACAAACGTAGTTCCGCTTTAATACAAAAACTACATGCCGGATTCAGTCCTGATTTTGCAAATATATTGGTAGAAACATATCGATGTTTGTTATTAGTTTTCATCGTAGTAAATTTAAACTAAACTAAACGAAGGCTAAAATTAATTTGGTACTAAAAAATTCAAACTTCTCTATTTTTTTCCGTTTTTACATCGAAAACGAATTGAAAACATCGATATATGTCTAGCCAATATGTTTGCAAAGTTTAAATTCAATCCGGCATGTAGTTGTTGTTTTAAAGCGGAACTACGTTTGTATGGAAGCTCGAGCCTCCAGGGGACCCTTAAGACGAATCGACGATATTTCCAAAATCATAGCATATAATAACTTAGTGGCATCGCTAAACTCAAATGGCAGAGGCTCCCGCCTCCAGGCTTCCCAGCTTAGCTCTCGTAGAACAGGTAGCCTTGTATGTCAGGGAGAATCTTGACATGTACGTGATGCGTGGTGAAGGACACCAATACAATACTAGGCATGGTAATAAGCTAGCTGCTGTTCCGAGGAGATTGGAAAAGTTATCCCGAACAACGCATGTCATGGGCCCGTCCATATACAACCGATTATCTGCCGATATTACTGAAGCTCCGAACAGTTCTATTTTTAAGAGTAGGTAAACTCAAAAAATGGCTCGTCGAGCAGTCTTTCTACAGTCATAATGAGTTTTTGACTATTAACACGAATTAATGACCCACACCCACAGCTGGAAAATATTACTATTTTGTATATTTTATTTTCTTTATGTAAATAACATACCTTGGTTATGGCTATATTTAAATGACATTTTTATGTAATTTAATCTAATAATTTTTAATTATATATTTCTTAACGTGTCATGTATATTATTAACTAGCTGTTTCCCGCGGCTTCACCCGCGTGGACCACGTTTCTATGACTTTTCGAGGGTGCGCAGTGCGCGAGCCGCAAGCGGCTCGCGAGCGTGGTAAAAAGTAGCCTATATCTTAATCCGGGTCCTAATCTGTCTACCTACCAATTTTCAGCCAAATCCGTTCAGTAGTTTTTGCGGGAAAGCGTAACAGACAGACAGAGTTACTTTCGCATTTATATATTAGTAGGGATTAGTAGGGATAAATGATGTCTATGTCTATGTCTAGTTAAGTTATCGAGTGGCAAACACGCATCGGAAAAGGTAGCTTAGGCAGGCCTCCTGCTTAGTGGATTGTGTTTACTTTGTGGATCAATGAGTGAAGGTCACGGGAAACTGCTAGATGCAGCAGCGCAGGACTTATCCTCATGGAAATCCTTGGGGAAGGCGTATATGTTCAGCAGTGGACGTGTTTCGGCTGACGTGATGGTGCAATAACTTTAGAGGCTTTATTAAAGTGAAACTTTTATTACATCGTCTCAAATTTTTTCGTCTGTGTGTTGCATGTCGCGTGACGGTCACTTTCGTCTGACGGTATGATCGTTTCGTCCTCTGTACCGCAGCGAGAGCAGCCATGATCGTTTCGTCCTCAGTAAAGTTTCACTTTTACCGTGGTTTCATTAAACCACACACTCACTTTTTCTTTTAAAGTAAGTTACTTCATTCCAGGTGCCTGTGCTCCAATACATGTACTACCTGGCCCAGATCTACATAGCCATGTCTCCGCTCAGCAACAACTCTCTCTTTCTCCGCTACCACCGCAACCCTTTGCCGGAATTCTTCGCCAAGGGTCTGAAGGTCACGCTGAGTACCGACGATCCATTGCAGTTTCATTATACCAAGGTGCGTGCGCTCTTACGGTGAAGGAAAACAGCGTGAGGAAACCTGCACACGCCTGCGGAGAAACTCGCAGGTTGTGTGTGAAGTCGACCAACCTGCACTGGGCTCATTCAGGGTAGGCTCGAGCCCCTCGGTGGGGACGTTTATGAGCTGATATGGTGAAGGTGCGTGGACGATTACATTTTTTGTGCAGTCGTAGCTATTGGGCTTTGCAACCTATGTGGTTTGGCTGTTAGTGGAATTTATCGCGACAGTTTCCGTGCTTATCAAGCTCAGCTCAGGTGCCAGTTGCTATCACTAAGGCGGTGTTAAGCCGTGTCAAAGGCCCTTAAGGCGGCTTTAAAAATCCTAATCGGTAGTCTTCATTACTAGCCCCACAACCTTCCTCTGCCTGAGTTATGAATGAATGTCTGACGAACATACGATTTTATTGTATCCTGTACACGCTGTGGCTAGAATTACTGTAAAATACGGCTCTTAATAAGTGTAGACGTCGGTTAGTCGCTATATATTGTATATATTATATTATATATATATATTGTGCTTGGTTATTCAATTAATTCGCTATAATATTGTGTTTGGCATCATTAAAAATTACCGTACAAGCACAATGCTTGAGAATACTGTTATACACGGGTCATATATTTGACTTTTAAAATTTAAACCACAGAGGATATATAAGGCATTTTAAGAGGAATCAAGTGTATGTATTAAAGCCACGTGTTTAAGTTTACTAAAAGCACTAATTCAGCGGAGTTTATAACCTCTTCTTCAAAGTAAAAAGATTTTACGATCGGTTAAGTTTGATTTCGCCTTCAATGACATATAACCTTTTTAGCCAAAAACACTCGAATTCTTTGTCAATTTTTAGACTTTTAACGGCTTTATTTTGATAATTCGATCCATGACCTATCGTAGACATCTATAATGACACCGAGTATAATAGCCTCATGAGCGTGATAGACATTCAACCATACATTGGACTATTATACTGCATGGCTATAATTGACTAAGATATACAATTAAAACGCTGGCATAGTAATTATTATGCAATAATTCGCAAATCTCTATACAAATTTTGAAATAATTACTTATAGGCTAACGTGATTATACTACAATACGACATATGACGTACAAAATTCTCGCTAGAAAAATCGGTATGTCCGTCTAATAAACAACTAACGTTGAATGTAGAAGAAGCGTGTTTGGATAACCTTTGTCATGGGACGATATTTCGCAGCAGCCTCACCTACCAAAATTTATTTATGCCACACTACGCTGCAGCTCTGAGGGAAGTCTAATTTTTATTACCTTTTTGATCTCTTGACTGAAGCTGCTACTGAGCGTTGCTGCTGCTGTACGAAGTTTAGCCTAATAAATTCTTACCTGTGATGACCTGAACTTTTTAGTTTACATAGGATTTATTTGATGACAAAACTTGTCTGAAATCTGACCATTTTTTTAAATAAATAATTTCCATTCAAAATAGATGATCCCTAACCTAGTCAAATCATATGCTAATTTTATGTCTATCAAACACCCACTAGCTTCTTAGCTTCTAGCTTCTTGGTACCCAAAATACGTGAACTGGTTGAGATAGATCAGTTGAGATAGATCAGTTGGTTGATGGTGACTGTACTTACAATCCGTGGATGACAGAACTTTGGGATTTTCCCTACTCTCAAAACAATATGTTTTTCTGTCAGATAACGACTGTAACACACACATTATATTAGTCATGGGAATTCCCGAACTAAAAATATGTAAACATAAAACTTTTTAGATAAGAGTGGTCAGCATAGGTACATCGCATTTATTAAGGAAAACCAGACTTCAATAACAAGAGATAAATAGCTTACGTGGACATTTGATAGTTGTTTGAAAAACGGTCAATTTAAAAGTAAAAAGCACCCTAGGTCAGTCGGGCCAATGGAGAAAGAAAAGATAAGAGAGAGAGAGGACCTACTTGGAATCTGAAGATTGTCTGAAAATTTCATCGAAATCGGTCCAGCCGTTTTGGAGTCTATAAGGAACATTTTTTTTCCTTCACATAGCACAGAGATAGACTGGATTCAAGTGCTAATAACTACAGCCTCCCTGATATAATAAAAGGATTTGAATGTAAATCACATGTTAAACGCTCATAAGAATTAGAAATGATTTGAACGATTAAAAATTATTCAAAATGATTACAAATCAAATCATTTTTAATCCTTTTTAATGATTTTGTTTAATCAGGGCTGTGATTAAAATAACTAAAAAAGAGATTATAAGGTTTTCTTATTTGTTTACTTAGCTTAAGTAATAAAAATATGTATCGTTTATTTAAGTAAATAAACTTTAAACAAAAAAAAATGTTATGAGGACAGGTTATAGCGGTGAATACTTATAACCTGTTTTGTCCGTTAAATTTGGAACCATATTAAAATAAATAAACTCATGTGAGTCCAACTATGTAACTTAATTAATTAATTCATTAACTTTAATTATCTTAACGTTAGTTAAAAAACACTATAATATTAAGAAATTATAAAGTCACAATTTTATGTCTATCAAACACCCACTAGCTTCTTAAATTAGATAACTTTTGAAGGAGTCGACTTCAAAAATCATCTCAGAGCTTTTTTGTAGATCGTTAAATTCCCTACAAAAATAAGTATTTGTCGTCACTAGAGGATTATTTGTTTAAATGCATTAAAAATCCAAACAAAATAAAAATAACATTCCTGGGTTTTATGATTTTATATCGTAACTGCAGTGAAATACATGATAATAATACATGTGTTCGCGTGGTGACTATTCATTATCTCGACTGAAGGTTATTGGAGTTTGTTATGAGGTATCAGTTTTTACTGTATTGATGAAAAATTAAAGAAAGTGGTAGCCCTAGTTTTGATAAGCATTGCTATTTAAACGGAGACGGAGGGTCGAAATGATTCATATTGTTGCAACCATTCCGAGCAAATGGAGTCCCAAAAAAAAACTTGTGTTAATTGTGGCCGAGTGTACGATTTCAGCCCATTTTGGAGGTGGTGCAGAAACTGCGGAGTTAATAAATTTATAGAGGAGAAGAAAAAAAAAATAAGGGTATAAATCTTAAATATAAATAACGGTTCACTCTTCAGAAATTTCTTGTCTAACATTTTTTTGGTGTTTGTCTAAACGTACTATCCTCATAGATAGCAGTGAGAAGCCAGTGCTGTCGTTAGCTGGTAAAGATATTGAGTAAGTTAGTATTCTCAAGAACCTGGAAGCTATTATCGATCCGACTCTGCAATGATCTGAGAACAACCGGACTATACGCTGTTATCGCCGATTCCGGGTACATCAATGTACAAGAGCTCTTTTCTTGTCCTTGGAGTTGCTTTCTGGAACTTTGTGCCACCTGCTGTTTCAACTGCTGCTTCCCTGGATGAATTCAAGACGATGCTACAACCACTTACTTGCTATTGAGCAAGCTAAGTCGCGAGTGCATAGTTTCTGGTGTGTGATGTGCTGGTAGGGCTGTCAAGTGTTATATGATACAATACTTTTTGTAAATCGTTTTGTTTCTGTTTTTTTAAATGCCATGAGTTTTATATTATTTTTGTCTTTATTTTAAAAAAAAAGGTTGAGCTGAAGCTTTTGTATTTTGTAATGATAAAGCCTACTCGAGGGTAAGCAGGCTAAAATCTTAAAATATTAAAAATTTTAAATACAGAACATAGTTATAAAAAGCGTCTGATTATGGAATCTATGTAAATGGAGAGGCATCAAGATTTAATTAATAAAAGGAAAGATACAGAAACCATAGATAAGATCTACTATGATTAAATTAAATTAAAATAATCTTTAAAAAGTACCGTTGTTACCCTTTCTTGGTTAATTAGTTGGAAATTTAAATTTGCGTTTGTATTCATGTAATTTCAAAATTTGTAATTGTAAGTGTCTTTTAAACTTTATGATTATATTTATGTAGTTCAAAATTGACAACCCTGGTTATCTGGGTAGGTGATTTGAATGACTGACTGTATAATTTGTAATATTACCAACTGTACATAAGACCAGTGTTAGCACACGGTTTTGGCTGTCAGTTGACCAATAATAAGATTTATGAACGCATTGTTCATGTGACTTTATAATTTCTTAATATTATAGTGTTTTTTAACTAACGTTAAGATAATTAAAGTTAATGAATTAATTAATTAAGTTACATAGTTGGACTCACATGAGTTTATTTATTTTAATATGGTTCCAAATTTAACGGACAAAACAGGTTATAAGTATTCACCGCTATAACCTGTCCTCAGAACATTTTTTTTTGTTTAAAGTTTATTTACTTAAATAAACGATACATATTTTTATTACTTAAGCTAAGTAAACAAATAAGAAAACCTTATAATCTCTTTTTTAGTTATTTTAATCACAGCCCTGATTAAACAAAATCATTAAAAAGGATTAAAAATGATTTGATTTGTAATCATTTTGAATAATTTTTAATCGTTCAAATCATTTCTAATTCTTATGAGCGTTTAACATGTGATTTACATTCAAATCCTTTTATTATATCAGGGAGGCTGTAGTTATTAGCACTTGAATCCAGTCTATCTCTGTGCTATGTGAAGGAAAAAATATGTTCCTTATAGACTCCAAAACGGCTGGACCGATTTCGATGAAATTTTCAGACAATCTTCAGATTCCAAGTAGGTCCTCTCTCTCTCTTATCTTTTCTTTCTCCATTGGCCCGACTGACCTAGGGTGCTTTTTACTTTTAAATTGCATATTTTTAAGACCGTTTTTCAAACAACTATCAAATGTCCACGTAAGCTATTTATCTCTTGTTATTGAAGTCTGGTTTTCCTTAATAAATGCGATGTACCTATGCTGACCACTCTTATCTAAAAAGTTTTATGTTTACATATTTTTAGTTCGGGAATTCCATTATTAATAATATGTATGTTGCAGTCGTTATCTAACAGGACAAAGTATTATTTTGAGAGTAGGGAAATTCCGACGGAAGTACGGTACTGCTATTGGTTTCTGGCAATTGCATGACACCACCTCGTGGTCAAATAATATAAGTAAAATAGTCTTTTTCTTTCTAATTTAGAGGTAAGGGTTAATTTTAAGGGTCTTAGGAAATGAAAATGTAAAAAAAAATACATAAAAGTTATGCAAATTTAAAATATGCGACATTAATACCGTAGATAAGTTTATATAGTTCAGGATCGTGTATAAAGATATGCATAGAGCTACTGTTTCGTAATTAATGTTTTACTTAAGAAGAAATAGGTCATAGATATAATTATAGAGTAATTTAAGTTTCTTCTTTGTTTGCTAGTGAAAACTGCCAATGTTTTTATGTTATTATTTATTATCTCGAGTTGTAAAAGGATGTCTTTGTTTCTGAAACTTTATATGTGTAATTAGACATTATCTTCATTAAGTTTTTATAGAGTGTATAGACTTCCTTTGTGACATTTGATGTGTATTTTCGTTCATTCTCTAAAAAGCTACAAAATTTGCGAACTAGTCACAGATTTGTAAGCTCTCAGATACCATAAAATTCACTATTTATCAACCATTATGATTCAGCATAGAACGATAGCCATCCAACACAATAAATGGTCATTCTTTAGCGCCTACATGTTTTAGAATATCAAAATCCACTGAATATATGTTATGAACCTGATGTGATGTCTTGTTTACGAAAATGCCATTACTCAGCCATAATAAATCATTTCGGATAACATCTGTGTTTCATTTAACGCTCCCTGTACAATTATAAACAGTGCGCATGGTTAAATTTTTTATAAGAATTTTCTAGTTGTTTTCTTCTAATCTTTTGATGCGCACTCACAGAAAATCTCGTCGAGTTTAGTTAAGTCCTTACTTTTGGATCCGAATAAATTCTGAGTTATTTATTTTAAATTAGCAAGAGTTTTGTGTGCCCCCAAGGTTATCTTAATAACTTTGGGGTAAATTCAACCTTAAAGATCCCAAGTTCTATTTCCATATTTTACTTGGTAATTTATTTAGATTCTGGGGAGCGACGATCGTTGCCTGTCCGGCATTTAAACTAAATTCAGTTAATTTAATTTAACCAAACAAACTTTATTTTCCTAGGGTAAATTTCAATGTAAACTGTAAACCCTATTTAAACTTTCACGGTCATCCCTTTTATAGTATATTTACCATACTTTTGTTATTAAATATATATATTCCGAATTACCCCACAAAATATTTTCTTTTCATAATCCGCTCTTAGGCCTTTGATCCAAATTCAACGTTTCGTGTAGCGGAACCAAAGGTGGTATTTTAAATCAATTTATTTAATTTTCGCTACAGTATGAAATGAGTTTCGCTACAGTTTGGTTGGTGGTAGGGCATTTTCTAAGCCCGCCTGGCTAGCTACCACCATCTTATCTAAGTCTGGCCGCCAAATATCAATGTTGATATCATTGGTGAGTTCCGGCATGAAGATAAGATAGCCAGTTCCCCCATTGCGTTGGGGATTCTTGGTAAGCCCACTGCCATCTTCGGCAACATCGTCACTTACCACCAGGTGAGATGTTGTCAAAGGTTTACCAATAGTGAATAAAAAAAAATAATGAGAGTTTAACTCGTATTTTCGTTCTCAGGAGCCGTTGATGGAAGAGTACAGTATCGCGGCGCAGGCGTGGAAACTGAGCTCATGTGACATGTGCGAGCTGGCTAGGAACTCCGTGCTTATGTCTGGGTTCCCACACGACGTAAGTTGGTATAATCAATGATATATACTATGTGTTGCCAGTGGTGAACTGAGACATGGTCGCTTACTATAGGCCTTATATCATTGCTTTGTTTTTTTTTATTCCACAATTGATAAGCCCATGGCATCATCTCACCTGATGGTAGGTAAGTGACGATGACGCCGAAGATGGAAGCGGGCTTATCAATATTCTCCAACGCAATGGGGATCTGGCTATCTTATCTTCTAGCCGGAACACATCAATGATGTTAACACTGATGTTTGCCGGCAAGACTTGATAAGATGGTGGTAGCTAGCCAGGCGGGCTATGAAAATGCCCTACCACCAATCAAACCGAGTCTTACAAAGTTGACTACGCCGGGAATCGAACCCGCAACCTCCTGGTGTGAAGCGAATGGACCATTACGCCACGGAGGCGGTTAAAAAGTCAATAAAATGCTAACAGTTTTTTTACGTGATCTAACGAAAAATTTAATCCCTCGGATGACTAAGCTAACCGGCTAACCTCACAGAACCGTGAACCAAAAGAACATTGGGCGGGGCACATAGCTTGTAGAAGGGACGGTCATTGGGGCTCATAGGGCAGTAAAGTTATCGAGTGGTAACCGCGCAACGTAAGACGTAGCGTAGGAAGGCCTCTTCTTTGGTTGACCGGCTACTAGGTGAAGGTTACGGGAAGCAGAAACGATCCTTGTGCAAATTTTTGGGAGAGGCCTATGTTTAAGCAGTGTCGGATGTATGATGTCAGGACTGTCTATTTCTCTCAGATGAAGCAGCACTGGCTCGGCCCGGAGTTCTTGGACCAAGGCCCCGTGGGCAACGACATCACGCGTACCAACGTGCCCGACGTGCGCGTCTCCTTTCGCCACGAGACGCACATCGATGAGTTGGAGCACCTATTCGCGGTAAGTAGTTCGCGAACCCTGGGCCCTTGGACAACTACATCACGCGCACCAACGTGCCCGACGTGCGCGTCTCCATTCGCAACAAGACGCACATCGACGAGTTGGAGCACCTATTCGCGGTAAGTAGTTCGCGAACCCCGGGCCCTTGGACAACGACATCACGCGCGCTAACGTGCCCGACGTGCGCGTCTCCTTTCGCCACGAGACGCACATCGACGAGTTGCCAGCACCTATTCACGGTAAGTATTTCGCGAACCCCGGGCTCTTGGACAACTACACGCGCACCAACGTGCCCGACGTGCGCGTCTCCTTTCGCCACGAGACGCACATCGACGAGTTGGAGCACCTATTCGCGGTAAGTAGTTCGCGAACCCCGGGCCCTTGGACAACGACATCACGCGCGCTAACGTGCCCAACGTGCGCGTCTCCTTTCGCCACGAGACACACATCGACGAGTTGGAGCACCTATTCGCGGTAAGTAGTTTGCGAACCTCGGGCCCTTGGACAACTACATCACGCGCACCAACGTGCCCGACATGCGCGTCTCCTTTCGCCACGAGACGCACATCGACGAGTTGGAGCACCTATTCACGGTAGTAATGAGTAAAATTAGTCTTGATCTTGCAGTCTTGGTCTTGGTCTTGCAAAAAAGCAAGACCAAGACCAAGACCAAGACCAATACTATCCTTAGTCTAGCAAGACCAAGACCAAGACAGAATAAACAAGAACAAGACCAATACCAAGACCGATTATGCAAGACCAAGACCAAATACGCAAGACTCAATCGAAAATTCTTACTAACAGTGTTTATATGAGATAAAATATTTGTAACAGCGTTAACATATGCTATTCTCGGAACAATATAGTTGGCGTGTCGAATTGTCAGTTTGGAACGGAATGTTGAAAAAATTTGTTGAAAAATGTTTGTGAAGACCTTATTGCAAGACCAAGACCAAAACCAAGACTAAACGTATTTCAGCAATACCAAGACCAAGACCGAGTGAGCAAGACCAAGACCGAGACCAAGACCAACACTAGACGAATTTGAGCAAGACCAAGACCAAGACTGAATAAGCAAGACCAAGACCAAGACCAAGACTGTCCAAGTCTTGGTCTTGCTTTGCTCATCACTAATTCACGGTAAGTAGTTCGCGAACCCCGGGCCCTTGGACAACGACATTACGCGCGCTAACGTGCCCGACGTGCGCGTCTCTTTTTGCCACGAGACGCACATCGACGAGTTGGAGCACCTATTCGCGGTAAGTAGTTCGCGAACCACGGGCCCTTGGACAACTACATCACGCGCACCAACGTGCCCGACATGCGCGTCTCCTTTCGTCACGAGACGCACATGGTCGCGTTGGAGCTACGAGACGCACATGGTCGCGTTGGAGCATCTATTTGCGGTAAGTAGTTTGCGAACGGGGGGCCCCCGTCACTCGGTCGAACAGGCGAGATAAGTACCTACACATTAGAACGGCGTACCGTCGCCGCCGCAATTCGCGCGCCGCCCGTATACGCAGTTATAGCCGCTAAGTCGAGCGCCTTAATACCCATGTTTCCGTGTATAGGAAGGAGTAGGTAAATAAATGCGTAAGTATTTTCGTTTCATAAGGAAGTGCAATATCTGTAACGAAGTAACTAGTATCTCATCTGTGCCCGGGGCTCTTGGACAACGACATCACGCGCACCCACCGCTCACCAACTTGCCCGACGTCCGCGACACCTTCCGCTACTAGACACACGTCGATGAGTTGAGCACCTAGTAATCGCGGTAAGTAGTTCGCGAACCACGGGCCAGTGGGCAACGAAATCACGCGTACCTTCTTCCGCCAGGAGACGCGCGTCGAGTCATATACTTATTCAGTGAGCTTAAGTTTAGATCTTCTCGGCATGCATGATTTTATAAAACTCAATTTTTTTCGGAAAACTTTTTTTCCAAATTTTCACAAAATCTTCTAGATGAAAGAACATAACTCTCAAATTTTCTCGGAAGGCATTTTAAAATATTTTAAGACGCCTTACAGAAACTCGTTTTCTACACAAAAATTCTTAAAAATGGATGAGCCGATTCTGATCAAACTATATACACAATACAAGACAGGAAATTGTTCAGTGTATTGACAACTTTTTCGAAATTATATATTTTAGCTACGAAAACCTTGAAATCCTATAGATATTAAACGAGCAATATGTACATGTGCGTTTTGAAATCTCGAAAACGGCCGAACGATATCAACGAAATTTAATGTATGGGGGTTTTTGGGGGTGAAAAATCGATCTAGCCAGGTCTTACGAGTAGTCATCTGATCTCTAATAGGAAATACGCGTTTTCCCAGATAATCCGCTTATCTATTTTCAAGATATTGTTATCTTTAATTTGTATGGAAAACGAGTTTCGGTTCCTGTAGGAGATAGTCTTTAATACAAGCTAGTGATATAAATTTCTCAAAAGTTATATAACCTATTCTCATGTAACTTTATACATTTGAGCAAAAAACGAAACTCTAAGTGTTTGATTACTTTTTTTAGAAAAAAATTAATCAAACTAATTTTTGAGTGCGTTTAAATGCAACTTACCTGATGAAGTGATGATGCAGTCGAGGATGGTACACGCAAACTCAAATAATGCCTATTCACTCTTGCCTTGAAGATCTCCAAATTAAAGGAATCGGGAAATCTGGTTCCACTCCTTCGCTGTACGCTTATTAAATGAGGAAGAGTAACAATATTGATATTTAATTATTTTTTACAGTAATATTAAAAATACGCTTTCATGTGTTTCGAAAATCTAAATCTTACACTCACTTACTATAATTTCGTGTTTTATTTCAACCTGTCAATTCATTTTCGAGAAATTAGAATTATTAGTAATTGTATAGAAGACAATTTTGTTAGGGAACCTTAATGTCTGCTAACAAACTCGTTTTGCTTTTTCAGTAACAAATCTCGCGCACAATCACACGAGAATACAAAGCATCGGGAATCTTTCAAAGGAAATTGATAATGTCCAGCAAACAATGTTTTTTATAACGAATCAATGTATATTCCTAGCCTAACCGCCGCGCCAGACATGGAGGTTTTGGTAAATTGGATAAAAGATATATTTTTCATTTTGCATTAATTCATATAAAATATTTAAAAAAACTATTGACGTTTCTTAATTGCTTTATGTGTTAAGTATTTAATAAAATTATTTGTAATTATCAAAAAGCAATTAAATAAAAAAATATAGTAAAAACAAATATGTTATAATTTTATTTATTAATTATTTATTAAACAACACTGTAAATTTTAAACATTATAACAAGTTATTATGTACAAAACAGCGTGACCACTTCACAGAGACTTACCGTGAAGTTTTCAACTATACCCACTTTGTTTTATTCACAATTGATAAGCCCTTGGCAACATCTCACTCGATATTAAGTGACGATGGTGAGGGGGCTTACCAAGACTCCCCAACGCAATGGAGAACTGGCTATCTTATCTTCATGCCGTAACACATCAATTAACATAGATGTTTTAGCGGCAAGACTTAGAAACGATGGTGGTAGCTAGCCAGGCGGACTTAGATATTGCCCTATTACCAATCACACCGAAACTCACGCAGTTAACGGGAATCGAACCCGCGACCTCCTGGTGTAAGGCACTTGTCCCACCGCCGACGAGCAAGCGACTAACTATCGACTATTTTCTCGCTCAACTCGCCCAAGAAACGTACAGTAGATGTAGATCCCGTGTCAATGAAAGAGATACATATATTAATAGTTAATGTCCGCCAGTGTGAACAGTCAGCGATTAACTACTGATATATGTATCTCTTTCATTGACACGGGATCTACATGTATTGCACGTTTCTTGAGCGAGAAAATAGTCGATAGTTAGTCGCTTTCTCGTCGGCGGTGGGACATGTGCCTAAAGCGAGTGGACTAACAGCAACGCCACTGAGGCGATTAATGGTGACTAATCAACTCATTTTTCTAGAGTTTTTCTAATGACTAAAACCCAGTGACACTCTTGATGGCTTTCTCCTCGTCGTGAGGCGCCATCTGGCGGTGCGAATGGAACTCCATGGTGAATGTGGCAAGCCCCGAGCTCAGCGAGCGCAGGGTCGTCGAGTAGCCCAGGAGTTCCGATAGGGGCGCTAGGCAGTCTATTACCTGTGGACAAGGAAATGTTTAATTAGAGTAGAAAAGCCAAAGAATTTGATATATGCCAAGGAAATATAGGGTGTCTCAAAAGAAAGTTTATATTTGTTTAGCTTACTGCGTGAACGCAAAGAATCCTAGGGGCGCGGGGGGTATGTCAATCGGTAGACTGGCTCTTGGGAATTCAGACGCTATAGAGCGTTTCACGGGAGGCACCGTGCGTTCTGTGTGCGCGCGTTTTACAAAAACAACGATTCTGCCAATTCTTCCTTGCCTGGCAATTTTTGCAATCGGTAAAATTTTTCACGTCGGTGGCGCAACGGCAAGGGTCGCTACCTCCTATCCGGGAAGTCGTGGTTCGAGTCCTGCCACGTACCAATGTGTTTTCGAATTTCGATCTCATATGTACGTTTATCCGACGACGCTCTTACGGTGAAGGAAAACATCGTGAGGAAACCTGCACACATCTGCGAAGAAACTCGAAAGTTGTGTGTGAAGTTGACCAACCCGCACTGGCCTGCGTGGTCGACTAAGGCCCGATCGCCCTAATTCTGGGTAAACTCGAGCTCCTCGGTGGGGACGTATATGAGCTGATGTGAACGTTCTCAAAGCTCGAAATTAGATTTAAACGTCAAACAAAGTGAAGTTTTTGGGTATGATTTCGTTTCAGACTCGTGATCTGCTTTACCATCAGCCTATGCTGGACATAGGCCTCCCCTAAGACTCGCCACTTATACCGATCTTCGGGCCCTGCGTATCTAACTGTCGCCAGCAACCGTTCGCAAACCGTTGCTCTACCTAGACGAAGGCGTCCCACTCTACGTTTGCCTAAACGCGGTCTTTAGAACTCGCTTTGTCCATCGTCAGATGTGTACGGCCCATCGCCACTTCAGTCTGCTAAATCGCTGAGCTATGTCGGCCACTTTGGTTCTCTGGAGTCAGGGCTGTAGCTAGAGTCAAATTTAAGGTAGAGCATCACAGATATTATAATTAAATAGACCCATCTCGCTTCATGTTATAGCACTTCAAATGCCATCTATACAGAGAACAAAGAATTATTATAATATGAAATTAATATCACAAACTGTGGTATGTTCGGAAAAGTTTAGATACCTATCGCTACAATTTTTTTTTATCTTAAACTACGAACAAACAATTTAATTATAATAATTTATCTTAGCTTTTGGTATTTTTAAGGTAGGGCATTTTGATTTCAAGGTAGGGCATTGCCCCACAATGCCTCCCCCTAGCTACGGCCATGTCTGGAGTTCTTCGTTATGGAGTCTATCCGCAGAGAAACACCGAGCGGGCTTTCTCCATGTTGGTGATTGATAACAAATGAGCTTGCAGCCTCGAAACTATCCCCAATTGCGTCTGAGCCAGAACAAGTAAAATAATTAGAAGAGTGGAACCGTTCAGGGTATAAAATAATATTAAACCACCAAACAAATATTGATTAAGAAAAAAAGTGAAAACGGTGTATGATGACTGATGAGAGAATGAAGACAGACAGAAAAAAAAGTCAAAAATTTAAAAACAAATTAAAAAGAAAATAATGAAAAGCAGATCGAAAATGAACAAAAGAGATTGATTCTTACAGCTGTTATGTAAATAGGAGTCCTATTATAGGACTTGGAGCAAGTATATATCGGCTGTTTCCTCGTGGTCATACTAGTTTGTCATACTAGTATGACCACCAGGACATTTATGTCCTCGTGGTCATACTACACTTAGACATAAGCATTTTAAAGAACTAGGAAATAACTAGACCTGAATTTATTAAAATAGTAACAACAACGGGTGACATTAAATTTATAATTTAAACAGTAACAACGGTTATCTTAATTTTTCTAAGAAAAAACCAACACTAATGTCTCCGTGCGTTAGCTCCATTTGACACTTCATAATGAAATCATCGCGATCAATAAACTCCTGGCGTCTTCGCGTTGCTTCTGTGCTTATATCTTCTTCTTTTTCACTTAAAAGAGAGACCGGAGATATCTACCTTGTTGTTGTGCCGGATGTATATGTGCGTGATGTCGGCGCGACGTCGCGCCAGGTCGGCCATCACTCGTGACGAGTGACTCTCGGGGCACACCACTTGCAGCAACATAAGCGGCTCTAGTAGAATGGACTCGGCTTCTTCGAACACCTAAAAGGGAACGTTTTTAATAAATTATCATTGCCGCGGCGAGCCCAAAGAGCCAGCGAGACGAACTGTATTATCCTATAATAGATTATATGATGATACAGCCCGTCTTGTTCGGTAGAGATTGTTTAAGAAAATATACCAAAATGACAACGTTAAGTAAAAACCAACCACTTCATTCAACAATCAACATCTAAGTAAAATTTTGCTATATTTTGTTTATGTTAACGTACTAAACTGATTTTAATACAATTTAGACAAGACACCATAAAGGTATATTCCATCAAATAAAATAATAATCATTGAAATCGGTTCATGATCGGCGAAGAAAACGCGTAACATAGATACAAAAAACATAGGTAAGAATGTCCTCTTTTTGGAAGTCGGTTAAAAAAACTGGCCTTGTGCAGCGGAAGGACGTGTAATGGCTTTCTTCTTACTTAGCCATATAGTAAGAATCACATTGATATTAATAAAAAAAATACGAGTGTGCTTTAGACCACACGACTGAAGTAAAATTTCTTTAGCTCCACCTATATATATATATGAAAGTAAATACTAAAGTCTTCAGAAAATAATCAAATCTTTTTTGTCATACGAAGGTATAGACGGTTTATGCAAAGAGTTTTATTATGCTCTGAAAATGATCAAATCTTTTTTATCTTATATGATTGTTTTGAGAACCGATATTGTTGCCTTGGCAATCGATTTTGTTGGTAAACAAAATAAATAGTATATCTTTCTATCTTCACTAATTAAAATATCCCTTTCAACTTCCGTTCGCCTCGCCCGATTTCATTTCCGTAACGCTCTCGTCACGCAGCGTGCGTAAAGAAATTTTACTTCAATAAAACATATCTCATGCTCAAAATGTTTGCGTAACAAACTGCTTGCTATGTAGGCCCAACAAAAAAGTGCCCACGTTACACAGGCACTTAGGACTATACTCTAGTCAATCAATCAATTTGTTTATTTTCTCGCCACAAACTTGTATCATTTTTCGTACTTAATAGTATAACATAGGTTGTGGCAGACTGGAGCATAAACTAGGAAAATACAATACAGAAGCCGAACGCCTAAGCCTAAGCCGATCGTGCCTCTCTATCGCTTGTTCCGCGCTCTCGCTTGCACGCGGAACGTGACACTTTTTCGTGCATGCAGCCGGCGTTCATCGATTTATAAGACGTTATCACCTCGAAAAAAACATACAGTCGAATTGAGAACCTCCTCCTTTTAGGAAGTCGGTTGACAATGAGTGCACGGTCAGGTCCCCGTCACTCAGCCGAGAGCGCGAGATAAGTACCTACACAACGGCGCGGCCTAGCAGGCCGCGCTCGTCAGTCGGTTGTCAACTCGTGCAGAAAGCGGAGCGATTATCGAGCAAGCGAGTGCGCTAGTTGAAACATGTTCGTCGCGCAGTCTCACAACCCTGCCGGTTGATCAGTTGCGACAACACTAGACCGGCCAGCGCAAAAGAATCTCTCACGCGCATTGATTCGGTTCATTCTTGCGTAAAAGCGCGATTGTTATCGGTGTATGTATAGGTATGTTGAAGTAAAACTGGAGGCACTAAGCGCGGTTGCGAACTAGACTGTTCTTTATTACCGCGTAGCGAGAGTTGATATTTATTTAAAGCGTCATTGCGAGTACCTCATCTTTACTTGTACTATTATTATTATTTGTGGCACGGTCTCAATAAACACTCACCTTTCTCAGGCACTGCACAACGGTAGCCGTGACAACGGACTCCGAGGTCCCTCGGCCGACCTCGAACCAGTGCAGCGTCACTTGAGCGTCCACCATCTGCAAATAAATTATTATTAGTATCATTTAATAACACCAAGATCAGTAGTAAAAGTTGAAGTTTGAAAACATAAACCCACAAACGAAAAATTTTCGAAACACCGAAAAACTTTAGGTACAAACTTTTAATATTGCATTGATTGTCACGCGATATACATATGCATGAAAAATTTTAGCTCAATCGGAAACCGGGAAGTGGGTCAAATTTAACTTGCAAGATTTCACCCAAACATACATACATACATACATTGCAAGTTAAATCAAAGCTTGTAAAAACGTGTCGATTTACCCTTACGATTAAGATATACAGGTTGTAATAAAATTGGTGTAGGTCCCGTTAACTGGGGGTTCTACTCGTTATACTGAACAACTTTTATTCTTGCTGAAATCGCAAAAAAAAGTTTTACTTTTCATACAAATCGATCAGCTGAACAACCAATTTTGTGCTTTTTAGTATGGAGGGTTCAATTTTTTTTTTCGAGAATTGACTATGGTTTTTTGGGGAAAGCTGTTCAGTACTCCTTTACCTCTAATATGGTTGAGAGGAGCGATGGCTGACTCTCTCGTTATACTCGTGATCGGGTGCTGTCCGTGTGAACTGGCCTACACTTATCAAAGGCATTCATGCCATTCAATGATTTTAATGTATAAATTCTCGTGTCATATTGTTTTCATGTTCTAATGACGTAATTTGTTTTTTTTATATCAAGGATTGGATTTTGACGTTATTAACTAATGATTGTTTATTTCTTGATTTTTACAAATGAAATTATGTAATCACTATTTTACTAATGATTGTTTATTTCTTGATTTTTTACAAATGAAATTATGTAATCACTATTTTACTAATGATTGTTTATTTCTTGATTTTTTACAAATGAAATTATGTAATCACTATTTTACTAATGATTGTTTATTTCTTGATTTTTTACAAATCAAATTATGTAATCACTATTTTATGACTATCAGAAAGAGTGTGATTTGCACCTATTTTGAAGAAATGTCTGGAATCTTGAATGTAACGAGTCCTACACCAATTTTTGTACACCTGTATAATACATTATTTTCCCATCTGACATTTATGTCTTTTACTTTGGTATGTTGAAACAACCACCTAAAACGCACTTATTAAGAGGAAACGCGGGCGCCATTTTTTCCATACAAACGTAGTCCCCTTTTTCCTCCCTGGATAATGACAATAGAGCACAAATGTTTTATCCATCAAACCTGTATCTACCATGGCCATGCCCCTATGTTTTGTTTTTCCTATATATACTAATTATAATAGGAAGTAGGAGCCTTCAAAAGCTGAGGAAATTTCCTAATTGAATCGACATTTTCAGACTCACACCAAAAAAATAATACGCATATTAACAATAAAATGAAAACATAGAGGCATAGGTAAAGCGTTAATTGAATTTTTTATTATTATTACAGCTCATATACGTCCCCACCGAGGGGCTCGAGCCTACCCTGAATCAGGGCGATTAGGCCTTAGTCGACCACGCGGGCCCAGTGTGGGTTGGTCGACTTCACACACAACCTTCGAGTTTCCCGCAGGCGTGTGCAGGTTTCCTCACGATGTTTTCCTTCACCGTTAAAGCAATCGGTAAGTATGTACGTAAGTTTTTGAAAAACTCATTGGTACATTGGCCGTCCAGATTTGAACCCGGTACCCTCTGGTTAGATGGACCGAGTCGTTACCGGTTGAGCTACCGACGCTAATTTAATTATTTAAGAAAAAAAAATATTATTGCTCAAGCTTTGGAGGAGAAAATAGAGGACCAATAAAAGTTGTTTTGGTCAATTTTAGAGCCAATTATTGGTCTACGTTGCAGTTCTCCCTTTCTTGCTGTGTACGGAGTGGTTTGGGGGAGAGAGAGACAGCAACACTTTATTCAAATACCTATTCTTTAGACCGTGTTTCTTCTTAAGAATGAACTATATAACGTAGCGGTACCTAGGGGCACGGGAGTGCCCCCGCCAAGTCGAGCACGGCCGTACCATTCTGTTCTCGAAGCAACTTAAGTTACTTTTAAGCCCCCTGTATCTTCGTTCTGGATATAGGTAGAAGTCTTAGTTACCATTAGTACTTACTGAACCTGCATGTACCCCCAAATTACAGTAGGTATGTACCTTATACAGTTTGGAAAATATCTCAAGTAAAAATTCTTCTATTGCCTTACAATACAAATCTCCTTAGATGCGTACATAGAAACTTCTTATTCACGAAATACTCAGATAGCCTTCATGATATCAGCCGAAGGACGTCCACTGTTGGACGTAGGCCTCCCCCAAGGATTTCCACGACGACCGGTTCTGCGCTGCCCGCATCCAGCGGCTTCCCGCTACCTTCACCAGGTCATCGGTCCATCGAGTGGAAGGCCTGGCTACGCTACTTTTTCCTGAGCGCGATCGCCACTCGAGAACTTTTCTACCCCATCGGCCATCTGTTACGTTACAATTACTACGTTAGTAGTAATATATATACTTTTACTTTTATAATATCCTTTTGTACGACTTCATTGAATAAATGACATTGTATGACTTCATTGAATAAATGACATTGTATGACTTCATTGAATAAATGACATTATATGACTTCATTGAATCCTTTCTTATATTATAAATGTGAAAATGTGTTTGTTTTTTGTTACCATTTTACGCTTCAACACCTCAACCAACCTTGATGAAATTTAGCATGCAGGTAGCCTGTGTCACTAGGAAGGACATAGGCTACTTTTTATCCCGTAAAAAAATAGTCCGATGCAGTTCCTGAGGGAACTGAAAAAATACTCTTTTTTTGGTTACTTTCTTTAACATTGCAACGGAACAATGGATTGTTGTGATTTTTTGCTAAGAGATGGTTGAGAAAGTGGGAAATTACATAATATACTAATTAGTATATCCTGACATAATTCCCGAGAGATCTGGGGAAAACTCGTCTCACGCTCATGCGGCTCGCGCATCACTCACCCTTAAAGACAGTCATAAAAACGATGTCCACGCGGGCGAAAACGCGGGCAAAAGCTAGTAAATGCCATAAATTATAAAAAAATATCGTCGGTGTTACTTACCGGGCAGCCCAGTTTAGGTCCGTGCAGCAAGGCAGACTGGACTCCTTGCTTGATGGCAGCAAGATATCGCGGATGTAAGTGAGCGAGGTTGGCTGCACTGTCCGCTGATTTATCGAGCCTGGAATACATAAATTAAATTAAATTTAAAATATATGATACTAGCTTTTGCCCGCGGCTTCGCCTGCGTGGACATAGTTGTAATGACTTTTTTAGAGGATGCGGCTCGCGAGCGTGTACATGATTTTTTTCACATCCCTTGGGAACTATGTCAGGATATGCTTATTAGTAAATCATGTCATTTCCCACCCCCTCAACCATCTCTGTGCAAAAAACCACAACAATCCATTGTTCCGTTGCGATGTTAAAGAAATTAACCAAAAAAAGAGTATTTTTTTCAGTTCCCTCAGGAACTGCATCGGGCTCTGCTATTTTCACGGGATAAACAGTAGCATATGTTCTTCCTCGTGATAAACAGTAGCATATGTTCTTCCTCGTGATACAGGCTACCTGCATGCTAAATTTTATTAAGATTGGTCAAGGCGTTGAACCGTGAAAATGTAACAAACAAACACATTTTCACATTTATAACATTAGTAAGGATTTCAGACAACATAATCCATAGTTTTTTTTTAGTTTTTTTTTATTCACAATTGGTAAACCTTTGACAACATCTCACCTGGTGGTAAGTGAAGATGTTGCCGAAGATGGAAGCGGGCTTACCAAGATTCCCCAACGCAATGGGGAACTGGCTATCTTATCTTTATGCCGGACTTCATTTAGTAACAAAACAAATATAAAAACAAAGAAATAATAATAGGGATAGTAGGTTTTTACGCAGTCTTACGATATTAAATTACTTTTTTGAGGGTGGGTGGTGCGCAAGCCGCAAGCGGCTCGCGAGCGTGAACATGAGTTTTCTCCAGATCTCTCAGGAACTATATCGGGCTATTCTGATTAGCAGTCTATGTCAATTCCCACCCCCTCAACCAATTCTAAATAAAAAAAGATGTGTGGCACTCGGGGACTGCCGCGGTAAAGCTATTGCATAGCATTTTTTATCAACTTTTAACACTAAGAAAGTTACACCAATAAAATTTACCAAGTCCTTTTAGTACCGCAAATCGCTAATAGATGGCACTGTAAGTTTTTTTTATAACGCGGTAACTTTACGTCACGCTCGGCCGAGCCAGTAAATTGACTAAGTCCTTTTAGTACCGCAAATCGCTAATAGATGGCATTGTAAGTTTTTTAAGAACGCGGTTACGTAACGTCACGCTCGGCCGAGCTACATGGTAGGCGGAGTGTGGTGTGTTAGGTTTTTTCGTTACGGAATTTCTTGATTCGGTCGCCGCGCTCAAAGACCGCGATAAAAGCTATGCAATAGCTTAACAATCACTGCAATCCGTTGCTGAATATCAGTGAACGATCGGACCTATCACGTGTTGAAACATTCTTCGAGGTCACCACGTAAGGTAAACATGCATATGTATATAATAGAACAAAACCGCCTCCGTAGCTCAGGTAGCGTAGGTTCGATTCCCGGCGGGGTCAATTGTAAGACTCGGTTTGGTTGGTGGTAGGGTATTTTCTAAGCCCGCCTGGCTAGCTACCACCATCTTATCTAAGTCTTGCCGCCAAATATCAATGTTGATATCATTGGTGTGTTCCGGCATGAAGATAAGATAGTCAGTTCCCCATTGCTTTGGGGAATCTTGATAAGCCCGCTTTCATCTTCGGCAACATCGTCACTTACCACCAGGTGAGATGTTGTCAAGGGTTTACCAATTGTTAAAAAATTAAAAAAAGAACACGCGTTACCCCACTTTTTATTATGATTGTTGTAAGGAACCCAAAGTTGACCTCGCAGGGAATCGAACCCGCGACCTCTTGGTGTGAAGCGAATAGACTATCCGTTACGCCACGGAGGCGGTTAAATCATTAAAAAAAATCACCGAGGCATAGAAGCGTAGATTCCACTACTGACCTCAGCACCTTATCCTGGCTAACTCCGTTCACAGTCTTGGCAGATAACTCCACCTTGACCTGCTGTCTCGCCGCACCGATCTTCCTGTCCACCGCCATCTGCTGGCGTGCGGCGCCCAACAGCGCCTCGCGGTACGCTATCTGTAGGGGACCGAGTTCCACGTCGATGTTGTACTCGCGGATAATGCGCTCCTTGATAATTTCCAGGTGGAGTTCGCCCATGCCTGCGGGGATATATATTTTTTTTATAATCCACAATTGATAAGCTCTTGGCATCATCTCACTTGATGGTAAACTAAGTGACGATGATGCCGAAATGGAAGCGGGGATACATTTTTTATAATCCACAATTGATAAGCCCTTGGCATCATCTCACTTGATGGTAAACTAAGTGACGATGATGCCGAAAATGGAAGCGGGCTTACAAAGATTCCCCAACGCAATGGAGATCTGGCTATCTATTCTTCAAGTCGGAACACATCAATGATGTTATCATTTATGTTTGTCGGCAATATTTAGATAAGATACCACCACCAACCAAACCGAGTCTTAAAAAGTTGACTGCGCCGGGAATCGAAACTGCGACCTCCTAGTGTGAAGCGAATGGACTAACCATTACGCCACCGAGGCGGTTCAAAATAATGAGGATTTTCTGATACCCGCACTTCGGACAGCTTCAAATGTTTGACTAGGTTCTGTGTAGGAAACACTGTAAAGCTAGTGACAGACACGCGAGCACTTGCACTTGCCATTTGGCGTACTTAGGGCTGCATTAACTTTTTCGTTGGCGTACTTAGGGTGACACACAGGCGAAAAAATGCAACGGAACCGTAAGTACGGCGTACTTGCTCGCATGTCATCAGATATAATATTTGCCGACATAATACGGTTTAAAAACGACGAAATATTGGACAGAGTCTCTGCCAAAGTCTTTTTGTAACCATTTGAAGCTATGTTGGTAGTTCGTAATGAGCGGCCGATACGGGCATCTACCGATAAAATTATAGGCCACAAAGACCAGACACCATCTGACATACAGCTAAGTAAACAGCCGGCGTCTGTATAAATTTAGGCAGGTTTATAAGTGATAATTATCGACAATTATAACGTTGATAATTAATGACAAATTGAAAGCGGGACTTGACGTGATTTTCTATAACATATGAGCAGGTATTGATGTTGTTTTTATCTCAACGTTTCGACTATGCTTCATATAGCCGTGGTTAAGTAAGGGTAGATTTTTTTAAATAAAAATTTGAGTACGTTTGACTATATCTCACCTGATGTTAAGTGACGATGTAGTTGAGAATGGTACACGCAAACTCAAATAGTGCCTATTCACTCTCGCCTTGAAGATCCCCAAATTATAGGAGTCGGGAAACACAGACGCAGGCAAGGACTTCCACTCCATCGCTGTCCGCATAATAAATGAGAAAGCATAACGCTTCGTGCGTGTATGCTGAATATCAACAACAAAGGGGTGGAACCTCTCCCTGCGTCTCGTTGACCGAAGGTGGAATGGAGCTGGGGGAATGAGGTCGTGTAGTTCTTGAGCACACTCTCCGGAATGAATTCGATAGAAAACCGAAAGACGGGCAACTTTGCGGCGATGCTCAAGGCTTTATAGCTTGTTTTTGACAAGCTCATCGTCGCCAATGAGTCTCCGTACGCGTCGGTCGATAGCGTCCAAGGTATCCAGCTGATAGCGGGCTGATCCATCCCATAGATGAGAACAGTACTCCATAAAAGATCGTACTTGTGCTTGACATAAAGATAGAAGCTGTCCAGGTGTGAAGTACCATCTCACATTAGAGAGAATACCTAGCCTCATTGCAGCAACTTTGGCCTTGGACTCAATGTATTTACCGAAATCCAATGTATCTATCGCCAAGAAGCTCAAGGTGGTCAGATATCTAAATGAATTCATTCCGGAAAGTAGGAGTCAAATTGAAAGGACTCCTTTTAGCGGAAAAGAGACACGCCTGTGTTTTAGAGGCATTGAACCTTACGAGGTTGGTATCACCCCAATCAGACACTGCCTGAAGCGATAGGTTCATTCGCTCGATCATGGCCTCTCTCAAAGACAGCGTCTCAGCGCTGTTCGCTCGTGCATTGGATAGATATCTTTCCACAACTGTGCTATTGTCTGCATACCCAATAATACCCGGTGTCAGCAGATCGTTTATGTGTAGCAAGAAAAGAGTGGCGGAAAGAACAGACCCCTGATGGACCCCGGTATTGAATGCCAATAGGTCAGAGGAGCAGCTATCAATGACTATTCGAATAGACCGTTCTCTCAGGAAATCAGACACCCAGTTACATAAGCCCACAGGTAGTCCGTATGAAGGAAGTTTACCGTTGCTCTGCGTAAGTACATTCGTTTCTACTGTAAGCCGCTACGAGTATATTGTAATACTGTGCCTTGGAGAAACTTGTTCATTATCATCTGCAAAAAGCATCGAATGTAGTCCGCGTTGATATCGTTTTTATGACTACATTTGTTTGTCCCTGAATTCAAATTCGGGGCCAGATAGATTTTTTTATTCCTGTTTGACCCTCGTTGGGACAAACAGGAACTACCCGAGTACAATACTATCGCGACACGGATCAGAGCGTCCGTCATTGTCGCCAAAAAACCAATCTAATATCCCACTATAGTTCGGCCGTTCAGAGAATGCGTTCCTGACACCTATCAGTTAGTCACGACTAGTGATGGGCACAACATAACACTGAGTTCGTAACCGTTCCTCCAAAATGAACCGCCGCGTTATTTTTAAGATTATTTTCGTTTTAGATTGGCGGAATCATTTCAAATTTATATTTTAGTTGTTTAAGTGGAAACCAAAAAAAGGTAATATTAATATAATAAAATTGTTTTATTTATTATTTGTTACAAAGTTACAATCTGTATTTCTATGCAAAAAAGTACATTGAATTGAATGTGCGTACAGAATATTAATCAGACTCCGATTCGCTTGAGGAGGTGGTGTCTTCATCATCATCTTCGCCTACATGTATAATTATATTATTATCAATAATAGAATCAAACCTAATATCTCGGTCAAAATGTTCCACAATCAGGTTTTTAGTCTTCTCAACAACCTTTGCCCAGTCATCTCTTGTGACTTCCCCGCAGGCTTCTTTTAATAGGGTCATCATCTTTTTCGTGCTGAATGGCGGGGAAGTATTGTGGCGGGCGGCGTAACCTTTTATTTGAGCCCAGATTAGCTCAATCGCGTTATATTGGCAATGATACGGTGGAATTCTTAGAACGCGATGACCGTACTCCAGAGCCAGTTCATCGATTTCGTATCGCACATTTGCCGCTTTATTTTCTTTAAGTAATTTAATTAGCTCTGCTTTTAGCACTATATTCGCGTCAATGCCTTTTGCTTGTAACCAAGCCACCATTTCTTCTTTTTTATTAGCTTGGGTAGGTGGTTTCTGTATTTGAACCGAGTGATAGGAGGCATTATCCATGAATATTACGGAAGGAAAAGCACGTTCTGGAACCACTCTTTAAATGTAGTGGCATTCATTTCCTCGTGGTAGTCATTTGAGGTTTTTGATTCAAATGCCAGTAACGCGTTCTCGACAAAGCCGTATTTTGCAGAACCTGCGTGGCATATTATCAGACGGGCCCCCTTACCCATTGGTACTTTCGACGAAAATAAAAACAGATCGAAAACACTTGAAGAACGTGGTCTATGCGCACGAAACGACAACAGGCGACTGTTTTAGCGTCACAAAATGGCGGCCCATAACGCCATTTGGGGTTACCATTTTTAACCTAAATATAAAAATGCTACTTCCATTCGCGCGTTCGGTTCGGTCGTAGTTTTATTTTTATATTTAATAAAAGTTATCTTATAATCCATTATTTTCAAATTCTTAAAAAGAAAAACAAAACGTATTATTTTATAAAGTACAACTGTATAAGAACAGATTACGATACTATTATTGCCTGTTATTGTAAGCGCAGCACTATAAATATAAAGCGTTGACATAACCTTGTAAAAGCGCAGTATAGATTTAGAAAAATGTTGTTTACCAAGTTATTTGACACACAGTTTGGCACAAAATTATAACATTCATTGATTATTGATATAATAATGTTCTTTTAATGCTCATCAATTGTTAAAACGGTAAACAAGCAACAAAAATGTTTTTATCGTAACTGCAACGCCATTACAAAGTTACGTCGTCAGTTCAATCGCGGCGTGTCAGGAACGCATTCTCTCAACGGCCCAACTATAGCTATAATACTACTATAATGTTAAACACAACGATAGTGATATCGCTGTATAAAGCGTACTATCCAAACTCACCAGCCAGCACAATCTGGCCCGTATCCTCATCACTGTTGACTCGCAGGCTGGGGTCTTCCCTCTGCAGTTCCGCTAGGGCTGTCTCCAACGGCGTCTGGAAGGCCGCGCTCGGAGGCTCGATGGAGCAAAGGAATACTGGGTCGGGAACGTGGGTACCTGGAATAAAGACGAAAACAAAAGGAAATCATCGTGAAGAAACTTGCAGATCTGAGATAGTCAGATGTGTATGAAGGTCACGTTGCATGGCAATCCTGCTTGGCGAAGGGTCGAAGTTCAATTTCTACTTAGAGCATACATTTGTGTGACGAACAATTTTGTTTACTCTGTGTGAGGCCGCTGGATGCGGGTAGTGGAGAACCGGTCGTCGTGGAAATCCTTGGGGGAGCCCTATGACGTCCTTTTCCAATTGTAATTTCCAATCCCCTCAACCATCACCGTGCAAAAAAATCACAACAATCCGTTGCGATGTTACAGAAATCAAACAAATAAAGTCTATTTTCAGTTTCCTCGGGAACTGTATCGGACTATTGTATTTTTACGAGATAAAAAGTAGCCTATATCCTTCTCCATGACACAGGCTACCTACATGCCAAATTTCGTCAAGATTTGTTAAGGTAATGAAGCGTGAAGAGGTAACAAACAAAGAAACATATTTTCACATTTACAATATTAGTAAGGATTTAAACATATACGAGGTACAGCGTGGAAAAACTAAACTAGGGAAAGTACCCTAAATTCCTTAAATCCTCACTTTGAAATAAGTAAAAGTGCTTTCAAAGATATTTGAAAAACTGCTTGCCTTAGCCTGGACCGCCAATATGTGAAAAATCACAAACGTGAAGCAAAAGTCATAATCATCAACATATCAGCCGAAAAACGTCCACTGCTGGACAAAGGCCAAACATAAATTGAAACAAAAGTACTTTCTATCAAAGCAGACTTAATCTCATTTTTTACAATGAGTAGAACTGCATAAGATATTGAAAACTCACTTACGTTGGCCGGGAATCGAACCAAAAATCGTGAAAAAATGATTTAAGTAAATTTATAATCGGGATCCTTTAATTTGTGACACAAAGTTTATTAGAAGAAATTGATGCTTGTGATTGACTTGTGGCGGTAACTGCAGTAACCCGCCACTGAACCTTAACACAAGCGATGAGAGAACAAAAGAAATACAAAATCTAGAACGCGTTATTAGAATTTCTTCAGCGCTGAGTATATATACAGATACCAATCATCAACGATTGGTCCACGGTCGGACCTCAGGCATACTACCTCGCCTGGCGGAGATATCTCCCTTAGCTCTCTTCGAGTAGGAACTCACCGTTCTTAAAGACTCTTTCGACTCATAGTTAGACTTTCGTGTAAATCTTACCAATCCCTAGTAGAACATCAGCTAACTCCTCAACTGTTGGCTCTGTCTCCAAGGCAGCTACTCTCATCCTGGCACTGGGCAGTATCAATTTTTCCACCTGTTCAGGGTCCTTCAGCAGACCGGTGAGGGTCGCCTTAGCTCGGTTCGCGGCCGCTTGGTTTGAAGTGATCAGATCGCCCGTCATGGTCGACTGAAAAGTGGTAAAAGAGGTATTTACGAATTAAATACTTAGCTTCGTTTGGATCATCCAGTGAATGAAACACAAACACACACACACACCCATACACACACCCATACACACACTTTTTCTTTAAATATCGAATGTCCTATTCTTAAGGCTAATTCTTAGTTCTGCGGCCTTGACGCGCCCCCGACTCGCATGTAATCCAGCACGAGTAAATTAGGCCTTGGGGGGGCAAGAATACCACGGTCTAAACTCTAAATTAATGTAACCACCACTCGGTTTAATCATGTCAGCTGAAGGATGTCCACCCAAGGATTTCGACGAAGACCGGTTGTGCTCTGCGCAGATCCAGCGGCTTCCCGCGACCTTCACCAGGTCATCGGACCACCGAGTGGGAGGCCTACCTACGGAACGTTTTCCGGTGCGCGGTCGCCACTCGAGAACTTTACGGTCCCAACGGCCATCTGTTCTACGAGGTATGTGCCCCGCCCACTGCTACTTAAGTTTAACGATTCTGAGAGCTATGTCGGTTACTTTAGTTCTCCTCGTTTCTGATTCGATCACGCAGAGAAACTCAGAGCTTAGCACGCTTCATTGCCCTTTGGGTGACCTTGAGCCTTCTTATGAGGCCCATAGTAATCATTGGGGGGTGTTGCCGTAATCGCCACGCTTGGCAGGCGGCTGGCGATCGAAGTCCTGTTTCAGGTCAGCTGCAAATTGCGGAATGGACGCTGCTACCCATCCTCCAGTTTGAGTCCCCTAGTCGCCTCTCACGACACCTATTGGAAGATATAGGATGGCCCTATTCTAAGCCGGAGCCCTACGAGTTTTAATAAACATGACAAAAAATAAAAAAGGTATGGGATAGGTAGGATGAAGGAAGAGTAAGTGGAAGAAGCAGACAGTGGCAAAGTCAAAAAAATATAAAACAAAATAACAAATTAAAAAGAAAAAAAAGAGTGTGTGGTTTTACCATGGTAAAAGTGAAACTTTTTTTCACATTATAGACATTTACAGAGCACGAAACGATCATGGCTGCTCTCGTCTTGGAGCTACGGTACAGAGGACGAAACGATCATGTAATAAAAGTTTCACTCCTCTTGGAGCTACGGTACAGAGAACGAAACGATCATGGCATGGCTGCTCTCCTCTTGGAGCTACGGTACAGAGGATGAAACGAACATGGCTGCTCCAACGAAAAAGCTTGAGACGATGTAATAAAAGTTTCACTTTAATAACATAAAAACAGATCTAAAATGAGCTAAAAAAATTGACTTCATCACAGTTTAGTTGAGTGGCCAGTTGGCTTGCGATTTAGAAGACTTGCCAGAAGGCTCGAGTTTCCATTTTAACGTAGTTCCGCTTTAATACAAAAACTAAAAAATTATAACTTTACTAAAACTGCGAGTAAATCAACCGTTACTTATTCAAGACAATATTGAAAAATTAAACTTATTACAAACATATACTCGTATGTGTCCACTCAATATATTTGCAAAGTTTGGATTCATTCCAGCATGTAATTAGTTTTCTATGTACTAATATAAAAAGTAAAAAAATAAGAGAAGTTTCAAACTTTCAGTACAAAACTAATTTAAGACTTCGTTTAGTTATGTTTAAATTTACTACGATGAAAACTAATTGCAAACATCGGTATGTGTCTATTCAATATATTTGCAAAATTTGGATTCAATCCAGCATGTAGTTTTTGTATTAAAGCGGAACTAGGTTTGTATGGAAACTCGAGCCTCCTGCGGGCCCGCTTAACTCGCTACTTTACTAAACTGCGTGTAAATCAACCTTTAGATATTCAAGACAGTACTGAAAAATTAAAGTTGATCCTTCGAGCCGGATTTAAATGACAGATGGAGGGCACATGCGCGTTGCTTGTGTGTGCCTTCTACAACATCAGTAAGGGAAACGTTATATATAATGTATACTGTTGCGAAGTGGTTGTAAAAGTTTAAGCAAAACACACCCATGAAACACCCCAGACACTTCATACAACGGACGTGAAATGACATTTCGATGGGTGACCGGGTGGAAGGGGGGGTCGGAATCTAGAGAGCGGCAGGGAGTCCATGACGTTAACTGATGGTTTTACTATGGTCAATCTATGGTCAATTCCCAAAAAAACTTTTGGACCCTCCACACAAAACTGCACAAAATTGTATAGAGAGTTAACTTTTTTTGCGATTTCAGCAAAGTCATAGATCAAAATTTGTTCAGTATGATGAATAGAAGCCCCAGTTAACGGGACCGACACTAATTTTGTTACATCCTGTATATATAATTGCCCATGACTTCAATTTTAAAATGATTTTTGGATTATAGATGTATTCTTAACAAGAATAGGATAGTTGACTGCATCAAAAGTAAATTATTTAATCCCCCCCCCCCCACCGACCCGCCCCGACTTCGCACAGGTAGTAGAGCATATTACGCATGCATGTTTTCGTGATATTTTTTTTAGAAGATAGAATGGGTATAGTTATCTATCCTTAAAGGATAGATATATGCCATCGCGGATTTTTTTTTAGGTCTATAAAAGAGGAATATCCCACCATACATTGTTTGGTATATCTCAAAGGGAATAGGCAGCGTTTTGGACGAAAGCTCCCAGGCGGCTTAACTTTTTCCGTCACTTCCAACAATAGGTATGACGACAGCATCAGAAATAAATTATGAAATCTTGATCACTAAATTGCTCTCCTACTTAGACTTCGGGAAACCTTACTCGTTTTGTTTTCCATCTAGTCTTCCATTTTTAACACACCAAAATCAAAAAATGAGTACATATATGACGCTGCTAAACTATGAAGTCACGCCTAGGTATTGTTAGAACAAAATGTCGTTTTAGACAGATGATAAAAAAGTAACTCAGATGACTAGCATTTGTCATCCCTATTGTTGAATTTGTCGTTAATTCCTTTGACAAGAGTAGGCCGGTTTAAATGGACAGCACCCGTTGACGAGTATAACGCGAGAGTCAGTCATCGCTGCCCTCGACCATATTAGAGGGAAAAGAACGACCCGTCCTGGAAATCCTTGTGGGAGACCTATGTCCAGCATTGGACGTGTTTCGGCAGATTTAATGATACATGAACAATTTATTTACCTAGCATTAAACACATTGTCTAGTTACCTTGAGGCCGCTAACCACAGCAATGTTGCCAGCTGTAACTCTCTCCACCGGCTGGTACTCATCAGCTAAGGCTACATATAGCGATCCTGCCTGAAACAAAATATACTATTATGGTTAATAACCTAACCATTTAAATTAAAAGCGGTACAAAAACTTAAACCTCTTTTTTTGGGCAATCGGGTAATAATGATATGTTGTGACACTAAATTTCTAGAGTAACGACCGGAAGACGTAGCGTAGGAGGACCGGCCAAGCAGCAAACCAATTCACTGGGCTCGGCTCGCCAGTTGTTCCCTACTCGCGCCTTGCTATACACCTATCCTAGGATACAACCTTACTTTATGTAAAATTAATGTTTTGTTCTTTTTTAAATAAAAAAACTGGTTTTTTTCAACCCTGGTGACTAGTGATATCGGCGTGGACGCAAACGTCATTGCCGTTGGACCACTGTATGAATTGTTACACTGTGGTACTGTTAAAGCGGCTGGCGACGTCACAGTGGAGCGATAGACCACACTTGCGAGCAACTAAATCGACTCAATTTGTAAGCTGCACACGCGCAGTCAAATTTGTTTGTTTTTCTAGGGTTCCGTACCTCAAAAGGTAAAAACTGACCATTATAGGATCACTCGTGTGTCCGTCCGTCCGTCTGTCACAGCCAATTTGCTCCGAAACTACTCAACCATCATCATCATCATATCAGCTCATATACGTCCCCACCGAGGGGCTCGAGCCTACCCTGAATTAGGACGATCAGGCCTTAGTCGACCACGCGGGCCCAGTGCGGGTTGGTCAACTTCACACACAACCTTCGAGTTTCATCGCAGGCGTGTGCAGGTTTCCTCACGATGTTTTTCCTTCACCGTTAAAGCAATCGGTAAGTATGTAAGTAAGTATTTGAAAAACTCATTGGTACATTGGCCGTCCAGATTTGAACCCGGTACCTCTGGTTAGAAGAACCGAGTCGTTACCGGCTGCGCCATCGACGCTTTTTAAACTACTTTTTTAATTTTTAAAAAACGCGACGACTACTCAACCACTTGAGTTGAAATTTGGTACTCATATGTAAGTCGGTGGTATTTTTGTTTTTTTTATAAATAGTTTTGAAGTTATTTATAGGCGAAATTTGACCATTCCCCCCTCTTTATCTCTAAACCTAAAAAAGTCTAAGTTTTTTCAAAAATACAAAAATACTTCTCTACCTACAGATTAAAGGAAAACCTTAAAAAAAGCCTGTAGTAAATACAGGAACATACGAAATTTTTCAAAATAGACGAAATTCACCATTGACCATTGCACCCCCTTATCTCCAAAACTTCTAGGCCTAAGTTATTGAAAAAAATACACAAAATAGTTCTCTACCTACAGATTACAGGAAAACCTATAAGAAGCTTATGTTATTTAACGTAACATATGATATTTCTTCATCAACTTACGGAACACTGTCCACGCGAGTTCAACTCGCACTTATCGGTTTTTTTTAAAACACACAACTGTTTCTAAACAACACACTGCGTTTAACGCCTGAAATTTCAACTTTAATTTGGGGTATCATTACCATCCAAATCGATTTAGTATTAGCAAAATACTGAATCGATTTATTTAAACAGTCGTATTTTTGCTGCGGTAATGCTGACGTGTTGAGCTACTAACTACCACTACCGATGCTACTCACAGCCGAGTAATAGTAATCTTGTTAATCTTATTTATAGCCACCATGATACAGAAGTTACCTAGTGTGGGGTTACTATAAACATTTGTAGCGTAACTTTTTTTCTGAAAAAAGATTTATCTTATTTTATCTCCCCCAAACGGTTCACGTTGACAGTGCGCAGGATCAATCAATCAATCAATCATTTATTCACAAACAATGTACATTGTATTTGAAATGACAATAATTTAAATATAAGTAATTAAGTACATACACAAACAATACAAATATGATAGCAACATTAAGTTAACGCAAATTTGACAGTTCAATTCATGTCCTAATTCAAATACGTGAAACGGTTGCGAGGTTTGCAGGGGTCTTTATGGGGGTAGTCAATGGTTTACCCGTCGTGGGTTCCGCAGCGACTATATGACCAATTAAATTTCGTATTAATAATAGTACTGATTCAATTTGGATGATAAATTAAGGGTGAAATAGGGGATCATTTGAGTTACATTTTATGATGTCAAAAAATAAATTTTGTTCTAAAAATGTTTGAAATACCCACAAGTGACGTCATAGATTTTTAACGTCATTGACGAACTTATTTTGTGAATTTTATCAATTAAAAATTCAAGACGTGATAGAAAAACAAAACAAGTAAGGTTTTTTTAAACTTCCAGAGGAGAGCAATTTAGGAAATCATATTTCAGAACTTATTGTTGATGCAGTCCGATCCCCTATTTTAGGCTTTCAAATGATATATCGTGCTATGAAAAAAGCTGTATTTTTTTTAATGTGTGCGTACTTACACGATAAAACGATTTCGTTACTTGCGAGTGCATATTTTCTATTTTTTTAATGATTTTTATACTTCACCTGTTCACTTTTCTCCTGGCCCAAATTGTATATCTTCTGTCCTTTACTAATCTCCCCTCTGTACAGCCTCACAAACGTCAACACTCCTCTCTGATCGTCGTGTTGCACTTTAAACGCTCGCCCCGACAAATCCGATCCAAAACTCTTGTATAGTCTGTTGCACTCTAACGGCGAGGGAAGAAAGGAGACAACAGCATCCATTAAAGTTTGAACTCCTATGTTTTTGTATGAAGAGCCACAGAGTATCGGAAATGCCTTCATTTCTACAGTACATCTTCGTATCGCTTGTTCTATTTCTTTGTTGTGTAAATTGTCTAGTGATTCCTGGGCTATGATTGTTTCTGCTAACTTGTCGTCCATAGAGGAGATTGTGTCTATGAGTTGTCTATGGCTTTTTATTGTGCTCTCCCATATTTTGCCGTCTTTCTCGGTTAATTTTCGCCGTTGGACATTTTGGCCGCGACCTTGGGTCCAAATTACTTCTTCTAGCGTTATTAAATCGATTAGACCTGTAACAAACACCTACTTTATTAGTTATGTATACCACTACCTACAAACATGTTTGGCAAAATTTTAACTGTAGCTAGCATGTTTAACAAAATATGTATACCACTACCTAAGAACATGTTTAGCAAAATTTTAACTGTAGCTAGCATGTTAACAAAATATGTATACCACTACCTAAGAACATGTTTGGCAAAATTTTAACTGTAGCTAGCATGTTAACAAAATATGTATACCACTACCTAAGAACATGTTTGGCAAAATTTTAACTGTAGCTAGCATGTTAACAAAATATGTATACCACTACCTAAGAACATGTTTGGCAAAATTTTAACTGTAGCTAGCATGTTTAACAAAATTTTGACTGTAGCTAACATGTTTGCCAAAACTTTAACTTAAGTTAACATGTTTAGCGAAATTTTAACTGTAGTTAACATGTTTGGCAAAATTGTAACTGTTGCAACATGCTTGACAAAATTTTGACCCTAGCTAACATGATTGGCAAAATTGTAACTGTAGCTAATATTTTTGGTAAAATTTTAACTGTAGCTAAAATGATTGGTAAAATTTTAACTGTAGCTAACATGTTTGGTAAAATTTTAACTGTATCTAACATTATTGGAAAAATTGTAACTGCAGCTAACATTATTAACACTGTAGCTTCTACGCATGAAGCTGATCAACTTTCACCAATAAAGCTACCTCTACACTGAATCTGCAACATAATATTGGATTTTTTATACAAATCGAAAAGCTAATTAATAAACATTGTATGGCAAGTCTTTTTTTTTGCGAATTGCCTATTGATTTCTTTGTGACACTTGTTCAGTTTCCTGAGAAGAAACCACAGTTAAAATATTGCCAAACATTTTTTATCAACCTGTATAAAGCAGACTCTGCATTTTTATCACCCTGTAAAGAAGACTGCATTTTTATCATCTTCTCACCCTGTAAAGCAGACTGCATTTTTATCATCTTCTATCAGAGCGGACAGTATTTTTATCATCCAGACTATGCATTTTAATGACAAAAGTCCTCACATGTGGATTGTGCACATTGTGATTTGATTAAGGGTGTTGGAAAATTAATAATTCAAATTATTCTTTTAATAATAGCTGTTTCTGTCAGTCAATCTTATATAGCTATTGTAAGTTTCCTGGTACTGGCACATTGCTAAACATTCGATAAATGTATAAAATGGGTCAAAATTGAAGAAATACAGAATTCGTTTTGTAATTCCTGTTCTGTATTTTTTCCAGGTGAGAATTAACACAAGTGGGTTATGTTTGTACCTTAAGAAAAGCCACTATAGTTACAGTAGGTACCTTTACTTAATTCTTACTCACCAATAAGTTTCCCTTCATAGCGCACAGGTCTGTGCAGCAAGAGGGGCGTGGCCTGAAGCCTCTCCTGCACAGATTTGACGCAAGCCTCCTCGTCAGCATCAGACCTGTCCATCTTATTGAGGTAGAGGATCCGGGGGACGCGGTATCCGGCCGCCTGGCGCCACACTGTAAGCGTTTGGGCTTCCACACCTGGTGTAAGAAGGTTTTTTTATATAAAACAGGTACATCCGTGGCGTAGTGGTTAATCTACTCGCTTCAAACCGCAGGTACGATTCCTGGCGTGGTCCGGGGTCTAACTTTGTAAGACTTCGTTTAGTTGGGTCTTGTTTAGGTTAAATCCACAATTGGTAAGCCCTTGACATCACTTCATCTGATGGGTAAGTGATGATGATGCCGAAGATGGAAGCGGGCTTACAAATATTCCCCAACGCAATAGGGAACTGGCTATCTTATCTTCAAGCCGGAACAAAATCAACGATGTTAACATTGATGCTTGGCGGTAAGACTTAGATAAGATGGTGGTAGCTAGCCAAGCGGGCTTAGAAAATGCCCTCCCACCAACCAAACCGAGTCATACAAAGTTACACTCCGCCGGGAATCGAACCCGCAAACTCCCGATGTGAAGCTAATAGACTTAACTATTACGCCACGAAGGCGGGAATTTTATAAGCCCACCTGGCTACCTACCTCCATTTTATCTGTCTGTCCACCACATCATTGTCAACAGAATTAACAGAATGACAGTTTTAAGAATTTTTCGTGGACACCATTCGGATACGCCGGCATAGGAAGTGCAGTTTAGTTGGACTTCAATCGAATGCGGCAGCACTGGATGTGTTAAGGGTCCCCAGGAGGCTCGAGTTTTCATAAAAACGTAGTTCTGCTTTAATACAAAAACTACATGCCAGATTGAACTTTGCAAATATATTGAGGAGACACATATCGATGTTTGTAATTAGCTTTCGAAGTACTAACATAAATCGGAAAAAAATAAGAGCAGTTTCAAACTTTCAGTACAAAATTAAATTAAACCTTCGTTTAGTTACGTTAAAATTAACTATGATGAAAACTAATTACAAACATCGTTGTGTGTCTACTCAATATACTTACAAAGTTTGGATTCAATCTGGCATGCAGTTTTTGTATTAAAGCAGAACTACGTTTGTATGGAAACTCGAGCCTCCTGAAGACTCTTCCACCAGGTGAGATGTTGTCAAGGGTTGTGAATAAAAAAAATAAAAAAACCCATCGTTTTTACCAGCTGTTACATGTCTGCATAGAGAAACAGGAGCGCAATACAATAGCAGGTCTCACCAGCAGAAGCATCGAGCACCACCACAGCTCCGTCCAGCACGGCCAGACTCTGTTCC